>CAWUFW010011762.1:0-590870 GCA_963921515.1 Calotriton arnoldi
GCCAGTTGATGTCTCTGAGACTCACACTGCTGCATATGTCACATGGACGCATATTTTGTCGAATGAAGTGCTACTAAGCACCGTGTACTAATGTTGTCAGAAAAACAATGCACAATAGCATTATTTGGGCAATGTGATGCAAGGCCTTTGCATCTTGTGACATGTCACATACCAACACCATTTAAATTGCCTGCCAAGCTGTCAATGATCCAAGGCATGAGAGTGCCTTCTGTGGATAAAACAATGAGTGTCCTCCATAAGGACAGCTAATGTGGGCCAATACCTAGGCTCTGGCATCTGACATCCCTGCATTGTGCCGAATGATGATATCCAGTACACATCAATGTCCCAAGAAATGACTCACTGATTGGAAGCAGTAGCCACAACTTCACCATGCATTGATGAATATGGACACACCTCCACAATGCACACATACTGAGGACTGCAACTCTGAGTGACAATTTTTTGGCCAATAAAAGTCACTGTACAACACCTCACTCACATCACAATTTGACACACCCAAACCATGTTAAGCCTAGTGCTAAAACAATCTCACAATAGACACATTTAGCTACATTGCTTCAAACTTCCACTGTCTATCCATCACAGACATGTTGCCATGTGCACAAATATCAAATGCAGATCAGCCAGTGCATCACTGCAATCATCACCATCTACACCATCAGCGACTGTGTGCACTTGCTGTCACTGTTGCAGGAAATTACTTCATGTGATGCGATGCTGCTGATATTTGACTAAAGGTTTTGCTGATGCTGATGCTGATGCTGTCATCTGTATCATTTAGAAAAACACAAACCATGGGACAGGTGTAACCTCTGCTAACACACTGCACCCTGAGTCCACATATGTGCGTGTCTCTATCCACATACACATCATCACATGAGTACACTATTGTGGGAGCCACACAGCACACACAAGGCTGACAAGTGTACTGGGCTACACACTTCACACAACGTCTTCTCCTGTGGAGGAATATCTCAGTTCAGACAATATTCAGCAGATGGTAGATGAAAATATGTCAAGAAGAATTGCTATAACACCGTTCATGTATTTCCCACATGAGAATCAAAACGTTGTACACATGCAGAACCTCTGCAGTCGCCACTGAGGCTACTTAGAAGCCATTGCATCACACTAGAGACATCATAGAGGTCCTGCCTTGCTCTGGGCTGGGATTAATGCAGTCACTCATGCGCAAAGTCACACTTAGCACAATACTCACCCCCAACTTGCTGCTGTTGGGCCCTCAAGCGTCCATCCAGCTCTGGCTGTGTTACTGCCAGGATGCGGGCCTTAGTGGGGTCATGGTCCTGCGTGCCAACCTGCCACTTCAAGGGACCAGCCCCAGCGTCCTTTTTGCGATGTTTTTGCTGAGGCGGCAGATGTCAACCCACCTCTTGTGGCGGTGTGAATGGCGTAGGTTTGAGACCCCCAGGGACCGCACCTTGCGGGCAATGGCCCTCCACATGGCCTTACGCTGATGGACCTTGAGCTGTAGGCATGGGAGACAAGAAGAGGAATATTTTTAACACTGTGTTGTGTACCACTGTGTGCCAGTCCAGGAGCATGTAAACGCATAGCACACAGATACATCAATGGACAGCAGAGGCCATAGACCATGTCACATAGTACACTTGGAGCAAGCCATCTTATTAATATGTAAACATCTTTGATGATGGACACACTACCTGCTCATCTCATACACATGCAGAGTGCCAGTACAGAAATCAAGTTGAAACTGGGCCTCATCTGTGATGCACTATGTGAGTGAGCATGACATACGATACACTGTAAATGATGTGTAGTGGTCAGACTCACTGTGTCTTACACTACATACCCCTTAATGTCCTTGAGCATTGCATAGCTACACGTGTCATGGAGGTCACAATTAGGTACCTGATCTTACATTCTCCCACTCTTGTCACAAGGTGTAGGCTTTTCCTGTGTACTCCTCAGACCTTTAATTTCTGCTTCATACATAGGAGGGTGGACAACACATATGTCTTTCTAAGTCATTTTAGTGATGGGGCCTTGATACATTGTTCATTTACTTGACTGGCCTGAGGGCTTTTCACTGATGAAAATAGTGGTCCATCACAAGAATCGCATGCATGTAGAATGAGAATGATGACACAGTGCATACACATGTGAGACTCTACACATAATGGAATGAAAAGAAGGATGACATGTCCACTGTACATTAAGCAGATGTGTGAGAGGTGAGTTGACACCAATATAGACAGATACAGGCCTTGTACTCCTGTGCAGACTGGCCACATCTCCATAGGGTCACTATCAAAGCATTACACACATTAATCAGTACCCTCTGGCCATTCTACATTTTGCATCTCACATATGATCATATGCACACTTAATGAACTATCACATGACATGGCACAGGGAATGTGTGTTCAGAGTGAGAGTTCCTCAAATCAGAAGTGTAACTGTACAACTGCTAAATCACGTTATGTCCATATCATTATTGCATGGATCTGAATCTGGGGGAATAAGGCTATGCACCACAATGATGTGAAGTCATTATGCTAGGCAGTGTATCACACATTTACATGACCTATTCTCAGAACAACATGTGTGACGTTTAGCTTTAATACAGCTGCACCAGTGTCTATGGTGCCATCCTCCCCAAGTACTCAAGTTTAAAAATGTCTACATCATTTATGGCCCATGCTGATAGCAAAATCTGAATGCATTAACATTGGCTTGCACTCACAGGCACATACTACTGTACAGTAACATAATGTGAGCATACTGAGCACTCTAAAACTTTTACTCATGCACTTACCAGTACCTCTGGAGCACCATATAGCCGCCCGTACTGGCCAAGGACCTCGTCCACCAGGACCTCCAGCTTCTCTGCGGTTAAGGGACGGGCCCTGATGTTCTCTGTACGAGCCATGACTGGGTCCAGAGATGTGGTACAGCAGCAGTTGGTGGTGATGAATGGCAGGCAGCAGTATCTGTATGCAAGTGACAGGTGTGGCTATCGCACAGACATTTATAGGCCCCTAGGGTTGTTCTAGTGGTACTCTGCTGATGCCATTGGTCCGCCTGGTTTGCATCTTTCAATTGTGGCCAATGCCTGTCACCGCAGTGGCGGAGCACGCCTACCACGATGTTTAAACTGAAAGGGACTACTGCAATGACGGTTCCCATTGGCTGCAATGACATTCGCATAGGCGGTGTCACACCGCGGGGGTCAGGATGTCTCTACCGCAATCCTGCATCATTCAATTGGGGCCAATGCCTGTCACCGCAGTGGCGGAGCACGCCTATTGCGATGTTTAAACTGAAAGGCACTACCGCGATGGTGGTTCCCATTGGCTGCAATGACATTCGCATAGGCTGTGTCACACCGCTGGGGTCAGGCTGTCTCTACCGCAATCCTGCATCATTCAATTGGGGCCAATGCCTGTCACCGCAGTGGCGGAGCACGCCTACCACGATGTTTAAACTGAAAGGCACTACCGCGATGGCGGTTCCCATTGGCTGCAATGACATTCGCATAGGCGGTGTCACACCCCGGGGGTCAGGATGTCTCTACCGCAATCCTGCATCATTCAATTGGGGCCAATGCCTCTCACCGCAGTGGCGGAGCATGCCTATTGCGATGTTTAAACTGAAGGGCACTACCGCGATGGCAGTTCCCATTGGCTGCAATGACATTCGCATAGGCTGTGTCACACCGCGGCGGTCAGGCTGTCTCTACCGCAATCCTGCATTATTTAATTGGCAGAGCACGCCTACTGCGATGTTTAAACTGAAAGGCACTACCGCGATGGCAGTTCCCATTGGCTGCAATGACATTCGCATAAGCGGTGTCAAACCGCGGGGGTCAGGATGTCTCTACCGCAATCCTGCATCATTCACTTGTGGCCAATGCCTGTCACCGCAGTGGCGGAGCACGCCTACCGAGATGTTTAAACTGAAAGGCACTACCGCGATGGCGGTTCCCATTGGCTGCAATGACATTCGCATAGGCTGTGTCACACCGCGGGGTTCAGGCTGTCTCTACCGCAATCCTGCATCATTCAATTGGCGGAGCACGCCTACTGCGATGTTTAAACTGAAAGGCACTACCGCGATGGCGGTTCCCATTGGCTGCAATGACATTCGCATAAGCGGTGTCAAACCACGGGGGTCAGGATGTCTCTACCGCAATCCTGCATCATTCACTTGTGGCCAATGCCTGTCACCACAGTGGCGGCGCATGCCTACCGCGCCTGTAAACACATTGTGCATTAGCATTCTCGTTTTGCGAATTGCGTCACTGATCACGATACATTTACCAAAACTAATTACAGCTCGTTGTAAAGTGAATTGAGAGTGTGACATTTAACTTAAGTATGCCCACACATGTCATGGCAGTACACATGATTAAATGCATTGGTATGTCCGTACTCACATGTCAAATTTCATCCATGTGGGCATGTATACAGATTTCATGTTGAATTGGCTATCATTTTTGTGAACATGCTGTTATATTCATACATACATTGGCTGATAAAGCCGCGAAGGGGGCAGTACGAACTGCATCCTTAGCTGCAATCACTCGTTCAAAAATGAGAATAGACAGGCAGATAATGGTAGCTGTCATTGCTTCACTCAAAGACAACAAAGCACTTCCGAGAGGTTTTCCACTCAAGTACTCCTACAAGTTAGATGCAAACAACGTTCCATTTGCTCAGATTCCAGGAGTGGTGGATAGAGTAATACCAAACATGGATCGCAGATTAGGCTTAATTTTAGCTGCACACGAGGGTCTGGGTTCTGCACACGAAGGAGTTACAGCGACAGTTTCTTTACTGATACAACGCTATTGGTGGCCAGGGTTAACAAAGCAGACCAAAGACTATGTCTTAAAGTGCGACATCTGTCAACAGATGAAGGGCTCAACCATAACATGTCCAGCGCAGACACCATTATTGATATCAGACAGACCTCTTGCGTGTGTCTATTTGGACCACTGTGACCCCTTACAATCTGATGGGGCTTACAAGTACATAATGGTTGCAGTGGATTCCTGCTCGAGATTCCTATGGGTATGGCCTCAGCGCTCGGCTGACGCTCGAACTGTTATCAAAGATTTGCGAGTCTTTATAGGGACATACGCAGTTGGCACATTACATTGTGACCGTGACTTCGCGTTTAGCTCTAGGGCTTACAAGGAGGCCATGGGAGGTTTGGGTGTAGCATTGCGGTACTTCTCTCCGTACCATTCCGAGGGAAATTTGGTCGTGGAGAGGAAAAACCGGGACTTAAAGCAGTCTTTAACAGTTAGGGTATTAGGCGCGGGTGGTAGTTGGGTCAATCAATTATATGGGGTTCAGAGGGCCTTAAACAACAGGCTAAGAAGCTCTCTCGGGGGGGTCACTCCTTATGCGGTCCTATTTTGAATGAGAATGTGGGTACCTAACCTAGATTGTGAAGGCACAGTGGCGGATGAAATACCTTTTGACATCAATAAACGTTTGGCTGTTTTACAGGAACTGAATGAATCACGGGCTCTACAGAGCAATGTCCAAGTGAAAAGGTTCTCCACTGGGGAAGTCAAGTCAGTCACGGCAAGACCTGTCTGGATTCCAAAAGTCGGGGATCTGGTCAGGGAAAAGATAACGGACAAAAAAGAATTTGGGCCATCATACAGAAAGCCTGTACCTGTCCTGGCAGGTGAAGGATCAAGAACTGTACTTCTGCCACCTCTTGCCGGAAAAAAGGAGAAAAGATTTGTCTCCATTGATCTGATAAAACCACTTTCGCTACCATACAGGAAGTTCAGACCGAAAGGCTCATCACGTTTGAAGAGTCTCCCATACGGAATGATGGACTATGCAACAATGCCATGGAACTCGTTCCTCTTGATACAGAAATTCAAAATCAAAATGAAAGACAAATTTCAATTCAACCTAACACTGATGTCTACATAAACATGCCTCAACAAGAGCCATCTACAAGTTCAACAAAACCTGCTGAGCTACCAAAAATAGATCGAACTGCATCTGGCTATTTCATCGACTTTGATACCTTTACATTAGATCCAAGTGAACCTGAAACAACGCCAGCCCCAAAACTCGTCAACAACAAGTCAAAGACTTCTTCATTTTTCTTAAAAAGACTTACCTGGTGTCACCTTGGATAGAACTTTGGATAATCACCAGGATACTTTTCTTTCTTTTCTGGATAGGCCTAGTGACTACTTTCCACTTACTAATTAATGGAACTTATCTTCGCCAAAGCTCTGCAGCATCAAAGGTGAACTTGATCCTGAAACCTCATGTCTCATCACATCGTGAACAAAGAGACTTGTCATCAGTGAACATTACAGCAGTTCCTATACCTGGTGGTATAGTATGGGACAAGGTTAATTATGATATATTTGGCCCGACCGAACTTTTAAAAATACCACACTTATTTAAAATGTCCTTAAATGATATCATCACCTCCAGTACATTCTCCGATGATTGTGATTTTGAAACAGTAAACAATATGTTGTCTGATTTAGAACAATCTGCTGCATTCTCTAGCAATGAAATGTTGGAAGACACATCAGATTTAACACTGTGTATTGTTATCAACATTATGGTCATCATTTTCTACACAAATCCAGTAGCCCTAGAAATGTTTTCACATATTACCAATGGGAACATTGCCCTACACCACCAAAAAGCAGTTCAAAATCGTTTGCACAAAAATTTTCATATTTTTCAGGGTTTAACGTTTCAGACCCAACCTCATACTACTATATGGTTGCACCTACATCAGCACAGAAAAATATGCTAACCAACACCAAACAGATTTACTCTGCTTCCTTTATTACCGAATTGTCTGAACAGGGTTTCGACTTATGAAAAGACACTATAGACTTAAAATCAGTCTGGGTGTTAGAGATTGGCATGTCCAGGGAACAGAAGTGCTATTTAGAGCATGCCTCATTCCTCACCTGATAATATTTCTGAATGAAACTGTGCAACAGACTTCCTGTCTTGGGATAGCCAAGAACAAGGACTTGAACACGCCTCGGATTCCAACACCATCACATTCTGAGAAGAATTTTACATCAGAAGAAGGGGCTACAATAGATGACATTTTACAATACAATAGATCAGACCACAATTGGAAGGGATCGTTGGTTTGGCCCACAGACACTAACAGATGTCAAGAAAGATTCAGGGGTACCACCGAAGGGTTCAGTATCCATAGGCCAGACCCACGCTATGTACAAAGAGAACATTCTCGGGTGGTGACATCATACAGTGTTGGGAAGTTATGCCTTGATTAGCTAAAGACCTCAACACTGCCACAGGTGAAACTACACTTATCCTTACTGACAGAGGATGTGGACCTATGGGATTTTTTACTAGGTCGGAGAAAGCCATGTCAATAACGTTTCTTATATGCTGTCTATAATGAAATTTGGAAGATCTCCCAACAACAAGCAGCGGAGAGACTACGAGAAATAGATAGGATTAACTTAGAAAAGGCGTTAGCCGTTGTTGACAATGGCATGACTACGTTAACTACCAAGATTTATTCACTGGGCAACATTGTATCTTCTGCTATTGATGTACTAGAACAAGACTTGTCCATACTTCAGCACGGGCAATCACAATTACGTTCTCTTATGTTATTAAACTGGACGCTGCAATCGTTGCACGCAGGTTATGTGCCTTGGCGTTTTATCAACAGCATGTCCCTGTTTTCTGCATACAATCTAATGGAAAAACAGATGAAAATGCCACAAAGGGGAGCAAAATATACAAGGCTGCGTATTGAAGAACTGGACAGATTACCTTTTATTGTGGCAGAATCACTGTCCACAGAGTGGTTAATCCATGGCCACATAACTTTACCGGTCACAACTTTCTAATTTCAATATTGTCTAGAACAACAACAGGCAGGCAGGTATGAAGAGATGGGTAGGGAATTAATCAAGGAATCTTGGGAATTACCGTATAGATTTCGATGCAGGAGTGGGGATCCAGAAGGGTTCCTAAGCGGTACAAACTGTGAGAACGCTTTGAGTGGATCTCTTATATGCCAGGATATCATGCTGCACAGGCCTGTAATGGTTCAGTAGCTAACCTATCCTGTCACTTGAGGGGTACCCCGGCAGCCATGATTACCCCAGTTTTCAGGCTCCTTTCAAATGGGAGTTACTTGATGCTGAATGATCAAGGTTGTTGTGGGATGCTTCCGGGCATCGCATATCTAGTAACAGTGAGCTCAAGGGTTACTTGCTGTATGCAAGTATTGTTTCCACCGACACATACAGTCAGGGAGGCACCACTATGGCCTTCATTGAATGTTTCTCTAATACGGTTAGATACTTTGAGATGAATGAAAGAGATGCTTTTACAGAAAACCGTGCCCTTAACCTCCGCCCGGTAGATTTTTGATCTTCAAATAGCAAGGTCCTCGACGGAGATACAGGCACTCATACGTACAAACTGCCCCTTCCATTTCACAGGAATGGTAAATCGTATCTTTAACATGTCTGATACGACGGGTATAGTACACCTATTTAAGACCATAGGTTCGGGACTGTTTAGCACCTTTCTGACGGTCCTCGGAGTTATACCCAACTTTATACACTCCGTATTCAGTAGCATTCCGTTGATCCTGTTTCTAATATCAGGAATCCTGATTGTACTTTTTCTGCTATGCAATGGATGTCCCAGTCACCAAATAGATGGAAAAAGCACTCCAGGAGCGCAAATACCGTGATCGCATGGTACAACATCTGGGCACACCTCGCCTACGGGAACTGAGTGCATCTTGGTTCCTGTCATTTAGACCAGTCTGGATGGACTGCATCTTACCTGTTCTCCAATGCTTGTTCTGCGGAGAAGAATGCATGTTGGATCTCTGTCTGACACTTCCATCAGTTGCGCAACCGGATGTTGATGCATTACTGGACCCGATAACGGCCAATGTTCTGCAGTGTCCCCAGCGTATTCCTATGTTGATGGCGGCATTCTTGGAGCCACCACAGGAATTGTCTGCTCCTGTTGGGATGGACACCGGCTCCTCCACTAACACCCAGGCTTTGGATGGAATACAGGCTGCCCCAGCATCGGCTGCAGGCAGTACGGTAGATCATCTGTGCTCAATTGAAGTAATATGCGAGGTGTTACAGGGATCATCATCTGCGAAGGCAGGCAACAGCAATGTTGCGTCTACCAGCCAGGACACATAAACATTTGGCTCGTCGTGTGCTGGGAAAAAATTTGGCTTTTTAAAAACAAACTCAAAATTGGACACTCCAAAACAAATTGACACTTTCTTTTGACCTGCATGGCTTTCCACTGCTTGTAGTCGTTCAAACTATATATATGGACACATTAGAGCTATTGCTTGAGTGACAATTTCTGTTTTAGCACTCTTTAGAGATTTTTAACATTTTTTAACATTTTTTAAGCAGAACTATGGTTTTTACTACATACGTTTGCGTACCAGTACCTAGACAGGTAGTACATTAGAATTAGATTATGTCTTCCAGTCGGATGAGGAGTGGGTGTTGTATTCCATATAGGTACCCCAAATATAGGCTCAAGTAACATCCCAACCTTTCACCTATAGTCATCCCTACATTACATACTTAACGGGCTGGTAGGACTGACCCTTTACCTAGTTACAGTACTGCTTACAGAACGTGGGATTTTCCCTGAACAATAGCCTCATACATTATGCATGAGGATCCTTGGATTCTTGGAAACTCAGCAGGACTACAATCTCCTGCATAATTACTATGTACAAGGTTCATTCCCAACGTCATCCTAAACTCGACAGTGGCACAGCAAGGTAGAACCCCTGGGGATACCTTCGGGTATATAAACATCACATCTTGCTGAGATAAGGAGAGGAGATCATGACTTCCAGGCCGACACACTGACGTGAGATGCTGAGGTTCCTGCATGCAGACACTCCAGCTCGCAGTGGTCTAACATCCCTTGGGGGGTGTCTAGATCGGGACCAAGACAGGGTCCCACAGTCTTTCACTTGAGGTAATGGGGTTGACTTTATCCTAGAGGGATTCTTGGCTTAACACCTACATACATGCTAGGTACACTGAGGTATATCTAGTTAGGGTAGCATCGTAGGAGTACGCATTTTATTTTCATGTATTTTATATATTTGCCTATGTTCCTGATTATAGCAAAATGGTAGAAATCTACCATCCTTTCACCTTCTTAGTGCTTCTAATCATTTATATCTGTTACTGTCTAATGATTATTTCAGCACACCTATTTTACACTGGAATAACGACTGTTCAATAAATACTTATTGAAAAACGTCCCTACCGTTTATTCTGTGTATCTCTCTGAGACTAAGTGAGCACGAATGACTGAGCAAAAAGTATTACGCTGTTTCCATGGTCCTGAGGGATCAGGGTTGTCATGTTCGATAGTTGCCAAGAACTATTCTCT
Source organism: Calotriton arnoldi (assembly GCA_963921515.1). Taxonomy (NCBI): domain Eukaryota; kingdom Metazoa; phylum Chordata; class Amphibia; order Caudata; family Salamandridae; genus Calotriton; species Calotriton arnoldi. The sequence goes on from CAWUFW010011762.1 coordinate 10,467, forward strand.
CCTTGGTAAGAGGAGTTTCTAGTGGCACTGTGAGCTAGCTGGCATGCAGGCCAACATACCTGGTGGGGGTGTCTAGAATCAGTCTGACACCAATCCCACAGTGTATATTGTCTAAACGTGCAGATCCGATATAGGTTTTATAGGAACTGCACGACAATGCCAATGTGTGTAATGCAAACTCCTCCCACAGTCATGATGGACTGACCACGTAATGTGCATATATGTCTGTACACAGTGCTGTATTTATATTGATAGTTGTCCAGCTTACACTCATTGGGCTCATTTTGTAATGATGTTGTGCTTAGTGTGACTAATGCTTGAGGTTGTGCAGTAACAGCAGCTACATACAACTCAGCATTGATGCTGTTAGCCACATGTGCTGTGTCAGCTACACACAGGGCTGGTGACACATGATGTACCAGTGTGCCATAGAACATACACATAGTCTGATTTAGATTTGACAGTAGTTATTATGTACATCCTGGCTACATGAATGACTACAGGAGATCAAGGTGTGTATGCATATCACTTGTGCATTAAGCTGTTTTTACAGTCCTGTCAGTGTTATGGTTGTGTTAGTCATTATGTAAGCTGTTACCCACATCTCATCTCTGACTCATTTTTACATGTGTCCCCTGCCAGAATATGTAGGAGACGACCACCTGTGTATCGGCCTTTCCCAGAGCTGGAGACAATGGAGGATACCGACCTCATTAAGAAATTCCGTCTGAATCGCCTTACCCTTCAAGAGCTATGTGCTTAGTTGGAGCCCCATTTGAGGCCTCACAGAACATATCCAACAGCTTTGACACCAACAGCAAAGGTGATGGCCGCCCTGCATTTCTTTGCCACTGGGTCGTTTCAGTACACAGTGGAAATCGCAGGTGGGATGTCTCAACCTATGTTCAGCATGGTGTTGCGTGATGTCCTGTCCGCATTGTTGACCTACAAGGACAGCTACATTCACTTTCCAAGGAGACATGAATTCGCAGATGTGAAGGGGGAATTTTATGACCTTGGTCACATACCTAATGTTGTTGGAGCCATTGACTGCACACACATTGGCTTTGTTCCACCACACGCACGTGAGCACATCTACCGTAACCAGAAGCATTACCATTCAATAAATGTACAAGTGGTATGCCAAGCGGATCTGATTATCTCCCACGTATGAGCCAAATTTCCGGGTTCTGCACATGACTTCTACATACTGCGTAACAGCATCATCCCGAAATTGATGGAAAATCTGCATCCGGAGCGTGCGTGGCTTGTTGGTGAGTGAGCTGTGTCAAGTAGTGTGCTGTATGTGTGACATGCTGGTCTCCTCAAATATTTCTATTACAAACCTGGTCTGTGTTTCTCACAACTAGGTGACTCTGCGTATCCCAACCGGCTTGGTTGCTGAGCCCACTGAGGAATCCAAGGACACCGGGGGAAGTCCACTTTAATGATGCCCATGGAAGGACACATCGTGTAGTGGAGCGTGCTTTTGGACTTCTGAAGGCTAAATTTCGGTGTCTGGACAAGAGTGGTGGTGCAGTACTCTACTCTCCCCAAAAGGTGTGTCATATTATAGTCGCATGCTGCATGCTCCACAACCTGGCCTTGGGCAAAGATATCCCCCTGATTCTGGACGATGATGATCAGCAGATGCCCCCCGCTGCAAATCCACACATGCCCAGTGACGATGATAGTGGTGATGAGGAAGGTCTTGACCTGCGTCAACAGCTCATCGCCAACTACTTTCCTTGAGTGTAAGTTACCATTGAGCAACTATGACTGTGTCTGTTTGCTTTGCTGTTAGTGCCAAAGCATAGATGATGTGTTGGGATGCTGGCTGTTGTTGGCACACTGCTAAGGGCTAATGTGTGAGGCACAGTGTTTTTGTTTCCACTTACCTCATGTCTATGTTGATGGTGTTGGTCATAGTTATGTGGGATGAATATTGTACGGTGTTGACTAGTGGTGTGTTGTTGCTGTAATGCCATCATACGACAACTCAATTTCATCTTCTTGTGTCTTTCTAGGTTTCTCCGCCCCATCAATGTCTTGTCACAATCAAAGCTTGTGGTACATTGTGGTACATTGGAAACAGAGTTAACATTGTACATACTGTGATAAACATGGAATTACACAGTCCAACAAACTCCTGCCATCAACATGGCAATATGGGATTGGATAATCAACAAAGTCAATGTTCAGTGCAACACTGGTGACATCACGGCTGGCTCAGTGACTTGGCTTTGGTTGGGGCTTTGCCACGTGATCCTCCCATGGTGTTTCTCGGGCGTCCCCTCTTGCGTTCGGCAGGGGGGCCTCTGCTGCAGGCTCAGAGGTGTCTGAGGAGTCATTGTCTTGCAGCCCACCCCTCTCTGTGGTCGCAGCTGAGGTGGTGGGAGTATCAGCGGACTGGCCACTGGAGGGCGGGTGAGCCGTCATGTTGAGCAGCATGTATGTCCCGCAGAACACCCACAAGCTGGTCCATGAGATCTATAAGTTGTCCCATTCGGGTGTCCATGGACCTCTGCAGCAGGCGGAACTCCTGCAGTTCCTCTACAACCTGGCCCATCTGTCCCTGGTTCTGTTGGTACCAAGGACTCTTGCGACGGTGGCCAGGGCTTTTGTCTCAGTGTCCTCATGTGATTGTCCCTTAGTTGCCCTCCCACCTGCCCTGCTGACACGGACCTGTGACGTTCGCTGTAAATGCACCCGCACACTGTCCCCAGCATCCTGTTCTTGGGTGGTGGTGTTGGTAACCACTGAGCCAGGGACAGAGTTGCAGGCAGCGGTGGTGATGGTGGAGGTGGCTGCAGCACAGGTCGCTGTAGCAGTGGTCAGCGTTGTTGTTGTCGCTGCTGTGTTGATAGTTGTGGTAGTGGGGACAATGAGGCCCTGAGACAGAGTGCGCCCTGGCAGTCCTGAGGGGCCAGGTTGTTGCTCCTCATCCGAGAAACGTCGAGAATCAGTATAAGAGAGTTCACATTCCAGGGGTGGAGACTGGCTCTGCTGGTTGGTGGTGTTCTCGCCAGCTGTTGATTGTGAATCTCCTGTTGAACAGAGGTTAGATTGTCAGTTAAGTACACTCCATAACCTTGGTGACCCAGTTTTGGATGTTTTAGTTGATACACCAAACTTTTTACATTGCAATCACTTGGTATTGGTAAAAGATTATCAGCATCATGACATGATGTAGAGGTACATACATTACTTGTTATTAGTGTGACATGTAAATAACAACTCTGACATGTACAGATAGTGTGTTTACAAGGACATGCAATCATCTACTAACTTGGTGCACATCCACTTTGGTTTATGCTGGGATATTGTAGACTTATCTGAGAATCTGTTTCAGCTATGCTAAAACTTCCTAATTTTAGTTGGTCATTTTTGTTTGAAATCATATGGTTTTGTTTGTTTGACAGATTGTCCATGCATGTGTTGTGTTCATATGAGCCTTCATGCTTTGAAACAATGGGACTTATACATTGCATTGTGTGCTTTGCATGATTGGGCCCTGAATTTATTTGCATGAGACTTTGTGATTCAAAGTGTGATTTATGTGGGCTTAGCTGTGTGCGCACTAGATGTGACATATGGATCTGTACAGAGTTGGCTAACAAGTGAGGGATGTGGTGGTCATATGGCTCCATGCACTTTGAGAAGGATGACAGGGTAGATGCGCTGACTACCTACCTGTTAGGTGGCACTGTAGAGGAAGATGGCTGCCATATGGTTCTGGGTGGGGGAGTGTTCCATCCTGCTCAGCTGTGAGGCAAGGGGGCCTGGTGGGAGTTGTAGTGCTGGCTGCCTGTACACACATACCCCTCCCTGATGAGAAGGCTACCTACCTGTAAGCTGAAGCATAGCAATGAAATGGCTGCCACATGGTTCTGGGTGGGGAGAGGTTTCTATCCTGCTCAGCTGTGAGGCAAGTGGGCCTGAGGGGAGTTGTAGTGCTGGCTGCCTGTACACACACACCCCTTCCTGTTGAGACGGCTACCTACCTATAAGCTGAAGCATAGCAATGAAATGGCTACCACATGGTTCTGGGTGGGGGAGTGTTCCATCCTGCTCACCTGTGAGGCAAGGGGCCTGGTGGGAGTTTTAGTGCTGGCTGGCTGTACACACACACCCCTCCCTGTTGAGAAGGCTACCTACCTGTAAGCTGAAGCATAGCAATGAAATAGCTGCCACATAGTTCTGGGTGGGGGAGTGTTCCATCCTGCTCAGCTGTGAGGCAAGGGTGCCTGGTGGGAGTTGTAGTGCGGGCTGCCTATACACACACACCCCTCCCTGTTGAGAAGGCTACCTACCTGTAAGCTGAAGCATAGCAATGAAATGGCTGCCACATGGTTCTGGGTGGGGGCAGTGTTCCATCCTGCTCAGCTATGAGGCAAGGGTGCCTGGTGGGAGTTGTAGTGCTGGCTGCCTGTACACACACACCCTTCCCTGTTGAGAAGGCTACCTCCCCGCGAAGTGGAGCAGAGGAAGGTAATAGGTTACACATGGCTCTTGGGTGGGGGAGTCTTCCATTCTGCTCAGCTGTGAGGCAAGGGGGCCTGGTGGGAGTTGTAGTGCTGGCTACCTGTACACACACCCCCATGGACATATTGCTAGCTACCTTTGAGGTGAATCAGAGGAAGGAAATGGTAGATATGTGAGACATGTGTTGGGAAGAGTGTGTTGTACATAAGTGCATTTAGGTGTAGAAAGTGTAGCTTTATAGTTGTGCAAGACTGTACATGGCAGTGTGATGGGATACATTTTTTGGTACTTACCAGTCTCCACTCCCCCAGATATTCCTGTGAGACTATCTGGATGCAGGATGGCAAGTACCTTCTCCTCCCATTCAGTGAATGTTAGTGGTGGAATGGGAGGGCCACCGCCAGTCCTCTGAGCCACCTCATGGTTCCTGTTGGCACGGTATTTCACCCTGGTCTTTAGGTCATGCCACCTCTTCTTGATGTCACGCAGTGTGCGCAGGGTGGTCCCTACTGCATTGACTTTGTTGACTAGCCTTTCCCACATTTGATTTTTCTGACTAGTGGGGTCTGTTGGACCATGCTTCCAAACAAATGTGGTTCTACTCTAATTATCTCGCCTACCATTACTGACAACTCATTGTCTGTGAATGTAGGCATTTTTTTCTGTGACATGGTGTGTGATGTGCAAATAAGTGACAAGTGCAGGTAGGAAGGTGGTGGTGGAGATGTGTGAGGTGTGTGTTGGAAGTGTTGGTGTGGGTGGTTGTGATGGTGTGTTGTGTGATGATTTGCCTCTCCTTTCAGCTGTGGTGTATGGCCCTTCACTGCTGGAGTTGTGCAAAGGATGATGGTCAGGGAAGGGGTTGGTTTTATACTCAGCTATTTGGGTGTGTATAAATGAGGACTGCCTGTCAGGTGTATTTTCCATGTTGACTAGGGATTTCATTGGTTTCCAATACCTTGGGGGTGTGTCATTGAGGTGTCAGATGTGTTTGAGGGCAGCGGAGAGAACAGGCACACTTGGAAGCCTTGTTGTGTAGTTGCATTCGACCGCCATTCATCTTTTGGTGCGACCACGGCGGTCGCAACGCAATGATCGTTACGCCAGCTCTGCCATTTCATCATAATTTCACTTGCGGTCATTCCTCGTGAGGATCAGCCATTTTAATGCATTTTTCAGCTTTTCCGTCCGCCGCGATCGGAATTTCTGTTTTTCGGGATGTGGCGGACGGTTTATTGTGAAATCCGATGGCTGTGGTCGGATTTTACATTCATCGCATCCTAATGTCACCGCCGTTTTTTCCGCAGAACATGCGGGCGTTTTCTTTCCGGAAGCACGGCGGTCGGAGGGCTTTTCTGTCCGCCATCATTATGAACCCCTAAGTTTTGAAGCTTTGTAGCTTTTTTTGTGTTGCACATTTCATTTGAATCTAAAAAATTAATTTACATAAATACTTTTACTATTTAAAACTTTCATAAACTTTCAAACTTTCACCTGTGCTTTCACACAGGCAGATCTCAACCTCAGTGACTGAGATATATGCAGTGGCGGCTGATGTCATTTGAAAATGGTGGGCATAAAACAATTGTCGTACTTCACTGCGGCGAGTGAGCATAGCGAGCCAGCCTGAACCACCTATGGGGGGCTCAGGGGGTTGTCCCACCGAGAAAATTTTGAAAAAAGAGTGGGCAAATGGTGCATTTTCAAGCAAACCATAAGGTGTGAAGAACAGCTCAGTCAATACTACTGTTTAGAGTTGTGGGAGTTAAGAAACCTTATAGAAGTTTGACACATAATGAGAATGCTCTGGGAATATGGAACTAAAATGAACAACAATTTACTAGTACCGCAGTAGCACAACTATTCTTAATCATACTGGATAGAACCACAAGCTAACATGTACAATACCACGATTGACAGGGTGATGAATTTACTTGGACACTAGCGCTTAGGGAATGTAGCTCATCATTTTATCATACAATGACAATTGCTTCCTTTCCAGCATAGGGTTCTGGTGATATTTACGATTGCTTTACGTCCTGCCTAATGGCTTATCGTGATATCACTACACACCGGACAACAGCATCACCGACTCGATGCTAAGTGTCATCATGTCTTATGTAACACCTCTGGTCAATTCCGACTTTTTAACCAATGTAACTTGCATGCTGGATTTGGGAACCCATACTAAGGGTTAAAAATAAAGCTACAAATCCCAAACGGCAACATACTTTTGACTGAAAAGTCAGAATAACAAATGTCGTCACATTTCCTACAGGCACGTGGCAGCGCTGCCAAAAGCAACATAAAATTCAGTTTGTGATGGTCTACCTTTTTTCAAGTGTTAAACAACCGAATGAGCAAGAGGGTGGACATGGCCTTTCGCGTGCAGATGAGACAAAGAGCCATTCCTACTAAACAACTCCACCAAACTGTCTGCAAGAATGACACTGAGTAATGAAGGAAGGAGGAAGATGCCGGGGGAGTCTCTGCACTTCAAAGTTGTGTGTCGCCCTGCGCACTCCAGCCACAGGAGTCCAGCTCACTTCCAAGTGGAGGCCTGAGGAGGTTGTATTGGCTTTTCCTAAGCAGCAAAGAATCTAAGCAGGATCATTTAAATTGTCCATTTTGTCAGCCGTCCAAGATGAATTCCTATATGCAGTGAAACAAGTACACACATACAGGCCCAACATAGACCCTGCTCTCTGCATGCAACTTCACATGCACTCCACAGACTATGAACACTCTGCCCCACGTGTCCGCACAGCCAGTGAGAGGCACCCCGTGCCACAAGCATGCTGCAGACACAGACTCATGACTGATGCTAATGAACAGGTGAGCGAGGGCGCCACACCGACAGAATGTGATCTGCTCAGGGTCACACGGCGAGTATCGAGTACCTGAACATAGACCTTTCCAGGACAGCCCAAATGCAGGTCCGGGGCTTTCCCACTATGGCGAGCGCTTCTAGGTTTCTGTACGCTCTCAAACACCACAGTAGGGGCTGTTGGCTAAGGAATCGAAAATGTATAGGAAAAGAAAAATGAAAATAAAGCTGGATATAAATAACTGTAGCAGAACCTTAGAAAGTGCTAGGTCTGAAAGTGTAAGCGATCTGAAAGAGTAAACCATGTGGGCTGTCAGCATATAGTTATCAATGCCCAGCTCTACAGCGTATTTAACTCACATAAAAGGTCAACTCAGGAAGCGTCCTTTCGAATACCGACACAAAACACCTTTAACAAATGAGTCAGTTAGTATGAACTTGTCATCAGAAAAATCCTCGCCATCTTTTCCAGTCAGAGCTGTACACTAAAAGAAACCAGATTACAAGAATCCGTGACTCATGATCGCTCGGGCCCAGGAACGGATCTGAGGACACGAGTTCATCGGGGAAGGTAATCGAAAACCAGGCATGGATTCATTCAGTCGCGGCCGGCAAAACGGGTGGGTGGGTTCGCGGGGGGGGGAAGGGAAGTGGGACGGTAATCTTACAAAATAGTAAAACTTACCTTCCTCCAGTTCCGCGACCGCATCACGCGCCGCCGCCTCAGCTCCTGCTGCTCCTGGCGCGTTTTAGGCAGCCTCCCTCCTCCTGCTCCCCTAAGCCAATCACAACGCTGCAATGGCAGCATTGTGATTGGTGAGGCGCAGCGGAGAGCGCCCCAGACGGGCCATTTTCTCTATGTAGGCTGCATGCAGCAGCCTACATAGAGAAAAAGGGAGAGTGCGCATGACTGGGTTGGTCGGCCCTGGGGCCGACCAAACAGTCAGTACCCACAACTGTGGGCGAGCCACTCCCCCCCTGCCCTTGAGCAGGACCGCCCACCCGCCCGTCCCCAACCAGGCACTTCTGCTTTCTCGCAGTGCGAGAAGCAGAAACATAAAATGGTAGTTTTACCATTTTATGTTTCTGCCTTCTCACACTGCGAGAAAGCAGTGGGGCGACGCCCCCAAGCCTGAATGAAGGAGCCGCCACTGGATATATGCCTATGTCTGAAAAGTTATAAGTAGTAACTTTGGACTCAAAATTAATCTCCGCCACCTGGTTTTATGATGTAGAGCCATGTAAGCCTATACTTTGAAGTAAATGTACACTTGTAAATAGAGAATTACCTAAAAAAGTAGATTTATTGCAAACTGTAAGAGTAAACATGCATGTGTAGATTCACTCATGTGAAAGTTTATCTTTGTGAATATTCCCCATAAAAATTAAAAAGGAGTGCAGGAAAAAAATAGCAGCTATTTCGATTTTATATTAAAAGATAAATTAAAAAGCACACTTTGAAACAACTTTGCCTTTGAAGATAGCATAACTATTTTTAGTCGGATGTGAACAATTCTTTGTGCAGTTACTCAAAGTGAAGGGAGGTAAAACATGTTGACCCAAGGTCCCATGCACTCTCAAACAATATATGAGTGACAATCCAATGGACGAAGCCTACTGACTAAAAGCCATTCTTGATATGTGCATTATGGATGGTTTTGGGGGAAAAACAATAGTCTAAAGTATTTGCTAATGTCACTTTGAGTGTTTACATTTAGATAATTGCACAGTGAACCTATTTCAACGCACAACAATTATAGAAAATGTGGTGGAGGACACGAGGGAGAGGTCAAAAGGTGGGAAAGTTTGATGAGTGCCATCTTTCCTCAGAGGATGAGTGACACAGTCAAAGCTCATATCATGGGAGTTCTTAAACATTCTCTCAATAACAATAGATGGAGTTCCGGTATTTATTTATTGCCTTGCTATTTCTGAAGGTCTAATCTCTGACCATTGGGGCATCCTTCAAGTTTTATGTGACTATTGTAACTGCTGTGCCCAGCATGGTGTCGAAGAAGTGTTTGTGAATTTTGTTCTATTTCCAAGTTAGCAACTTTTCAAAACCTTACGGTGTTTGTTACTTCATTTATGGTCTTAAGCACCCAGCCTGTTACCATATAACCATCTCAGGCATCCTGGGCACAATTTATGAATTGGTTAATAAATATGAATGTGTGTCATATAGGATTTGTTTCTGTGCAGATATAGTCATGGATTTCAGAACTAGTTTGGAGGCACCCATTGTCTATTTCGCTCCTAATGTATGTACTTTTTCAGAACAGTCTTCTGCTGGATGTCCTGGAACTTAACCTGCGTCAAAACTTTTGGTGGTAATTAAGGTCACACCCTCTGCGATGAAATGTAAAAATAGATTGGGCCAATAGCCTATTGTATTTCACTAACTGACCATCTGCATACCAATTGTAATTTAATGAATACCGAAACTGCTTTGCCGCCCAAAGAGAAATTCCCATGATCCATTCTATACAACATGAGGATGAACAACTATAAAGCAGCATATCTTTTTTTATTTTTTTTTTATTTTTTTTTTTATTTTTTTTTACAGCCACAAACATAGATACTTTACGAAAGAACTACAAAAATATACCACTTTGATAATCTTCAACATAAAAATAGGTAGGGCACAAAAAAGACATTGGAGAAAAAGACAACCATATTATCAAAGAAAAAACAAGAGAAGATACATTAAATCCCTAATCCCATTGGAGACAGGACCATATCCTATTGAATCTTTGCCGGGACCGATGGCCTCGAGCTTTAACTAATGCCATCTCCATTTCATAAATTTCCCTTAACAGTATCCAAAATGTATTAATACTTGGACTCGTACTTTGAATCCAAGAGCGGGCAACACAAAGTCGTGCACAGGCTGAAACAATAGAAGCAAAAGGTTTCGTAAGACGACCCAACTCAGAAAATATTCCCAATATCAACTCTTTACCGGAGATAAGAAAAGGGTTATCGTATCCAGCCCAGGTCTCCAGAACAAGAGCTATATTGGACCAGAATTCCTTCAACATTGGACATGCAAGCAACATATGATATAGATCTGCAGCATATTCTTGACATTTCGGGCAAAATAATTTATCAGTGATGACATTGTTACCCCATTTTGAAATTCGCTCTGGTGTATAATAAAGCATGAATATGGTTCTATATTGCTGCAGTTTCAAATTAACTGAAGTTACGGCTGAGTCAATAGTTTCTAAGGATTCCTGTATCTCTTCTACAGTTATGTTACAATTAAAAATCCGACTAAGTTTAGCAGCAATTTGTAGACCGTCATCGCTTACGACGAGCTATAAGCTTTTGATAAGTTTTGCCTATAATCCCCTGTCCCGTATTATTGGAAAAAATAGACAAAATCTCAGATGGACTATTCAGCTCCAATAACCCCCGTCCGCGATTAAAGTAATCCCTCACCTGTAGATACTTAAAAAAGTGAGTATGCAACAGACCAAATTCTTCTTTCAATGATGTAAAAGATCTGAATCCCTGCCCGTCATATAATTGACCCAACCGCGTCATGCCTTGACCTTGCCATTCATGCCCGACAAGGTCATGAAATATACTAGAGAGCATGGGGTTCCCCCACACTACAACATATGCATGCAAGTCTGGTATTGCATACATTTTTCGTATTTCACGCCAAATGTTAGTAACATCCCTAATTACCTTGAATCTTACTCGCTTGAAATAGTTAGGGTCGAGTGTTTTGTACAATAAAAATCCAATACTTTGACCTTCAGCCAGTTGGTAGAGAAGCCAACTGTCGTCCTTTAGAAGCCCACTAATTAGGCTCTGTATTCACCCAGTAAATGCAGCCCAAAAGTATAGTCTAAAGTCTGGGAGTTTAAAACCGCCTTGCTTATACGGTAGTTTTAAATAGCGAATAGGTCTCCTGGCCCGCCGGTATCCCCAGACAAAACTACCGACGGCACTATCCAAACGTTTAAAAAAAGTTAATGGGCCTTTCAATGGGATTGTGCGGAAATAATCCCAAAACTTCGGAAGAACATTCATTTTAATAATGTTGCATCTCCCATATATACTAAGGGGTAGCCGATGAAAACTGCGCAATTTTGTCACTACCTTCGTCAATATTGGTTCATAATTTAATGCGATAATATCCTTAATTTGACTACTAAGACAAACTCCTAGATAAACTGCTGTATTTGTGACCCCTAAAGCAAGTGGGGGCCTCTCAAGTTGAAAATTCAGTATTGTCTGTGTCTTATTAAGATTTAATTTATAGCCAGAGAAGTGACCAAATCGCTGTGCTTCGTAAGTAATTGCACCTAAAGCATTAACTGGTGTTGTCGAGAAAACAGCGATATCATCCGCGTACGCAGTTAGTTTTAGGTCCGTTCCATTTAAATTAACTGGAGAGATATCAGTATTCAGTAATAAATGTTTGATAAAAGACTCAATGTAGATAGCAAACAATAACGGGGAGAGCGGACACCCCTGCCGCTGCACCCTTTGGACCGAAAAGAAGGAAGAGGAATGCCCATTAAGCTTAATAGCAGCTGTTGGGTTCTTATATAATTTCTGTATCGCCGAGATAAACCTTTGACCGAGGCCCATTGAAGACATTGTGACCCATAAGGTACCCCAGGTCACTCGATCAAAGGCCTTCTCGGCGTCCAACATCAGCATCCCAAGCTGCAAACCTAATTCAGCTGAAACATCAAATGCAGCAATCGCCGTGTTGATATGTGCTGCAGTATCTCTTCCGGGAACGAAACCATGTTGTTGCTTTGGCACTAATAAATGTATCACCGGAGCCAATCTTAAAGCGAGGATTTTAGAAAAAAGTTTTGCATCAGCATTGATCAACGCTATCGGCCGATAAGAGCTCATATCGTCTTTGGGTTTCCCCTTTTTCGGGAAAACAACAATATTAGTTACATTCCAGGAAGGGGGAACTTCTTCTCCTTGCATAATTGCGTTACATAGCTCTAAATAAATCGGGGCCAGTTTATTTTTAAAGATCTTATAAAATTCAAGCGGAATCTTATCCTCGCCAACTGCCTTGCCATTAGGCAAAGAATTGACTGCTTCCTCAACTTCCCTCAAACAGACGTCTTTTTGCATAGGCTCAGAAAACATTGAATCTAATACTGGCATTGTAGACTCTTGTATATAATCTGCCGCGATTTGTGAATCAAAGCCTACCGGGTCGCTATACAAATCAGCATAGAATAACTTGAATTGTTCTACTATATCCCTGGCCCTAGTATAGACCAGGCTATCTATGCCAATCATTTTTTGACCTGTGATTTAGCCCTGCGATCTGCAATTTGATTAGCCAACCGTCGGCCCACCCTTTCACCGTATTCATATTGTTTGGCTCTATACTTTTGAAAATTGTTTGCAATTTTATCCCTCAGCCTTCTTTTTAATTTAGCCCTTACCTCAACTACCTGTTGGTAAATCGATTGCTCATCCATGTTTTGAGTGGCAATAGCTGTAGCATGTTGCCGCTCCAATTCCAAACACAGCTTTTGTTCCTGCTCCATCTGGCAATGGCCTTGCCTATTTTGTTTGATGATATATTGTAGCGTTGCCCCTCTAACGCAGGCTTTTAAGCAGTCCCATACTGTTGCTATACCTGTTGAGCCCAAATTGTTATCTATGTAATCCTCAAGTACCATACGCATAAACTCCACATAGTCTGGATTGTTAAGGAGATGTCTAGGAAAAGTAAAATCCTTGATCGATTTCTGAGCTTTTAACTGCAACTGTACCGTTAGCATGACTGGATTGTGATTGGATGTAATTTTTGGGCATACTGCCACAAATGTGTTCTCTAAAATAGTATTATTAACAAAAATCATATCGATCCTAGAATAGTGTTTATGCGGAAATGAATAAAAAGTATAGCCTGGTAAATTTGGAAATAACCTCCTCCAAGAATCTTCTAACTGATGCAGGTGAAGCAATTCTACAATTGCAGCCCTAGTCCTACACATTCTAACACGAGCACTAGCATTTGTAGTATCAATTTTTCGGTCTAAAATACAATTAAAATCTCCCATGACAATCATCTCACCAGACCATTCCAATAGCTCGGAACTTAATTGATATATAACATCCGGACAGTCAGTATTCGGCCCGTATACCATACATACTGTATACATCTGCCCATAAATCGTCATTTGAGAGATTGCCCATCTACCTTTGGAATCAGCGAGTGACCTAAGGACAAGAGCCGGGCATCTCCTAGATTTTAATATAGCCACCCCTCGAATAGAAATCGCTTGTGATGTACATACAACAACATCATATCCCAATTGTTTTAACAATGCTCTATCCTTATATGCAATATGCGTTTCCGCAAGCCCCAGGACATGAGGTTTAAATACTCGTAACTCTTCTGCTACCAGCCGTCGCTTACCAGCTTGATTAAGTCCTGCTACATTCCAACACATACAAATAAATTCTAACATTAAGAAAACCTTGTTAACCCGATCCAATCGTCAGTCGTCAGTATCATATTTGCGTGCGCCCCACCTCGATTCTTTGCCAAACTTAATTTGACTATGTTGTGGCTTTTTAAACCCCCCAAACCCCCCTCCCTTGCCTTCCCCTCTCCCACCCCAGTACCTGTGAAAAGGAATCGCCCCCTTCCTTGCTGTCCCAGAGTGAATGACAGCTTATCGAAGACGCCCGTTCTGAACTCCCCCACCAACCCCCACCAGTCCTCATGCTCTACAATGTGTCCAATACTCCCGCTATCTCCCGTGCCTATGCAAAAAAAGAATAACCCCATTTTCCAGTCCTTATGTATGACCTCGTATCTTCGTAACCCCTCATAGAACAGTATTTGTTGTTTTAGAACTTTGATTCACTCCTTGCCAACTGCTTGCCATCTTAGCAGCGCTTGTTTGGCATCCTGTTCATTAAAGAAAAAATGCTGCCGACCATCCTTTAAAATCTTGAGACGTGCCGGCTCCTGTAAAAACACTTGTGAACATACAGATTTGAAAGGGTCCATCAGTTGTCGGAGTTTCCACCGGTTGTCCATAGTTGCTTTACATAGGTCAGAGCGCACAAAAATAGACATAGAGTCCACCTTGACCGGCGCATTTGGGCAGAGACAGAAAGCGTTCGGTTGAGTGCACAGAGGGAGAGCTGAGGATCGAAATGGCCCCGCAGTGCACTAAAGGTCGGCGTAATGAAGCTCCGGCTCCAGCCCTTGTTCCTGCTTCTGCCTCTCCTTCGTCTCCAGCTCCAGTTGCTTGTAAAACAGCAAGTAAAATTACTGGTTTTCCTGACAAGGAGAAAGATACAGGGACCCACGCCAATACTTTGCTAACAGGTGAGCTGGGTGAGCCAGAACTGCTAAATATGTCTGCACACACTCTCTTAGCTGATGGTGATACACTCGCCGGGCCAAGAGTGGGTGCTGGGTCTGGGAAACAGACTGGCCCGGGAAACAGATTGGGAAGCCCATTATGAAGTTGCTGCAATCGGGGAGGGCAACTGAATTACTCCGGCAGTGTGGATCTGAGAATTCCATTCCTGGTTTTGAGATGGCCGAAGTGCTCAACGCTGCAGTACAGAACAGTAGGGGGAGTGAGGTTGGTGCTGTGAGCAATGATAATACCCATAATACTGTGAGGGCAGAGAATATTGAGAACAATGAGAACGAGAATGCATCTTCTACAATTATTGTTGAGGTCAGCCCTACTGGATTTACTTCTGAAAAACCTAATAATTTCGAGGTCATGGCTGAGACTATTGCCACCGCTGAGCCTTTAAACGAAAGCAATAATGCAGCGGATATTGCAGTAGATGCAGTGGATGCCGAGTGTGCTCAATCTTTGAATAGCTCGGATACAGAATGGATTAGTCCAGTTAAGGGGGCAGAGAGTAACCAACGTAATATCCCTGTTGGAGGGAAGAGCGCAAAAACCAAAAACTCCAAAATGGCCAAAACGATTAAAGGAGGCAAAGGTCGAGGCCGGGCTGTAAAGCCAACAGCTACTGATGCAGCAGGGCGCGCTAAGGGGCCTTAGCCAAGGTCGGATCTGGTATTAGCCCGCTGCGCAAGTGGGTATCCCAAAAGGCGAAATGAAAAATATTATCCTGAGACTGTCAAATGCCAGTAGTACAGCAAATACCTCCACAGAAATGCTAGAGAGGGAGGGAGATGGAGTGGATAGGGAGCGGCAAGGATTATTTGAAGCCTCAGAGAAGCCATCACCAGCTGCTGCCCGCTCTTTGTCAACATCTTTAGTTTTTTCCCCAGCCTTAAGCCCTGCAGTATTGTCACTATCGGGAGCTGGGGCTTTGGCTGTTCAACAAGAAGCGACGGATGAGGAACCCTCTCTGGCTAGTATTATGCAAGCATTGAGTACTCAGAGAACAGAAGCTCAGGAATATTATCAACAGGCTAATGCCGACAGTAGCGAAATTAAACAAGCATTGATGGAGGTAACATCTAAGGTCGGTCAGCTCTCTTCCGATGTTACTGACCTACAACAATGAGTTGCTGCCGTTGAAGAATCTAATACATACACAGTTAATTTGGCAAAGGCACATGACTCTCAAATGATGGCAATGCAATCGAAGATCGAAGATCTTGAAAATCGTCAGAGGAGGCAAAATCTCCGCATTTTTGGCATTCCAGAAGGAAGGGAGGGTAATGATCCACGGGCTTTTGTTGTTGATCTTTTCCAAAAAGCCTTTCCGGATCTAGTTGATTGGGATATGGACACTCAAGTTCAATGGGCACACAGACTGCCATTATCACTGTCAACCACTTATGGCGGCCAGTCTAAATCTAATTTTGCTAGGCCAATCCTTGTGTTTTTGGGTAATTTTTTATTACGTCAAGCTATATATTTCATAAAGCAGCATATCACATACAGTGCAGCCCTATACAGAAGGATGCACACAGCAGAGATCACTTGTGTGGGTTATTCTGCATTTACATTCAAGCGTCGCACTGCAGTATTTGCTGATGGTGAGCTGAGTGGCACCCAAAGGTGAGTCCACTAGTTGGTACAGGCCAGTTACTATAATAATTGTATTGTGTGCTACAGTTTCAGCCTATGCTAGGGAAGCACAGTTATTGTGGATCGGTTTGGGTCCTAAGACACATTGCCCCCCTTGGCTGGTGTTGAAGCAGGCAACAATAACTGTGTGTCTCCTGAGGAACAGGGTGTCTACTACCCCTCAGCACTTAAAGTATGAGAGGAAATAGCGACATTGATAACAGTAGTACTGTACAACAATGATTAATTTCCAGTGCACTTGCTTTCTTATTATAATTTGGGAATATTTTGCAATTATGTAACATCACAAGTATGCAAGCATGCACCCTGTCAAGCTCCTCCCTATAATTGGAGCTACATAAACTTTGCAGAATGGGGGTTGTAGATGGATAGGCATGAACGTGTGTTGTACTTGTATTGGTGATCTGATCTGAAATGACTGTGGAGGTATGCTGCTTTGATACTTTGGGTTGGCCGTGAAATTCCTTGTAAAACACACAAGATGATGGACGGAATGCTGCACATTGGCAAACATTCACCCCCAGTCACAGATCTGGGTTTAATCCATCGTTATTTTGCTTCACCACGCCACCCCAGTTCAGACATAGCCATATGCAAATCAGTCTTGACCCTGTGCCTCATGGGAACAGTCCAGACCGAACTGCCAAGCCATGTCTTCCCTGGACCGAAATCAGGCATCCTAGGACTGGTTTCGGGCTTTCAGCCCTCATCAGCCAGGATAGCTTGACTCCAGTGGCGTAGTGAGCACGGGACCCACGTCTGGGCATACCCTTCCCACTTGGGGCGAAATGCAAAACACACAAGATGATGGACGGAATGCTGCACATTGGCAAACATTCACCCCCAGTCACAGATCTGGGTTTAATCCATCGTTATTTTGCTTCACCACGCCACCCCAGTTCAGACATAGCCATTTGCAAATCAGTCTTGACCCTGTGCCTCATGGGAACAGTCCAGACCGAACTGCCAAGCCTTGTCTTCCCTGGACCGGAATCAAGCATCCTAGGACCGGTTTCAGGCTTTCAGCCCTCATCAGCCAGGATAGCTTGACTCCAGTGGCGTAGTGAGCACGGGACCAACGTCTGGGCATACCCTTCCCACTTAGGGCGAAATGCAAAACACACAAGATGATGGACGGAATGCTGCACATTGGCAAACATTCACCCCCAGTCACAGATCTGGGTTTAATCCATCGTTATTTTCCTTCACCACGCCACCCCAGTTCAGACATAGGCATATACAAATCAGTCTTGACCCTGTGCCTCATGGGAACAGTCCAGACCGAACTGCCAAGCCATGTCTTCCCTGGACCGGAATCAGGCATCCTAGGACCAGTTTCGGGCTTTCAGCCCTCATCAGCCAGGATAGCTTGACTCCAGTGGCGTAGTGAGCACGGGACCCATGTCTGGGCATACCCTTCCCACTTAGGGCGAAATGCAAAACACACAAGATGATGGACGGAATGCTGCACATTGGCAAACATTCACCCCCAGTCACAGATCTGGGTTTAATCCATCGTTATTTTGCTTCACCACGCCACCCCAGTTCAGACATAGCCATATGCAGCATTCCGTCCATCATCTTGTGTGTTTTGCATTTCGCCCTAAGTGGGAAGGGTATGCCCAGACGTGGGTCCCGTGCTCACTACGCCACTGGAGTCAAGCTATCCTGGCTGATGAAGGCTGATAGCCTGAAACCGGTCCTAGGATGCTTGATTCCGGTCCAGGGAAGACATGGCTTGGCAGTTCGGTCTGGACTGTTCCCATGAGGCACAGGGTCAAGACTGATTTGCATATGGCCATGTCTGAACTGGGGTGGCGTGGTGAAGCAAAATAAGGATGGATTAAACCCAGATCTGTGACTGGGGGTGAATGTTTGCCAATGTGCAGCATTCCGTCCATCATCTTGTGTGTTTTGCATTTCGCCCTAAGTGGGAAGGGTATGCCCAGACGTGGGTCCCGTGCTCACTACGCCACTGGAGTCAAGCTATCCTGGCTGATGAAGGCTGATAGCCTGAAACCGGTCCTAGGATGCTTGATTCTGGTCCAGGGAAGACATGGCTTGGCAGTTCGGTCTGGACTGTTCCCATGAGGCACAGGGTCAAGACTGATTTGCATATGGCCATGTCTGAACTGGGGTGGCGTGGTGAAGCAAAATAAGGATGGATTAAACCGAGATCTGTGACTGGGGGTGAATGTTTGACAATGTGCAGCATTCCGTCCATCATCTTGTGTGTTTTGCATTTCGCCCTAAGTGGGAAGGGTATGCCCAGACGTGGGTCCCGTGCTCACTACGCCACTGGAGTCAAGCTATCCTGGCTGATGAAGGCTGATAGCCTGAAACCGGTCCTAGCATGCTTGATTCCGGTCCAGGGAAGACATGGCTTGGCAGTTCGGTCTGGACTGTTCCCATGAGGCACAGGGTCAAGACTGATTTGCATATGGCCATGTCTGAACTGGGGTGGCGTGGTGAAGCAAAATAAGGATGGATTAAACCCAGATCTGTGACTGGGGGTGAATGTTTGGCAATGTGCAGCATTCCGTCCATCATCTTGTGTGTTTTGCATTTCACCCTAAGTGGGAAGGGTATGCCCAGGCGTGGGTCCCGTGCTCACTACGCCACTGGAGTCAAGCTATCCTGGCTGATGAAGGCTGATAGCCTGAAACCGGTCCTAGGATGCTTGATTCCGGTCCAGGGAAGACATGGCTTGGCAGTTTGGTCTGGACTGTTCCCATGAGGCACAGGGTCAAGACTGATTTGCATATGGCCATGTCTGAACAGGGGTGGATTGGTGAAGCAAAATAAGGATGGATTAAACCCAGATCTGTGACTGGGGGTGAATGTTTGCCAATGTGCAGCATTCCGTCCATCATCTTGTGTGTTTTGCATTTCGCCCTAAGTGGGAAGGGTATACCCAGACGTGGGTCCCGTGCTCACTACGCCACTGGAGTCAAGCTATCCTGGCTGATGAAGGCTGATAGCCTGAAACCGGTCCTAGGATGCTTGATTCCGGTCCAGGGAAGACATGGCTTGGCAGTTCGGTCTGGACTGTTCCCATGAGGCACAGGGTCAAGACTGATTTGCATATGGCCATGTCTGAACTGGGGTGGCGTGGTGAAGCAAAATAAGGATGGATTAAACCCAGATCTGTGACTGGGGGTGAATGTTTGCCAATGTGCAGCATTCCGTCCATCATCTTGTGTGTTTTGCATTTCGCCCTAAGTGGGAAGGGTATGCGCAGACGTGGGTCCCGTGCTCACTACGCCACTGGAGTCAAGCTATCCTGGCTGATGAAGGCTGATAGCCTGAAACCGGTCCTAGGATGCTTGATTCCGGTCCAGGGAAGACATGGCTTGGCAGTTCGGTCTGGACTGTTCCCATGAGGCACAGGGTCAAGACTGATTTGCATATGGCCATGTCTGAACTGGGTTGGCGTGGTGAAGCAAAATAAGGAGGGATTAAACCCAGATCTGTGACTGGGGGTGAATGTTTGACAATGTGCAGCATTCCGTCCATCATCTTGTGTGTTTTGCATTTCGCCCTAAGTGGGAAGGGTATGCCCAGACGTGGGTCCCGTGCTCACTACGCCACTGGAGTCAAGCTATCCTGGCTGATGAAGGCTGATAGCCTGAAACCGGTCCTAGGATGCTTGATTCCGGTCCAGGGAAGACATGGCTTGGCAGTTTGGTCTGGACTGTTCCCATGAGGCACAGGGTCAAGACTGATTTGCATATGGCCATGTCTGAACAGGGGTGGATTGGTGAAGCAAAATAAGGATGGATTAAACCCAGATCTGTGACTGGGGGTGAATGTTTGCCAATGTGCAGCATTCCGTCCATCATCTTGTGTGTTTTGCATTTCGCCCTAAGTGGGAAGGGTATGCCCAGACGTGGGTCCCGTGCTCACTACGCCACTGGAGTCAAGCTATCCTGGCTGATGAAGGCTGATAGCCTGAAACCGGTCCTAGGATGCTTGATTCCGGTCCAGGGAAGACATGGCTTGGCAGTTTGGTCTGGACTGTTCCCATGAGGCACAGGGTCAAGACTGATTTGCATATGGCCATGTCTGAACAGGGGTGGATTGGTGAAGCAAAATAAGGATGGATTAAACCCAGATCTGTGACTGGGGGTGAATGTTTGCCAATGTGCAGCATTCCGTCCATCATCTTGTGTGTTTTGCATTTCGCCCTAAGTGGGAAGGGTATGCCCAGACGTGGGTCCCGTGCTCACTACGCCACTGGAGTCAAGCTATCCTGGCTGATGAAGGCTGATAGCCTGAAACCGTTCCTAGGATGCTTGATTCCGGTCCAGGGAAGACATGGCTTGGCAGTTCGGTCTGGACTGTTCCCATGAGGCACAGGGTCAAGACTGATTTGCATATGGCCATGTCTGAACTGGGGTGGCGTGGTGAAGCAAAATAAGGATGGATTAAACCCAGATCTGTGACTGGGGGTGAATGTTTGCCAATGTGCAGCATTCCGTCCATCATCTTGTGTGTTTTGCATTTCGCCCTAAGTGGGAAGGGTATGCCCAGACGTGGGTCCCGTGCTCACTACGCCACTGGAGTCAAGCTATCCTGGCTGATGAAGGCTGATAGCCTGAAACCGGTCCTAGGATGCTTGATTCCGGTCCAGGGAAGACATGTCTTGGCAGTTCGGTCTGGACTGTTCCCATGAGGCACAGGGTCAAGACTGATTTGCATATGGCCATGTCTGAACTGGGGTGGCGTGGTGAAGCAAAATAAGGATGGATTAAACCCAGATCTGTGACTGGGGGTGAATGTTTGCCAATGTGCAGCATTCCGTCCATCATCTTGTGTGTTTTGCATTTCGCCCTAAGTGGGAAGGGTATGCCCAGACGTGGGTCCCGTGCTCACTACGCCACTGGAGTCAAGCTATCCTGGCTGATGAAGGCTGATAGCCTGAAACCGGTCCTAGGATGCTTGATTCTGGTCCAGGGAAGACATGGCTTGGCAGTTCGGTCTGGACTGTTCCCATGAGGCACAGGGTCAAGACTGATTTGCATATGGCCATGTCTGAACTGGGGTGGCGTGGTGAAGCAAAATAAGGATGGATTAAACCCAGATCTGTGACTGGGGGTGAATGTTTGCCAATGTGCAGCATTCCGTCCATCATCTTGTGTGTTTTGCATTTCGCCCTAAGTGGGAAGGGTATGCCCAGACGTGGGTCCCGTGCTCACTACGCCACTGGAGTCAAGCTATCCTGGCTGATGAAGGCTGATAGCCTGAAACCGGTCCTAGGATGCTTGATTCCGGTCCAGGGAAGACATGGCTTGGCAGTTCGGTCTGGACTGTTCCCATGAGGCACAGGGTCAAGACTGATTTGCATATGGCCATGTCTGAACTGGGGTGGCGTGGTGAAGCAAAATAAGGATGGATTAAACCCAGATCTGTGACTGGGGGTGAATGTTTGACAATGTGCAGCATTCCGTCCATCATCTTGTGTGTTTTGCATTTCGCCCTAAGTGGGAAGGGTATGCCCAGACGTGGGTCCCGTGCTCACTACGCCACTGGAGTCAAGCTATCCTGGCTGATGAAGGCTAATAGCCTGAAACCGGTCCTAGGATGCTTGATTCCGGTCCAGGGAAGACATGGCTTGGCAGTTCGGTCTGGACTGTTCCCATGAGGCACAGGGTCAAGACTGATTTGCATATGGCCATGTCTGAACTGGGGTGGCGTGGTGAAGCAAAATAAGGATGGATTAAACCCAGATCTGTGACTGGGGGTGAATGTTTGCCAATGTGCAGCATTCCGTCCATCATCTTGTGTGTTTTGCATTTCGCCCTAAGTGGGAAGGGTATGCGCAGACGTGGGTCCCGTGCTCACTACGCCACTGGAGTCAAGCTATCCTGGCTGATGAAGGCTAATAGCCTGAAACCGGTCCTAGGATGCTTGATTCCGGTCCAGGGAAGACATGGCTTGGCAGTTCGGTCTGGACTGTTCCCATGAGGCACAGGGTCAAGACTGATTTGCATATGGCCATGTCTGAACTGGGGTGGCGTGGTGAAGCAAAATAAGGATGGATTAAACCCAGATCTGTGACTGGGGGTGAATGTTTGCCAATGTGCAGCATTCCGTCCATCATCTTGTGTGTTTTGCATTTCGCCCTAAGTGGGAAGGGTATGCCCAGACGTGGGTCCCGTGCTCACTATGCCACTGGAGTCAAGCTATCCTGGCTGATGAAGGCTGATAGCCTGAAACAGGTCCTAGGATGCTTGATTCCGGTCCAGGGAAGACATGGCTTGGCAGTTCGGTCTGGACTGTTCCCATGAGGCACAGGGTCAAGACTGATTTGCATATGGCCATGTCTGAACTGGGGTGGCGTGGTGAAGCAAAATAAGGATGGATTAAACCCAGATCTGTGACTGGGGGTGAATGTTTGCCAATGTGCAGCATTCCGTCCATCATCTTGTGTGTTTTGCATTTCGCCCTAAGTGGGAAGGGTATGCCCAGACGTGGGTCCCGTGCTCACTACGCCACTGGAGTCAAGCTATCCTGGCTGATGAAGGCTGATAGCCTGAAACCGGTCCTAGGATGCTTGATTCCGGTCCAGGGAAGACATGGCTTGGCAGTTCGGTCTGGACTGTTCCCATGAGGCACAGGGTCAAGACTGATTTGCATATGGCCATGTCTGAACTGGGGTGGCGTGGTGAAGCAAAATAAGGATGGATTAAACCCAGATCTGTGACTGGGGGTGAATGTTTGCCAATGTGCAGCATTCCGTCCATCATCTTGTGTGTTTTGCATTTCGCCTAAGTGGGAAGGGTATGCCCAGACGTGGGTCCCGTGCTCACTATGCCACTGGAGTCAAGCTATCCTGGCTGATGAAGGCTGATAGCCTGAAACAGGTCCTAGGATGCTTGATTCCGGTCCAGGGAAGACATGGCTTGGCAGTTCGGTCTGGACTGTTCCCATGAGGCACAGGGTCAAGACTGATTTGCATATGGCCATGTCTGAACTGGGGTGGCGTGGTGAAGCAAAATAAGGATGGATTAAACCCAGATCTGTGACTGGGGGTGAATGTTTGCCAATGTGCAGCATTCCGTCCATCATCTTGTGTGTTTTGCATTTCGCCCTAAGTGGGAAGGGTATGCCCAGACGTGGGTCCCGTGCTCACTATGCCACTGGAGTCAAGCTATCCTGGCTGATGAAGGCTGATAGCCTGAAACCGGTCCTAGGATGCTTGATTCCGGTCCAGGGAAGACATGGCTTGGCAGTTCGGTCTGGACTGTTCCCATGAGGCACAGGGTCAAGACTGATTTGCATATGGCCATGTCTGAACTGGGGTGGCGTGGTGAAGCAAAATAAGGATGGATTAAACCCAGATCTGTGACTGGGGGTGAATGTTTGCCAATGTGCAGCATTCCGTCCATCATCTTGTGTGTTTTGCATTTCGCCCTAAGTGGGAAGGGTATGCCCAGACGTGGGTCCCGTGCTCACTACGCCACTGGAGTCAAGCTATCCTGGCTGATGAAGGCTGATAGCCTGAAACCGGTCCTAGGATGCTTGATTCCGGTCCGGGGAAGACATGGCTTGGCAGTTCGGTCTGGACTGTTCCCATGAGGCACAGGGTCAAGACTGATTTGCATATGGCCATGTCTGAACTGGGGTGGCGTGGTGAAGCAAAATAAGGATGGATTAAACCCAGATCTGTGACTGGGGGTGAATGTTTGACAATGTGCAGCATTCCGTCCATCATCTTGTGTGTTTTGCATTTCGCCCTAAGTGGGAAGGGTATGCCCAGACGTGGGTCCCGTGCTCACTACGCCACTGGAGTCAAGCTATCCTGGCTGATGAAGGCTGATAGCCTGAAACCGGTCCTAGGATGCTTGATTCCGGTCCGGGAAGACATGGCTTGGCAGTTCGGTCTGGACTGTTCCCATGAGGCACAGGGTCAAGACTGATTTGCATATGGCCATGTCTGAACTGGGGTGGCGTGGTGAAGCAAAATAAGGATGGATTAAACCCAGATCTGTGACTGGGGGTGAATGTTTGACAATGTGCAGCATTCCGTCCATCATCTTGTGTGTTTTGCATTTCGCCCTAAGTGGGAAGGGTATGCCCAGACGTGGGTCCCGTGCTCACTACGCCACTGGAGTCAAGCTATCCTGGCTGATGAAGGCTGATAGCCTGAAACCGGTCCTAGGATGCTTGATTCCGGTCCAGGGAAGACATGGCTTGGCAGTTCGGTCTGGACTGTTCCCATGAGGCACAGGGTCAAGACTGATTTGCATATGGCCATGTCTGAACTGGGGTGGCGTGGTGAAGCAAAATAAGGATGGATTAAACCCAGATCTGTGACTGGGGGTGAATGTTTGCCAATGTGCAGCATTCCGTCCATCATCTTGTGTGTTTTGCATTTCGCCCTAAGTGGGAAGGGTATGCCCAGACGTGGGTCCCGTGCTCACTACGCCACTGGAGTCAAGCTATCCTGGCTGATGAAGGCTGATAGCCTGAAACCGGTCCTAGGATGCTTGATTCCGGTCCGGGGAAGACATGGCTTGGCAGTTCGGTCTGGACTGTTCCCATGAGGCACAGGGTCAAGACTGATTTGCATATGGCCATGTCTGAACTGGGGTGGCGTGGTGAAGCAAAATAAGGATGGATTAAACCCAGATCTGTGACTGGGGGTGAATGTTTGACAATGTGCAGCATTCCGTCCATCATCTTGTGTGTTTTGCATTTCGCCCTAAGTGGGAAGGGTATGCCCAGACGTGGGTCCCGTGCTCACTACGCCACTGGAGTCAAGCTATCCTGGCTGATGAAGGCTGATAGCCTGAAACCGGTCCTAGGATGCTTGATTCCGGTCCAGGGAAGACATGGCTTGGCAGTTCGGTCTGGACTGTTTCCATGAGGCACAGGGTCAAGACTGATTTGCATATGGCCATGTCTCAACTGGGGTGGCGTGGTGAAGCAAAATAAGGATGGATTAAACCCAGATCTGTGACTGGGGGTGAATGTTTGACAATGTGCAGCATTCCGTCCATCATCTTGTGTGTTTTGCATTTCGCCCTAAGTGGGAAGGGTATGCCCAGACGTGGGTCCCGTGCTCACTACGCCACTGGAGTCAAGCTATCCTGGCTGATGAAGGCTGATAGCCTGAAACCGGTCCTAGCATGCTTGATTCCGGTCCAGGGAAGACATGGCTTGGCAGTTCGGTCTGGACTGTTCCCATGAGGCACAGGGTCAAGACTGATTTGCATATGGCCATGTCTGAACTGGGGTGGCGTGGTGAAGCAAAATAAGGATGGATTAAACCCAGATCTGTGACTGGGGGTGAATGTTTGGCAATGTGCAGCATTCCGTCCATCATCTTGTGTGTTTTGCATTTCGCCCTAAGTGGGAAGGGTATGCCCAGACGTGGGTCCCGTGCTCACTACGCCACTGGAGTCAAGCTATCCTGGCTGATGAAGGCTGATAGCCTGAAACCGGTCCTAGGATGCTTGATTCCGGTCCAGGGAAGACATGGCTTGGCAGTTTGGTCTGGACTGTTCCCATGAGGCACAGGGTCAAGACTGATTTGCATATGGCCATGTCTGAACAGGGGTGGATTGGTGAAGCAAAATAAGGATGGATTAAACCCAGATCTGTGACTGGGGGTGAATGTTTGCCAATGTGCAGCATTCCGTCCATCATCTTGTGTGTTTTGCATTTCGCCCTAAGTGGGAAGGGTATGCCCAGACGTGGGTCCCGTGCTCACTACGCCACTGGAGTCAAGCTATCCTGGCTGATGAAGGCTGATAGCCTGAAACCGGTCCTAGGATGCTTGATTCTGGTCCAGGGAAGACATGGCTTGGCAGTTCGGTCTGGACTGTTCCCATGAGGCACAGGGTCAAGACTGATTTGCATATGGCCATGTCTGAACTGGGGTGGCGTGGTGAAGCAAAATAAGGATGGATTAAACCCAGATCTGTGACTGGGGGTGAATGTTTGACAGTGTGCAGCATTACATCCATCATCTTGTGTGTTTTGCATTTCGCCCTAAGTGGGAAGGGTATGCCCAGACGTGGGTCCCGTGCTCACTACGCCACTGGAGTCAAGCTATCCTGGCTGATGAAGGCTGATAGCCTGAAACCGGTCCTAGCATGCTTGATTCCGGTCCAGGGAAGACATGGCTTGGCAGTTCGGTCTGGACTGTTCCCATGAGGCACAGGGTCAAGACTGATTTGCATATGGCCATGTCTGAACTGGGGTGGCGTGGTGAAGCAAAATAAGGATGGATTAAACCCAGATCTGTGACTGGGGGTGAATGTTTGGCAATGTGCAGCATTCCGTCCATCATCTTGTGTGTTTTGCATTTCGCCCTAAGTGGGAAGGGTATGCCCAGGCGTGGGTCCCGTGCTCACTACGCCACTGGAGTCAAGCTATCCTGGCTGATGAAGGCTGATAGCCTGAAACCGGTCCTAGGATGCTTGATTCCTGTCCAGGGAAGACATGGCTTGGCAGTTTGGTCTGGACTGTTCCCATGAGGCACAGGGTCAAGACTGATTTGCATATGGCCATGTCTGAACAGGGGTGGATTGGTGAAGCAAAATAAGGATGGATTAAACCCAGATCTGTGACTGGGGGTGAATGTTTGCCAATGTGCAGCATTCCGTCCATCATCTTGTGTGTTTAGCATTTCGCCCTAAGTGGGAAGGGTATACCCAGACGTGGGTCCCGTGCTCACTACGCCACTGGAGTCAAGCTATCCTGGCTGATGAAGGCTGATAGCCTGAAACCGGTCCTAGGATGCTTGATTCCGGTCCAGGGAAGACATGGCTTGGCAGTTCGGTCTGGACTGTTCCCAGGAGGCACAGGGTCAAGACTGATTTGCATATGGCCATATCTGAACTGGGGTGGATTAAACCCAGATCTGTGACTGGGGGTGAATGTTTGCCAATGTGCAGCATTCCGTCCATCATCTTGTGTGTTTTGCATTTCGCCCTAAGTGGGAAGGGTATGCCCAGACGTGGGTCCCGTGCTCACTACGCCACTGGAGTCAAGCTATCCTGGCTGATGAAGGCTGATAGCCTGAAACCGTTCCTAGGATGCTTGATTCCGGTCCAGGGAAGACATGGCTTGGCAGTTCGGTCTGGACTGTTCCCATGAGGCACAGGGTCAAGACTGATTTGCATATGGCCATGTCTGCACTGGGGTGGCGTGGTGAAGCAAAATAAGGATGGATTAAACCCAGATCTGTGACTGGGGGTGAATGTTTGCCAATGTGCAGCATTCCGTCCATCATCTTGTGTGTTTTGCATTTCGCCCTAAGTGGGAAGGGTATGCCCAGACGTGGGTCCCGTGCTCACTACGCCACTGGAGTCAAGCTATCCTGGCTGATGAAGGCTGATAGCCTGAAACCGGTCCTAGGATGCTTGATTCCGGTCCAGGGAAGACATGGCTTGGCAGTTTGGTCTGGACTGTTCCCATGAGGCACAGGGTCAAGACTGATTTGCATATGGCCATGTCTGAACAGGGGTGGATTGGTGAAGCAAAATAAGGATGGATTAAACCCAGATCTGTGACTGGGGGTGAATGTTTGCCAATGTGCAGCATTCCGTCCATCATCTTGTGTGTTTTGCATTTCGCCCTAAGTGGGAAGGGTATGCCCAGACGTGGGTCCCGTGCTCACTACGCCACTGGAGTCAAGCCATCCTGGCTGATGAAGGCTGATAGCCTGAAACCGTTCCTAGGATGCTTGATTCCGGTCCAGGGAAGACATGGCTTGGCAGTTCGGTCTGGACTGTTCCCATGAGGCACAGGGTCAAGACTGATTTGCATATGGCCATGTCTGAACTGGGGTGGCGTGGTGAAGCAAAATAAGGATGGATTAAACCCAGATCTGTGACTGGGGGTGAATGTTTGCCAATGTGCAGCATTCCGTCCATCATCTTGTGTGTTTTGCATTTCGCCCTAAGTGGGAAGGGTATGCCCAGACGTGGGTCCCGTGCTCACTACGCCACTGGAGTCAAGCTATCCTGGCTGATGAAGGCTGATAGCCTGAAACCGGTCCTAGGATGCTTGATTCCGGTCCAGGGAAGACATGTCTTGGCAGTTCGGTCTGGACTGTTCCCATGAGGCACAGGGTCAAGACTGATTTGCATATGGCCATGTCTGAACTGGGGTGGCGTGGTGAAGCAAAATAAGGATGGATTAAACCCAGATCTGTGAATGGGGGTGAATGTTTGCCAATGTGCAGCATTCCGTCCATCATCTTGTGTGTTTTGCATTTCGCCCTAAGTGGGAAGGGTATGCCCAGACGTGGGTCCCGTGCTCACTACGCCACTGGAGTCAAGCTATCCTGGCTGATGAAGGCTGATAGCCTGAAACCGGTCCTAGGATGCTTGATTCTGGTCCAGGGAAGACATGGCTTGGCAGTTCGGTCTGGACTGTTCCCATGAGGCACAGGGTCAAGACTGATTTGCATATGGCCATGTCTGAACTGGGGTGGCGTGGTGAAGCAAAATAAGGATGGATTAAACCCAGATCTGTGACTGGGGGTGAATGTTTGCCAATGTGCAGCATTCCGTCCATCATCTTGTGTGTTTTGCATTTCACCCTAAGTGGGAAGGGTATGCCCAGACGTGGGTCCCGTGCTCACTACGCCACTGGAGTCAAGCTATCCTGGCTGATGAAGGCTGATAGCCTGAAACCGGTCCTAGGATGCTTGATTCCGATCCAGGGAAGACATGGCTTGGCAGTTCGGTCTGGACTGTTCCCATGAGGCACAGGGTCAAGACTGATTTGCATATGGCCATGTCTGAACTGGGGTGGCGTGGTGAAGCAAAATAAGGATGGATTAAACCCAGATCTGTGACTGGGGGTGAATGTTTGCCAATGTGCAGCATTCCGTCCATCATCTTGTGTGTTTTGCATTTCGCCCTAAGTGGGAAGGGTATGCCCAGACGTGGGTCCCGTGCTCACTACGCCACTGGAGTCAAGCTATCCTGGCTGATGAAGGCTGATAGCCTGAAACCGGTCCTAGGATGCTTGATTCTGGTCCAGGGAAGACATGGCTTGGCAGTTCGGTCTGGACTGTTCCCATGAGGCACAGGGTCAAGACTGATTTGCATATGGCCATGTCTGAACTGGGGTGGCGTGGTGAAGCAAAATAAGGATGGATTAAACCCAGATCTGTGACTGGGGGTGAATGTTTGCCAATGTGCAGCATTCCGTCCATCATCTTGTGTGTTTTGCATTTCGCCCTAAGTGGGAAGGGTATGCCCAGACGTGGGTCCCGTGCTCACTACGCCACTGGAGTCAAGCTATCCTGGCTGATGAAGGCTGATAGCCTGAAACCGGTCCTAGGATGCTTGATTCCGGTCCAGGGAAGACATGGCTTGGCAGTTCGGTCTGGACTGTTCCCATGAGGCACAGGGTCAAGACTGATTTGCATATGGCCATGTCTGAACTGGGGTGGCGTGGTGAAGCAAAATAAGGATGGATTAAACCCAGATCTGTGACTGGGGGTGAATGTTTGACAATGTGCAGCATTCCGTCCATCATCTTGTGTGTTTTGCATTTCGCCCTAAGTGGGAAGGGTATGCCCAGACGTGGGTCCCGTGCTCACTACGCCACTGGAGTCAAGCTATCCTGGCTGATGAAGGCTAATAGCCTGAAACCGGTCCTAGGATGCTTGATTCCGGTCCAGGGAAGACATGGCTTGGCAGTTCGGTCTGGACTGTTCCCATGAGGCACAGGGTCAAGACTGATTTGCATATGGCCATGTCTGAACTGGGGTGGCGTGGTGAAGCAAAATAAGGATGGATTAAACCCAGATCTGTGACTGGGGGTGAATGTTTGCCAATGTGCAGCATTCCGTCCATCATCTTGTGTGTTTTGCATTTCGCCCTAAGTGGGAAGGGTATGCGCAGACGTGGGTCCCGTGCTCACTACGCCACTGGAGTCAAGCTATCCTGGCTGATGAAGGCTAATAGCCTGAAACCGGTCCTAGGATGCTTGATTCCGGTCCAGGGAAGACATGGCTTGGCAGTTCGGTCTGGACTGTTCCCATGAGGCACAGGGTCAAGACTGATTTGCATATGGCCATGTCTGAACTGGGGTGGCGTGGTGAAGCAAAATAAGGATGGATTAAACCCAGATCTGTGACTGGGGGTGAATGTTTGCCAATGTGCAGCATTCCGTCCATCATCTTGTGTGTTTTGCATTTCGCCCTAAGTGGGAAGGGTATGCCCAGACGTGGGTCCCGTGCTCACTATGCCACTGGAGTCAAGCTATCCTGGCTGATGAAGGCTGATAGCCTGAAACAGGTCCTAGGATGCTTGATTCCGGTCCAGGGAAGACATGGCTTGGCAGTTCGGTCTGGACTGTTCCCATGAGGCACAGGGTCAAGACTGATTTGCATATGGCCATGTCTGAACTGGGGTGGCGTGGTGAAGCAAAATAAGGATGGATTAAACCCAGATCTGTGACTGGGGGTGAATGTTTGCCAATGTGCAGCATTCCGTCCATCATCTTGTGTGTTTTGCATTTCGCCCTAAGTGGGAAGGGTATGCCCAGACGTGGGTCCCGTGCTCACTACGCCACTGGAGTCAAGCTATCCTGGCTGATGAAGGCTGATAGCCTGAAACCGGTCCTAGGATGCTTGATTCCGGTCCAGGGAAGACATGGCTTGGCAGTTCGGTCTGGACTGTTCCCATGAGGCACAGGGTCAAGACTGATTTGCATATGGCCATGTCTGAACTGGGGTGGCGTGGTGAAGCAAAATAAGGATGGATTAAACCCAGATCTGTGACTGGGGGTGAATGTTTGCCAATGTGCAGCATTCCGTCCATCATCTTGTGTGTTTTGCATTTCGCCCTAAGTGGGAAGGGTATGCCCAGACGTGGGTCCCGTGCTCACTATGCCACTGGAGTCAAGCTATCCTGGCTGATGAAGGCTGATAGCCTGAAACAGGTCCTAGGATGCTTGATTCCGGTCCAGGGAAGACATGGCTTGGCAGTTCGGTCTGGACTGTTCCCATGAGGCACAGGGTCAAGACTGATTTGCATATGGCCATGTCTGAACTGGGGTGGCGTGGCGAAGCAAAATAAGGATGGATTAAACCCAGATCTGTGACTGGGGGTGAATGTTTGCCAATGTGCAGCATTCCGTCCATCATCTTGTGTGTTTTGCATTTCGCCCTAAGTGGGAAGGGTATGCCCAGACGTGGGTCCCGTGCTCACTATGCCACTGGAGTCAAGCTATCCTGGCTGATGAAGGCTGATAGCCTGAAACCGGTCCTAGGATGCTTGATTCCGGTCCAGGGAAGACATGGCTTGGCAGTTCGGTCTGGACTGTTCCCATGAGGCACAGGGTCAAGACTGATTTGCATATGGCCATGTCTGAACTGGGGTGGCGTGGTGAAGCAAAATAAGGATGGATTAAACCCAGATCTGTGACTGGGGGTGAATGTTTGCCAATGTGCAGCATTCCGTCCATCATCTTGTGTGTTTTGCATTTCGCCCTAAGTGGGAAGGGTATGCCCAGACGTGGGTCCCGTGCTCACTACGCCACTGGAGTCAAGCTATCCTGGCTGATGAAGGCTGATAGCCTGAAACCGGTCCTAGGATGCTTGATTCCGGTCCGGGGAAGACATGGCTTGGCAGTTCGGTCTGGACTGTTCCCATGAGGCACAGGGTCAAGACTGATTTGCATATGGCCATGTCTGAACTGGGGTGGCGTGGTGAAGCAAAATAAGGATGGATTAAACCCAGATCTGTGACTGGGGGTGAATGTTTGACAATGTGCAGCATTCCGTCCATCATCTTGTGTGTTTTGCATTTCGCCCTAAGTGGGAAGGGTATGCCCAGACGTGGGTCCCGTGCTCACTACGCCACTGGAGTCAAGCTATCCTGGCTGATGAAGGCTGATAGCCTGAAACCGGTCCTAGGATGCTTGATTCCGGTCCGGGGAAGACATGGCTTGGCAGTTCGGTCTGGACTGTTCCCATGAGGCACAGGGTCAAGACTGATTTGCATATGGCCATGTCTGAACTGGGGTGGCGTGGTGAAGCAAAATAAGGATGGATTAAACCCAGATCTGTGACTGGGGGTGAATGTTTGACAATGTGCAGCATTCCGTCCATCATCTTGTGTGTTTTGCATTTCGCCCTAAGTGGGAAGGGTATGCCCAGACGTGGGTCCCGTGCTCACTACGCCACTGGAGTCAAGCTATCCTGGCTGATGAAGGCTGATAGCCTGAAACCGGTCCTAGGATGCTTGATTCCGGTCCAGGGAAGACATGGCTTGGCAGTTCGGTCTGGACTGTTCCCATGAGGCACAGGGTCAAGACTGATTTGCATATGGCCATGTCTGAACTGGGGTGGCGTGGTGAAGCAAAATAAGGATGGATTAAACCCAGATCTGTGACTGGGGGTGAATGTTTGCCAATGTGCAGCATTCCGTCCATCATCTTGTGTGTTTTGCATTTCGCCCTAAGTGGGAAGGGTATGCCCAGACGTGGGTCCCGTGCTCACTACGCCACTGGAGTCAAGCTATCCTGGCTGATGAAGGCTGATAGCCTGAAACCGGTCCTAGGATGCTTGATTCCGGTCCGGGGAAGACATGGCTTGGCAGTTCGGTCTGGACTGTTCCCATGAGGCACAGGGTCAAGACTGATTTGCATATGGCCATGTCTGAACTGGGGTGGCGTGGTGAAGCAAAATAAGGATGGATTAAACCCAGATCTGTGACTGGGGGTGAATGTTTGACAATGTGCAGCATTCCGTCCATCATCTTGTGTGTTTTGCATTTCGCCCTAAGTGGGAAGGGTATGCCCAGACGTGGGTCCCGTGCTCACTACGCCACTGGAGTCAAGCTATCCTGGCTGATGAAGGCTGATAGCCTGAAACCGGTCCTAGGATGCTTGATTCCGGTCCAGGGAAGACATGGCTTGGCAGTTCGGTCTGGACTGTTTCCATGAGGCACAGGGTCAAGACTGATTTGCATATGGCCATGTCTGAACTGGGGTGGCGTGGTGAAGCAAAATAAGGATGGATTAAACCCAGATCTGTGACTGGGGGTGAATGTTTGACAATGTGCAGCATTCCGTCCATCATCTTGTGTGTTTTGCATTTCGCCCTAAGTGGGAAGGGTATGCCCAGACGTGGGTCCCGTGCTCACTACGCCACTGGAGTCAAGCTATCCTGGCTGATGAAGGCTGATAGCCTGAAACCGGTCCTAGCATGCTTGATTCCGGTCCAGGGAAGACATGGCTTGGCAGTTCGGTCTGGACTGTTCCCATGAGGCACAGGGTCAAGACTGATTTGCATATGGCCATGTCTGAACTGGGGTGGCGTGGTGAAGCAAAATAAGGATGGATTAAACCCAGATCTGTGACTGGGGGTGAATGTTTGGCAATGTGCAGCATTCCGTCCATCATCTTGTGTGTTTTGCATTTCGCCCTAAGTGGGAAGGGTATGCCCAGACGTGGGTCCCGTGCTCACTACGCCACTGGAGTCAAGCTATCCTGGCTGATGAAGGCTGATAGCCTGAAACCGGTCCTAGGATGCTTGATTCCGGTCCAGGGAAGACATGGCTTGGCAGTTTGGTCTGGACTGTTCCCATGAGGCACAGGGTCAAGACTGATTTGCATATGGCCATGTCTGAACAGGGGTGGATTGGTGAAGCAAAATAAGGATGGATTAAACCCAGATCTGTGACTGGGGGTGAATGTTTGCCAATGTGCAGCATTCCGTCCATCATCTTGTGTGTTTTGCATTTCGCCCTAAGTGGGAAGGGTATGCCCAGACGTGGGTCCCGTGCTCACTACGCCACTGGAGTCAAGCTATCCTGGCTGATGAAGGCTGATAGCCTGAAACCGGTCCTAGGATGCTTGATTCTGGTCCAGGGAAGACATGGCTTGGCAGTTCGGTCTGGACTGTTCCCATGAGGCACAGGGTCAAGACTGATTTGCATATGGCCATGTCTGAACTGGGGTGGCGTGGTGAAGCAAAATAAGGATGGATTAAACCCAGATCTGTGACTGGGGGTGAATGTTTGACAGTGTGCAGCATTACATCCATCATCTTGTGTGTTTTGCATTTCGCCCTAAGTGGGAAGGGTATGCCCAGACGTGGGTCCCGTGCTCACTACGCCACTGGAGTCAAGCTATCCTGGCTGATGAAGGCTGATAGCCTGAAACCGGTCCTAGCATGCTTGATTCCGGTCCAGGGAAGACATGGCTTGGCAGTTCGGTCTGGACTGTTCCCATGAGGCACAGGGTCAAGACTGATTTGCATATGGCCATGTCTGAACTGGGGTGGCGTGGTGAAGCAAAATAAGGATGGATTAAACCCAGATCTGTGACTGGGGGTGAATGTTTGGCAATGTGCAGCATTCCGTCCATCATCTTGTGTGTTTTGCATTTCGCCCTAAGTGGGAAGGGTATGCCCAGGCGTGGGTCCCGTGCTCACTACGCCACTGGAGTCAAGCTATCCTGGCTGATGAAGGCTGATAGCCTGAAACCGGTCCTAGGATGCTTGATTCCTGTCCAGGGAAGACATGGCTTGGCAGTTTGGTCTGGACTGTTCCCATGAGGCACAGGGTCAAGACTGATTTGCATATGGCCATGTCTGAACAGGGGTGGATTGGTGAAGCAAAATAAGGATGGATTAAACCCAGATCTGTGACTGGGGGTGAATGTTTGCCAATGTGCAGCATTCCGTCCATCATCTTGTGTGTTTAGCATTTCGCCCTAAGTGGGAAGGGTATACCCAGACGTGGGTCCCGTGCTCACTACGCCACTGGAGTCAAGCTATCCTGGCTGATGAAGGCTGATAGCCTGAAACCGGTCCTAGGATGCTTGATTCCGGTCCAGGGAAGACATGGCTTGGCAGTTCGGTCTGGACTGTTCCCAGGAGGCACAGGGTCAAGACTGATTTGCATATGGCCATGTCTGAACTGGGGTGGATTAAACCCAGATCTGTGACTGGGGGTGAATGTTTGCCAATGTGCAGCATTCCGTCCATCATCTTGTGTGTTTTGCATTTCGCCCTAAGTGGGAAGGGTATGCCCAGACGTGGGTCCCGTGCTCACTACGCCACTGGAGTCAAGCTATCCTGGCTGATGAAGGCTGATAGCCTGAAACCGTTCCTAGGATGCTTGATTCCGGTCCAGGAAGACATGGCTTGGCAGTTCGGTCTGGACTGTTCCCATGAGGCACAGGGTCAAGACTGATTTGCATATGGCCATGTCTGCACTGGGGTGGCGTGGTGAAGCAAAATAAGGATGGATTAAACCCAGATCTGTGACTGGGGGTGAATGTTTGCCAATGTGCAGCATTCCGTCCATCATCTTGTGTGTTTTGCATTTCGCCCTAAGTGGGAAGGGTATGCCCAGAGGTGGGTCCCGTGCTCACTACGCCACTGGAGTCAAGCTATCCTGGCTGATGAAGGCTGATAGCCTGAAACCGGTCCTAGGATGCTTGATTCCGGTCCAGGGAAGACATGGCTTGGCAGTTTGGTCTGGACTGTTCCCATGAGGCACAGGGTCAAGACTGATTTGCATATGGCCATGTCTGAACAGGGGTGGATTGGTGAAGCAAAATAAGGATGGATTAAACCCAGATCTGTGACTGGGGGTGAATGTTTGCCAATGTGCAGCATTCCGTCCATCATCTTGTGTGTTTTGCATTTCGCCCTAAGTGGGAAGGGTATGCCCAGACGTGGGTCCCGTGCTCACTACGCCACTGGAGTCAAGCCATCCTGGCTGATGAAGGCTGATAGCCTGAAACCGTTCCTAGGATGCTTGATTCCGGTCCAGGGAAGACATGGCTTGGCAGTTCGGTCTGGACTGTTCCCATGAGGCACAGGGTCAAGACTGATTTGCATATGGCCATGTCTGAACTGGGGTGGCGTGGTGAAGCAAAATAAGGATGGATTAAACCCAGATCTGTGACTGGGGGTGAATGTTTGCCAATGTGCAGCATTCCGTCCATCATCTTGTGTGTTTTGCATTTCGCCCTAAGTGGGAAGGGTATGCCCAGACGTGGGTCCCGTGCTCACTACGCCACTGGAGTCAAGCTATCCTGGCTGATGAAGGCTGATAGCCTGAAACCGGTCCTAGGATGCTTGATTCCGGTCCAGGGAAGACATGTCTTGGCAGTTCGGTCTGGACTGTTCCCATGAGGCACAGGGTCAAGACTGATTTGCATATGGCCATGTCTGAACTGGGGTGGCGTGGTGAAGCAAAATAAGGATGGATTAAACCCAGATCTGTGAATGGGGGTGAATGTTTGCCAATGTGCAGCATTCCGTCCATCATCTTGTGTGTTTTGCATTTCGCCCTAAGTGGGAAGGGTATGCCCAGACGTGGGTCCCGTGCTCACTACGCCACTGGAGTCAAGCTATCCTGGCTGATGAAGGCTGATAGCCTGAAACCGGTCCTAGGATGCTTGATTCTGGTCCAGGGAAGACATGGCTTGGCAGTTCGGTCTGGACTGTTCCCATGAGGCACAGGGTCAAGACTGATTTGCATATGGCCATGTCTGAACTGGGGTGGCGTGGTGAAGCAAAATAAGGATGGATTAAACCCAGATCTGTGACTGGGGGTGAATGTTTGCCAATGTGCAGCATTCCGTCCATCATCTTGTGTGTTTTGCATTTCACCCTAAGTGGGAAGGGTATGCCCAGACGTGGGTCCCGTGCTCACTACGCCACTGGAGTCAAGCTATCCTGGCTGATGAAGGCTGATAGCCTGAAACCGGTCCTAGGATGCTTGATTCCGATCCAGGGAAGACATGGCTTGGCAGTTCGGTCTGGACTGTTCCCATGAGGCACAGGGTCAAGACTGATTTGCATATGGCCATGTCTGAACTGGGGTGGCGTGGTGAAGCAAAATAAGGATGGATTAAACCCAGATCTGTGACTGGGGGTGAATGTTTGCCAATGTGCAGCATTCCGTCCATCATCTTGTGTGTTTTGCATTTCGCCCTAAGTGGGAAGGGTATGCCCAGACGTGGGTCCCGTGCTCACTACGCCACTGGAGTCAAGCTATCCTGTCTGATGAAGGCTAATAGCCTGAAACCGGTCCTAGGATGCTTGATTCCGGTCCAGGGAAGACATGGCTTGGCAGTTCGGTCTGGACTGTTCCCATGAGGCACAGGGTCAAGACTGATTTGCATATGGCCATGTCTGAACTGGGGTGGCGTGGTGAAGCAAAATAAGGATGGATTAAACCCAGATCTGTGAATGGGGGTGAATGTTTGCCAATGTGCAGCATTCCGTCCATCATCTTGTGTGTTTTGCATTTCGCCCTAAGTGGGAAGGGTATGCCCAGACGTGGGTCCCGTGCTCACTACGCCACTGGAGTCAAGCTATCCTGGCTGATGAAGGCTGATAGCCTGAAACCGGTCCTAGGATGCTTGATTCCGGTTCAGGGAAGACATGGCTTGGCAGTTCGGTCTGGACTGTTCCCATGAGGCACAGGGTCAAGACTGATTTGCATATGGCCATGTCTGAACTGGGGTGGCGTGGTGAAGCAAAATAAGGATGGATTAAACCCAGATCTGTGACTGGGGGTGAATGTTTGCCAATGTGCAGCATTCCGTCCATCATCTTGTGTGTTTTGCATTTCGCCCTAAGTGGGAAGGGTATGCCCAGACGTGGGTCCCGTGCTCACTATGCCACTGGAGTCAAGCTATCCTGGCTGATGAAGGCTGATAGCCTGAAACCGGTCCTAGGATGCTTGATTCCGGTCCAGGGAAGACATGGCTTGGCAGTTCGGTCTGGACTGTTCCCATGAGGCACAGGGTCAAGACTGATTTGCATATGGCCATGTCTGAACTGGGGTGGCGTGGTGAAGCAAAATAAGGATGGATTAAACCCAGATCTGTGACTGGGGGTGACTGTTTGCCAATGTGCAGCATTCCGTCCATCATCTTGTGTGTTTTGCATTTCGCCCTAAGTGGGAAGGGTATGCCCAGACGTGGGTCCCGTGCTCACTACGCCACTGGAGTCAAGCTATCCTGGCTGATGAAGGCTGATAGCCTGAAACCGGTCCTAGGATGCTTGATTCCGGTCCAGGGAAGACATGGCTTGGCAGTTCGGTCTGGACTGTTCCCATGAGGCACAGGGTCAAGACTGATTTGCATATGGCCATGTCTGAACTGGGGTGGCGTGGTGAAGCAAAATAAGGATGGATTAAACCCAGATCTGTGACTGGGGGTGAATGTTTGACAATGTGCAGCATTCCGTCCATCATCTTGTGTGTTTTGCATTTCGCCCTAAGTGGGAAGGGTATGCCCAGACGTGGGTCCCGTGCTCACTACGCCACTGGAGTCAAGCTATCCTGGCTGATGAAGGCTGATAGCCTGAAACCGGTCCTAGGATGCTTGATTCCGGTCCAGGGAAGACATGGCTTGGCAGTTCGGTCTGGACTGTTCCCATGAGGCACAGGGTCAAGACTGATTTGCATATGGCCATGTCTGAACTGGGGTGGCGTGGTGAAGCAAAATAAGGATGGATTAAACCCAGATCTGTGACTGGGGGTGAATGTTTGACAATGTGCAGCATTCCGTCCATCATCTTGTGTGTTTTGCATTTCGCCCTAAGTGGGAAGGGTATGCCCAGACGTGGGTCCCGTGCTCACTACGCCACTGGAGTCAAGCTATCCTGGCTGATGAAGGCTGATAGCCTGAAACCGGTCCTAGCATGCTTGATTCCGGTCCAGGGAAGACATGGCTTGGCAGTTCGGTCTGGACTGTTCCCATGAGGCACAGGGTCAAGACTGATTTGCATATGGCCATGTCTGAACTGGGGTGGCGTGGTGAAGCAAAATAAGGATGGATTAAACCCAGATCTGTGACTGGGGGTGAATGTTTGGCAATGTGCAGCATTCCGTCCATCATCTTGTGTGTTTTGCATTTCGCCCTAAGTGGGAAGGGTATGCCCAGACGTGGGTCCCGTGCTCACTACGCCGCTGGAGTCAAGCTATCCTGGCTGATGAAGGCTGATAGCCTGAAACCGGTCCTAGGATGCTTGATTCCGGTCCAGGGAAGACATGGCTTGGCAGTTTGGTCTGGACTGTTCCCATGAGGCACAGGGTCAAGACTGATTTGCATATGGCCATGTCTGAACAGGGGTGGATTGGTGAAGCAAAATAAGGATGGATTAAACCCAGATCTGTGACTGGGGGTGAATGTTTGCCAATGTGCAGCATTCCGTCCATCATCTTGTGTGTTTTGCATTTCGCCCTAAGTGGGAAGGGTATGCCCAGACGTGGGTCCCGTGCTCACTACGCCACTGGAGTCAAGCTATCCTGGCTGATGAAGGCTGATAGCCTGAAACCGGTCCTAGGATGCTTGATTCCGGTCCAGGGAAGACATGGCTTGGCAGTTCGGTCTGGACTGTTCCCATGAGGCACAGGGTCAAGACTGATTTGCATATGGCCATGTCTGAACTGGGTTGGCGTGGTGAAGCAAAATAAGGATGGATTAAACCCAGATCTGTGACTGGGGGTGAATGTTTGACAATGTGCAGCATTCCGTCCATCATCTTGTGTGTTTTGCATTTCGCCCTAAGTGGGAAGGGTATGCCCAGACGTGGGTCCCGTGCTCACTACGCCACTGGAGTCAAGCTATCCTGGCTGATGAAGGCTGATAGCCTGAAACCGTTCCTAGGATGCTTGATTCCGGTCCAGGGAAGACATGGCTTGGCAGTTCGGTCTGGACTGTTCCCATGAGGCACAGGGTCAAGACTGATTTGCATATGGCCATGTCTGAACTGGGGTGGCGTGGTGAAGCAAAATAAGGATGGATTAAACCCAGATCTGTGACTGGGGGTGAATGTTTGCCAATGTGCAGCATTCCGTCCATCATCTTGTGTGTTTTGCATTTCGCCCTAAGTGGGAAGGGTATGCCCAGACGTGGGTCCCTTGCTCACTACGCCACTGGAGTCAAGCTATCCTGGCTGATGAAGGCTGATAGCCTGAAACCGGTCCTAGGACGCTTGATTCCGGTCCAGGGAAGACATGGCTTGGCAGTTCGGTCTGGACTGTTCCCATGAGGCACAGGGTCAAGACTGATTTGCATATGGCCATGTCTGAACTGGGGTGGCGTGGTGAAGCAAAATAAGGATGGATTAAACCCAGATCTGTGACTGGGGGTGAATGTTTGCCAATGTGCAGCATTCCGTCCATCATCTTGTGTGTTTTGCATTTCGCCCTAAGTAGGAAGGGTATGCCCAGACGTGGGTCCCGTGCTCACTACGCCACTGGAGTCAAGCTATCCTGGCTGATGAAGGCTGATAGCCTGAAACCGGTCCTAGGATGCTTGATTCTGGTCCAGGGAAGACATGGCTTGGCAGTTCGGTCTGGACTGTTCCCATGAGGCACAGGGTCAAGACTGATTTGCATATGGCCATGTCTGAACTGGGGTGGTGTGGTGAAGCAAAATAAGGATGGATTAAACCCAGATCTGTGACTGGGGGTGAATGTTTGCCAATGTGCAGCATTCCGTCCATCATCTTGTGTGTTTTGCATTTCGCCCTAAGTGGGAAGGGTATGCCCAGACGTGGGTCCCGTGCTCACTACGCCACTGGAGTCAAGCTATCCTGGCTGATGAAGGCTGATAGCCTGAAACCGGTCCTAGGATGCTTGATTCCGGTCCAGGGAAGACATGGCTTGGCAGTTCGGTCTGGACTGTTCCCATGAGGCACAGGGTCAAGACTGATTTGCATATGGCCATGTCTGAACTGGGGTGGCGTGGTGAAGCAAAATAAGGATGGATTAAACCCAGATCTGTGACTGGGGGTGAATGTTTGCCAATGTGCAGCATTCCGTCCATCATCTTGTGTGTTTTGCATTTCGCCCTAAGTGGGAAGGGTATGCCCAGACGTGGGTCCCGTGCTCACTACGCCACTGGAGTCAAGCTATCCTGGCTGATGAAGGCTGATAGCCTGAAACCGGTCCTAGGATGCTTGATTCCGGTCCAGGGAAGACATGGCTTGGCAGTTCGGTCTTGACTGTTCCCATGAGGCACAGGGTCAAGACTGATTTGCATATGGCCATGTCTGAACTGGGGTGGCGTGGTGAAGCAAAATAAGGATGGATTAAACCCAGATCTGTGACTGGGGGTGAATGTTTGCCAATGTGCAGCATTCCGTCCATCATCTTGTGTGTTTTGCATTTCGCCCTAAGTGGGAAGGGTATGCCCAGACGTGGGTCCCGTGCTCACTACGCCACTGGAGTCAAGCTATCCTGGCTGATGAAGGCTGATAGCCTGAAACCGGTCCTAGGATGCTTGATTCCGGTCCAGGGAAGACATGGCTTGGCAGTTCGGTCTGGACTGTTCCCATGAGGCATAGGGTCAAGACTGATTTGCATATGGCCATGTCTGAACTGGGGTGGCGTGGTGAAGCAAAATAAGGATGGATTAAACCCAGATCTGTGACTGGGGGTGAATGTTTGCCAATGTGCAGCATTCCGTCCATCATCTTGTGTGTTTTGCATTTCGCCCTAAGTGGGAAGGGTATGCCCAGACGTGGGTCCCGTGCTCACTATGCCACTGGAGTCAAGCTATCCTGGCTGATGAAGGCTGATAGCCTGAAACCGGTCCTAGGATGCTTGATTCCTGTCCAGGGAAGACATGGCTTGGCAGTTCGGTCTGGACTGTTCCCATGAGGCACAGGGTCAAGACTGATTTGCATATGGCCATGTCTGAACTGGGGTGGCGTGGTGAAGCAAAATAAGGATGGATTAAACCCAGATCTGTGACTGGGGGTGAATGTTTGCCAATGTGCAGCATTCCGTCCATCATCTTGTGTGTTTTGCATTTCGCCCTAAGTGGGAAGGGTATGCCCAGACGTGGGTCCCGTGCTCACTACGCCACTGGAGTCAAGCTATCCTGGCTGATGAAGGCTGATAGCCTGAAACCGGTCCTAGGATGATTAATTCCGGTCCGGGGAAGACATGGCTTGGCAGTTCGGTCTGGACTGTTCCCATGAGGCACAGGGTCAAGACTGATTTGCATATGGCCATGTCTGAACTGGGGTGGCGTGGTGAAGCAAAATAAGGATGGATTAAACCCAGATCTGTGACTGGGGGTGAATGTTTGCCAATGTGCAGCATTCCGTCCATCATCTTGTGTGTTTTGCATTTCGCCCTAAGTGGGAAGGGTATGCCCAGACGTGGGTCCCGTGCTCACTACGCCACTGGAGTCAAGCTATCCTGGCTGATGAAGGCTGATAGCCTGAAACCGGTCCTAGGATGCTTGATTCCGGTCCAGGGAAGACATGGCTTGGCAGTTCGGTCTGGACTGTTCCCATGAGGCACAGGGTCAAGACTGATTTGCATATGGCCATGTCTGAACTGGGGTGGCGTGGTGAAGCAAAATAAGGATGGATTAAACCCAGATCTGTGACTGGGGGTGAATGTTTGCCAATGTGCAGCATTCCGTCCATCATCTTGTGTGTTTTGCATTTCGCCCTAAGTGGGAAGGGTATGCCCAGACGTGGGTCCCGTGCTCACTACGCCACTGGAGTCAAGCTATCCTGGCTGATGAAGGCTGATAGCCTGAAACCGGTCCTAGGATGCTTGATTCCGGTCCAGGGAAGACATGGCTTGGCAGTTCGGTCTGGACTGTTCCCATGAGGCACAGGGTCAAGACTGATTTGCATATGGCCATGTCTGAACTGGGGTGGCGTGGTGAAGCAAAATAAGGATGGATTAAACCCAGATCTGTGACTGGGGGTGAATGTTTGCCAATGTGCAGCATTCCGTCCATCATCTTGTGTGTTTTGCATTTCGCCCTAAGTGGGAAGGGTATGCCCAGACGTGGGTCCCGTGCTCACTACGCCACTGGAGTCAAGCTATCCTGGCTGATGAAGGCTGATAGCCTGAAACCGGTCCTAGGATGCTTGATTCCGGTCCAGGGAAGACATGGCTTGGCAGTTCGGTCTGGGCTGTTCCCATGAGGCACAGGGTCAAGACTGATTTGCATATGACCATGTCTGAACTGGGGTGGCGTGGTGAAGCAAAATAAGGATGGATTAAACCCAGATCTGTGACTGGGGGTGAATGTTTGCCAATGTGCAGCATTCCGTCCATCATCTTGTGTGTTTTGCGTGAAATTCCTTGTGCCAAATAGAGGTTGCTGTAGGTATTGAATCTAGAGTCTGAGTGGCAGGGATTGCATTCCTGTTGACCATGTTTTCATGCCCATCATGTCCTTCTGTTATTTAAGAG
Organism: Calotriton arnoldi; assembly: GCA_963921515.1. Lineage (NCBI taxonomy): Eukaryota > Metazoa > Chordata > Amphibia > Caudata > Salamandridae > Calotriton > Calotriton arnoldi. The sequence continues at coordinate 54,008 of CAWUFW010011762.1, forward strand.
ACTCCAGGGGCTGTATCAGCAACATCTAGCTTTAGAAGCTACTGTTCCCACATTACAGCATGTTTGTTTCGCAAATGGTCACTGGTCAATAGGCCCCAGTACCAAGATGTCTGAGCAGCTTCTCGTGACACACTAGTTTATAAACAATTGAGCAGTCTGCAAAATGCTAAACATCCAGCCTAACAGTAAGATACTACCAATTTGGTGAGGTGATATGCTTTACTATGCCAAAGCCAGAACCTGTTGTGGAGCTAGATTTGGGTTTCTTAGGGTGATTTGGGTTTCAGGTGAAGGTGTCTGCTGCAATTTCTTTAATTTTAAGAAGTTGAAGGTAGGAAGCAGCATGAGGAGATTTTCTCTTCCTCTGTGTCAGTTCCAGACACAAACAATCTTCTTCAATGCCAACTGTTCTTTTGCTAACATTCTTGTTGATTTTACTTCCATGGTCACCTACATCTGAAGGATGGTTGGACAAAGCTTGGGGATTTTACCTTCTTTTACTTTGAGGAGGTAATAGTAAAGGCGATGGGGAAAGACCAAGCACAACATCCTGCTCTCTAACACGTACACATTCATGTTGTGCTTTTTAACTCAGAAGGCTGGGGTGCAGCAGACTCCTGTTTCTGCACTGTTTGCTAGAAAGATTCTGTTTCGGTGATGATTTCAGTTCTGACTCACATTAGTATCTGCCATAACTGCCATCATTGTGATAGTAAAATACCTTTTTGGCAATCAATAGAAGGAAGAAGGTTTCATACCAGACAGTGCACTGTTAGTGCTCTTTCAGTAATGTAAGTATTCTTCTTGCTGGTCAATTTCTAGGCAGGAACAGGTTTCTTGGGCACCATCTGCTTCTTGACTTCTTGTATGTTAGTGAAAAGGTCTGGACTTCAGAGTCAACAAACTCATGATGAGGGACAGAAGGACTTGTCGCTGACTCTGTGTCCACTTTCAGAGGCAGTACTAAATAAGAAGGCAGTCTGGCAGATGTGGACATTGTAGTGAATGCAATACATGCCATAATAATATCAAGTGTATTGGTAACTAGTAGTTAGACTTGTTGGTAGATTAGGCACAAATCCTTCATGAAAAGGTAATATAACAGAAGTATTAAAAAATGTTTTTCAATATTAAAAACTGCATTCATTATTTACAAATAATGAATCTAACGACCTAACCCCAACGGAATCACAGAGGCCTGTGGTAAAGAGAAAGAGATGGCATTGCCAGTTCAAATAACAGACTGATAGTTGTGAGCACTGACAAAATTGAGGCCGTTTATGGAACATGAAGAAACACACACACAGATGACCACAGAACATACATCCCTTATAAAACACATGATTCCCCCATTTCTGTAACAAAAATGAGTAATAATAATATTTTGGATCAATACGAACACTTGGGGCCTGTTTGAGAGGGTCAGTGTGGCTGGCACAAATTAATTTTTTTAATGATAAATAGTATCCATTGCCCACCAGACCTAAAAAATAAAAGTAGAACATTTAGAAACAAAGGGCCAGATGTATCAATATTGGATTTTGCGATTCCATAATAGCAAATTTTATCGATTCGCTATTATGGAATCGCAAAATGCAATGTATGTAGGTTTTGCAATAATAATTGCGATTCCTACATATTCCTTATTTGCGATTTGCAAATTGCGAGTCGCAAATAAGGAATGGGTATTGCATGCGCAATTTGCGAGTACCCAATAGGTACTCGCTGTGAGAAGTTGGCCTGGCATATGCTGTCCACTAATTATAGTGGGCACCTTGCACCAGTCCAAACAACCCCTTATTGGAGATAGGTTAAAGACAACCTTATTGAAAGCTATCCTAGTGGTAGCTATGGAGAGCAGCCTTCAGGCTAAGTCTTGAAGGAATGTAAAGCAGCTTGTTTTACCAGTCTATAATCTCTTGAGTGACCAAACGAAAGAGCACCACACCAGGTATATATTCAAAATATATGTATTTATTGCTAAACACACCCCTCTAGTGTCTTTATGAGGCTAGAGTTCGAAGTACATAAGTTAGAAGTTATTAAATCACAGTAATAGCACAAATACACGTTTGGGCCCTAGGGGCGTACCAAACCATATACCAATAAAGTGGTATGCGAACCACGACTGAACTAGACACTAGGCCTAGAGCCTCTAGAAGTGCTTGGACCACAAGGAACCACCCAAGGTAGTGACACAGGGGACCCACGGGAGACGCGTGCAGTGTAAATACATAACCGCGATACGCCGTTGACTTCTATGGAGAAAGTCGGGATCGGGAAATTAGAGAAAAGGGACACTTAAAAGAGGACTAGGACAAAACCCTTTGAGATCTAGGACTTTGAAGAGTCTCTACCCACGGGAGCACCGGAGTACTCGTGTTACCTCACCCAGGGAAGCCGGGTGCATAGGTGCCTTTCGGGGTCGGGTTTCGTCGTCGATTCGAATGGCGATCTGCTGCAAAGTGCTGCTGGCGGCCAAGAGAAAAGTGTCCGGGTGGATCCAAGAGTGGATCGGAGTTCTGAAGAACCTGAAAGCAGAGGGGACAGAGTCTGGGTCACTAGCCAGTGACCAGGAAGGCGATGGACAGATGCCCACCGATGTTGAGTGCTTCAGGTGCGTTGATGGTCGTCTAGACTCTTCAGCCACGAGATCCAGGAGGCGTTGTCGGCAACCAGGAGCAGGATTCGGGCTGGTACACGATGTCTGTCGAGTGCTGAGGTGTCGGCGACCGGATTGGACCCAACAAGCCTTGGCAACGGCAAGTCTCGGTGAAGATGTAGATCGTCGATGGTGCAGACCAGCAAGGTCTGTGGAACTCACCCAGCGAGGGTAAGTGAGGGCAGGCCTGGAGCAACCAGGATTCCAAGTTAGAAAAGGATTGGCTTTCGTTAAGGGCTACTAGCCAACGGGCTAGCGACCGCGAAGGAGCCTTGTGACACCGCACGTGGATCTGGCTTACAGGACACTCGTGGAGTGGGGGCCAGTGATCTTCGGTGCAGGTGGTGCAGGAGGCTAGGGCTACTCGGAGCCCAAAGTACGACTTCTTGGGAGACCCAGAAGAGGATGCACTTGCAAATGTGCTCGGTGTCCAGGGGTCACGGTCTCAAGTCACCCACGATAGCCACAGGCCTCAGCTTTGCTGGGGACTCAGGGTAGCCTCGGGAAGTCTGAGAATCCACCTCTGGTGATGCGATGACTTCGGCGTCCGACGGGAGCTTCAGAAATGCGAACCGGACAGATGCTTCTTTGGTGCCTGCCAAGCAGGGGAGTCACTCCTTGACCCCAAGGAGATTCTTCTGTCCTCTAATCGTGAGTAGAGCGTCGAAGGTCCAGGATTCAGTTACAGAGTTTCGTCCAGGGATAATCTAAAGTCCTAAGGACTGGGTTCCTACCTTTATACTAAAGATAGGGGTTGGACTACTCTGTGGCCCCACCTATGGGTGGGTCAGGGCAGAGGGGTGGCTACACCCCTTTCCCTTTGTCCAGTTCGCGCCAAAGCAGGGGCTGCAAGCCCCTCATCCGGTTTGAACTGGGGTATGCACAGGGACACCAAATGTGCCCCCAGTGCAGGACTTCAAAGCACCCGAAAGTGCTCCCGCCCAGCCCCAATACACATTATCCTGTCTGGGGAGGTGGTCACACCTCCCTGGGACAGGAAACCTATTGTCCAGGCCTCCCCTGCCGGAGTTTCATCCAGCAGCAGGAGGCCAGACTCGTGTCTGTGGCAGCAGCATCCATTTTGTGATGCCAGGGCTCTGGAAAGAAGTTACCGGACTAGTCAGAGTTAACATGTCTTTCCCTCTAGAAGGGTGGAATGCTACCCCTGCCGCCAGGATTGGCGGGGGGTAGTATTCCAAGATGTTTGACACCAAACACGACATGTTTAGGTGCAGCCATTCCAAAGTTAGCATTTTACCGCGAGGATATAATGCGCTTAGAGTATATGGTCAGGCTGCACTACAAACAGCATCAGAGATGGTCTCCGAACGCTGCAGAGGGGCCCTGCTCATGCAGGGGCACCCTCTCACATAGGAACCATGCACTCTGCCTTTAGGATTGAAAAGGCCTGCCTTAGGAGTGACTTATAGGTGTATATGTGTGTATGTATTTAGTGATATAGGTAACCTATATCACAGTAAGGGGTGCCTGCACCACCTTACCCAGGCTGCAGTAGCAGACCTGTGGTGTCAGTTTGGATGGCCTTCCAGGGGTGGCATAATACATGCTGCAGCCCCTGGCAGGTCCTCTGAGGTACCTATGCCCTTGGTACATAGTATACCATATACTAGGGACTTATAAGGGCACTCCAGATTCCAATCAGTGATGTGCCTAAGGCACATGGAAACCATTTTAGAGAGGAAGCAGCTAGGCTGGGGTTCTGATTAGCAGGGCCCCAGCCAGACTAATGTCGAAAAACAGTGAAGCATCAGCAAAAAGTGGGGGTACCCATGTGAAGCAGATCCTACTCTCCTACACAACCCCCCAAACGTAGGGACATTAAACTAACCTTGCCCAGTTAAGTCTTCATGTTCTAAGTGGAAATACCTAGAGAGTCCATCTGCATTCGCATGGTTACTCCCAGGCCTATGTTCCACTGTAAAGTCCATCCCCTGTAGGGAAATGGACCACCTAAGCAGTGTGGGTTTTCACCCTTCATTTGTTTTAGCCATAAGAGGGGCTTATGGTCTGTCTGAACCAGGAAGTGTGTACCAAACAAGTATGGCCTCAACTTCTTCAGAGCCCAGACCACAGCAAAGGCCTCCCTCTCTATGGCTGACCAACGTTTCTCTCTAGGGGTCAGCCTTCTGCTAATGAAAGCTACTGGCTGATCCTGACCTTCTTCATTCAATTGTGACAGTACAGCCCCTACCCCCAATTCAGATGCATCAGTTTGAACAATGAACTTCTTGGAGTAATCAGGACTCTGCAGAATTGGAGCAGTGCACATGGCCTGCTTGAGGTCATCAAATGCCTTTTGACAGCTAACTGTCCACTGAACCTTTTTGGGCATTTTCTTAGAAGTTAAGTCATTCAGGGATGTCACTATTGATCCATACCCCTTGACAAATCTCCTATAGTACCCAGTCAGGCCTAAGAAGGCTCTCACCTGAGTCTGGGTAGTGGGAGCAGTCCAGTCCATGATGGTCTGGATCTTGCTCTGCAAAGGTTGAACCTGGCCTCCACCCACAAGGTGGCCCAGGTACACAACCTGACTCTGCCCTATCTGGCACTTAGTGGCCTTGATAGTTAGGCCTGCCTTTTGCAGGGCCTGTAAAACATTCCTGAGGTGGACCTGGTGATCCTCCCAGGTGGAGCTAAAGACAGCAATATCATCTAGATATGCTGCACTATAGGCTTCCAGTCCTGTGAGAACTGTATTCACCAACCTCTGGAAAGTGGCAGGTGCATTCTTCAGACCAAAGGGCATTACCACAAATTGATAATGCCCACTAGGGGTTGAGAATGCTGTTTTGGGCTTTGCAGTATCAGCTAGTCTGATCTGCCAGTAGCCAGCTGTTAGGTCAAATGTGCTGAGATATTTGGCAGAGGCCAAAGTATCTATGAGCTCATCTGCCCTGGGTATTGGATGGGCATCAGTCCTAGTGACTGCATTGAGACCCCTGTAGTCCTCACAAAACCTCATCTCTCTTTTTCCACCACTGGTGTGAGGTTTTGGTACAAGGACCACTGGACTAGCCCAAGGGCTATCTGAGGGTTCAATAACTCCCAATTCCAACATTTTCTGGACTTCAGTCCTGATACAGTCCCTGACATGGTCAGGTTGCCTATAAATCTTGTTTTTAATAGGCAGACTGTCCCCAGTGTCCACTTCATGAGTGCACCAGGAGGTCTGACTGGGTGTCAGTGAAAACATATGTCTAAACTGATTGAGGACTTGCCTGCAATCAGTTTGTTGCTGGGTAGTGAGGCTGCCTGCCAAGGCTACACCATCAACTGACCCATCGTCAGGGTTCTGTGAGAGCAGGTCAGGGAGTGGGTCACTCTCTTCCTCCTGCCCTTCATCAGTAGCCATGAGCAAGCCCATGTCTGCCCTGTCCACATATGGTTTTAACCTGTTGACATGGAGAACCCTGTGGGGACTCCTGGGTGTTCCTAGGTCTACTAAATAAGTGACCTCACCCTTCTGCTCAACAATAGTGTGGGGTCCACTCCATTTATCGTGGAGAGCTGCTGGGGCCACTGGCTCCAACACCCACACCTTCTGTCCTGGCTGGTAAACAGTCAGAACAGCCTTTTGGTCATGCCAGGCCTTTTGAAGTTCCTGGCTAGCCTCAAGGTTTTTGGTTGCCTTTTTCATGTACTCAGCCATCCTGGAGCGGAGACCAAGTACATAGTCCACTATATCTTGCTTTGGGGGCTTGAGAGGTAACTCCCATCCTTCCTTCACCAAGCACAGTGGACCCCTCACAGGGTGGCCAAACAGAAGTTCAAAAGGGCTGTAACCAACCCCTTCTGAGGCACCTCCCTATATGCGAATAAAAGGCAGGGCAAGAGTATGTCCCATCTACGCCTAAGCTTTTCTGGGAGCCCTTTAATCATGCCCTTCAAGGTTTTGTTGAATCTCTCAACTAAACCATTGCATTGTGGGTGATAGGGTGTGGTGAACTTATAAGTCACTCCACACTCCTTCCACATTGCTTTTAAGTACCCAGACATGAAGTTAGCACCCCTGTCTGATACTACCTCCTTAGGAAAGCCCACTCTTGAGAAGATTCCCAGGAGGGCCCTTGCCACCACAGGTGCTGTAGTGGTCCTGAGGGGAATAGCTTCTGGGTACCTGGTGGCATGATCCACTACCACCAGGATAAACCTGTGCCCAGAGGCTGTTTGGGGATCCATGGGACCAACAATGTCAATCCCTACCCTTTCAAAGGGCACCCCCACCACAGGTAGTGGTATCAGGGGGCCTTTGTAGTGCCACCTGCCTTGCCACTGGCTTGGCAGGTTACACAGGAGCGACAAAACTCCTTACTGTCTTCAGACATGTGGGGCCAGTGAAAGTGAGGGACAATTCTGTCCCAAGTCTTGTTCTGGCCCAGGTGACCTGCTAAGGGAATATCATGGGCTAGGGTCAATAGGAAGCCCCTGAACTTCAGAGGTATAACCAACCTCCTGGTAGCACCAGGCTTGGGGTCTCTACTCTCTGAGTACAGGAGTCCATCATCCCAATACACTGTATGGGGACCACTAGCTTTCCCAGCAGCCTCAGCAGCAGCTTGCTGTCTGAGGGGTTCAAGGGAGGGGCAGCTCTGCTGCTCCTGGCTCAGATCTGCCCTAGAAGGTCCCCCTGTCCCCAAGAACTCAACCTGGTCAGGTTCAAGTTCCTCTGGGACAGTTCCTTCTTCAGGGCTGAGATCATCCCCCTCAAGGGACTGATCTTCCTCCTGAGCCAAGGGGAAGGCACTGCCTTAACCCTACTACTCCTCCTCTTGGAAGGCACTTGGTCCTTTCTTCCAGAATCCAAGGCCTGTTCAGTGCTAGACATTTTGGCTTGTGACCTGGTCACAGCAAACACATCTGCAGGGATCCCCAGCATTTCTGCATGGGTCCTGAGCTCCACTTCTGCCCAAGCAGAAGTCTCTAAGTCATTGCCAAGCAAGCATTCGACTGGTAGGTTTGCACTTACCACAACCTTCTTAAGGCCAGGTACCCCTCCCCAGGAGAAGTTAACAACTGCCAGAGTATGGTCTGTTCTGACATTGCTAGCATTGGTCACTTGGTACATCTCACCAAGTATAACTTGCCCAGGATTCACAAGGTCTTGTGTCACCATTGTGACACTTGCCCCTGTGTCCCTAAATGCCAAAGCCTCACGTCCATTGATTAAAGGCTGTTGTCTGTACTTGCCCAGATTACTGGGACTCACAGTGGAGGTCACATCCATGCCTCCATCACAGACTAACACAGCCTGAGTCAGTTCTCTGACTAGGTCAGAGCCCAACTCAGTACCCAGGGTGAACCCTACTAAACCCTTGGCTGGAGCACTCCCACCAACTGTACTAGGGGGAACAGGTGCCTTAGGGGCATTGGTGGGTGCTGGACTGGAGTCTTTGGACTTGGTGCAATCACTTATCCAGTGGGTCTTTTGCTTACAGACCTTGCACCATGGTTTTCTTTGGCCTTTCCCTTTGGTAGACTGTGAATCCCCACCAGAAGAAGATTTTTGGGGGCCTGATGAAGACTTTTGATCTTTACCCTTCTCCCCACCCTTGTCAGAGTTCTTAGCATCTTGCTTCTTGGTTTCCCCACCTTGGTTCTGTACCTTCTGCTTCACCCTGGTTCTGACCCATTTGTCTGCCTTCTTTCCCAATTCTTGGGGAGAGGTCAGATCAGAGTCTACCAGGTATTGATGCAACAGCTGATTTTGACAGTTATTAAGAATCTGCTCCCTCATTATCAGATTGTACAATCCTGAGAAGTCACACACCTTACTGCCCATCAACCAGCCTTCCAGAGCCTTGGTAGAACAATCCACATAGTCTACCCAGTCTTGAGTCTGTGCTTTTTGGGTATCTCTGAACTTCAACCTGTACTGTTCAGTGGTTAGGCCAAACCCATCAATAAGAGCACTCTTCAAGACCTTGTAATTATCAGCATCCTCCTCTCTAACAGTGAGGAGCTTATCTCTACCTTTGTCAGCAAAGGAGAGCCACAAGATTGCTGCCCACTGCTCCTGAGGGACCTTCTTTACCTTACAGGCCCTCTCTAATGCAGTTATCCATTTGTGGATGTCATCCCCACTCTGGTAGGGAGGGACAATCTTGCTCAGGTTCCTATGGTCATAGGACCTTTCCCTGTCTCTAGGGACATGGCTGCCACCATGGGACTCTAGTCCCAACTTTCTTCTCTCTCTAAGGAGATCTAGGGATTCCCTATCTAAAGCCATTTGCTTTTTCTGATTTCCAGCTGAGTTTCCTCATACTGGACCAGTCTGTCTCTTCTCTCATGAGAGGATTCCCTCCTGTGAGAGGAGATAGAGCTCCCTATGGAGGTGCCAGAGTGGTTAGACTCCTGAGAAGGAGATCTAGACTTCCTGGGCACACTCTTAATCCTTCCTGGGGGACAAAGTGGGGATCATTCAGATCATCCTCATCATCTTCCACAGGAGGGATTGGGTTATCCAGGTCAGGGTCATTGTCACCCTCCTGGCCAGTCTCAGAGGGGGCTGGGGTATTGGTACCCCTGGCCTCCTCCTCTTCCTCTGCCCCACCCTCAGCTCCTACCCCTTCAGTCCCCAAGGGCTTACTAAGGTCATAAGCCACCAACAACTCCTTGAGGTGTTGGGTGGTGGGGCTTTGGCCTGTCCTTATTTTTCTCAAGTTGCATAAAGCTCTCAATTCCAAGAATGGGAGTGTATCATACTTGGAGGGTGGAAGCTCAATGGCTTCCTGCAAGGATTCTTTAGATCCTACCCTTAAAGACATTACTAGTGTGGTGTGGTGTATGCACTACCTACTCTAGTGTGGCCTACTAAACTCTCTTGAGTTGTAGAAAGGGTTGTGCTATCCCTTAACACACAACTCTAAGTTCAGTAGAACTTACTGTATTCTAAGCTTAAATTATATGTACCTTAGGTACCTTTAGTGGTTTTCAGTTGATCAATTCAATTGAGATTATCTGGTAAAACAATAGCAAGCTGGAATCCCACACGCTGCACACCAATGTGAGAAGTTGGCCTGGCATATGCTGTCCACTAATTATAGTGGGCACCTTGCACCAGTCCAAACAACCCCTTATTGGAGATAGGTTAAAGACAACCTTATTGAAAGCTATCCTAGTGGTAGCTATGGAGAGCAGCCTTCAGGCTAAGTCTTGAAGGAATGTAAAGCAGCTTGTTTTACCAGTCTATAATCTCTTGAGTGACCAAACGAAAGAGCACCACACCAGGTATATATTCAAAATATATGTATTTATTGCTAAACACACCCCTCTAGTCTCTTTATGAGGCTAGAGTTCGAAATACATAAGTTAGAAGTTATTAAATCACAGTAATAGCACAAATACACGTTTGGGCCCTAGGGGCGTACCAAACCATATACCAATAAAGTGGTATGCGAACCACGACTGAACTAGACACTAGGCCTAGAGCCTCTAGAAGTGCTTGGACCACAAGGAACCACCCAAGGTAGTGACACAGGAGACCCACGGGAGAAGCGTGCAGTGTAAATACACAACCGCGATACGCCGTTGACTTCTATGGAGAAAGTCGGGATCGGGAAATTAGAGAAAGGGACACTTAAAAGAGGACTAGGACAAAACCCTTTGAGATCTAGGACTTTGAAGAGTCTCTACCCACGGGAGCACCGGAGTACTCGTGTTACCTCACCCAGGGAAGCCGGGTGCATAGGTGCCTTTCGGGGTCGGGTTTCGTCGTCGATTCGAATGGCGATCTGCTGCAAAGTGCTGCTGGCGGCCAAGAGAAAAGTGTCCGGGTGGATCCTAGAGTGGATCGGAGTTCTGAAGAACCTGAAAGCAGAGGGGACAGAGTCTGGGTCACTAGCCAGTGACCAGGAAGGCGATGGACAGATGCCCACCGATGTCGAGTGCTTCAGGTGCGTTGACGGTTGTCTAGACTCTTCAGCCACGAGGTCCAGGAGGCGTTGTCGGCAACCAGAAGCAGGATTCGGGCTGGTACACAATGTCTGTCGAGTGCTGAGGTGTCAGCGACTGGATTGAACCCAACAAGCCTTGGCAACGGCAAGTCTCGGTGAAGATGTAGATCGTCGATGGTGCAGACCAGCAAGGTCTGTGGAACTCACCCAGCGAGGGTAAGTGAGGGCAGGCCTGGCGCAACCAGGATGCCAAGTTAGAAAAGGATTGGCCTTCGTTAAGGGCTACTAGCCAACGGGCTAGCGACCGCGAAGGAGCCTTGTGATGCCGCACGTGGATCTGGCTTACAGGACACTCGTGGAGTGGGGGCCAGTGATCTTCGGTGCAGGTGGTGCTGGAGGCTAGGGCTACTCGGAGCCCAAAGCACGACTTCTTGAGAGACCCAGAAGAGGATGCACTTGCAAATGTGCTTGGTGTCCAGGGGTCACGGTCTCAAGTCACCCACGATAGCCATGGGCCTCAGCTTTGCTGGGGACTCAGGGTAGCCTCGGGGAAGTCTGAGCATCCACCTCTGGTGATGCGATGACTTCGGCGTCTGACGGGAGCTTCAGAAATGCGAACCGGACAGATGCTTCTTTGGTGCCTGCCAAGCAGGGGAGTCACTCCTTGACCCCAAGGGAGATTCTTCTGTCCTCTAATCGTGAGTAGAGCGTCGAAGGTCCAGGATTCAGTTACAGAGTTTCATCCAGGGATAATCTAAAGTCCTAAGGACTGGGTTCCTACCTTTATACTAAAGATAGGGGTTGGACTACTCTGTGGCCCCACCTATGGGTGGGTCAGGGCAGAGGGGTGGCTACACCCCTTTCCCTTTGTCCAGTTCATGCCAAAGCAGGGGCTGCAAGCCCCTCATCCGGTTTGAACTGGGGTATGCACTAGAGGACACCAAATGTGCCCCCAGTGCAGGACTTCAAAGCACCCGAAAGTTCTCCCGCCCAGCCCCAATACACATTATCCTGTCTGGGGAGGTGGTCACACCTCCCTGGGACAGAAACCTATGTCCAGGCCTCCCCTGCCGGAGTTTCGTCCAGCAGCAGGAGGCCAGACTCGTGTCTGTGGCAGCAGCATCCATTTTGTGATGCCAGGGCTCTGGAAAGAAGTTACCGGACTAGTCAGAGTTAACATGTCTTTCCCTCTAGAAGGGTGGAATGCTACCCCGCCGCCAGGATTGGCGGGGGGTAGTATTCCAAGATGTTTGACACCAAACACGACATGTTTAGGTGCAGCCATTCCAAAGTTAGCATTTTACCGCGAGGATATAATGCGCTTAAGAGTATATGGTCAGGCTGCACTACAAACAGCATCAGAGATGGTCTCCGAACGCTGCAGAGGGGCCCTGCTCATGCAGGGGCACCCTCTCACATAGGAACCATGCACTCTGCCTTTAGGATTGAAAAGGCCTGCCTTAGGAGTGACTTATAGGTGTATATGTGTGTATGTATTTAGTGATATAGGTAACCTATATCACAGTAAGGGAGTGCCTGCACCACCTTACCCAGGCTGCAGTAGCAGACCTGTGGTGTCAGTTTGGATGGCCTTCCAGGGGTGGCATAATACATGCTGCAGCCCCTGGCAGGCCTCTGAGGTACCTATGCCCTTGGTACATAGTATACCATATACTAGGGACTTATAAGGGCACTCCAGATTCCAATCAGTGATGTGCCTAAGGCACATGGAAACCATTTTAGAGAGGAAGCAGCTAGGCTGGGGTTCTGATTAGCAGGGCCCCAGCCAGACTAATGTCGAAAAACAGTGAAGCATCAGCAAAAAGTGGGGGTACCCATGTGAAGCAGATCCTACTCTCCTACACTCGCAAACTGCGCATGCAATTTCAAGGGTGGAAGGGTGCCAAATGGACAGCCTGTTGCACCCCTGGAATATGCATGTGTGCACATGTGGTGCACATACATGCCCTAAGGGCATATATGTATGCCACATGGCACCTTGAAAAATGCAAAAAAGTGAATTTTTCATGGAATTTGCATATTACCACCAACTTGAAGTTGGTGGTAATTTGCGATTCCTTAATCCTTAAAGGCAGGTCGCAATTTTTTTTTGCTTCCTGCATTTCACTTAAGGAATCGCAAATTGTGATTCCTTAAATGAATTCGCAAGATAGGGAATCGCAATTTTTGCGATTCCCTATTTTGCGAATGCCTTTTGGGATGATACATCCCAAAAGGCTTTTTCCCGTTCGCAAACGGGCGGATTTTGCGAATCGGCCTGTTTGCAAACGGGAAAAATGCTTGATACATCTGGCCCAAAATTCTGTAAAATGAGCAATAAAAGCGAGGGTCCACCCTGGGCCCATTGAGCACATATGAAAGCATCTGGCCAGCAAGCAAATATGATTCAATTGATTAATATAATAATGCTACACAAAATCCCAAGATCAGGGGTATAACATTTAGGAAGAAATTCTTTATGTTGAGCAAAAATATCCTATAGGAGAGCATCAGTTAGGCTGGCAATATTGATTAAATTCATTAAGTTTACTAAAATAATAGCCAATGCCCAACAGATCCAACACACATTAGCATAACATTTATAAAAAAGTCAAATAAACAAAAATATTCTCGAGCTCAAAAAGAGCCAAACCATCCACTAACCCCTGCTGAAGGCTTTTCAAAATATCAGAAAATGGACAGTTTGCAATAATTCTGCACACACATGCATGCACACACGCACGTGCCGATTCGTGCCCACACACACACACACACGCACACGCACACACACACACGCACACACACACACACACACACACACACACATATATACAGGTTTCACAAAATGGCAGACAACCAAGTGGAATGGAAAGGTAGAAAGAGACCTGTAGGGCAAAGAAAGAATAGATGCCTGTGTTGGAGCTCATCCCTCTCATCTCAAACTTCTCTACCACCAAACCCCGCAGCATAGCAGAGCATGGATTGCAAAAACAAAAAAAGTTAAAAATAACATGTTTGCCTATAGACTACTGGAATCAGGGCAAAGGCCCCACACATAATAGCATAAAATGTAGGCAATAACATAGGGGCTCATTATAATGGCAGTCGGACGAGCGTCCGACTGCCATTGAGACCGGTCGACAAGGAGTGGGCAGTTCCACCCACCATATTCCGGTCAGACCACCATGTAGGTGATCATAAAATGCATTTTTCTATTGCAGCTTGTGCAGCAGCCCGGAAAAGGGCCGCCCGCAGCACAAGCCGCAGTAGAAAAAGGCATTTTTCAAACATCCATGCACCGTGTATCAGGCACCATGTGGTGCCTGGCACATGGTGCATGGATGTTTGGGTGGCACCACATGTGCCCCCCTTGCCATTTAGCAGTGGCACATGGGAGATGGGGCCCTGCTTGGGGCCCCTAAAGTCCCTTTCTGACAGCCTTTTCATGGCAGTGCAACCGCCATGAAAAGGCTGTGGGAAATGGACATCGTGATCCTGACGGCGGTGTCTGAGCAGGCACCGCCTCCATTCAGGATTACGATTCAGATCGCTGCCCCGTCGGGATTAGCAGACCCTTGTGGAGGGGGTGGTCCATCCCCCGTATTGAAGGGTCAAACCGCCCCCATTCTAATGTGGCGGTAGGCTCGAAGGGATGTCTGTCGGTGGGACTGCCACCGACGGCCTGTTGTTGGCGGTCCTACCCACATCAAAATCAGCCACATAGTCAAATCCCCCCAAAAAACTGTGGGTAGTAAAAGGGCCCTAATATCTCCATTAGACTTGTTTGAACACTGAAATTGATCAACAAACACATATACACACACAGATGAGAATCAAAATCAAGATTTTGCACTGCCACAAAGTCCTCCAAAGACATGCAAATCTGCACTAAATCTTGATAAAGTGCTTATTTTCCAGACAAAAAAGTATTTGCACTGAAAATTTGTCTTTTATGTAGTGCAAATAGTGCTTTTTACTTCTTTTAGCCTTATTGCCTCCATGAATGAAAATATTCTCATGCTCCCACCCATGGTTTTTGACACAAAGCCCAATCTACAAAGATTGCCAGACCTGGTTTTGTGTAAATGAAGAATGTCTCTTTGAAGCAGGTGCAAAGTTTGAGAAATGTTTTATTTTTCCTAACCTTTCAAACATTGCATGTGTGCTGCAGCGTACGATACACATCCTGTGTGGGAATTGTTAAAATAATTGTCTCACCCAATGACTTTGTACTCGATGGACATGCTTCCAAAACAAAACCTTTGCTACACAACAGACACCCACCATTGCACTACTGTGCAAAGGTGTGTGCGTGGCACTAGGCATCCTTAAAGATTTCCAGAACATGAAAAGAAAGCAGCAGTAGGACAGGTTTAGTAATTGTGGCTCTGTGTTACTCTCTTCACCTAGTACAACCCATCAAAGCAACTTTGATTGATGCACTGAATTAAATTTTTTGCAAATTTGTTCCAAAATGTTTTCATAAAATGGCAGACAAGTGCTTGGATTGTCAAGTAATACATTGTCAAGGAAGGAGGCATACAATTCAAAGAGAAAATTGTCGATGGCCACCTTCCCATCACCAACAAACCTGTTTAGAACAGAAAAAGGATTGCACAAAAATGCCTTAAATTCATCCTGACATCCCCAAGCACAGGCTCTTAACAACCCCAGCAAAGGAGTAGTGAGAATCTCAAACATCTTTTAACATTAGGAAAAATATTTGTGGCCAACAGTACACTGTTATACCTGACCCTACATACCATATCTTCCCAGAAAATACAGAAATGCCCATAGCCCTTACAGTTCACCAAGCACTGTGCATTCAGCTACTTTCTCCCCTTGTGGGCCTGCTCTGGGACAAAATACACATTTTTCCAAACTTCTAAAATCAATACATAAGCATAAATATAAAACATAATGATTTCCAAACCTCACCCAATACCTCGTTGCTACTTAGCAGGCATGATCGGTCGGTTCGCTTAATCTATTCAGGCTGTTTTTCCAGACCACTTGATTAGCAAGCGTTCCAAAGACTGAAAATGTGCCACCTAAGAAAAGGTCTCCGTTACTCTGATTTGATTGCTTTGGATTAAGAGACAAAAGAGGAAGCAAAATGGTGGTTGAAGCATCTACACAATTGTAATAGAAAAACTATCTTCAAAGTTTTCCCAGATTTTATATTAACGCCAGACTCAAGTTTATCCGGGTGGGGTGCTCGCTGCGGCCAGTTCTCATTCTATTTAGAATGGACACTCTTATTCCGGTAATATACATCAATTACATGAGAGGCACGTGTTCAAAAATCTTGACAACTCTTTCTTGATAATTTTGGGAGTGCTTTGTCCATCTCCACATATCAGTTCCCACAGAATATCTTCTAGTTCTCCTCGATGCAGGCACAGATTCGTATTCTCAACATCTCAAAGATTACAGTAACTGGAAACACCATTTTCCAGTATTTCAATACTTACATTATACATGGTGTCCCCTACTGATTGACCCGTATGGTTTCAGACTGAATGTCCAGTTACCCAATCTTTACAGCTCAAAGCTAGACCCTTCAGCAATACCAACAGATGCTTTCCTTTATCCATTGAACTAAAGGGCTCCATATGCTTTCCCTTCATTTATCATGCTTTCTCAATGTCTCTTGAAGGACTCAGAACAATTATGTTGTTTATTGATTGTCAGTTCATTTTGTTCATCCTAAACATAATTTCTTGATCTTATATAAATATCAATAGATGTTCCAATACTGCTTCCTAATTTCAGTCATTTACTTCATTATCATTAGGATTGGTTTCACAATCTCTTTAGCTAATGCTTGGAAGGGGTCAGGCCATCCTCATTTGTCCCAAATCATTCAAAAGAGTTTATTATCATCACTGAAAATGCCAGGCTGCATTGTCTAACTGGTGAATCTAATTCAAATCCCATTTCATCAAATCTCTAGATTATTGCTGATTTTTTAAGTTATGTAGCATTGTCGTGTAAGGCTTACAGGACTGTCAATACTAATAGATTAGCTATATCCCTGGATCGCAATTACATCACAGGTAAGCCAGTTGCTGAAATCTGCTGATTTGCAGGCTGCTGTGAGGAATAAGGATGTTCATTGAGGGCCTGATTACGATGTCGTGTGGACTTGCATCCGCCCGACACCGTCTCAGTCCTGGGACCGACTGACCTTCAGTCAGCGGTCCCGACCGGCTAATGACAATGCGACCAAACACTGTTCGATCAATTACTCCCATTTCTTAATGGGAGCTCGTGTTACGGCCATAAACCAGCCATAACACAAGCTCCCATTGAGAAATGGCGTTGTTCATCCCTGCATCCCGTGGCAGGCACCTCAAGGTGCCTGCCACAAGGTGCAGGGATCAAAAGGAGGGCACCATAGGTGCCCCCTCTGCCCTCAACTAGAGGTTGCAAGGGAAAGGGGACCCTGCTGGGGGGCCCCAAGCATGGTTTCTGACATGGTTTCCACGTCAGACAGGCCGGCATGGAAACCATGCATTGTAATCCCAAGGGCTGAAAGGCCCGCCCTTTGGATTACAAGCCTGCTCCAACTAGACAACGGGCTTAATAAGCCTGTCGGAAGCCTGCCGGTATGACCGGCCGGTTTACTTTCCGACTGCCAGCATTGTAATGCGGCAGTCGGAAAGTAAACCAAGCGGCCAATTACGATGTTGCCCAGAAGACTCCTACCGTTGGTCAAAGCCTTTGCGGGCTGCATCGTAATCAGCCCCTAACTCTTCTTCTGAATATAATTTTTGGTGGAATGTCAAATTGGTGTTGATTATGTTCGATAATGGCCTGATAGTTCATCAATAGCACTAAAATCTTTATAAGTTAAGTTGACATTGTTGTTATGCTTGGTATCTTTCAAAAGGATGTCAGACATCAGATCATTGGATCTTTCAGGTAGACAATGTACTCCCTGGTGGGTTTTTCTCCATTTGCAGGAGAACTGAGACTCAGTTATCATTTATAGAGCAGCCTACTTTCCACTGTCATCAAAAGTTTGTGTTGTACGTTGTCTCAAGGGAGACGAGCTACATATTTCCACTCTTAGAACGTTTTCAGCCCAGTTCCCTATTTCATTCATAAAACCCTCCCACTCTTTCTAGACCGATTAAACAGGTTATGTCTCACAATAGTTATGATATTTCAGTCTTGGAGCCCATTCCTCTCAAGGAGCCATGTCTTCCAAAGCCTTTTGGGCAGTCGCTCATTTGGAAGGCATTCTAAGAGCAAATAATTGGCCCTCTGTTTCAATGTTTACAGCCTTTTATTGTACACCTATCTCTCATTCCTTATTTACAGTCATTAGTATGCTCTAAAGATGCATAATTAGATCCTCTGGTCTTGACATAAAATTTGTCTTTTTCAAGTTTCTGATGTAGGGAAGTCCGAATTCTTTGAAGACATGAAGGCAATTATTATTATAATATTGGCCAGTTCTTTAAAATATTTGCATCCACGAGGTATACAATATCATGTTTGTTTATTTTTTTTCTAAGTGCCACAATCTCAGTTCCACAGTTGGGATGAATCTTCTATGGAGGAAAAGGAGTGAATTATAATGATATGGCATTTCATCAGTTGAATCGTTTTCATGTTGTTTCCACTATGCACAAACTAGGTTGACGTCAATCATCAAGAAAAATGGACTGGCGAATGGGACCCTATTTATATTGGACTAATTAAACACCTGAGTAACTTCAATCAGTAACTTAGTCCCAAGGGATTGCTGGGTATTGTAGTTTTTAAAATATCGAAACCGCTATATGTCATATTTTATTAAAAAAACATGTGTGTGTACTGTGGAAAATAAAGGCAAGGAACTAGTGTGTAATACTCATCCTTATGTTTTAAAAAAATCAGGACACATACATTAGGAACTTGGAAAGTTCTTCTTACATATATCAGATTAAAATGGAACTCATTTACATAGTCAGGATTCATTGCAAAAATCTGGCATGCACTTGGGCCCATTAGACCTACATTGGAATAGATAGATAGATAGATAGATAGATAGATAGATAGATAGATAGATAGATAGATAGATAGATAGATAGATAGATGGATGGATGGATGGATGGATGGATGGATGGATGGATGGATAGATAGATAGATAGATAGATAGATAGATAGATAGATAGATAGATAGATAGATAGATAGATAGATAGATAGATAGATAGATAGATAGATAGATAGATAGATAGATAGATAGATAGATAGATAGATAGATAGATAGATAGATAGATAGATAGATAGATAGATAGATAGATAGATAGATGGATGGATGGATGGATGAATGGATGGATAGATACTGGAGAAAAGAAGAACACGTGATGGAGGTGTTTAGGTAGAGGATCTAGAAGAGTCACAACAAGCAACAAGAGCAAACAGCCCTTTCAGTTGTTTTCACAGGTCCATGTGGCCCTGGCAGTTAAAGCCTTGTCAACTCATTGAACAGCAGGCAATTGCTATAATGTACAGGAGCACAGAAATACATGCCCTTAGAATCAGAGAGACTGAAGAAAATAAAAGTGGAGGAGTGCTACATTGTGGGGTTTTTGGAAAGTGGAATATTAATAGTGATGAGTAGTGACTTACCACTTCAAATAAGGTCACAAACCCAATAAAAGGGTCAGTCAAGGTTTAAGTAAATGATTCCCTTACTCAACCCTTGGTAGCTGGCAACGAGCAGGCAGCCGTAACTTAGGAGACAGGTGTGTAAAGCATTTAAAAACAACAATACATTAAATAAGTAAGACACAACACACACTAAAAATACAACTCCAATTCATAAAACTAGATTATATTTTTATGAACTAATAAACACTAAAATGATAAAAATCAAATGTAGGTAACTGAAGATATGATTTTTTTCAAGAATAAACACTTTCTAGTGCTTAAAAACATATAGCGC
This sequence comes from Calotriton arnoldi, assembly GCA_963921515.1. Lineage (NCBI taxonomy): Eukaryota > Metazoa > Chordata > Amphibia > Caudata > Salamandridae > Calotriton > Calotriton arnoldi. Next base: position 73,528 of record CAWUFW010011762.1, read on the forward strand.
CACTTTGGGACATCTGGTTGAGCTTGACCAGGACAAAGTTAAAGTTTGAGGCCAATCGCGATGTAGCTCTGGTCAGATACACTAAGCGGAAGGCCTCAGTTAAAACTTTACCTTCATACTGAGCCATTTTTCTGGAGCTTTTTCCCTCGACGTCGAGCAAGTTACTTCGTCAGGCCAGATTCGGTGTGGGTTGGATGACTTGACTTTCTGCGAGGCCCGGTCAAATCCTGGAAGTCTGCAGCACCGGATCTTTCAGCAGGACGAACCTGAAATCCAGGCCGGGACGTGGTTGAAGGTAGCTGGCTTAACTCTTGAAGTTGAGTCGGTCACCTTATGGAGTATTTTCAAACAGTTGCTCCAAACTTCTGAAACTACTTCCTGATGTTCCTCTTGATGGTTCAAAGTGTCCAAAACAAAAATCCAAGGGTCTCGAATCTCCTCGAGGGGCCTTGGGATGTCTGGACTACAGTTCCCACAATGCACCTGACCAAATCCTTAAAAGTCCACTGGACGCATTCCAGGATGGGGACTCTTGGTGGAGAAGATGCAGGTGGGCTCTGTTAGCCTGTAGCTTGCAGGGTGTCCACTCCTTAGACTTTCAGAATCAGGCAAAGTCCTTCTGGCACTAAGGCTGTATCTTGCAGGGAGTGCACTCCTTAGACTTTCAGAATCAGGCAAGGTCCTTCTTGTGCTGAGTCCCACAGTGTGCAGCAGGTGCGGTCCTGGTGAGTGCAGTCCTCTTAGTGAAGGCCAGGGAGTCAGCAGGGCAGTTCTTCTTCTTCTTGTCTCTTCAGGTAGCAGATCTGAGGAGCTATGCAGCTCTCCCATATTTATTCACAGTTTCTGGGTGTCAAGCAGTAGGGCACCCCTAACCAATGGGATGCAGGGTGCCACCCAAGTGTAGCATATTCTTGGCCCAGAAAGCACCATTCTCTCAAAATCCAACATGGAGGAAATCTCTCCAGAAGGGCTGGATCAGGCTAAGCCAGCCTACTGGTGTGGCTAAGTTTTACTAACACTCCCCTTCCACCCCTCTCCTTAATCTAATTACTGTGGCTCCTGTGTGGCTGGGGAGTGCAGGGTGTGGGGGTCAGCATGTGCTGTCTCAAAGTGTCATTCTACCTGTGAAGACCAATTTGGCTCCCCCACCCACTTCCTGCCTTTTGGCTTCTGCAGCCAAAGTTCTCCATCCACAGGAAATCCATTGTCCACTCTGACAGGACACTTCACATCTCATCAAGCAGCTGTGGCTCAGCCTGGGAAAGGCTGGCCAATCAGGAGAGGGCACTAGAAAGCTGGTTTTTGGCTCACAGAACAGAAAGTTTAATAACTTATTTTCTGTAATAGTTATTATAAATCTAACAGTGGCAAGTTGTTGGATTTATCTCAACTATTAATTTGATACATTGAAGTACATTTTCAGATGGCTCCCATCAATATTTATATTTAAATAAAATATTACAATGTTAGCCTATGGAGCATTTCACTGCAATTGGGAAAAACAGAACTGGCAGTTTTTCCCTCTCCAGGTCTTATAAAACATATTTTATAATGTCCCTTCTTATAGTTGCAATGCCCCTTACTCTTGGGGCACTTAGGGCAGACCTTAGGGGTGACCTATATCTAAGACTAAGGTAGATTAATACTTTGGAAGTACCTTTAAATCCAAAGTTGAATTTGCATATAATTTCAATTCAAAAGCAGCCTGCAAGGCAGGACTGGCTTTTAAAATGACAGCAGGCACCACAGTAGCGCACACTACAGTGCAGGACAGCTACTGGGCCGCTAAACCTCCCTGCCATATTATAATCTAGGGGTCTATTGGTAGCTTAAATCTCCCTTGCCTTTTTATATACTAAGGACTTACAGGGGTCTGTCATTGCCAATTTTACACAGAGCACAGGCCCTGGGTCTGTTTAGCAGAGCCCAGGGCACAGTCAGAGTCAGAAAACCAGGAACTTGTGGTCAAACAGGGGCAAAAAGTAGGGGGACTATGCAAACAGGTACTGAATTCTCACAGGGATATTTTATCTGAATATTGATTCCAAAATATAACCAGACAATAATAACATGGGCAAAATATCTGGACTTGAAGAAATTCAGGGAACAAAATTTAAGGGTAAGGATATCATTTTTTTAAGCTAGAAAAAATATTGATGATTAAAATATTGTATACCTAAATATTGTATGTAACGTCATTCTTATCTACATTTTACTGTGCTTTTGGTGTGAAATCAATATATCAATATATGATAAAATATCAATGTTTTTAATAATGGTTTTTGAATTGTGTTCCTGGCTTTATAGGGTTGATAGTGTATTTTAGTGTTAGTATTTTTATGTACTTTTTATTATTAAGTAAAGTATGTTTTTATTTGCTGTATTTTTTAATGATTTATATTTTGAGCTTTATTTTTACATTTTTACACGTTTCTGGGTTCGCTTAGGGACAGTGTGGCAAGTGCTTTAAACTACTCAAATTACAGTAATGAATAATAATTAATTAATTCAAATAAATATGTTATTACTAATGCAAAAAATGCAGGCAAAATTTGAAATTTATTTAAATGACAAATGTTTATTTTTTAAAACAGAAATAGATTTTAAATATTATTAATTAAATGTTTTTAACAGGGTTATTTCATTAATTTATTGAGGTTCAACTAAAAGCAAAAACAAATGAATGGGTTTATTTTACTTTTACATTTAAAAAACGACTTTAGAAATATAACTTAAATGTAATTTAGTCTTATAATAATAATAAAAATTGTAAAATATATGCAACTACTTAGAATAGTTAATTTCAATGTAGTCACCTTATTTTTATTAATATAAAATTAATATTTTGTAATAGGAAATATCTGAAAACATATAAAGATTTAGTTTTTTTAAATTATGATATTTATTCAAATTATTTGAAATACTGGTATAATTTTAATCAGAACCTACTTAAATATGAGTAGTGTATTATAGATATGGTAATCTAGACATATCCCAAAAACAATTGTAAACATGGGCATGGAATAGTAAATCTGAGCCTCCGGCTCCCAAATATATGCACCTTACCCAATGTTTTTGGGAGGAGTTGGAGTAGTAAATCTAGGCCCTGATTTAGGTCTTGGCAGATGGGATGCTCCGTCACAAACGTGACGGATATCCCGTTCGCCGCATTGCAAGTGCATTATATCCTACGGCACTTGAAATACAGCAGACGGGATATCCCATCCACCAGAGTATCCCATCCACCACGATCTAAATCAGGCCTCTAGTCTATATCAAATATACGCAGTGGTTTCTAAGGAGTTTAATTCTTGCTTATTTTAGAATAGCTGAGTATTTTTCAGCTAGCATTTCGTGCACTTGTTAAGCTTACTTTGAAAATATGGGGTGTTGATTTAGGGCCAGTGATCGCTTCAGACTTGTAGGAACGCCCTTTTATGAGCATCTTCGTACATTGATACAGGGTATTATGGCTCATTTCAGGTGTGTCTTAGAAGAAGTTAATGCACCCTTTTCAACAGCATTGTTCATTTTTGATTCCTGGTGTAGTGTGCTGTCATAGACTTTTCACCACGGAATGTGGAACCTGGGTTGGTGCCTAAGCAAGTGGCCTCAGAGTAGTCCAACAAGGGGTTTAGTTTCATGTTGTTTCTTTAAAATTGTGAGTCAGGCATTAACTCATTGTGCTTACCTACCTCATTTAGAGGTATAAAGGATAAAGCTCTGAGGTTGTTTTTTTATTTCAAAAGCAAGTTCACTATTCACTATTCTACGTCTGGAACTCCCTCCCCTCTGAAATCCGCTTCTGTACCAACCTCCTCGGCTTCAGAAGCCTTCTTAAAACTTGGTTATTCCGTCAGGCTTTTTGAATGTTCTCCAGGACTTGGGTGTCAATCAAAGTAGCGCCATGAAACCTCCCCGGTGTACGTGCGCTTTACAAATTCATTTTAACATAACATAACATGCTTAGAATAGTTATATAGTTGTGTTTCATATGGCTTGATTAAAATGAAATTGAGTTTCTGGGTAAATTTTTTAAAATTCTCTGGATCATTAATTGTTCAAGATCAATTAAATTTTTTCTCTGGACATAATATTAGATTTTTGTTGCATCATGGATAGAAATTGGTGATACGTGTTATATTGTTTATTAGGGTGAAGAGCATCCATTAATCGTATGTTACTGCTTTGGTACCGAACACTGGATGTTATATATATCAAGCTAAATGGTGGTGGGCTGGCACCATCCATTAGTCAGATATTACTTTGCGCTAAAGTCAGCTGATTGTAAGATGTGTTGAAAACTATTATTCTTTTAATATTAGTATTTTCATACCAAATAGAACATTATTTTGCATGCATTTATTAAGGTGTGCTAGAATGTCTGTATCTACATATCTTTTAAGTGCAGGCGTAGCATGTCATTTTGTTCCTCATGTTCATGCTATTGTCCTCTTTAAAATACATATATTGAAAGCATCATGTAAATTGTAAAGCGATATTGGGTAGACAGTTGTTAAGTATTGCCCCTGTTGGTGGAGGAACTTGTGGATGTCTCCTTTAACTCTTGAACAATAATTTGAATCTCTATTTTAGCCATGTGTGCAAGATGGTTGTTTTCTTTTATATGTTCCACATTGTCATTCACTGTTGAAGAAAGAACATAAGATTTCTTCGAATAATTTTTTGTACGTTTCCAATGGGTGTGCTTGTTGGTTGAGGTTTCTTTAAAATATATGTAACCCATGCATGATAGTAAAGGTTGGCCATGTGGATTGCTGGACACTGTTGCACAAAAAGTACTCCCCTAGTTACTAAATCGACGGAGCTGATTAGCTATAAGGAATGAATCCTGAACTGACCCATGTGGAATGTCCCTATGTGAAGCTAAGAGTAGTGCACCACCAGTAGGTGGGGAAGGAGGCACCTCCTTTTGTTTTTATTTATATTCCCTCACACAACCTAGTGGTGTCATGCTTCATCATCGGGACACCCTGACGCCTAAAAGTCAGGGTGGGCTCAACCATGTTTCATGGAGCTCTTAGAAAATTTCTTGGAGCCAGGGGGGATAAAGATTAAAAGTCCACTGTCAGATCCCAGTTTCCCTTTATTCTTGGATCTGGCAGGGATATTAAAAAAGATATAGGTGTCGGGTCGTATGGGATATTATGGTCCTAAGACCCTATTGCCAACATGTTTCAGTCCACTTGTGCCCCATGAAGGGTGCTGGACTTTCTTCAGGGCGAAGGCTGTAACCCCCTGGAAGAGGAATAGTAAGGGAATTACCCTACACTATTTATAATAAGGGCAGAAAGCTGCTCCTTGTCTTTGTACGTGTTTTTATTATCATCACTCCATCTGTAGAACGACAAAAACAACATAATAACCACCATAGTATCATATTCTCATTGTACACTAGGTTGTGTGCCATGCGTTTGTGCCGCTACCCCCGTGAATGAACATTCCGAAGGTGACACAACCATGAACTATACTTTTCAAAAGAGTGCGTGTGTCCGTTCAATCATGAGTATCTACAACACACTCATATCCGTGTTATACCCGTGTGGTGGCGGCAATTTGTCGCATCCTGTCATCTTTCATTACACTAGTCTGTGTAACATTAGGTGAAACTCTCGTGTCATCCACTCGCATCCACTCCTGCCGTTAAAAAACGCCATACCACTCACTCATCCCTTTCACACCAATGGCGCGTCTTACCCCAATTTGGGAGAGGTTCCACTCCACGCTGGACCTCACATAGTAATGGGGTAGCCCTGTAGTCAAGCACTATAGTTGTGATAGTGCATAGGTTCCAAAAGGTATGCGGTTAAAATACACGTGTATTGTGCACGACGCCAAAACAAAAAGAAACAAGAGAGGAAAAGGAAAAAAAAGGAAACAAGGTAACAACGTGAGATAAAACCAAGCGATGCCGCTCCTTGGCGGAAAAGGGTCAACTCGTACCTGCATATTGCTGCTATACATAGGGTTACTCACGCCATCAAGGGTCCTGCCCCGCTGTCTGTTCTATTCAATGTGGGTCCCAGCGGCTAGGAGCTCCGTTTAGTCGAGCTATCCTGATTTTAAAGGAATCCATTTCCCCTGTGAATGCGTGACCCCACCCACTATCGGGTAGGCGCGATTGCATCATAGCGCTCGCCCGGGGCATTCTGGGAAGAGAAACAGTGGAGCTTGCCCGAGTTGCGGGACACTCCCTAACCCAGGGTTTTGATGGGAAATGTGGTTTTCTAGTAAAAGCACAAACATTTTTTTATTTTTTTATTTTTATTATTAGTAAAACCGCAAAACAAATATTTTTTATTTTTTAAGGAACTGCTGTCAAAAAATATGCAATTTTTCTGGGGAGATTATCGTAGAAGCGAACCCAAGATAAACAGTTATAAAGTAATTTGGTAATTTCTGTGCCCAATAAAGATCGTAATTCTTAAAGATGTTTAAAGGAGGGACTGAGGTAACGGAGGGTTAAACAGGCGCACCCCTAGAACAGGATTGTCAAAAAATCTCTTTAACTTCTCTCTTCTTTCGAATTTGGGTAAACGGTTCACCACATTCCCAATGTCACTTTAAAAAGGGTCGTCTGAAAGGCGCCATCACGGGGGGGGCTTGTACAGTTATATCATTAGGGTGAAGAGGGGCTCCACCCCGTACGTACCATGGACATTGATGTCAAATAATAGGGCTATCGGTTCAATCAAGGGATGAGAGGACCCTATACAGTAATTCATGTATGTAATAATCTACGCTGGTCTATCTGTTCCTATTGAGTTGATTCCATGGTATGGAGTCATTCAATCCTGTAATGTGGGTTTTCAATCTATACACCCACCGTTGTTCGCGTTCCAATAAACTTTTTGTGATATCACCCTCCCCCTTGACTTTCTCAATCACTGTCCACCATAGGTCCATGTCTGTGTGTTTCTTCTCCACATAGTGGGCTGTCAGTTTTGTTGCTGTGATTGCACGCCTTATGGTGCTTCTGTGTTCGCTTATGCGGACCTTTATTTTTCTACCTGTCATGCCCACATACATGAGTTGGCACGGACACCTGATCAAGTAAATTACTTTGTTGCTGTTACAATTGGTGTGTGTCCGTTGCACCCACGCGTGGTGCATCCCAAGGTCTATTTCTTTGGTGTGTTCAGTCAGGGGGCATAACACACACGATCCACAGGGGTAGTGGCCTGTGACCGGTTGTTGGTTCCAGAGTGTTTATTGTTCATTTGTTTTCGCTTTTCGGAAGTCCGTATGTATCAATGAGTCCCTGATGCTTCTATTTCTCCTAAATGAAAACATTGGCTTTTCGAACTTAAGTTTGTTCGAAGTCAGGACTGCCCATTTTTTATTTATAATTCTCTTGATATCATTCAAAGAAGCGTTATATGTTGTTACACATATGAGTGTTTTTTTCTCTTCTTTGGGATTGGATTCTAGTAGCGCCTCTCTCGGGGTGTTACGAGATCTCTTTTTTGCTCGCTCTATGATTCTTTTGGGGTATGCTCTTTCCTCCAGCTTTTTAGACAGAATTTCCACTTCTGCTCTATAGTCATTGAGGTCAGCGCAGTTTCTACGAATACGTAAAAACTGCCCTACAGGAAGGTTTTCCCTGAGGGCACGTGGATGAGCGCTCCCAAAATGCAACAGGCTGTTTTTGTCAGTCGGTTTTGTGTAGAGTGAACTATACAGACCCCCGTCTCTGGCGCAGATTTTAACATCTAGGAAGGAGACCTGTTCATTATTATGGGTCATGGTGAACTTCAAGTGTGGATTTAGTTGGTTTAACCAGTCAAAGAAGTTTCCCAGGGTGGCAGTGTCACCTTCCCATATCTCCAGGATATCATCTATGTAGCGCCACCACTTTTTGATGTTATTAGAGTACGGGTTTTGGGGCCAGACATGCTCTTCTTCTACTTGGCCCACGTACAAACATACTATACTGGGCGTGAACGTGCTGCCCATTGATGTACCGTGGACCTGTAGATACAGCTGGTCCTCAAACCTAAAGACATTTTCTGTAAGGGCTAGGCGCATCAATGTGATCAACCAGCTTACTGGGGCATCCCAGTTCCAATTTTCCTGTTTGAGAAGGTTCTCAATGACCCGAATACTTTCCTCTTGCGGGATACTCGTGTAAAGTGCTTCGACGTCTAGGCATACCAAGATGTTGAGGGCAGGGTCATAAGCGATGTCTGTTAGTAGATTAAGCAGATGTTTTGTGTCCTGTACGTATGACCTGATTCGGGTCACTAGAGGACGGAGGAACCAGTCGGTGTACTTAGAAAGAGGTTCCAGGAGGGAACCTATCCCAGACACAATAGGTCTGCCAGGCGGTGGTATTTTGCCCTTGTGAATTTTCGGTATCGTGTAGAACACCGGTATTCGTGGGTCATCTGGATCCAGAAATTTGTGTTCTTTTTTAGTTATCCATTCCTGGTCCAGTGCTTCTGTGGTTAGGGCATTTATAGTTTTCTTGAGCCGTGTTGTTGGGTCTCTCATGATTGGTTTGTAGTACCTGGTATCAGCCAGTAAATTCATACATGCTGTTCTGTATGCCGTGGAGCTCTGTATTACCGTTGCTCCCCCTTTGTCCGCTGGCTTGATGGTGATGTCAGTTCTCATGCTTAAAGTTTTCAGGGCCTCTCTCTCTTTTTTGCTAAGGTTGTCGAAAGTGCCGGTCTTCATGGGTAAGTCCTCAATCTCCTTGGATACGCTTTCTTCAAAGGCGATCACCTCAGGGGGCATCAGGGATGACGGCGGAAAAAAGGTGGATTTTAAACGTAGAGTGGTGTGGTTATGATCCTCCACCTGTAGTTCTTTGTCCATGAAGAATGTTTTTATCCGTATTTTCCGGAAGAATTCGCTCAACTCGCAGCGTATCTGGAAATTATCCAGGTACGGGGTTGGTACGAAACTGAGGCCCTTATTAAGGACAGCGGTTTCTTCAGTACTTAGAGTACAGTCTGTCCACTAATCCCGTGTTGCACTCGTGCCTGCTGTTGGCCCCTTCGATTGCTGGACACAACATCAAGTAATCATATACCTTAATACCTTCCTTGCTTCCGAGTACCTGTAGGTTTCAGAATCCTAGGAATTGGTGTGCTTTGGGGAAATGTTTGTATTGCTACTATTTAAGAAATTTTGAAAATGTCTCAGCATGCAAATCATAAAGAACAGTTACAGTTTGAATATCTTAGCAGTGACAGGGGCACTGTATCAGAACTAGTTCACTGCCTTCAGAGGATTTATATAAAACGCAGGCTTGAATAGGGATCACGTTGTCTTGAAAATTTGGCAATGCCACAGACTGCTGAAAGTCATGTGCCAAGGCATGCCACGGTTTAGAAGTTAAAGAGAGATGTGGTTGAAATTCTATGCTAGCATTTATAAGATGATAAACACACCATGTCCCCTAATGTCATGTCGAAAATTGTAAGACATTTCTTTTGGAAGGTGATTTAAAATTGGTAACCTGCGCCCCAATTTAGTCTCACATACAGGTGTCTACATTGTCCAAAATAATATGCATACGGGCAAGATGTGGCAATATATATGGTCATATATCTTTTGTTTAATTGTCACTGGAGAATGGCTACACTGTTAGGGCCTGTTGGGTCTTTGATCTTTAAGAATAGCATGGGTTTTTTAAGATTGAAGACCAGTCTCTTGGAGATCAATATTTAAAGGACTTTAAGCAGGAGATGGAATAAAGAATGTCTACATGGACCTACGTAACTCATCTTGTAAGGCAATGTTATTCTGAAGGGTTTCACTTGGCAAATAAGTGGGGATCTCTGAACATCTTACATTTTAAGTAGACAGTTCTTGTAAATAACAAGATAATGTAGATCTCAGTTCCTAAATGAAGCACAAGAATGTATAAAATATTCTGTCCTAGCAAGGTTCAGCTTCATTACACGTGCAAGACCCAGATACTTCTTTCTATGTTGTGTATATTTGTGGAACATATTTACTGGAATGCGGCGGATGGTTATGAGTACTTCACATGAGCTACTTTTGTATATTGTTTACATGTGTTTGCCCATGAAGGCTCACAGCACTGTCATGCTTGACAATAAGGTATGCAGCTTTCGCAATACCGTACAGTTGTTGGAATAAAATGGAACTGAGAAATCGTTTGCTGATTGTTGCTATATCATGATAGGTGTTTATATCAGAAGTGACCATTGAGCTTTTACTAATGCAATATCAGAGTTGGAGAAGTTGCGCTGTTTTAAAATATCAGTGCACTGTCATACTTAACCTTAAAGGATGCCTATATAAATTGTGTACGTGACAGGGCGACCCGGGGTTCCAAGTGGGAACAGTGTATGCATCATATAAATACAGCGCTTTCAATAAAAAACACTTCAGTGAAGCGATTTTTAACTGAGCTATAACATCAGTAATAATCAATTTAATGATGAACGGGATCTCTGTTAGAGGACGAGATCGCTCTTTAATATCCTAAGGGCTAGCTGCTCCTAAAGTTTGATGAACAAAAAAGGTGCAGCCTGCGGATTCTAGAGATGGAATTGATTCAATGTATGCTAGTTGACTTTCTGCTAATAATTTTACAAATAACAGAGGTTTTTTTTCTATTATTGCATAAAATGTTGTGCTATCATCCAGTTTAAATGCAGCACAGAATGCAGCAGAACGAAGCACACCTAGAAAGAGGAAATAACGAGAAGAAATAAAGATATTTCTCCTTGTTATGCCTTAACTGGGAAGGCACAGCATTTTGATGCATTACCAGGTTTACTCGTCTTAGTAAATCTTGGAATGCGCCAAAAATCATTAATGGATGCATGGGAACACTCATGCTACAGCCATGAAATGCCTTCCTCACGTAGAGCAAGGCAAGGCAGTGACGTGTGCTGCCTTGCATTACTCCAGATTTACTATGCCATGCAAGTTGGATCTGCGTGGAATAGTAAATCTAACTTAAGGGCTTGTGTTGACTTGCATCACCTTATGTGATGCAAGGCGAATGCAAACCCTTGATAAATCTGTGCATAGGTTTGCAGTACATGATCAAACAACAACTAGTATACTATCAATGTTTAATTATAGGTATTGTTCAGGTTGCATAGTAAAGCATATTGGTTACATCCATCAGCAGTAAAGGCGAATCAAAGGACTCATCACAATAATTTAGAGAGCTACATCTTGGGTCTGGAAAAGCCATGTGGAAGCTATATGATGTAGGAGAGGCTGGTCCTGTGTATGCTTAAACCTGCCTGGCACAAGTACGATCAGACTGGGGAACTAAAAGCAGCCCTGGCAAAAATGTTCAAATCAGGACAGTTCCATCCATCTCCTCCTGCCATCTCTCTTTCCATTCAACCATTATCTTTCTCTCCTTTTCTCCTCTCTCTCTTCTCCCTCGTCTTCCTCTGTGATCGCTTTCATTCAAACTTCTTCGTCCATCCCTCTCTTTCTCTCTTTCTTGAAGCCTTCCCATGCCTGCTGAAGATAACCTTAAGAGATTGGGAAAGTAACTAATGCACCAGGAGTGGGAGCTGGTTATTCAAAACCAGCCTCTAAAGGCTCCAGCCTACCAGGGAAATGACAGCTGGAATAAAAGGCCTATCCAGCCTGGGCATAATGAATCTTGGTTCCAAAGTTTTTATTGGCTAATTTGCTGGGTAAGTAACTGATAAAATATCCTGGATTGAACAACTAGTTTGTGACATCATGGGAGAGGCTAGGGAGCCCTGCATGACAAACCTGCTAATTTGATCAAGCTGCACTGTGAAATATGACAGTGCAGCTTTTACATTTTACTCCTATCCAAAAAGCAAACCCAAGGAACTTGGCTGTGGTGATGGTTTAAGTGCTCTTAGGGAGTGGCTTCCTGGAAAAGTTACCCAAGATGACCTATGTGAAACCAAACAGTGGGACTCTGCAGAAAATATGCGTTTTTTTCAAATACCACACTGAACATCATATCTTTCCAATTTTGAGGCTAAGCACCAAAATAGCATGTTTGCAATTTGGTGTGAACTCACCTAAAATGGTGTAGTTAGACTGTGGGCGCATACTCAAAAGAGATGTGGTCAGTGGGTAATTGGTAGTCTTGAAGAGGAGCTTCATCCAGAGCAGAGGTGGACAATATTTGGTCCAGAATGAAAGATGGCTATCGTTCATGTGCTGGACTTAGACCACACATGACTGCCTGTGTGTCGTGATATCATTTAAGGGGTCATGAGTTCCGTCACTTCATCTGCAGTCCATGGAGCACAGACCAGAGGCTCATGTAGCAATCAGCTAAGAATATATTTCAGGATTATATTCGTGCAGATAGGCTTGAATAATGTACGCCATCTATTAGAGTGGCATAAAATATGCACACCCTATTCTGAGGCTCACCCCTTACTGGGTGAATGTGGCACTTTTTTCAAACATGAAAGATACGTATGGGGAGGCATGCCATGTCCACTGTATGTAATCTGCAGTTTGCATTACAACTTCCAAATAAGGTCTAAAATACACATATTTATACAAGTTAGGGAGAGTAGAAAGAGAAAGTGAAAATGATACAATGAGAAATAACTCGACAGACACAACCTGAATAATTAATGGTAAGCACGTTTACGGGGTAATAATGAACATTCAGGTAAATGCATTTTCAGTGGACATTAGTATGTGCTGTTGTAACACACACACACACACAAACACACACAACATGGACTTTTGAGTTTTTAATGATATTTCCCCTTTCACAGCTCTATGTTGAAGAATTATTCCAGATGGTTATACCAGTTCATTTCTTTCTTTTAGAAGTAGCTGCCACAACACTACTTCTGAAATGATTCCGTTCTCGCTTTGATGTAAACACATGAGAATACACTTCTTTAAGCCCTTATGAGAGAATATTCGATGTTGAATAACTTTTTACAAGATGACTTTCGCGTCCTTCTCATGAAATCTCTGATGTCTCCTTTTAGATACATTTTTTTTACCATTTACATTTCTTGTCCTTCAAACGTGTGCTTCATAAGAGATTTTCGTGTTTGCACCAGTGCCTAAGTATTACACAGAGGCTATTTTATGTTCACATCGGAGAACTTCAATTAAAATGGTGTTTGCTTTAAATTAATTACACTTCTGTGGCAATAGTTTCTAGTGGCCGAGTCCTAGATGTAAAGGCAGAGAGAACAACATATTAGCAACAATATGTGAGCACTTGCTGGGCTAAACAAGCATAACAAATTATCAATTAATTGACTCTTTCATCTGTAATTTCGCAAGCACCCTGACTTGGTTCGGCTCAATTTAAATTTACTTTTCTCCTCTTTCATCATATTTCGAAAATTAAACTTTCAGAAAATTAATTCTCCTGTGAAGAAAGTGCCTTTAGGAATTTTAGATGGTGGTAGAAAGACATGCATCAATTAATGTTCAAATTATACTGATATTTTGTACCAAAAATGTAACACTGCAATTCATTTGTGATTGGAATATGTGAATATTTTGCAGACTGGTCTCTAACCCTCTATCAGAGCCACAGTTCTATAGATTAGAACAATTGATAAATACAATATATATAGCAGGAATACTTATTACTGGCCCACGGAAGGCACCCTGAACTGCTTCAGAGGTTCCCTCAAAAGAAAGGATTAATTCACAGCAATGTGTGACCTACTCCTAAAAGTTATTTTGGTAAACATACATACTCCAAATGTAATTCACAAACTTCTTCCCAGAGATCTCCGCCTCTGCCTCCTCTTTCTTTCTCTATGGAAATCTCTGCCCCATTCAAGGAGATCTTCGCTCATGTTAGTGTAGAATATGGCACACGAGGGAGGGATAATGAGGAATGGTTGCAAAATGGAGAATAACTGCCACAAAATGGGTGTGGTTTAGAGAAATTTAAAGCGTGGTTTAGGGAGGGACATGTTAAAACCAAAACACTCAAACAACAATCATTGGCAATGCCAACAGGTCTCATATGTGCGAGAGCTAGCGCTATTGGTACTGTAAATGACAATGTCTTTTACCCATGAGTTATGGAGAAGAGTGGATGTGAGTGGTGTGGAGTGGAATTATGTGGGTTTGATTGGAATTGTTAGTTGTGGAATTGTGTGGAGTGGATGTGTGTAGTAGAATTATGTGTCATGGTGTGCAGTAATTACGTGGTTTTGAGTGTGCTGGAAGTATGTGGAATGGGATTGTGTAACATGGAGTGGAATTATGTGGAATGGTATTTTTTGTTGTGTAGTTGTGTGTAGTGGAGTTTAATTACATGGTTTGCTGTTGAATTTTGTGGCATGATGCGGTATTCTCTGGTGTGAATTTGATGTATATGGTATGTTGTGTAAATGTTTGTTTCCAGTCCAGGGAGGACCTGGCAGTTCGGGCTGAACTGTTCCCATGGGGAACAGGGTCAAGACTGATTTGCATATGGCTGGGTCTAAACAGGAATGGCATGGGGAGCAAAAAAACGATGGATTTAGGCCCAGATCTCTGTACTGGGGTGAATGTTTGACATTGTGCAGCATTCTGTCCATCAATTGTTTTTTTGCATTTGTCACACCGAGTGGGATGGGTATGCTCAGACTTGTGTCCCATGCTCTCCGTGCCACTGGAGTCTAGCTAGCCTGGCTGATGAGGGGTGATGCCCTGAAACTGGTCCCTGGATGCTTGTTTGCAGTCCAGGGAGAACCTGGCCTGGCAGTTCGGGATGAACCGATCCCATGGGTAACAGGGTCAAGACTGATTCGCATATGGCTGGGTCTGAGCTTGAATGGCATGGGGAGCCAAAAAACGATGGATTTCGGCCCAGATCTTTGTACTGGGGTGAATGTTTGTCATTGTGCAGCATTCTGTCCATCAATTGTTCTTTTTGCATTTGTCACCCCGAGTGGAACAGGTATGCCCAGAAGTGGGTCCTGTGCTTTCCATGCCACTGGAGTCAAGCTAGCCTGGCTGATGAGGGGTGATGTCCCGAAACTGGTCCAATGCTTGTTTCCAGTCCAGGGAGGACCTGGCCTGGCAGTTCGGGCTGAACTGTTCCCATGGGGAACAGGGTCAAGAATGATTTGCATATGGCTGGGTCTGAACTGGAATGGCATGCGGAGCAAAAAAACAATGGCTTTAGGCCCAGATCTCTGTACTGGGGTGAATGTTTGACATTGTGCAGCATTCTGTCCATCAATTGCTCTTTTTGCCTTTGTCACCCCGAGTGGGACGGGTATGCTCAGACTTGGGTCCCATGCTCTCCATGCCACTCAAGTCAAGCTAGCTTGGCTGATAAGGGGTGATACCCTGAAACCGGTCCGATGCTTCTTACCAGTCCAGGGAGAACCTGGCCTGGCAGTTCGGGCTGAACTGTTCTCATGGGGAACAGGGTCAAGACTGATTCGCATATGGCTGGGTCTGAGCTTGAATGGCATGGGGAGCCAAAAAACAATGGATTTCGGCTCAGATCTCTGTACTGGGTGAATGTTTGACATTGTGCAGCATTCTGTCCATCAATTGTTCTTTTTGCATTTGTCACCCCGAGTGAGACGGGTATGCCCAGGTGTGGGTCCCGTGCTCTCCATGCCACTGGAGTCAAGCTAGCCTGGCTGATGAGGAGTGATGTCCCGAAACCGGTCCCAGGATGCTTGTTTCCAGTCCAGGGAGGACCTGGCCTGGCAGTTCGGGCTGAACTGTTCCCATGGGGAACAGGGTCAAGGCTGATTTGCATATGGCTGGGTCTGAACTGGAATGGCATGCGGAGCAACAAAACGATGGATTTAGGCCCAGATCTTTGTGCTGGGGTGAATGTTTGTCATTGTGCAGCATTCTGTCCATCAATTGTTCTTTTTGCATTTGTCACCCCGAGCGGGATGGGTATGCCCAGACGTGGGTCCTGTGCTTTCCGTGCCACTGGAGTCAACCTAGCCTGGCTGATGAGGGGTGATGCCCCGAAACTGGTCCAATGCTTGTTTCCAGTCCAGGGAGAACCTGGCCTGGCAGTTCGGGCTGAACTGTTCCCATGGGGAACAGGGTCAAGACTGATTCGCAAATGGCTGGGTCTGAACTGGAATGGCATGGGGAGCAAAAAAACGATGGATTTAGGCCCATATCTCTGTACTGGGGTGAATGTTTGACATTGTGCATTATTCTGTCCATCAATTGTTCTTTTTGCATTTGTCACCCCAAGTGAGACGGGAATGCCCAGATGTGGGTCCTGTGCTCTCCATGCCACTGAAGTCAAGATAGCCTGGTTGATGAGGGGTGATGTCCCGAAACTGGTCCCAGGATGCTCATTTCCAGTCCAGGGAGGACCTGGCCTGGCAGTTCGGGCTGAACTGTTCCCATGGGGAACAGAGTCAAGACTGATTTGCATATGGCTGTGTCTGAACTGAAATGGCATGCGGAGCAAAAAACCGATGGATTTAGGCCTAGATCTCAGTACAGGGGTGAATGTTTGTCATTGTGCAGCATTCTGTCCATCAATTGTTCTTTTTGCATTTGTCACCCCGAGCGGGATGGGTATGCCCAGACGAGGGTCCTGTGCTTTCCATGCCAATGGAGTCAAGCTAGCCTGGCTGATGACGGGTGATGCCCCGAAACTGGTCCAATGCTTGTTTCCAGTCCAGGGGGGACCTGGCCTGGCAGTTCAGGCTGAACTGTTCCCATGGGGAGCAGGGTCAAGACTGATTTGCAAATGGCTGGGTCTGAACTGGAATGGCATGGGGAGCAAAAAAACTAAGGATTTAGGCCCAGATCTCTGTACTGGGGTGAATGTTTCACATTGTGCAGCATTCTGTCCATTAATTGTTCTTTTTGCATTTATGACCCCGAGTGGGAAGGGTATGCCCAGACGTGGGTCCTGTGCTTTCCATGCCACTGAAGTCAAGCTAGCCTGGCTGATATGGGGTGATGGCCAGAAACCGGTCCCAGGATGCTTGATTCCAGACAGGGGGGACCTGGACTGGCAGTTCAGGCTGAACTGTTCCCATGTGAAACAGGGGCAAGACTGATTTGTACATGGCTGGGTCAACTCTGGAATGACATGGGTAACAAAAAACGATGGATTTAGGCCCAGATCTCTGTACTGGGGTGAATGTTTGACATTGTGCAGCATTCTGTCCATCAATTGTTTTTTCGCATTTCTCGCCCCGAGTGGGACGGGTATGCCTAGACATGGGTCCCATTCTCTCCATGTCAGTGGAGTCAAGCTAGCCTGGCTGATGAGAGGTGATGTCCCGAACCGGACACAGGATGCTTGTTTCCAGTCCAGGGAGGGCCTGGCCTGGCAGTTCGGGCTGAACTGTTCCCATGGGGAGCAGGGTCAAGATTGATTTGCATATGGCTGGGTCTGAACTGGAATGGCATGGGGAGCAAAAAAACTATGGATTTAGGCCCAGATCTCTGTACTGGGGTGAATGTTTCACATTGTGCAGCATTCTGTCCATTAATTGTTCTTTTTCCATTTGTGACCCCGAGTGGGAAGGGTATGCCCAGACGTGGGTCCCGTGCTCTCCATGCCACTGTAGTCAAGCTATCCTGGCTGATGAGCGGTGATGCCCCGAAACCGGTCCCAAAATGCTTGTTTGCAGTCCTGGGAGGACCTGGCCTGGCAGTTCGGGCTGCACTGTTCCCATGGGGAACAGGGTCAAGACTGATTCGCATATGGCTGGGTCTGAACTGGAATGGCGTGGGGAGCAAATAAATGATGGACTTAGGCACAGATCTCTGCACTGGGGTGAATGTTTGACATTGCGCAGCATTCTGTCCATCAATTGTTCTTTTTGCATTTGTCACCACGAGTGGGACGGGTATGCCCTGACGTGGGTACCGTGCTCTCCATGGCACTGGAGTCAAGCTAGCCTGGCTGATGAGGGGTGATGTCCCGAAACCGGTCCCAGGATGCTCGTTTCCAGGCCAGGGAGGACCTGGCCTGGCAGTTCGGGCTGAACTGTTCCCATGGGGAGCAGGGTCAAGACTGATTTGCATATGGCTGGGTCTGAACTGGAATGGCATAGAGAGCAAAAAAACGATGGATTTAGACCCAGATCTCAGTACTTGGGTGAATGTTTTATATTGTGCAGCACTGGGTCCATCAATTGTTCTTTTTGCATTTTTCACCCCGAGTGGGACCGGTATGCCTAGACATGGGTCCCGTTCTCTCCATGTCAGTGGAGTCAAGCTAGCCTGGCTGATGAGAGGTGATGTCCCGAAACCGGACGCAGGATGCTTGTTTCCAGTCCAGGGAGGGCCTGGCCTGGCCTGGCAGTTCAGGCTGAACTGTTCCCATGGGGAGCAGGGTCAAGACTGATTTGCATATGGCTGGGTCTGAACTGGAATGGCATGGGGAGCAAATAAACTATGGATTTAGGCCAAGATCTCTGTACTGGGGTGAATGTTTCACATTGTGCAGCATTCTGTCCATTAATTGTTCTTTTTGCATTTGTGACCCTGTGTGGGAAGGGTATGCCCAGACGCGGGTCCTGTGCTTTCCATGCCACTGAAGTCAAGCTAGCCTGGCTGATGAGGGGTGATGGCCAGAAACCGGTCCCAGGATGCTTGATTCCATTCCAGGGGGGACCTGGCCTGGCAGTTCAGGCTGAACTGTTCCCATGTGAAACAGGGTCAAGACTGATTTGTACATGGCTGGGTCTGAACTGGAATGACATGGCGAACAAAAAACAATGGATTTAGGCCCATATCTCTGTACTGGTGTGAATGTTTGACATTGTGCAGCATTCTGCCCATCAATTTTTTTTTCCCCCATTTTTGCCCCGAGTGGGACGGGTATGCCCTGACATGGGTCCCGTGCTCTCCATGCCACTGGAGTCAAGCTAGCCTGGCTGATGAGGGGTGATGTCCCGAAACCGGTCCCAGGACGCTCGTTTCCAGTCCTGGGAGGACCTGGCCTGGCAGTTCGGGCTACACTGTTCCCATGGGGAACAGGGTCAAGACTGATTTACATATTGCTGGGTCTGAACTGGAATGGCATGGAGAGCAAAAAAATGATGGATATAGGCCTGGATCTCTGTAATGGGGTAAATGTTTGACATTGTGCAGCATTCTGTCCATCAATTGTTTTTTTGCATTTGTCACACCGACTGGGACGGGTATGCTCAGACTTGGGTCCCATGCTCTCCATGCCACTAAAGTCTAGCTAGCTTGGCTGATGAGGAGTGATGTCCCGAAACCGGTCCCAGGATGCTTGTTTCCAGTCCAGGAGGACCTGGTCTGGCAGTTCGGGCTGAACCGTTCCCATGGGGACAGGGTTAAGACTGATTTGCACATAGCTGGGTCTGAACTGGAATGGCATGGAGAGCAAAAAAACGATGGATATAGGCCCGTATCTCTGTACTGGGGTGAATGTTTGACATTGTGCAGCATTCTGTCCATCAATTGTTTTTTGCATTTGTCACACCGAGTGGGACGGGAATGCTCAGACTTGGGTCCCATGCTCTCCATGCCACTCAAGTCAAGCTAGCTTGGCTGATAAGGGGTGATACCCTGAAACAGGTCCAATGCTTCTTACCAGTCCAGGGAGAACCTGGCCTGGCAGTTCGGGCTGAACTGTTCTCATGGGGAACAGGGTCAAGACTGATTCGCATATGGCTGGGTCTGAGCTTGAATGGCATGGGGAGCCAAAAAACAATGGATTTTGGCTCAGATCTCTGTACTGGGTGAATGTTTGACATTGTGCAGCATTCTGTCCATCAAGTGTTCTTTTTGCATTTGTCACCCCGAGTGAGACGGGTATGCCCAGGTGTGGGTCCCGTGCTCTCCATGCCACTGGAGTCAAGCTAGCCTGGCTGATGAGGAGTGATGTCCCGAAACCGGTCCCAGGATGCTTGTTTCCAGTCCAGGGAGGACCTGGCCTGGCAGTTCGGGCTGAAATGTTCCCATGGGGAACAGCGTCAAGGCTGATTTGCATATGGCTGGGTCTGAATTGGAATGGCATGCGGAGCAAAAAACCGATGGATTTAGGCCCAGATCTTTGTACTGGGGTGAATGTTTGTCATTGTGCAGCATTCTGTCCATCAATTGTTCTTTTTGCATTTGTCACCCCGAGCGGGATGGGTATGCCCAGACGTGGGTCCTGTGCTTTCCATGCCACTGGAGTCAAGCTAGCCTGGCTGATGAGGGGTGATGCCCCGAAACTGGTCCAATGCTTGTTTCCAGTCCAGGGAGAACCTGGCTTGGCAGTTCGGGCTGAACTGTTCCCATGGGGAACAGGGTCAAGACTGATTCGCAAATGGCTGGGTCTGAACTGGAATGGCATGTGGAGCAAAAAATGATGGATTTAGGCCCATATCTCTGTACTGGGGTGAATGTTTGACATTGTGCATTATTCTGTCCATCAATTGTTCTTTTTGCATTTGTCACCCCGAGTGAGACGGGTATGCCCAGATGTGGGTCCTGTGCTCTCCATGCCACTGAAGTCAAGATAGCCTGGTTGATGAGAGGTGATGTCCCGAAACTGGTCCCAGGATGCTCGTTTCCAGTCCAGGGAGGACCTGGCCTGGCAGTTCGGGCTGAACTGTTCCCATGGGGAACAGAGTCAAGACTGATTTGCATATGGCTGTGTCTGAACTGAAATGGCATGCGGAGCAAAAAACTATGGATTTAGGCCCAGATCTCTGTACTGGGGTGAATGTTTCACATTCTGCAGCATTCTGACCATTAATTGTTGTTTTTGCATTTGTGACCCCGAGTGGGAAGGCTGGGTCTGAACTGGAATGGCATGGGGAGCAAAAAACTATGGATTTAGGCCCAGATCTCTGTACTGGGGTGAATGTTTCACATTGTGCAGCATTCTGTCCATTAATTGTTCTTTTTGCATTTGTGACCCCGTGTGGGAAGGGTATGCCCAGACGTGGGTCCTGTGCTTTCCATGTCACTGAAGTCAAGCTAGCCTGGCTGATGAGGGGTGATGCCCAGAAACCGGTCCCAGGATGCTTGATTCCAGTCCAGAGGGGACCTGGCCTGGCAGTTCAGGCTAAACTGTTCCCATGTGAAACAGGGTCAAGACTGATTTGTACATGGCTGGGTCTGAACTGGAATGACATGGGGAGCCAAAAAACAATGGATTTCGGCCCAGATCTCTGTACTGGGTGAATGTTTGACATTGTGCAGCATTCTGTCCATCAATTGTTCTTTTTGCATTTTTCACCCCGAGTGAGACGGGTATGCCCAGGTGTGGGTCCCGTGCTCTCCATGCCACCAGAGTCAAGCTAGCCTGGCTGATGAGGAGTGATGTCCCGAAACCAGTCCCAGGATGCTTGTTTCCAGTCCAGGGAGGACCTGGTCTGGCAGTTCGGGCTGAACTGTTCCCATGGGGAACAGGGTCAAGGCTGATTTGCATATGGCTGGGTCTGAACTGGAATGGTATGGTATGGGGAGCAAAAAAACGATGGATTTAGGCACAGATCTTTGTACTGGGGTGAATGTTTGTCATTGTGCAGCATTCTGTCCATCAATTGTTCTTTTTGCATTTGTCACCCCGAGTGGGACGGGTATGCCCAAACGTGGGTACTAAGCTTTCCATGCCACTGGAGTCAAGCTAGCCTGGCTGATATGGGGTGATGCCCCGAAACTGGTCCAATACTTGTTTCCAGTCCAGGGAGAACCTGGCCTGGCTGTTCGGGCTGAACTGTTCCCATGGGGAACAGGGTCAAGACTGATTCACATATGACTGGGTCTGAACTGGAATGGCATGGGGAGCAAAAAAACGATGGATTTAGGCCCAGATCTCTGTACTGGGGTGAATGTTTGACATTGTGCAGCATTCTTTCCATCAATTGTTGTTTTTGCATTTGTCACCCCGAGTGGGACGGGTATGCCTAGACATGGGTCCTGTTCTCTCCATGTCAGTGGAGTCAAGCTAGCCTGGCTGATGAGGGGTGATGTTCCAAAACCAGTCCCAGTATGATTGTTTCCAGTCCAGGGAGGGCCTGGCCTGCCAGTACGGGCTGAACTGTTCCCATGGGGAGCAGGGTCAAGACTGATTTGCATATGGCTGGGTCTGAACTGGAATGGCATGGGGAGCAAAAAAACTATGGATTTAGGCCCATATCTCTGTACTGGGGTGAATGTTTCACATTCTGCAGCATTCTGTCCATTAATTGTTGTTTTTGCATTTGTGACCCCGAGTGGGAAGGCTGGGTCTGAACTGGAATGGCATGGGGAGCAAAAAAACTATGGATTTAGGCCCAGATCTCTGTACTGGGGTGAATGTTTTACATTGTGCAGCATTCTGTCCATTAATTGTTCTTTTTGCATTTCTGACCCCGTGTGGGAAGGGTATGCCCAGACGTGGGTCCCGTGCTCTCCATGCCACTGGAGTCAAGCTAGCCTGGCTGATGAGCGGTAATGCGCAGAAACCAGTACCAAAATGCTTGTTTCCAGTCCTTGGAGGACCTGGCCTGGCAGTTCGGGCTGCACTGTTCCCATGGGGTACAGGGTCAAGACTGATTCGCATATGACTGGGTCAGAACTGAAATGGCATGGGGAGCAAAAAAACGATGGACTTAGGCACAGATCTCTGCACTAGGGTGAATGTTTGACATTGCGCAGCATTCTCTCCATCAATTGTTCTTTTTGCATTTGTCACCATGAGTGGGACAGGTATGCCCTGACGTGGATCCTGTGCTCTCCATGCCACTGGAGTCAAGCTAGCCTGGCTGATGAGGGGTGATGTCCCGAAACCGGTCCCAGGATGCTCATTTTCAGTCCAGGGAGGACCTGGCCTGGCAGTTCGGGCTGAACTGTTCCCATGGGGAACAGGGTCAAGACTGATTTGCATATGGCTGGGTCTGAACTTGAATGGCAAGAGGAGCAAAAAAGCTATGGATTTAGTCCCAGATCTCTTTACCAGGATGAATGTTTGACATTGTGCAGCACTCTGTCCACCATTTATTCTTTTTGCGATTGGAATTATGTGGCATGATGTGGAGTGTATTTATGTACATTGTTGCTATGTGGCAGTTGCCAGTGTCCTAGAGTGGAGTGGGAGAAGTAGAGTGTCATAGACTGGATTTGTTGGAGTAGAGCATCGTAGAGTGGAGTATGGGGAGTAGGGCATCATAAAGTTGAGTACAGGGTAGCAGAGTTCAGAGAGTGTCATAGAGTGCAGTGTCATAGAGTGCAGTGTTGTAGAGTGGCGTGGAGTGGGGTGGAATAGGGTGGAGTGGGTTGGAGTGGATTGAGGTAGTGGGGTGGATTGGATTGGGGTGGATTGGGGTAGATTGGGATAGATTGAGTGGTTGGACTGGGTGGGGTGGATTGGATTGAGGTGGATTAAAATGAGGTGGGGTGGATTGGAGTGGGTGGATTCGAATGGAGTGGGGTGGAGTCATTTGGTTTAGGGTGGGGTGGATTGAATTGGGGTAGGGTGGATTGCATGAGAGTAGGGTGGTGTGGAGTGGGGTGAATTAGAGTGGAGGGGATGCACTGGACCTGATTGGAGGGCTGTGGACTGAATGGGAGAGGACTGGACTAGAGTGGGGTGGATTGGATCAGATTGGAGTGGAGTGGGATTGATTGGAGTGTGGTGGGTTAGATGGATTGGATTGGGTGGGGTGGACTGACCTGGGGTGGGGTGGATTATTTGGGGTAGAGTGGGGTGAATTTGATTAGAGGGGGTGATTGGACTTCAGTGCGGTAGGGTGGATTGGAGTGGGTGGACTGCAAGGAGTGGATTAGATTGGAGTGGGGTGGGGTGGACTGGAGTGGGTTGGGTGGACTGGGGTGGGTGAACTGGATTGGGTGATGTGGATTGAATTGGGGAGAGGTGGATTGGATTGGGATATAGTGGATTGGATTGGAGTGGGGAGGATTGGATTGGAGTGGGGCAGACTGTTTTGGATTGGAGTAGGGCAGATTGGAGTGCCAGTACCCATTGCTCAGGCAGCCTTCAACTCATGCGTCAACAACAGAATCACAGAAGATTATTCACTGTAAGAAGTGCCCATTTCACTGTTACAGTCAATGAATGATGGCACTGCACATGCAATGGAACCAGGACCATAGGATATGACCAGTACTGCGAGGAGAACACAGCGCCTCCCACAGGAACTCCAAATTAATGCATGAGGTACAATGTGTGCAGAAACCCTGTAGCATCTTACCAGATCCTGTGCTACGTCAAAAGAGGGCAACCGGGGAGGGCAAAAAAGCTACAGCAAAGATGGAAAAAAGAACAGGAAATGTTTAGGTGAGAAAAAAGAAGGGGAGCAGTGGTGGGAGGTCGAAGAGAAAAGGGGAACAGACCAGGGGTGGGAGGGAAAATGGGGGGCAGAGCAAGGGTCGGGGGAGTAGAGAAGGAAGAAAAGCACAGGGGTGGGAGGAGGAAAGAGAGCGAAGGTTAGGGGAAAGAAGAAGAAGAAAGAGTGCAACGGCCGGGGAAACAAGAATGAGTGCAAGGGCAGGAGAGAGAAGAATAGTGCAAGGGCAGGCGAGAGAAGGAAGAGTGTAAAGGCGGGTGAGAGAAGGAAGAATGCAAGGGTGGGTGAGAGAAGAAAATGTACAAGGGCGGGCAAGAGAAGGAAGAGTGCAAGAGTGGGCGAGAGAAGTAAGAGTGACAGGGCGAGAGAAGGAAGAGTGCAAGGGCGAGAAAAGGAAGAGTGCAATGGTGTGGGAAAAAGGAATAGTGCAAGGGCGAAGGAAAGAAGGAAACATGTAAGGGTGGAGATAAGGTAGACAGCAAGGGGGGAGAAGCTGATTGCAATTGGGAAATAGTAAGAGTTCAAGGGACGGGGAAGGAAGACTAAGATGGGTTAAGAATAAAATAGGGGTAGTAAAGAATTGAAGGCATGGGGTAACATGCAAGCTGTAGGGCAGTGGGAAGGTGTAGGGCAGCAGCAGTCAGTGGTGCAGACTTGGGGGCATATTATCAAGGGCCGGCGATAAATATCGCAAAGCGCGCTTAGCGCTTGCATATTTATCGCCGGCTATCTCTGGAATTTATCGCCCGGTTAGCGCGTTATTAACAACGCGCATCGCCGAGGCGATAAAAATGTCAGAGATAGCGTGGATATCGCCGCGATATCCTAGATGATAGGGCCTGTGGTCTTAGCCACAGAATCCACCCCCCATGTTAAGTATGCCTTAGTCAGGAATTTAACAGACGTTAAATTCCTGCGTTAAAGCATACTTAACGCGATTAAAATAATCGCTTCCTCGCATTGTAAATATCGCGAAGCTGCCTTCGCGATATTTACCCATGTTGTTTCCACAGACACGCCTACTTTGCATCTCATTATCGATGCGAAGTCAGGCGTGCTGGAAACGGGAGCAAAATCAGCAAAACACGTGATAGCGTGTCTTTGCTGATAAGTCGATATAATTATCGCCGCTTTTCGGCCGAAAACGGCCGCAAAAGCGGCGATAATCGTTTATCGCCGCCTTGTTAATATGCCCCTTGGTCACCAGCAACCTTATAATTCACTGGAAGTCACTTTGCACACTCCTCTATTGACATGCTCGTGTACACACTTGTGTTCCACACCTTGTGTACGCATGTTTAAGGGCAGTATCTTCCTTACGTGCACACTTGTCTACACCCTCCACCCCCCCCACGAGGAAGAGCCCCTCCGTACGAGAGGCATGAAGCACCAGGAAAGTACGTGGATTCCAAAGGAATCATTTTCAATACTAGAAGCGCTGTTTCTAAAATGTTTTCATTTTTATTTCTAGAGTTGCATCCTTTGTCAGTTGAAACCGACCCCACTGGTTATGCTATGAGTTGCAGTAAATACCATGTGTTCCTCCATTTGTAAGGGCCCTGCCTTGCAGATGGGGGCGGGGCGGTGACAGCCCCGCAGGTGTGGTGAACTCCTTGTGCTCGCATGCACAGGTGAATGAAGAAAAGGGAGGAGGTGAACAGCTGCCTCCTGTTATAATGTCCGAGACTTTGCAGGAGGTGGGGAGGGATGGGAGTTTGATTGAATCAGCACTCTATTTCACACAACGGAAAGTATGAGTTTAACAGGTGGGCTCCTCTCGATTAAAGCAAACCTAGCCTGTGTGGTGAGTTCAGCAAGTGAAACATGTACCCTGGAAATATCCAGGCGGTGGGATTCTGGAAGTGGATGAGGCCACCGGTACTTCCATCTCACATCGGTCGCCGCCGCCTCGTGCTTAAGGATGAGTGCTTCTTCCTCCGCCACCTCGGGGCTTTCCGTGCAGCACTCACTCATTGGAGACTCAGAGCTAGGGTAAGTATGTGCTGCCCCGGATGAAGTATGGCTGCACATAAGTCCCGTTTTTTGCTTTAACTTGTGCCATTGTGGGTGCACTTGTTACCTACAAAATATACTTCTATTTCTACTAGAGCTTTACTACTGACAAAATAGGTTAAAGTGTACTTCAGCCAAGCTTTGGAGTAAGTTAAGCACCTCTTTGAGCAAGTCAAGCACCACATACTCCGATAGAAATCACTTCAGCCAATAACACAATATACGGAAAAATAGGAAAATAAAGAGCAAAATATCAACATATTTTTAAAAGGCTTAAAACATATCAAATGTCTCACATTTAAATTTAGTTAGTTAGTATACCCTAATTTTACAATTAACTTTAAAAATAACTATTGCAACAAGTCTCACATTACATGAAACGTACATGCTAATGGTGGGGCTTCGGCAACCCCCCCACTTTAACAGTCACAGCGGGGATGGGGTTCTTGATGGGCCTCTTTTGTCTGCAGATTAGCAGACAAAGGCTCCTAATTAAGGTGAAAGGGTGGGAGGGTGAGTGGGTGAAAGGATGGATGGATGGATGGATGGATGGATGGATGGATGGATGGGTGGATGGATGGATGGATGGGTGGATGGATGGATGGGTGGATGGATGGATGGATGGATGGATGCATGGATGGATGGATGGATGCATGGATGGCTAGGTAGGTGAATGGATGGATGAATGAGTGAAAGGATGGATGTAAGGATGGGTGAGTGAAAAGGAGATAAGATGGATGGGTGGGTGGATGGGTGGGTGGATGGATGGATGGATGGATGGACTGACGGACGGATGGACAGACAGAAAGGGTAGAAGGATGATAAGCAAAAGGATAGCTGGTGGTAAGAATGGGTGAATTAAAGAGATGAGGGTAGATGGATGGGTGGATAAAAGGATGAATGGGTGAACAGATTAGTTAAAGGGTGAATCAATAAGTGAGTGAGTGAGTGAGTGAGTGAGTGAGTGGATGGATGAGTGAAAGGGTAAATGGATGGATGGATGAGTTGATGCACTGATGGGTCGAAGGGGGGATGGATGAGTGAAAGGACGGTTGGCTGAATTAATGGGTGGATGGATCAGTGAAAGGGTGGATGGATGGAGAGAAAGGGTGGATGAATAAACAAAAGGGTGGATGGATGAATGATTGAAAGAACAGATGGATGGATGGATGAATGAATGAATGAATGAATGAAAGAAAGGGGGATCGATAAGTGAAAGGATGGATGGATGGATGGATGGATGGATGGATTGATAGGATTAGATATGGATTGTGAGGTGAATGGACAGATGGAATGGTGAAAGACTGAATGGATGACAGGATGTAAAGGTGAAATGGTGGATATCAGCGGGTGGATGGAAGGATCAAAGGATGAATGAATAGATGCTTGGATGAAAGAGACAAGCCAGCTTTTCTGGGGAGGGTCACAATGACTTTGTTTGAGCCATAAGAGCTTTGGTTCAGAGTGGGTGGTATTTTATTTTTCTGGTGACTCCCTTGTGCTAATGCAAGGGTAGGCACCGAACAGTCTGGACTTCACTAT
The DNA here is from genome assembly GCA_963921515.1 of Calotriton arnoldi. Classification (NCBI taxonomy): domain Eukaryota; kingdom Metazoa; phylum Chordata; class Amphibia; order Caudata; family Salamandridae; genus Calotriton; species Calotriton arnoldi. Next base: position 101,283 of record CAWUFW010011762.1, read on the forward strand.
CATTTACAAGTGAAGTTCATTACAACAGCAACTAATCACATTAAGCTGACCACAAAACATATTAACTCATGCAACAAAAACCTTTTTTAATCATTATGTTGATGAATGTCTTTGTAGCCCTGAACTTCTTTTTGAGGAACAACTATTTAAGGAGAGGAGATGGGTTTTTTAGGGAAAAGATCAACTTCCTTGGCATGCCTTGAGAAGCAGTGATTGCCAGATGCCTCTTCTCACATGAAGTGGTACTTCATATAGTTGCAGACTATGAGCAGGAGCTTGATTCACCTACATCCCATTCCAAGCTATTCCTGCCTATGTTAAACTACTGGCTGTACTCTTTTTCATGGCTACAGAGTCCTTCCAGATAGTCCCTGGAAACATTGTGGACATTTCACAGGCAAGCAAATCTCACCTCTTGCAACAGGTACTGAGATACATCATCAGTCCAGTGCAATAGTTTATTTCCATGCTAGGTCACTGGCAGAAAGGCAACAGGTGGCAAGGTAATTCTATGCCTTTACCCATTCACCCAGGTATTAAGTGCCACTAATTACACCCACATGTCACTTCAGTCAACAACCACAGGGAACAAAATTTCCACAAGAGACACTGCTGGCACTCTAGATTGCAAGTTATCTGCCATGGCATGGGCTGCTTCATGGATGCGTATGTCGCCTTTCCTGGAAATACACACAACAGCTACATCTTCCTTCAGTAAGATCTTGCATGTCAGTTGGTGGTTGGGTACCTTGGCGGCGTGGTTAATTGGTAAGCTATAGTAACTCAAACTGGTGCTGCATGTGCTTCAGATCGATGGTATTTCAAACGTTGACACTCATTGCTGCACTACATCATAATATCCACACATATCCATGACAGTGTCTGCATGTATACATTGATGATGTAATACATTTAGGGGCAGATTTACTAACATTTTACACTGGGTTTGCATCACAAAAGTGATACAAACCAGCACACAATGTTTCTATGGAATTTACTTTCCAGCATAAATCTTGTTTTGTGCTAGAAAGTTGCTTGAAAGTAACACTAAGTCGTGCTTTGCACTGCTATGTATTACATTTGGTCAAGGGGCCATTCAACGCGTGGTACATGGGCATTCCAATGCAACCACCCATGGATTTTGGCACAAACCCCTATCTACTAGCAGTAGTAGCCAGGGTTTTGCACCATAAAATAATCTCTCTCTGAGGTTGGCGTCAAAAGGAGAACTACTTTTAATTTCTCCAAACTCTTCTGACTTTGCATGTGCGCTGCACTGTACATCAGGCATCCAAAGTGGGAAAGGTTCTAGGCATTGTATTTTGTACTGTAGGAGTAACTTTCCAGTACAAAACCTATGCTACACATGACTCAGACACATTTGCACTTTAGTGCAAAGGTGTGTGCATGGTGCTATGTCTTGGTGAGGTCCTGCTGGTGTAAAGACAGGTAAGTACTATGTATCATTATGGTAAAACACATGTAAATGTTGTGTAGGTGTTGTAATGTATATGTAGGTAATGTGTACTGTCCATTTTCTTGCATGTTTCATAACAGAAGGCGAAAGTAAATGTTACTATTCACTGCATAGGACAAGTGACACGGAAACCTACCTTCGATTCCGGCCACAATGGGGGTCCCTGATTGTTGTGGACAGGGAGCAGCAGCACAGAAGGACTTGGACAATGACGTACGGGATGGATTCTGTAGTGGGACCCCCACAATAGGTGAGTTTTCACCTCTTTTCCCTTGATTCCACCAACTCGTGCATGACGATGACAATGTCAGAAGATGCTCTACGGAAAGGCACATCATAATCTGGATGGCGGTAAGGTGGGCGGGACTCCCTCTCAAGGCTGCTTCTGGCTCTGCCGCAGTCGACACAAGAGCAGGAGTCTTGGCTGAGTCGGCAAGACTGCAGTTGTCCTCCCTCCAGTGCCCAGCCAACATTTAAATTAGGAAGACCACCAAAAAAGCGTTGGTAGGACCACTCCCACCATGATCTAAATCATGCCCTCTGTGACATTTTATGGCTAGAAAAATCATCCCCTAAAGTAAGAATTGCATGACATTTTACTATGTGCTTCAATCACCCCAGTACCGTGCAACTTGAAATTAGGGCCATAGTCTTTAACTTAGACTGGTTTTCTATTGGTTTCAGACTTTTTCCTCTAAATTTGATTCTGCCCGTCTCTTAATTGAACCGAATCATTTAAACTTATCATTGTTTTCTCTGAATCAAATCAAATATTTTACCTGGTGAGGTTTAGTCCACAGGGTTTCCTGCAGCTCTTTATTGACAGAAGGCACTATGTTCAGCCTCTAACTCTTCAAGGCACGTGGCATAAGCAATATCTTGGATGTTTATGAGTAAAAAGTTAGGATCCTCAGCTTCAACATACTTCTGTATAACCGATGACGGCTCCAGGTCGCGTAGGGGGGTTTAATTTAATAATAAAAAAATATTAAACTTATCTTCCCGTCGGTCAGGTTCCAGGTCGTCTCTGCTTCTGCCGCTGCTCTCCTGCCTCCGGCAGGAACAGCAACCAGGCAGCCAGGCTCCTACCCCTAAGCCAATCACAACTCTGCAAGCAGCATTGTGATTGGTCGGGACGGCGCCTAGCCAGGGGCTAATGGCACGGCCATGTTCTCCATGTAGGCTGCATTGCAGCCTGAATTGGAGAAAGGTAGAGTGTGCATGACAGGTTTGGTCGGACACAGAGTGCCGACCAAACCAGTCATGCACACTCAGGAGTGGGCACACCACTCCTCCCCTGTCCAGCCTGCTCGCAGAGCAGCCCCGCCCACCTGCCCGCCCACAACCAAACCCTTCTGCTTTCTTGCAGTGTGAGAAGCAGAAACATAAAATGGTAGTTATTACCATTTTATGTTTCTGCTTCTCGCACTGCGAGAAAGCAGTGGGGCGATGCTCCTCCGCCCTGGTGGAGGAGCCGCCCCTGGACGGCTAACCTGTTTTTGCAATCACATTTGGTTACTGCTGGAGAGATCGTTGTTGAGAAATGCGATTGTTCAATGCCTAAGCTACCTCGAAGTGTATGACTCGTTGAAAAGACGCCATTTGTGTCTGTTTTGTGTTGCTGTATTTGCAAAACATGGTGTGATTGGTGTTGGTTGATATTCAAGGTTAATTTAGGGTTCACTTTTTATTAATTGGTGGCACAGAACATACATCCCAACAATCAAATTCACTCGAGACTATTCTGTGCAGCCTGATAGATATCTGTCACGCACTTGCCAATTTCATAATCTAAATTGCATTTTTCATATGAAAAACACTAGGCATCTCGGCATGAATACTACCAGTATACTGCATTATTGCCCATTATTATATTGCAAAACTAGTCTGACTATGGCTTTTAACTTAAATATTATTTACAATTAACAAGTAAGCCGAAATGATTGGCAATAAAAAGCGCTTATTCAAAAAACAGAAGCACAATCTCTAGAAGAAAACAAGTTTTCTACTGCCAGATCTGGAGAAGGTGGCAGGTTAAATGTGCTTATTAAAATGATGTTCTAGATTGAAACAAGGTTGGGACTGCTTATTTCTCATAGACACTAGATGGAAATGTACTTGATTGATTTTCAATTCTACCGTGCCAATTACAACTGCAGTTCAAAGACATTAAATTCACAAGGATTGTTACCTTATTTATCTTCAGGAAATATAAGACTCGGGAGCATTGTAAATCGAAATTTAAAAAAAAACATGCAGACATTCCAATATACCATTTTACCGCGGTCTGTTTAGCCTTGGGACTTAATTAACCATGGACCCGACAAGACTGCGAGTTCACTATTAATGCACTGTGTTTGAAAGTTATAGTACCCATGATTATTGTCTTTTAAAATACATTACGGATATAAGATTTATCAGGATACTTTGACAGCAAAGCTTCTAAAGACTACAAAAAAGGATCTGACTTTAAAGGATGTCAAAGAATTGAAATAAAAATTGTGAAGGCAACTCTCGAAATAATTGTCGAATTTGTAAAATATAATGATAAGAATTGTGTAAGTAAGTCGATTATTAATTGGGGAGCATGTGAGTCTATCAAAAGGAATAAGGTCACAAACTCTACAGGGTAAAACATAGTTTCAATAATTTAAAGTTAGGCTCAAATGTCTGGTAGCTTTGGCACAGAGCAGGCAGGTTTAATTTAGGATAATGTGTAAAGTATTTTGCAGTAGCAAAACAGTTAAAAACTCAAAACACAACACAATAAAAAATCTCTTAAATACTTCGGAAAAGTTAAAAAAATTAGAAGTAAATTTACATCAAACAATAAAAGATTTAAAAGAAAAAGGCCAAGAAAAAGTAAAGCGTCAATCAATAATCACTGTTCACTTTGGCCGTGATCTAGGCATGATTTTAGGCCAACTGCGATGGAGTGTGCGTCAGATACATCAAGCAGTTTCATCCTAGCCAAAGATTTTAGCTTCTGACCAGTCTCTAAAATGCAGGTTGAAATGCTTTAGCAGGGCAAGTTTGCAGGCTGTATCGCTGAAGTCTTCTCGAAGCCACCTAGCCACTGGTCGAGGCCTCGGTTAAGACGTTGGTTTTATATGGAAAAGTTCGGAGCACAAGAAATTCAGGCTGACACTTTTTGTGCCTTCATCCAGTCAAGATTACTACCTTAAGACATAGGGACTGATTTAAATCTAGGAGGATGGGTTACTCCATCACAACGGTGCAGGATATCCCATTCCACAAAATATAAATCCCATAGGATATAATGGGATTTATATTTTGTTGGATGGGATATCTGTCACTTTTCCGCCAAGATCTAAATGAGGCCCATAGTCTTTTCTATGGAGCTCAAAAAGCCTGAAGCTGCATCCAATGAAGTTGCTTTGAAATTGGACATGTTTGTTGCGAAGTTCCAATGATGTTCTAGAGGTCTTGGAAGTCCAAAAAAAGCCCCAACCTTTCAAGGTTTCTGACTCACCTCCACCTGATCACAAATAAGGCTCCCAGCATCTCAGGGACAGCACTTAGGGGCTAGGACTGACTCAAGCAGAGGCCACCAGCAGGGTCCATTTTAGTTTCTGTTGCTACTCGTCAGCTGGACACTTCAGGAAAGTACGTCTTGCAGCTTGTTGTATTCTTGCAGCCACACAGGATGTCAATCAATTGACTCTTGGTGTCCACTTTATAGTCCTGGACACAAGTGGGAGCAGGTCCAGTCCTCTTTTGCTCTTCCACAAGTACAGAGTGTTCTGATGAGTTGTGGGTGAGGTGCCAGCTTTATAGGTTTCACAGCGAGTGGGTGGGGGTGACTCTTGAACACTCCCTAACCAATAAGAAAAAAGTTCCAGGGACAACCATACCCACATTTACACCGCATTCTGTTTGCCTTACTGCAAACTGTGACAGAGTGCACTATTCAGGGGCAAGTACAACATGGCAAAACTTTTCTGCCTCTGAAAATAAGCTTATGTCACAGCATTGGGGTGTGTTTAGGGAAATGAGTAGTCCCCTCCTCCTGAGCTAAGCACCAGGGGGAGCTGGACTGCCTCCTGCCATTGGACTGGTGTCAAACTGGCTACAAAGGGCCTACAGAACTAAAGACTTCTCTGACACAGGCCTCCCACTAAACTTAACTGTTAATGGGCAGTCCTTATTGTCATCCCTTTAAAGGTAATAAGGTTCCTGAACCTTCCCCAGTGGTCCTTCATAAGCTGCTATCTGTCACATATCTAAATCTAAGTTTTCCTGTTAAAAGGCTTAAGTCATTGTTTCTGTCTTGAGAGCAGTGTTCACACCTCATTGAGGGAAAGCACTGACAAGGCCGTCTGCCAGCAGGTTAATGCTAATTAACCTACTAATTGATCGGGCAGGTAAAGTGTAACTTTTTAAAAGTCACTTTTCTTAAATATTTACTTAAAATCCATTTTCGCCAATGTACTGGATTTTTAATAAACATTAAAAATGGTGGTATAATGGCCTCTGTAGTTTATACCAATGCACAGTTAGCAGACATATGATTGTATTTTGCACTTTAGTTTTTCAATAGGACAGCTACATGCCTTTCATAGTCAAAGTATCTTTTTGGGGATAGTGACTGTAGGTGCATGTCAACATCAAATTTTTGCAAGTACCATTTTTAAATGCTTGGCACCCAAACCTTGTAGGCTACAAGGCCTACCTAGGGGTGACTTATTTAATATTTAAAAGCAGTGTTTCTTCATGCCAAAAAGGATTATTTTGACAGATTTGCCTACAACATTAAAAGATGCAGGAGTAAGGCTATAGAGGTGGGCCTGAGCCCACGTTTTCTTGATCAATCTAGAGCATGGCACAATAAGTGCTGCAGTCCACATGTGATGTTTAGCTTTCCATGCCAGTCTTGTATTCTCCCACATCAGACATCATAGCCTCACTGTAAAGCTCAATAAGTCCATTTGTGATTACCTAATTTTACTATGTTGTAGGTGTCAGATCACATACACTGGAGCCTGGACATCAGTGCTCCAGTATACAAAGTTTAAAACCCAGCAATACCTGTCAGCATAAAACAAGGATGATCATGCAAAAGAGACACTTTCTCATGGATTCCATCTGCTAATTTACTGCTCAGTGATTTTCTACAATATATGATAGTTGCAGGAGTGTTTTAAGAACTAAATGAGAGAAACTTCACATGTTTGAAAATGATTTATGCATTCTCATGATTTTAGACCTCTACCTTTGGTACATCTACCAACCTCCAATCACAAGTGAGTGATGCCAGCAATTAAGTGGTAACTCTGCCACTAGCCCATGAAACATGCAGCATATAACAATGATGGGATGCACCTGTATATTTAGAAGAGGTACTTTAGTTGCTCTATCATGAGAAATGTCAAGCACCCTGTTAGACCTGCCATCATTGGTGAGGGTTTCCCCTGTATGTTTGCCTTTGCCTCCTGTGTTTTTGTTGTGTGTTGGACTTTGTTTTGCTGGTCTAGATGCTCTGGGTACTTTGCCACTGCTGTTCAGTGCCAAAGTGCAAGTGCTCCCTTTGTCAATTGTTGTTATGGATTGGTGTTTCCATGATTGGTCTATTTGGTTTACTGTTAAGTCCCTAGTACAGTGCACTGTGTGTGCTCAGGGCCTGTAAACCAAATGCTGCTAGTAGGCTTGCAGCACTGATTGTGCCACCTACACACAAGCAGCCTTGCAACAAGGTCTCAGGCCTGCCATTGCTGTGCCTGTGTGCAGTCTAGCACTGCCATGTATTGTATTGTATTGTAATTGCATTTATATAACGCATACTACTCCTGACGAGGCGTCAAAGCGCTTTTTCAGCGAATAGCATGCTACTCCGGAACCCATAAAGGGTTAGTCGACCTGGCAAGTGCACCCACTCGCCAGGACCGACCCTTCCCTTTTCTTACATGTGAGTTACCCCTAAGGTAGGCCCAAGGTACCCCTGTGGGCAGGGTGCAGTGTATGTGAAAGGTAGGACATGCCCTGATGTGTGTGGCATGTCCTGATAGTGAAATACTGCCAATTTCGTTTTTCACTATGTAAGGCTATCTGTCACCATGGGGAGTTTGCGTATAACATCTTATAAGCATAACTGCCCATGGGAAAAAGATAGGAAAATATAGTTTGATATGCCTGAACTCAGAATGTTAAGATGCATCTTTTAGTAAGGGTGATTTTTACATTCTGGGTTTGAAAATACCACTTTTAGAAAGTAGTTATTTTCTTGCCTAACCATCCAGTGTGCCTCTGCTAGGTTGTGTATTGACTCTCTGGCTTTGGAGTGGCAGGGGCTGGGGGTGTGCATTCTGTTCAGACAGCCACTAGGGGGGTTGAGGGGTGTCCTGCCTTTCCAGGGTGAATCAGGGCTGGGCTGAATAGACCTGGGCTGCATTCAGAGTAGGGGGAGGAGATTTCTTTCATACCTGAATGGGCCTGGTGTGCCAAGGACAATGCTGTCTCCACCTCCTGCCAGGAAGCTGCACCAGTGAGGACAGAACTGGTTTTGGCTGGGCACAGACACTCTCTGCCTCCAGAGAACAAAGGATGTTTTATTATAAAAAGAGGGATCCAGACCCCTGAACTTTAGATCATTTTGGGAATCAAGAGGAACTTTTGCCAAGGAGAAGAGCTGGAGATACTGAGGAGAAGTACTACCCCTTTGCTGGGTGCTGTCTGGGGTTGGCCTGCAGTGGCTGTTTCTGCCAAGGGAAGGAGAAAGGACTTTGCTGTGTGCTGTGTCCCCTGCTTGAAGAAGATCTCCAATGGCTTGAAAGAAGAGCTTGCCTCCTGTTTTGAGCTCTCAGGGACACCAAGACTTCACTACAAGCTCCCCTGAACTTCCTTGCTGGGAGTTCTGATCTGCTAAGAGGTGCATGCTGCTGTTTGGGACCTCTGGAGGCTGTTTGCCGTCTGGGAGCTGGAAAAGTAACACAACGAGGAGAAGTGCAACGCATCCGTACCTGTTTCCGACGCATCACCGAAGATACCAATGCCGCACTTCCTCGCGGCTCGAGAAATCGCCGCACGTCGCATCCAGTGCACCGATCTACGAAGGCCAAGATCACCACATCGATTCTGACGCAAGCCCTGCTGTGCGGCTGCAAGAACCAACGCATTGTGGGACCACGGCTGAAGAAATCAACACAAGTGCAGTGGTCGCCGCCACATCGAGAACCGACGCATCCCAGATCCTCACGCATCGCACCGGGGTGCCAAGTCTACAAAGACGCTGGGGCCACAGTAAGAAACCGATGCATCACCTCCCCGCACAGTAAGAAACCGGCGCATCACCTCCCCTTCAGTAAGGAAAGAATGCATCACCTCCCCTGCGTGGCAGTAAGGAACCAATGCATCACCTCCCCTGGAGTAAGGAACCAACGCATCACCTTCCCTGCGCGTAAGGAACCGACGCATCACCTTCTCTGGGGCTGTTCTTGCTTTTTGATTTTGACGCATCCAAGGTAGTTTGTGTTGAAAGTGTTGTGCTGGACTTGGCCCTTTTTGCAGGGTCATCCCTGAACTTTTTGCCTTCCTCCTGTATTCTTTCTGACCTGTTTTTGTTGGTTTTATGACTCTGGGCACTTTACCACTGCTGATCAGTGCTAAAGTGCATATGCTCTCTGTTATAAATTGATGTATGGATTAGTGACTCCATGATTGGCCTATTTGATTCACTGTCAGACCCTAGTACAGTGCACTGTTTGTGCCCAGGGCCTGTGAGTCAAATGCTGCTGGTGGGCTTGCAGCACTGGTTGTGCCACCCACAGGAGCAGCTTGTAAAGTGTGTCTCAGGCCTGCCATTGCAGAGCCTGTGTGCAGTCTGGTACTGCCATGTCGAGCTTGGTAAGTGCACCCACTTACCAGTCCCCAAACCTTCCCTTTTCTGCATGTTAGTCACCCCTAAGGTAGGCCTGCGGGCAGGGTGCATTGTATGTAAGAGGTAGGACATGCCCTGGTGTGTGTGGCATGTCCTGATAGTGAATTACAGCCAATTTCGTTTTTCACTATTGCAAGGCTACCTGTTCCCATAGGCCAGAATGGGCAGTTTGATTATAACATCTTATAAACCTAACTGACCCAAGGAACATGGTAGAAAAACGAATTTAGTATGCCTGAACACAGAATGATAAAATACATCTTTTAGTGAAGTTCTGTGTTTGAAAATACCACTTTTAGAAAGTAGGTATTTTCTTGCCTAACCATCCAGCCTGCCTCTGCTAGCTTGTGTATTGTATGTCTGGGTTTGTAAGTGACAGGGGCTGGGGGACTCCAGGAGGCAGGGTGAGTCAGCAATAGGCTGAATAGACCTACCTGCATGAGGAGTGGTGGGAGGAGTAGCACCTGGGCCTGAATAGGGCTGTGCCTGCCTTCCACAATGCTGGCTCCACCTCCTGTGGTGCGTCTGATGTCCCTGGCCCACATTGACAAAGGAAGAAGGTGTGCACTGGCATAATGCGCCCAGAACTGGTTTGGACTAGGTACAGGACCCTCTGCCTTCAGAGGACAAAGGATTTGCTAATATAAATATTGGGACCCAGACCCCAAGATTTTAGATCACTTCTGGGAAACAAGAAGAACCTTTGCTGAGGAGAGGAACCAGAGAATCTGAAGGAGGAGACTATCCCTATGCTGTGTGCTGTTTGAGAGATTGGCCTGCAGTGGTTGCCTGATTGCCAAAGAAAGGAGAAAGGAACTTTGTGCTTACTTTTATCATCTTGCAGAAAATCTCGAAGGGCTTGAAGATTGAGCTTGCCTCCTGCTGAAGTCTCAGGGATACAAGACTTCACCAACCAGCTCCCCTGAATTCCCTTGCTGGGAATTCGAAGTGCCTGCTGTTGTGCTGGGCCCTCTGAGAGACTGTGTGTCGCTGGGAGATGGAAGCGCGACTCACAAAGAAGAAGCGTGTCGCTGCCGCAGCAGTTGTCGTCACATCGCAGAGAAAGCGTGCCACCGCTGCCGCCATCGCATCACCGAAGAGCCTCGCATCACCGGAGAAGAGTGTCGCTGTCGCATCACCGGAGAAGCGTGTCGCAGGGCCTGTCGCGGCTCAGAAGATTTACCGAGTCGCCGCACGACCGTCGGGCGTGCACGCATCTCCCCTTCGTTGTCGCATCGAGAGGAAGACGCCATTTTGTTTCATTGCACCGGGTAGTCATTGCATCGCGGCGCTGCGGGTCGCATCGCCACAGAAGCGCAGTAAGAAACCGAAGCAGCACCTCCCCACGTGGTGAAGAACCGACGCATCACCTCCTCTCCGGTAAGGAACCGACGCATCATCGTCCCCTACGCAGCAGTAGGGAACCGACGCATCACCTCCCCCGGAGCAAGGAACCGACGCCTCACCGTTCTTGCGTGTAAGGAACCGACGCATCACCTTCCCTGCAACTCTTTTGTTTGTATCGCGTTACGCTTCCAAAGGTACATTGAACATTGAGTGTCGCATTTACCATCTTTATTGAACTGAACTATTTTCTACCTTTGACAGTCATATTTTTCATAGTGTATTGTGGATTTTTGTCGTTTTGGGTCTTGTGTTAAGTCTATATAAAACTACTTATTTTTATAATACAACCTGTGTGGTGTCCATCTGTAGTGTTGTCACTGTGTTACTGTATGTGTCCACAAATGCTTCACACACTGCCTCTGAGATAAGCCTACCTGCTCGTGCCAAGCTACCAAGGGGGTGAGCAGGGGTTATTTTAGTAGTGTATCCCCCTTACCCTGACGAGAAGCAAGGGTCCCTATTTGGAGAAGGGTACCTACCTCGGCCAACTAGAGACCCCCAGTTCTAACATTGGTGGTCAGCGGTGAGGATTCTGGACTTGCACTTGTGGCTCATATACAGTAATTGGTGTACACTATTAGTGAGTGCTGACCAAACGCAACCACTTACATCTTGGTAGATTATTTTTTTTCCTGGGATTTCTATTTTTTCCAAGAACTGTCAAGTTTAGTCACCATGAGCAAAACAGCATCCATCGCATCTGTGGATTTAGATTTTGAAGAAGAGAGGCTGGAAAGTTACACTGTAAAACAGCTGAAACACTTCTGCAGGAGATTTAAAGTTGCTATGACCGGTCTCTCCAAGAAGGATGAGTTCAAAAAGGCGCTGAGGGCCTGGGTGGAAGCAAGAAGTACCCCAGAGCATGTGGAAGAGCATGAGGAGGGGGCTGAGGATGCAGGAGGGCAGCTAGATGGGCTATTGGGTCCAGGGGGGAGGAAAGCACCTTCCCCAGCAGGTAGCAGTGTTTCTTCCAAGAGCCTGTCCCCAGGAGAACTGGAGGACACGGAGAGAAGTAGGATGCATGAAATGGAGCTGACCAAGCTTAAGATGGGTGGGCAGTTGGAATTGGAAATTAAGAAATTGGCCCTAGAGGAAAAGAGAATGAGATTGGAACATGAGTTGAGAATGAGTGAGCTTGATTTGGAGCTCGAGAGGCTTGAGGCCATGAGGGTCTCAGCCCAGCAACAAGAAAATTGTGTAGCTCAGGAAGTGAGCTTTGCTGAGTTGGAGGCGGAATCCAGCTCAGATGGTGGCAGCAATATTGAGTTATCTAGTCCTGAGGGGGTAGTACACACACCCAGAGATGTGGCACCTGACTTGAAGGAGGGGGTGAAGATACACCAAGGGGGTTCAAGGATATGAGATAGCTCCGGTGGTGCACAGTGTCCCTGAGATAGATTGGGGAACTGGCCCAGGGGTTCATGGTCCTAGTGGTGGGAGGGACACACCACTGACTCTAGATGAGAGGAGCAGGGAGGGGGGTTCCCCCATGGTTGAAGTCCTGGTGTGTGAATGTGGAGACCGCCCGGAAGATTGTGGGTTAAGTGACAGAGACAGTCAGATACTGTCTTGCCAGTCTCAGGAGAGTGGTGTGGGGTACGTGTGCAAGGCACTGGATGGTGAGGTGAACGATAGCTTGGTGAGACTGTGTGATCCAATTGTGGGAGAGCATATTGTAAGTCCCTGTTTTCCAGAGCTATGCCAACGCCTGGTGGAAAGTGAGTTCTCTGACCCCAGGGAGCTCACAATGGAGGCAGACCTTTTGGTGGATTCCAGAGGGTCTGAAGAGGCATTGGGGAGTGACCCTAAGAGGAGTGGCTCAGGTGTCTTCCAACCCAGAGTGTGGGAGAGGTTCAGTGTAGCCCAGCTAGGTCCCGTGGTAGTGGGAGGGGCGTAGGGGCTCACGTCCTGTCTCTGCGGAGAATGAGTGAGTGTGGGACTGCGTGTCCCAAGGTGCCCGAAACCCAGTCTCAGGGCCTGGAGGGTTCCTTAAGGGAACACCAGGTTGGGGGCCTAGGCTGTACTAGTAGGCCATTTGAGGAGGATCTCCTAGTGTCAGGAGAACCTGGAGCGTCGGTAAATTCAGCTCCAGTGGTTCTGGTGTCTGGCGGTGCTGCTCTAGTTGGGAGGGTGCAGAAGTCCAGATTGAGGGGTGAGAGGGGGAAAGAGTCCCCAGTGGAAGAACCAGTGGGTCAGGGGCCAGCCAGAAGGGCTGAGACACCAATGAAGGACCATGGTGACACCACTTCTGTCCTGGGGGATCTTCACATACTGTCAGAGGGACAGAGGGCGGGAGATATGCACCAGGCAGACTGTCACATGACACATGAGTTATGTGTCACCCTCAGGGGGGGCATGCGGGCTCCCATGGAAGTCCTGGTGCGCCAGGCGGGTGATCAGCTGCAGGGTTTTGTCCCTGGGTTGGGAAACCAGGTTCAGGTCTTGCCTGAACTGGAGGGAGGGACACCTGTACTCAGTGTCCCTACCAGTTTGTCTTCTAGGGGTACCACTCCAAGTGGGAGGGTGCAGAACTCTGGAAGGGGGTGCAGAGGGAGGGAGTCCTCGCCTCTGACCCCGGTGCAACCTGAGGGTTTAGATCCCAGGTTGGTAGATCAGTTGCAGTGTAGCACCCCTGAACTGGTGGGTGAATTGTGCGGGACACCTGCCACAGGTGCCCTGACAATTCTGGAAGGGGGTACTGCTCCAGGTGGGAGGGTACAGAGCCCCAAAGATGAGGAGGACCGGGTGTGGGAAAGCCCACCCCAGTCTCCTGCCCGGCCACCGGGTACAGGCCCGGGGTTGGTGGGTCAGTGTCAGGATGTCATACCTGACCTGACAGGAGGGAGAGTGGACCAACGCTGCCAGGCACCTTGGGCTACCGCCCCCCGCTCTCTGACGCCGCAGAGCTTGGAGAACCGTGAAAGGCCTGGGGCCTGGCTCTCATCACTGACAGCTGTCAGTGGCCACTGTGGCTTGCTGTCCTGGTGGACAGAGTTGCCCCTGGGAGGGGGACAGAAATCACACCCCGGGGGTGAACTCGGCCACACCTCTGTGTTGGCCCTGTGGGTACTGTCTGTCTGTTGGGTCACACCTGTAAGCAAGCTAAGGTTAGGTGCTGCACAGATGGTGTCCACAGGTGAGGATAAGGGTTCCCCATGGGTTAGCTTGGTGGGCCCTGAGAGTATGGACAGAGGGATCCAGATAGGTTCAGATTGGCATAGAACTGGAATATGCCCCTGCTGTTGCGGGCCAGGGTCCAGGTTCTATCGCCCAAAGCAGGGAAGCCCATCAAGGTAGTGATTGGTCTACCCTGCATTTTGGCTGGAAGGGGGTTGTGTTGGACTTGGCCCTTTTTGCAGGGTCATCCCTGAACTTTTTGCCTTCCTCCTGTATTCTTTCTGACCTGTTTTTGTTGGTTTTATGACTCTGGGCACTTTACCACTGCTGATCAGTGCTAAAGTGCATATGCTCTCTGTTATAAATTGATGTATGGATTAGTGACTCCATGATTGGCCTATTTGATTCACTGTCAGACCCTAGTACAGTGCACTGTTTGTGCCCAGGGCCTGTGAGTCAAATGCTGCTGGTGGGCTTGCAGCACTGGTTGTGCCACCCACAGGAGCAGCTTGTAAAGTGTGTCTCAGGCCTGCCATTGCAGAGCCTGTGTGCAGTCTGGTACTGCCATGTCGACTTGGTAAGTGCACCCACTTACCAGTCCCCAAACCTTCCCTTTTCTGCATGTTAGACACCCCTAAGGTAGGCCTGTGGGCAGGGTGCATTGTATGTAAGAGGTAGGATATGCCCTGGTGTGTGGCATGTCCTGATAGTGAATTACAGCCAATTTCGTTTTTCACTATTGCAAGGCTATCTGTTCCCATAGGCCAGAATGGGCAGTTTGATTATAACATCTTATAATCCTAACTGACCCAGGGAACATGGTAGAAAAGCGAATTTAGTATGCCTGAACACAGAATGATAAAATACATCTTTTAGTGAAGTTGGTTTTAACATTCTGTGTTTGAAAATACCACTTTTAGAAAGTAGGTATTTTCTTGCCTAACCATCCAGCCTGCCTCTGCTATGCTTGTGTATTGTATGTCTGGGTTTGTGAGTGACAGGGGCTGGGGGACTCCAGGAGGCAGGGTGAGTCAGCACTAGGCTGAATAGACCTAACTGCATGAGGCGTGGTGGGAGGAGTAGCACCTGGGCCTGAATAGGGCTGTGCCTGCCTTCCACAATGCTGGCTCCACCTCCTGTGGTGCGTCTGATGTCCCTGGCCCACATTGACAAAGGAAGAAGGTGTGCACTGGCATAATGCGCCCAGAACTGGTTTGGACTAGGTACAGGACCCTCTGCCTTCAGAGGACAAAGGATTTGCTAGTATAAATATTGGGACCCAGACCCCAAGATTTTAGATCACTTCTGGGAAACAAGAAAAACCTTTGCTGAGGAGAGGAACCAGAGAATCTGAAGGAGGAGACCATCCCTATGCTGTGTGCTGTTTGAGGGATTGGCCTGCAGTGGTTGCCTGATTGCCAAAGAAAGGAGAAAGGAACTTTGTGCTTACTTTCATCATCTTGCAGAAAATCTCCAAGGGCTTGAAGATTGAGCTTGCCTCCTGCTGAAGTCTCAGGGACACAAGACTTCACCAACCTGCTCCCCTGAATTCCCTTGCTGGGAATTTGAAGTGCCTGCTGTTGTGTTGGGCCTTCTGAGAGACTGCGTGTCGCTGGAAGCGCGACTCACGAAGAAGAAGCGTGTCGCCACTGCAGCAGTTGTTGCATCGCCGAGAAAGCGTTCCGCCGATGTCGCCATCGCATCACCGAAGCGCCTTGCATCACCAGAGAAAAGTGTCGCCGTCGCAGCAGACGCCGTCGCATCACCGGAGAAGCGTGTTGCAGGGCCTGTCGCGGCTCAGAAGATTCACCGAGTCGCCGCACGGCCGTCGGGCGGGCACGCATCGCCCCTTCGTTGTTGCATCGAGAGGAAGACGCCATTTTGTTTCATTGCACCGGGTCGTCATCGCGGCGCTGTGGGTCGCATCGCCACAGAAGCGCAGTAAGAAACCGACACATAACCTCCCCACGCGGTGAAGAACAGACGCATCACCTCCTCTCCGGTAAGGAACCGATGCATCACCGTCCCCTATGCAGCAGTAGGGAACCGACGCATCACCTCCCCCGGAGCAAGGAACCGACGCCTCACTGTTCTTGCGTGTAAGGAACCAACGCATCACCTTCCCTGCAACTCTTTTGTTTGTATCGCGTTACGCATCCAAAGGTATATTGAACATTGAGTGTCGCATTTACCATCTTTATTGAACTGAACTATTTTCTACCATTGACAGTCATATTTTTCATAGTGTATTGTGGATTTTTGCCGTTTTGGGTCTTGTGTTAAGTCTATATAAAAATACTTATTTTTATAATACAACCTGTGTGGTGTCCATCTGTAGTGTTGTCACTGTGTTACTGTATGTGTTCACAAATGCTTTACACACTGCCTCTGAGATAAGCCTGCCTGCTCGTGCCAAGCTACCAAGGGGGTGAGCAGGGGTTATTTTAGTAGTGTATCCCCCTTACCCTGACTAGAAGCAAGGGTCCCTATTTGGACAAAGGTACCTACCTCGGCCAACTAGAGACCCCCAGTTCTAACATTGGTGGTCAGCGGTGAGGATTCTGGACTTGCATTTGTGACTCATACAGTAATTGGTGTACACTACTAGTGAGTGCTGACCAAACGTAACCACTTACATCTTGGTAGATTATTTTTTTTCCTGGGATTTCTATTTTTTCCAAGAACTGTCAAGTTTAGTCACCATGAGCAAAACAGCATCCATCGCATCTGTGGATTTAGATTTTGAAGAAGAGAGGCTGGAAAGTTACACTGTAAAACAGCTGAAACACTTCTGCAGGAGATTTAAAGTTGCTATGACCGGTCTCTCCAAGAAGGATGAGTTCCAAAAGGCGCTGAGGGCCTGGGTGGAAGCAAGAAGTACCCCTGAGCATGTGGAAGAGCATGAGGAGGGGGCTGAGGATGCAGGAGGGCAGCTAGATGGGCTATTGGGTCCAGGGGGGAGGAAAGCACCTTCCCAGCAGGTAGCAGTGTTTCTTCCAAGGGCCTGTCCCCAGGAGAGCTGGAGGACAGGGAGAGAAGTAGGATGCATGAAATGGAGCTAACCAAGCTTAAGATGGGTGGGCAGTTGGAATTGGAAATTAAGAAATTGGCCCTAGAGGAAAAGAGAATGAGATTGGAACATGAGTTAAGAATGAGTGAGCTTGATTTGGAGCTCGAGAGGCTTGAGGCCATGAGGGTCTCAGCCCAGCAACAAGAAAATTGTGTAGCTCAGGAAGTGAGCTTTGCTGAGTTGGAGGCGGAATCCAGCTCAGATGGTGGCAGCAATATTGAGTTATCTAGTGCTGAGGGGGTAGTACACACACCCAGAGATGTGGTACCTGACTTGAAGGAGGGGGTTAACATACACCAGGAGGTTCAAGGATATGAGCTAGCTCTGGTCGTGCACAGTGTCCCTGAGATAGATTGGGGAACTGCCCCAGGGGTTCATGGTCCTAGTGGTGGGAGGGACACTCCACTGACTCTAGATGAGAGGAGCAGGGAGGGGGGTTCCCCCATGGTTGAAGTCCTGGTGTGTGAATGTGGAGACTGCCCAGAAGAGTGTGGGTTGAGTGACAGAGACAGTCAGATACTGTCTTGCCAGTCTCAGGAGAGTGGTGTGGGGTACGTGTGCAAGGCACTGGATGGTGAGGTGAAGGATAGTTTGGTGAGACTGTGTGATCCAATTGTGGGAGAGCATATTGTAAGTCCCTGTTTTCCAGAGCTATGCCAACGCCTGGTGGAAATTGAGTTCTCTGACCCCAGGGAGCTCACAATGGAGGCAGACCTTTTGGTGGATTTCAGAGGGTCTGAAGAGGCATTGGGGAGTGACCCTAAGAGGAGTGGCTCAGGTGTCTTCCAACCCAGAGTGGTGGGAGAGGTTCAGTGTAGCCCAGCTAGGTCCCGTGGTAGTGGGAGGGGCGTAGGGGCTCACGTCCTGTCTCTGCGGAGAATGAGTGAGTGTGGGACTGCGTGTCCCAAGGTGCCCGAAACCCAGTCTCAGGGCCTGGAGGGTTCCTTAAGGGAACACCAGGTTGGGGGCCTAGGCTGTACTAGTAGGCCATTTGAGGAGAATCTCCTAGTGTCAGGAGAACCTGGAGCGTCGGTAAATGCAGCTCCAGTGGTTCTGGTGTCTGGCGGTGCCGCTTTAGTTGGGAGGGTGCAGAAGTCCAGATTGAGGGGTGAGAGGGGGAAAGAGTCCCCAGTGGAAGAACCAGTGGGTCAGGGGCCAGCCAGAAGGGCTGAGACACCAATGAAGGACCATGGTGACACCACTTCTGTCCTGGGGGATCTTCACATACTGTCAGAGGGACAGAGGGCGGGAGATCTGCGCCAGGCAGACTGTCACATGACACATGAGTTATGTGTCACCCTCAGGGGGGGCATGCGTGCTCCCAAGGAAGTCCTGGTGCGCCAGGCGAGTGCTCAGCTGCAGGGTTTAGTCCCTGGGTTGGGAAGCCAGGTTCAGGTGTTGCCTGACCAGGAGGGAGGGACACCTGTACTCAGTGTCCCTACCAGTTTGTCTTCTAGGGGTACCACTCCAAGTGGGAGGGTGCAGAACTCTGGAAGGGGGTGCAGAGGGAGGGAGTCCTCGCCTCTGACCCCGGTGCAACCTGAGGGTTTAGATCCCAGGTTGGTAGATCAGTTGCAGGGTAGCACCCCTGAACTGGTGGGTGAAATGTGCGGGACACCTGCCACAGGTGCCCTGACAATTCTGGAAGGGGGTACCGCTCCAGGTGGGAAGGTACAGAGCCCCAAGGAGGAGGAGGACCGGGTGTGGGAAAGCCCACCCCAGTCTCCTGCCCGGCCACCGGGTACAGGCCCGGGGTTGGGGGGTCAGTGTCAGGATGTCATACCTGACCTGACAGGAGGGAGAGTGGACCAAGGCTGCCAGGCACCTTGGGCTACCGCCCCCCGCTCTCTGACGCCGCAGAGGTTGGAGAACCATGAAAGGCCTAGGGCCTGGCTCTCATCACTGACAGCTGTCAGTGGCCACTGTGGCTTGCTGTCCTGGTGGACAGAGTTGCCCCTGGGAGGGGGACAGAAATCACACCCCAGGCGTGAACTGGTCCACACCTCTGTGTTTGCCCTGTGGGTACTGTCTGTCTGTTGGGACACACCTGGGAGCAAGCTAAGGTTAGGTACTGCACAGATGGTGTCCACAGGTGAGGATAAGGGTTCCCCATGGGTTAGCTTGGTGGGCCCTGAGAGTATGGACAGAGGGATCCAGATAGGTTCAGATTGGCATAGAACTGGAATATGCCCCTGATGATGCGGGCCAGGGTCCAGGTTCTATCGCCCAAAGCAGGGAAGCCCATCAAGGTAGTGATTGGTCTACCCTGCATTTTGGCTGGAAGGGGGTTGTATTGGACTTGGCTCTTTTTGCAGGGTCATCCCTGAACTTTTTGCCTTCCTCCTGTATTCTTTCTGACCTGTTTTTGAAGGTTTTATGACTCTGGGCACTTTACCACTGCTGATCAGTGCTAAAGTGCATATGCTCTCTGTTATAAATTGATGTATGGATTAGTGACTCCATGATTGGCCTATTTGATTCACTGTCAGACCCTAGTACAGTGCACTGTTTGTGCCCAGGACCTGTGAGTCAAATGCTGCTGGTGGGCTTGCAGCACTGGTTGTGCCACCCACAGGAGCAGCTTGTAAAGTGTGTCTCAGGCCTGCCATTGCAGAGCCTGTGTGCAGTCTGGTACTGCCATGTCGACTTGGTAAGTGCACCCACTTACCAGTCCCTAAACCTTCCCTTTTCTGCATGTTAGACACCCCTAAGGTAGGCCTGCGGGCAGGGTGCATTGTATGTAAGAGGTAGGACATGCCCTGGTGTGTGTGGCATGTCCTGATAGTGAATTACAGCCAATTTCGTTTTTCACTATTGCAAGGCTATCTGTTCCCATAGGCCAGAATGGGCAGTTTGATTATAACATCTTATAATCCTAACTGACCCAGGGAACATGGTAGAAAAACGAATTTAGTATGCCTGAACACAGAATGATAAAATACATCTTTTAGTGAAGTTGGTTTTAACATTCTGTGTTTGAAAATACCACTTTTAGAAAGTAGGTATTTTCTTGCCTAACCATCCAGCCTGCCTCTGCTAGCTTGTGTATTGTATGTCTGGGTTTGTGAGTGACAGGGGCTGGGGGACTCCAGGAGGCAGGGTGAGTCAGCACTAGGCTGAATAGACCTATCTGCATGAGGCGTGGTGGGAGGAGTAGCACCTGGGCCTGAATAGGGCTGTGCCCGCCTTCCACAATGCTGGCTCCACCTCCTGTGGTGCGTCTGATGTCCCTGGCCCACATTGACAAAGGAAGAAGGTGTGCACTGGCATAATGCGCCCAGAACTGGTTTGGACTAGGTACAGGACCCTCTGCCTTCAGAGGACAAAGGATTTGCTAGTATAAATATTGGGACCCATACCCCAAGATTTTAGATCACTTCTGGGAAACAAGAATAACCTTTGCTGAGGAGAGGAACCAGAGAATCTGAAGGAGGAGACTATCCCTATGCTGTGTGCTGTTTGAGGGATTGGCCTGCAGTGGTTGCCTGATTGCCAAAGAAAGGAGAAAGGAACGTTGTGCTTACTTTCATCATCTTGCAGAAAATCTCCAAGGGCTTGAAGATTGAGCTTGCCTCCTGCTGAAGTCTCAGGGACACAAGACTTCACCAACCAGCTCCCCTGAATTCCCTTGCTGGGAATTTGAAGTGCCTGCTGTTGTGTTGGGCCTTCTGAGAGACTGCGTGTCGCTGGGAGCTGGAAGCGCGACTCACGAAGAAGAAGCATGTCGCCACCGCAGCAGTTGTCGCATCGCCGAGAAAGCGTTCCGCCGATGTTGCCATCGCATCACCGAAGCGCCTCGCATCACCGGAGAAGAGTGTTGCCGTCGCAGCAGATGCCATCGCATCACCGGAAAAGCGTGTTGCAGGGCCTGTCGCGGCTCAGAAGATTCACTGAGTCGCCGCACGGCCGTCGGGCGTGCACGCATCGCTCCTTCGTTGTCGCATCGAGAGGAAGACGCCATTTTGTTTCATTGCACCGGGTCGTCATCGCGTCGCTGCAGGTCGCATCGCCACAGAAGCGTGGTAAGAAACCAACACATCACCTCCCCACGCGGTGAAGAACAGACGCATCACCTCCTCTCCGGTAAGGAACCGATGCATCACCGTCCCCTACGCAGCTGTAGGGAACCGACGCATCACCTCCCCCGGAGCAAGGAACCGACGCCTCACCGTTCTTGCGTGTAAGGAACCGACGCATCACCTTCCCTGCAACTCTTTTGTTTGTATCGCGTTACGCATCCAAAGGTACATTGAACATTGAGTGTCGCATTTACCACCTTTATTGAACTGAACTATTTTCTACCATTGACAGTCATATTTTTCATAGTGTATTGTGGATTTTTGTCATTTTGGGTCTTATGTTAAGTCTATATAAAAATACTTATTTTTATAATACAACCTGTGTGGTGTCCATCTGTAGTGTTGTCACTGTGTTACTGTATGTGTTCACAAATGCTTTACACACTGCCTCTGAGATAAGCCTTTCTGCTCGTGCAAAGCTACCAAGGGGATGAGCAGGGGTTATTTTAGTAGTGTATCCCCCTTACCCTGACTAGAAGCAAGGGTCCCTATTTGGACAAAGGTACCTACCTCTGCCAACTAGAGACCCCCAGTTCTAACATGTTGCATTTGCAATTTGCTCTGAACAGAACTATTGCTACCATTTGAAAGTCATAGTTGTATTACTGTATTGTGGATTTTTGTTATTTTGGTCTTGTTTTGGTTTAGATAAAGATTACTTATTTTTCTAAACTGGTGTGGTGTCCATTTGTAGTGTTTTCACTGGATTACTGTATGTGTTCACAAATGCTTTACACACTGCCTCTGAGATAAACCTGTCTGCTCGTGCCAAGCTACCAAGGGGGTGAGCAGGGGTTATTTTAAAAGTGTATCCCCCTTACCCAGACTAGGAAGAAGGGTCCCTACTTGGACAACGGTGCAAATCATTGCCAACAAGAGACCCAATTTCTAACACACCCAAACCCATTTGCTACTTTCAACTGAAGATGGGGAAGAACACAACAAAATCTGCCCATATATGCAAGCCCTGGCTGTGCCAACACTGGTGAGAAATACTCCTCTACTTGTGAATATTTTAAATATACTATGTAGTTGCAGCCTGATTTGCATGTGACCTGCTGGAAATGAAGGAAGGCCGTTGGGTATCCTTAAGTTACACCTGTCCCACAGTGGCGGCTCGCAGAGGGAGTGCTGCAGGGCGGTGAGGCGGGGGAGGGGCTGGGTGGGGGGGTAGTGGAGTCGGACATGCGACGGGCAGGAGTAAAGTAAGTAAATAAATAAAACTATTTACCTTGCGCTCGCTGCATCGCCAACTCGGCCACCACTGCTGTCCCAAACCTGGCAGTAGGTTCATGTAGTTCATTCTTGAGTAATGGGTAGCAATAGATGGCCCTGTTACTTAAGTCCAACCATGACAACATTACGGATGCCTAAAAAAAAGAGCAGGAAACCATAAAAAAAAAAAAAAGATGAACACCGAAGACACAAGCAGGGCGCTCACATGAGCCAGCCATCCTAGTTACTACTGTTATTTCAGAATGCAGGCGGTCACGCTGAGGGCAGGCAAGAACCAGCTACCAAACGGGAGGAGAGAGGAGAAGCCATCACATGCTGTACAGTGGGATGGCCAACAAAAACATTCACTTAGTGAAATCGCGAGGGAGGGAACTCAGCACACAAAGGAAGGACATTTCCACAAATGCACCAATAATAAGCCAGCATTTTTAAATGCCACACATAGCAACTAATAACAATTTGGAGGTGTTCTAAAAGGCCATAGAGATATACAAAAGGTTGAGCTCGACCTAAAAAGAGTGGGCACTGTGCAGGTGGAAGAAGAGCACATGCTCCCAACTTTCTTTGGCAGTGGCATGTACATCAGCCCCTTGGCACAGCTTGTGAGTGAGCATTCTGGGCACAGTGAGCAGGATGAACTTCTGAGCCCAGGGGACACGTTCTGAACGGAGAGCACCTTCAAAGCAGGAAACATGATCTGACCACTAGGACTGCTACTGTACACATTGCCACACTCTACAAAAGGTAAATGTTTTGCCACCTACAGTGTATCATACTATTGGGCAAATGTTTAAAGAAAATATAGTCGAAATTATACCTCGTTATTTCTAGAGTATTATACCTCGTTCTTTCTAGGGTACTCCATAGATGTTACACTTCTGCCTCGCTCCGCGTAGATCCAAAAGTGAGACATCCCGGAAAGTCAAAGTCCATAACGAGCATAACGAAGTCCGTACGAAAAATACACACACAGGTAGTAATAAACCAGGATGTAAAATGCATGAAAAGAGGACGCAGGGCATGGAGATTACAAAGCACAACAGTGTTTTGCGCCTCTGTTTTTGAAACAGCATGGCTGTTTTTAAATAGCAACCGAATAATGCTATACTTGAACAATCGATAGGCACGGGCAGGTGAACATTTACCAGGCAGTTAGTTTAGGAGGCCAGTAAAACGCCCCAACCACACCTCAGCCATAGTTTCGATCAAACCTTTCCAGGTAAAATACTTACATTTTCAAAAACAAAACCACAGACACGAGGGACGTGCTGGGAGTAAGAGACACACTAAACACATCAGCTGCGTTCACTGTCAGATAATTCATGTGATTTCATTCGCGGCCTATCCTTTTCCAAAGCCAGTCTCTGAGTAATTGGTTAATTAGAGGTCATTAGGGTGAGGAAATGGCCTCTAGAGTGCACCTGATACAGTCTACGAGTTAATGAGCAGCTAATAACCCAGGAACATCGAAGCAAAGCAAATAAGGAAAATTGGACCAGCGAGGCATTTAAAGAATGTGCTGGCGGCCAGGACAGGGACTTAGGGGCCGATTCCGATTCGGGCAGGAAATCTCTCCGACCGAGCCGGACCCGGAGAGATTTCCGACCGAATCGGACTCTAGCAGCCCGACCGAACGAGTACGATGCGTACGTATGCTATCGGACTCGATTCGGTCGGACTCCCATTGAAGTCAATGGGAGCCGGTCGTACAACGCGTACACGGGCTCCCATTGACTCAATGGGTACAACGCGAACAAGTGCGCCCCCTACAGCGGGTTCGCGTCGATGTGGGTCGCGCCGTACATGCACGTGTAGGGGGACCCATGGGTCCCCTCTGTGTGCGACTCGCGCGGCTATGCATGCAGGGGGGTCCGACACGGACCCCCGAAGTCTGGCTCCGACTGCTCTTTGGAGCCGGACGGCGCGAGTCGGTCGGACTGCTCGAGGCGCGCATCGTACTGGCTCGGTCGGGGAACGTCTCCATTGCGCGGTGCAAGTCGTGTCCGTGCGAGTCGGTCGGAGCGGTTCGGACCCGCGAACGAGTCGGTCGGCGATTTCGCGTACGCTCGCATCGTACTCGCTCGCCCGGACGCATGCACGAATCGGTCGGAAAAGAGGCCTCCGAATCGGATCCGGTAAAGCCGAATCCGATTCGGTGCCCTACCGGCCGAGATCGGAATCGGCCCCTTGGTGTTAGAAGCCTGGTCAGGAACAGGATATGAAGTTGGTGGTGTGGGGGACGGAGGGGGTTGGGGGTTAATGTTAGCCCATGCTACTGCCCAACTAATTTCCCCTGTTCTTCTTTAAGCCGACTCCAGTCTGAGTGCCGCCTCTCTTTCGGACATTCACTGCGAGGTCAGGAATAACAAAACTCCCTCTTTGTGCGTATTGTAATGACGTTACTGGCGGTGCGCAAAAAAAAACCATTTTAATATGCACTTACATTTGGATAATAAGGTTTTGCTTTGTTTTTTGTAGGATCGATTTTGATTTTGTGTTTGGTTTAAACTATTCCTTCCCAGTAGTCAACTTGGGTCTTCGGATACAGACGAACTTTGATCAGTGGATGTATCATACCAAGGGCAGCCGAATGATAACATGATAATATGAAATAAATGTCTCCATTATGGTACGATGGGCACGTGTGGCAACCAG
Source organism: Calotriton arnoldi (assembly GCA_963921515.1). Lineage (NCBI taxonomy): Eukaryota > Metazoa > Chordata > Amphibia > Caudata > Salamandridae > Calotriton > Calotriton arnoldi. The sequence goes on from CAWUFW010011762.1 coordinate 126,218, forward strand.
CCAAGGATTAAGGAACTTATACATGGACTAGTTATATCTTTGTTTAGTTTAGTTTTGTTTTTACTGTTTGGAATGGTATGAGACATACGAAAACAGGCTGGTCAGGTATCTAATACATTTGTGGCTACTAAAGCCGATCCCTTTTTGGGGCTAGTCTGTTCCTCAAAGGGCTGGAGTAATAAAGATATGGACATATGAATGCAATTGGTTTCACAAATAAAGACAAAATGTTTATTAAAGTCACTCTGGCTACTAGAGCTGGTTAAAAGAAATATTACTGTTTACCTACGTTTTGAGGATCTCCATGAATGTCCCAATAGGGTTAATTTACAACGTAAAATTGTCAGTTATTATGAGTTAAAGCTTCCACTTTGAAATGGTATGTGACTGATCAATAACACGTAAAACAGATTTTCTTACGTTATAATAATATTGTTTTGTAATGTGTGGGATGGGTTTTGATTACACTATTACCTGTGTACATAGCACATTGAGGTGGAGCAAAGTCTGTCTTTTATGCCAATGATGGTGGTAGTTCTTTAAAAAACTGAGCTGAAACAACTACAGGTCATGTGATCAAGACAGGGACTGGTTGAAACGTGTCGATTTTTCCCTATATCTGCCGATTAAACAACTACGGAAAGTGACTCCACTGGTGTTGACTGGTCTTTTTCTAATAGGATTCAAGGTGATATATATATACATACATATATATATATGTATATTCAATGTGATATATATATACATACATATAAATATATGTATGTATATATATATATCACCTTGAATCCTATTAGAAAAAGACCAGTCAACACCAGTGGAGTCACTTTCCGTAGTTGTTTAATCGGCACAACACCAGTGGAGTCACTTTCCGTAGTTGTTTAATCGGCAGATATAGGGAAAAATCGACACGTTTTAACCAGTCGCTGTCTTGATCACATGACCTGTAGTTGTTTCAGCTCAGTTTTTTAAAGAACTACCACCATCATTTGCATAAAAGACAGACTTTGCTCCACCTCAACGTGCTATGTACACAGGTAATAGTGTAATCAAAACCCATCCCACACATTACAAAACAATATTATTATAACGAAAGAAAATCTGTTTTACGTGTTATTGATCAGTCACATACCATTTCAAAGTGGAAGCTTTAACTCATAATAACTGACAATTTTACGTTGTAAATTAACCCTATTGGGACATTCATGTATATATACATAGATCACTCAAAAAACCAAAGGTTACAGGGATGTTATATTTAGGATCAGATTTCACTCGTTGAAAACCAGTGAAATTCGGCAAATATTGTTATCTGAGCTAAGTATAACATCCACCCCCTGCAATGCACTGCTTATGACCTCCCACAATATATTACTCACAACATGGTCAGTGACATCACTGATGACGTAACTGAAAACATCTCAAATAACACCACTGATGGCATCATTCAGTGAGTGTCAATCAATCAGGGTTCTTGTAGAGCGCAATTAATCACCAGTAAGGGTCTCAAGGTGCTGGAGGAGGGGGCTCTGCAGTTCAGTCGCAGAGCCAGGTCTTGAGGTTCTTCCTGAATTGAAACAGTGACAGGGATTGCCTGAGATGCAGAGGGAAAGAGTTCCAGGTCTTCGCAGTGAGGTAGGAAAAGAATCTTCCTCCAGCTGAGGTCTTGCAGATCCGTGGGATAGTGGCCAGGGCAGATGGGCGTAGTGGAGATGTCTGGTCCGTATGTAGGAGAGGTGGTGATTTAGGTATTTGGGTCCGGTTTTGTGGAGCGCTTTGCAGGCTTGTGTGAGGAGCTTGAAGGTGATTCTTTTATTGATTGGAATCCAGTAGAGGTCTCTCAGGTGACCAGCGATGTGGCTTCGGTGGGGGATGTGCAGTATAAGTCTGGCAGAGGCATTCTGAATGCATTGCAATTTCTTTTGGAGTATTTGGGTCATGCCGGTGTAGCGTGCATTGCCGTAGTCGAGCTTGCTGTTGACAATCGCCTGGGTTACTGTTCTCATGGACTCAGAGGAGATCCATTTGAAGATCTTTCATAGAAGGTGGCGCGTGTGGAAGAAGGAGGACAATATAGCAATGATTTGGTGGGTCATAGAGAGCGAGGAGTCGAGGATGATGCTAAGGTTGTGAGCGTGGTCAGTGGGTGTGGGGGCTTCCGAGTGCTGCTGGCCACCAGGAGTTGTCCGAAGCAGAGGGAGTGAAACCCAGGATGAGGACTTCAGTTTTGTCGGAGTTGAGTTTGAGGCAGCTCTCCTTCATCCAGGCAGCTACTACCTTCATCCCGTTGTGCTTTTAGCGGCTGTAGTTTCATCGGTGAGGGAGAGAATCAGCTATGTGTCATCGGCATAGGAGACGATGATGAGTCCTTGGTTTCTGACAATGGCTGCAAGCGGGCCATGAAGATGTTTAAGAGGGTGGGGCTCAGGGAGGAGCACTGATGGTCTCTGCAGCTGATCTCTGTAGGTTCTGAGGAGAACGGTGGGAGCCTGACTTTCTGGGTTTGGCTGGTGAGGAAGAAGCAGATCCACTCTAGTGCTTTGCCGCAGATGCTGGCGTTGTGGAGTCTAGTGCAGAGGGTGTGGTGGGAGACAGTGTCGAAGGTGGCAGAGAGGTCCAGGAGGACGAGGGCTGAGGTTTTGCCTCAGTCGAGGAGAGTGCGGATATCATCAGTTGCAGTGAGGGGTGCAGTCTCGGCGCTGTGGTTGCTTCTGAAGCCAGATTGGGAGGGGTCCAGGGTGTGGTTTGTTTCGATGAATTCTGTGAGTTGGGCATTGATGGCCTTCACAATGACCTTGGCTAGGAAGGGGAGCAGAGACATGGGTCTGTAGTTCTTGAGGTCCGTTGGGTTGGCAGAGGGTTTCTTTAGCAGGGGGTTGATCTCTGCGTGTTTCCAGTCTTCAGGAAAAGTGGCGGATTCGATGGAGCAGTTGATGGTGTGGCAGAGTTTGGGGTGATGGCGGCGCCTGCTTGGTTGAAGATGTGGTGGGGGAGGGGTTGGAGGCGGACCCAGAGCAGATGGTTTTCATGATCCTTAGGCTGTTGTCAGCGGTGAGGGTGGTCTAGTTGAGCAGTGTCGGCTGGGATCTGGAACATTCAGGTGCGGTGGTTGTGGTTGGGGTGAGTGGATCCTGAATTGCAAAGCTGTTATAGATATCTAAGTTCTTGTGGTGGAAAAAGGTAGCGAGGTTGTCGCAGAGATCTTGGGAGAGGGAGTGTCCATGCATGTAAGTGTTTCCTAATCGTTTCTGAGAGTCAAAGATATATACAAAGCGACTGCATAAGTAAAATTGCTCGGGGCAGATTTACGAGCCCCTTGCGCGACTTTTGCGCCGCCGTTGCGTCACTTCTGTGACGCAGCGGTGGCGTAAACCATGTGCCGCGTTGCGCCCTATTTACAACGTGACGCATCTAGGGAGATGCATCACGTTGTAAAGCCCTGCGCCTCATGAAACCTGCGTCAGGATTCATGTGGGCGTTCCGGCGCAGGGGGGGTGTTCCGGCACAGTAAAGCCTCGGAAAAGTGCCTGAGTGAAATCTACAAGATTCCACTCAGTCACTTTTCCGACGCCGCTGCGTCAAAACCTTGCGCCTGCTTGAAGCAGGCATAAGGCGTGACGCACCACGTTATGTATGGGCAGGCCACGAGCATTGCTGGAGTTGCGTCGCGCTTGCGACATGACTCCAGCAATGCGCCACCCTTCCGACGGGAGATGCGTCACGCATCTGTTTATCCTTGCGCCACGATGCGCCGCATTGTAAATGCGGCGCATCTGTGGTGGCGCAAGGGTAAACTTGCGTGATGCATCTTACCTGGTGCATCCCTGCTGATTTGCAGGGATGCGCCAGTCGTCATAAATCTGCCCCCTCTTCTTTCTGTACTACTAATGAGTAATACTATTTCTAAAATATGTAATCTGAGTGACTGTGTGACTATATCCGTGTGTGAGTGGACTGTGGTTGTGTGAAAGGGTGTGCCAGTGCATGTGCGGGTAAATAAGTGGGTGTGTGAGTAGCAGTAAGGGTGAGCGAGTGGCTGTGTGAGTGGCTGTATGGGTGGACAAGTGTCTGTGTGAGTAGCTGCATTGGTGAGTGAGTTGGTGTCTGAGTGGCTGTATGGGTGTGTGAGTGGCTCTGTGAATAGTTGTATGGGTGGATGAGTGAGTGTGTGAGTGGCTATATAGGTGACTGAGCAGCTGTGTGAGGGACTGTATGTGTGAGGAACTTGGTGTCTAAGTGGCTGTGTGGATGAATGAGAGGTTGTGTGAGTCTCTGTATGGATGAGTGAGTAGGTATGTCAGTGGCTGTATGGGTGAATGAGCGAGTGTGAGAGTGGGTGTATGGGTGAGTGCGCACTAGTGCTAGTGACTGTATAGGTGGTCAGTGATGTCATCAGTGATGTCACTGACCATGTCATAAGTGATGTAATTTGTGAGGTCATAAGCAGTGCATTGTGGGTGCATAAGTTATAGTTAGCTCAGGTAACTATAACTGCTAAATTTCACTGGTTTTGTATGAGTGAAATCGGAGCCTATCACGTCCCTATAACCTTGGTTTTTTTCAGTGAATTTCTAAACTTTTTTAAATTCTATTTCCTATCACCTGTAACCTTTGGGAGTGCCTCTACAGATGAGTGAGTGGCTGTGTCAGTTACTGTATGAGAAACTGAGTGTGTGTGTCACTAGCTGTATGGGTAACTGGCTGGTTGTGTTAGTAGCTGTATTGGTGACTAACTGGGTGTATGAGGGACTGTTTGGGTGAGTGAGTGTATGTGTTTGTAACTGTATGGATGAGTGATTGGGTATGTCAGTGGTTACATGGAAGAGTGACTGGGTGTGTTTGTGATTGTATGGATGGCTGAGTGGGTGTATGAGTGGTTTTATAGGCGAGTGACCGGGTGTACAAGTGGCTTTATGACAGTCTCTCTTGGTATTTAGTTTCACTCCAATAGATGGTGTGGTTCATCTGTTTCAAAACAAAAAGAACATAGATATAAGTTAGTATTGCTTCTTACAAAATTCTGCAATAATCTTTTAGTTTTTGCAATACATACCTTCACAGTATAAATAAACCAATCAACTTTTTTATGCTGTAGTAGTATTTTACACTATAAATGTTTTTTCCCTTTTTTACTGTTCTCAGCTTTGTACTTGTACACCATAATCAATGTACTGTATAAAGATTCATCCTTAAACAGTGGGGACAAAACAATCGAAAAGATTGTAAAAAACCCTTCTTCTCAATTCAGCATCTGCCCTTTTCTTTTTCTAAATTCAATGTTGGTGCTTTTTACTTCATTTCCAAATAAAACAGCAGTGAGGATCAGTTGCCACACCCTGTTGAACACAGTTCTTTGGAGGAGCAATCCCAGCAAAGTGACAATAAATTGCATGTGCGTTTTTCACCATCCCTCTCCGGCAAATGAAAGTGGAGGCAAAGCATGTCAAGTGATCTTTATGTGTCAAGACCCTCTCCAGGTGTACGTCAAAGAAATATTTGTGTGGCACTACAAGTATATTGACACATCTAAAGATGTATAACTCTTATCACTGTTGAAAAAGAACATAAATATAAGTTAGCACTATGTTTACAAAATTTCTGAAACAAAGCAGTATAAATTGCTAATGCTGTAAGAGTATATTACAGTATAGTAAAACATTTCATTTTCTCTTTTTCATTGTTCCCTGCTTTCATACTTGTACACCATAAATGATGCACTGTATAAAGATTCATCCTTGAACAGTGGGGAAAGAACTATTGCATAGATTGTAGAAAACAAAAACAAAACTGCACAGTATATCACTATAAATAAGTGACACCATGCATTGCACTCAATACAGTCAATCAATTGTTTTACCTATAGTTACTGAACTAATCTAAAGAAACATGTTTTAAAAATAACTATTGTATTACAAAACTCCACTCACTAGGCTTCACTATGTCAGTCTGTAGTCGCTGCTAGCGCTGGGAGGCCTTCGGGAAGCCATGCGCTCTAGAAATACTATTAATAAAAATAATAATAACTGGCACAATACTACTGATAGATGTAAAACACCCTTGAATGTTGGAGATCCATTTGAAAGCAGCAGCCCTGGTAGGCAGAATGATGTCTTAAACATTGACGATGCACAAAGAAGAAATACCGTACACCACTTTTTTAAATCACAAATCCTTCTTAGAAGAACTTTGGTTGAAGAAACAAGAGGTAAGAATTTGGAAGTTTTAAAGGAATTTTTTGTTTGAATTTAAGGTTGCTGTCAGTGCATTCCATCCATCCATTTTCACTGTTCAAATAGACAGTATAGTGTCCAGATATTACATTAAGTCCTTTGTGAAAGATGATAGCCAAAGTAGTATAAGTTCTTCCAGAAATTGATATTTGTCCTCCTTTCAAGATTGTAATTTCGGTTTCCAATTTAGATCCATATGCTCTGCATCGTTGTAGTATTAATATATGGTATTTTCCACTTCATTGTATATACAATGGAGACATAATATCTGATCTACAATTTGGGCAGATCATATTTTGGTTAGCCATTGTGATCAATCTGTCAAAAGGCACAGTTTTGGAATCCGGTAGTGTTAAGTACAGAAAATCACTGGGAATGTATTTGAGCTGTAGACATAAAAGAGCAATCTTCACACTCATGGTTCTATGTGTAACTGAGCCTAAATAAGTCATCAATACTAATATCTTCTTCTTCTAAAACTCCAAGGAGGGCCATTATAAACTCATGTGCAGTGTTCTATATAAACATTACTGATCCACTATATCTCGAATGCCTGAAGCACAATGTATTACAGTTCTATCACTATGTAAATGTTGCAGGAAACCACACAGTGCAGAACATAATCTCTTCTGTGGTTTCTATTTAATTGCATTTATAAGCTGTGATAAATATAACAGCACATTGAGAACAACATTTGCATAACAGAAGTGTTTGATAACTGGCAACCTACAATATGTCACTCATTCTCCAGTTTTTCCTACTTAACACTTACTTTGTTCCCCTTATTTTCTTAATTTTCAGAAACATGCGTAGAATCTTTTGTGAGCTTCCACTTTGGACAGAATATCCATCTTTCGTAAATGGGACATTGTCCTAAATGAGGAGTGTGAGAAAGTAATCCTTTTTGCCCTGATCACCCCAATTTTTTGTTGGATACTGGTTGTACCGACTCTGTGCCCTGGACTCTGCTTACCAGTTTTAATTACAATTTGTACTTACAGCCTAGCTGTAAGTCTCCTAGTATATATTAGGGCATGTAGGCTTAGAGGCCCAGTAGAATTAATGCACTTAAATGTGCACTACTCTGTTGCCTGCTGTCATTTTAAAGACAGCGCTGCTTTTCAGACGGCCTTTACATTAAATTTATATGCAAATTCTACTTTGGATTTAAAGGTACTGCCAAATTCTCAACTTACCTTCTTTTTACATATACGTCACCCCTGAGGTCTCCTCTAGGTGCCCCAGCAGTGGGGTGCCTTGTAACTATAAGTAGGGATATGATAAAAGATGTTTTCTATCCCCTGGTGAGGAAATAATTACCAATTTTGTTTTCCCCATCGTAGCAAATGGCTCCATAGGCTAACATGGGAATTCTTTAATAAAGCATAACTTTTAATAGGAGCGAGCTAAAAATATAATTCAAGGACTTAAAAGAAGAGTCATGATAAATCCAACAGCTTGCCACTTTTAGATTTGTTATAACTATTACAGAAAAGAGATTACAGAATTTTCTTTCTGTGAGCCTAAATCCAGCAGCCCTTCTCTGATTTGCCAGCCTCTGCCAGGCTGAGTCAAGCTGCTTTAATGAAGTGTGAAGTGGCCTGTTTGAGAGACAAAGGATTTTCTGTGGGTGGAGAACTGCAGCTGCAGAAGCAAAAGGCAGGATGAGGGTGGAGTAGCCAGACTGGTCTTCAAAGGGGGAATGACGCTTTAGGACAGCACAGGCTCACCCCTATATCTTGCACCCCCAGCGACACAGGAGACCCTGTAATTAAATTAGTGAAGGGGCTGGAAGGAGAGTGTTACAGAATCTTAGCCACAGTAGTGGGTTGACTTATCCAGATCAAATCCTCCAAGAGAGAGTTTCTCCATTTTGGATTTTGGGAGTATAGTGCTTTCTGGGACACGAATATGCCACACTTTGGAGGAAGTGGTCATACACCTGGGTGGCACCCTGCATCCCATTGGTCAGGGGTGCCCCCCTGCTTGATGCCCAGAAACACTGAATAAATATGGAAGAGCTGCATGGCAACTCAGATCTACTGCCTGAAACAACAAGGAGAAGAACGACTGCCCTTCTGGAAATCTGATCTGCACCCAAAGGATTGCACTCTGAAGGACTGCACCTGCTGTGCAATCTGGAACTACAGTCCTAAGAACTTTGCCTGGCTTCACGAGGATTAAGGATTAATGATTGGACTCCATGAAAGCTCCAGGTTAACAGAGGCCACCTGCATCATCTCCACCAAGAAGTACCCATTCTGCAGTGCATTGAGAGGAGTTTTAAGGACTTGGACCGGTGCATTGTGGGAATTGTAGTCTCACCATCCCAAGGACCATCTCAGAGCTTGTAGACCCTTGTGTTGTTGTCTTAGACACTTTGAACCCACAAGAGGAACTTCAGGAAGAGGTTCCAGAAGTTTGGAGAAGTTTGGAGCAACTATTGGAAAAAGCTCCATAAGGTGACTGACCAGATGTCAAGCTGGCAACGTGGAACCGCAACTCGGCCTGGATTTCAGGTTTGTCCTGCTGAAAACTCCGGCGCTCAAGACTTCTAGGAGTTGACTGACGGCTCAAGCTGGACCAAGCCGACGACGTTGCCGTGAATCCGGCTTGAAGAAGTGTCTTACTCGACATTGAGAAAAAAACTCCAGAAAAGTTTCTAAGTGTGAAGGTAACATTTTGACCGAGGCCTCCCGCTTAGTGTATCTGACCAGGGCTTCATCGTGGTCAGCCTCCAGCTTTGACTTTGTCCCAGTCAAGCGTGACCAGATGTCCCAAGTAGGTGCTATTGGTTTTTAAGCACTATAAAGTGTTTGTTCTTTAAAGATTCAGATCTCTGGTTCCGTATTTTGGAATTTTGTTATCTTGGTGTATATTTGTTCACAAAAATATAACCTATTTTTATGAATTGGCAGTGGATATTTATTGTGTCTTACTGATTTAATGTATTGGTATTTTTAAATGCTTTACACACCTGTCTCCTAAGTTAAGCCTGACTGCTTGTTGCCAGCTACCAAGGGTTGAGCAAGTGAACAATATATTGAGACCTGGAATGAACCTTTTGTTAATGTGGATATTGATGCTGTTAATATGGATATTGATGTGTTTGTTGACAAAAATGAACTCTAGTCCTTATTAATAGAATTCCCCCGTCCTGAACTTTACATCTACCTCGACACACATGTATGTAGTCAGACATGTCCTGCAACCTAGGCCCGAGACTACTGACTAAAGAGTCACAGGTGGGAGGGTGCATAGCGGGCAGGAAACTCTTGATCAATCCCACAGATAGGTGCAGTGACATCACAATGGTCAGGGGATATTGCCCCCAATAAAGCACACAAGCCGCAAGGGGGTACGCGAGCTTCGAAAAACATCATAAAGTCAGATGCCACATGACTTAGGAACACATAGCCGATCAGGGCCTTGCACACATTCACCACTGGCCACACCATGTCCATGCAAGGTAGAGACCCACCTGTAGTAACATCTGACCATTAATTTATGACTCTAAGGCAGCAACCAACATTCCTTAACATGTATGATATTCCAGATGCATTTATGGCTTGTGGTAAAAAATGTATAAAAGACTAACACAAACCCAATGTAAAATGAGACAGCCCTCAGACCTCAGGCTTGTAACTGTTCTCCCGGATGAATTATTTAATTAAACGAACTGTTCCTGTTTTGCCAAATCCCTTTTGTCTTCTGTTTTTTATTAACGAATTTGAACCAAAGCAGCATTTTGCCGAACCAGATAGGAGGATAGGGAACTCATACCCAACTGCAGCCAAAGGAAGGTGACCCCACCCGGACAAGTCGTGTTGCGCAACAACAAAGGTGGGCAGATAGCGCAATTGATTGGAAGTTCTGCTGAATCCAAGGGGCGGAGGTCAGTCTTGAAGACCACATTTGAGCCTGAAAAATTGTCTTTAAAAGCATTCCGCATATGGCAAACTAGGGAGAAGCGTAAAAGATAACCTGAGCACACTGTCATTGACAGGGTCTGGCATATTACCTATTTTATATGTCCCAACTGTATCAGTCGTAAGGCGGCCTCAGAGGCGATCCCATGGAAGTCACCTTTTTGCAATAGTCAGCATGCTAGGAAAGGTGAATATTTATTTTATATCCCTTTATGACTCCCAGGACGCTATTTTTGAGATACAGCTATCCCTTATGGATGGAGTTGGCACCTCAATCTCATGGTTATTTAGTTAAAAATTATTTCTCAGTGCTACTGGTTTCTTAACACCGTTAGTATCTGGAAGGAGTGAGAGGTGTTGGTCGCTTGGACCCCTGGGCCTGACACAGAAGGTATGCTTGACCCCTGAGTCTGACAAAGGGTGTGATGTGGACCTTAAGGAAAATTTGGACCTGGGAAACTAGGCATATTTTGTGTGAGACCAAGAGGAGCCTGTGATTCCCAAGTTATTCCTTTTTCTGCATCCAATACTACCACCTTTGTCTTTGAGCCGATATCTGCAGATTCTCGAGCTCACTAAGGGGCTCATTATGATGGCGGGCAGACATCAGTCCACCCGCCATCATAGCGGTGCTGGGACCGCCCGCCAGACGTGTGGCGGTCCCACCAGTCCAATTAGGATGCGTCCGCCATACTGGCGGCCGCATCCTGGCCTTTTAACATTGCGGACGGTGCTGCTGGCTGCAGCACTGTTCGCAATGTTAAAAGGCCAGGATGTGCATTTCCATGCACAAGGTGGCAGGCACCACGCGGTGCCTGCCACCGCGTGCATGGAAATGCCATGTGTACCCCCCCCAGTGCACCTACACCCTCCCCCCCACACAGAGGGGGCCCGCAACGGGCCCCCAAACCCAATCCCCGGCAGCTTTCCCATGGCGGCAGCGCCGCCATGGAAAGGCCTATTCCAGGACACATCATAATATGGCGGACGGTGCCTGCTAGGCACCGCCACCATATTAGTGGCCCTTTTCCGTCCGCCAGGCAATCAGTGCAATTGCCTCCGGTGGAAAAGCGGCGAACGGACTTTGCATCCACCGTGATACCCACCGCCATCCTAATTTGGCGGTGGGTAAAATGCTCAGTGATGGCGGAAGGACCGCCACCGCGGGCCGGCGCTGGCAGTCCTTCCGCCATCATAATGAGCCCCTTAGTACCATGCACCGTGCAGAGCTTCCCTTGTTTACAGGATAGCATGCACTAGGAGCAATTTTTGTCAAAGCAATTATCTTTTTTTGTGTCAATCTTTGTTGAGTTGGTATAGTGTGTATGTGATGTTATGGTGCTGTTATTTATTGCAAACGGAATTATGTGCAAAAGTTGATATCGTGTGGATACTGTCCCAATGTTGCATTTTTCACTCTATGTTGCAGTCCTTCATGTCCATTGCTATCTTGTGTTTTTGAAATGTTCATGTTAAACTGTTTGAATTGTATCAGCCAAATTACTAAATTGCTATGGATTCTTTACTAAAACACATGGAAACTAGGTTCCCTATGCAGACAAAATGACTAAATAACTTTTGCCAAGAGTGGCATGCACACGTGAAGGCACACACATTTCACTGGATAAGGAGGGAACATTTGACACAAACATAATTAAGTTCACTAAAACACACATAAAAACCTAATACGCAGGTCAAAAGAGAGACATTATTAGAATTATGGGCTGTTGGTCTTTGACGAGACTAAGAGTGATAGCCCTATAATGCCATCAGCAAATAAACAATTAGCACTCCCCACCATATGCAGGGATGGACGTGCTCACACCTGACCCCCTGCGTTAGGATAGTCAAACCCAGCAGTGATAGAAGCCAACAAGCCTCCCACCAGTCAGATCTAAGTCTGAGAGAAGTAAAACTAAGTGGGCTCAGACACCTCCAGCACAGCCTAAGTTCCTAGGGAGGGCCCCCAAAAGCTTGCTCCCTGTCCACCACACACAACACATGACACCTCAAGAGCAGGTAGAATATGTATTCAAACTGGGTCAGGCAAGCGTAGGCAGGTGTCAGGAAAGTTTGTGGTAGTTCTTGACAGTGATTCAGCGAGCTCAGGTGAGAAAGGGCACTCTAGTCCCCTGGGAACTGATGACAAGGGTGGGCCTACGGGACTTGCCCAGGTAGCTAAGGAGGAAATGGAGGGTGAACTCGAAAGCGAAGCTAGGTCAACGAAAGCCCGTAGTTCAGAGCAAAAGAGACAGGCCAGACAGTGTGAGGAAGAGAGGCATGAGCTCCTGCTTGAGAGAGAGAGCAATAACTGAGAAGTATACCAAGAGCCCAGAATGTAACACACCCCTCACGAGTGAAGCAGAGATAAGTATAGAGGGCAGCGCTGGGACTAAACGGAGGTAGATGAAGGGCTACTACCAGTGCTCAGAGTCACACAATCCGCTTATCAAAGAAGAAGGGCTGATCAAGAAATCAGAGATCAAGGGAATCTGTTGCTCACATACTCTCGACAGAGGAAAAACAAGATGGCACCTTTACGTGCACACGTGAAGAGCAGTAACGAGGACACTCGCTGCTCCACACAGGTGCCCTGGGAAATAATAGCAAAAGATGTAGGCAAAAACTTTTGCTACCTATTTTGCGACCCTTTAGCTGACTGCACTGAGGAGAGGGACCAATATGACTGGTCTTGGCTTAGAGAACAGTTGTTTGAGCCCAAAAAGACATGTTAGTAGCAGAGGATTTCATCAGGCATGAAGGAGGAAATCCCAACTGGAACTTCCTTTATGCAGCAGTGTCTCACAAGGTGGGAACGCTATGCAGAGGATAAACCAGCAGGGCCACCGAGGTCAAGAATGTGCCCACTACTAAAGGAGGGTGCAGAGAGGTCATACACGTGCCGTGGGCCCAGATGAACAAAGTGGGACTAAGAATGAAGTTATCGTCATTGCTGGATGGGGCAGGGAAATGGATTACATGTTTCGAGAAGAACACCGCAGGTGTTAAGCCAGCAATAGGTAACATAAGGAGTCTGTTGAGCAGCTTAATCGGGGAGCAGACAAACTCAGTGTTCGCCCAAGCCAGCATTCCAGCAATAACGCTAACAGAGACCTAGCATAATTGGGCCACATTTAACTCATACCAGCTACGCATATGGACCACCCTAAGATAAATATTCCCTTATCACCCAGATGTAAGGGGGCTGATGGCAGAAACAATGAAGCCGGAGGAAAGCATAAACGAGTGCCTGAATAGAATGAGGGAATGATGGAGACAAGAGAAAGTACAACCATGGACCGATACTGGCCCACAAGTCACATTCTCCTACAACATTCTTAAAAAGGGCTACCCACTAAGATACAGAGAGGGCTGGAGAGCATAGTGGGGTTAGATACCAAACCCTGGTTGAAGATATAGGCTCACATCCTCCACTTTCACAAAAAGAAGCAAGAAAAGAATGGAAAAAAACAAGAGCAGGCCCAAAGAGACACCGCAAAACTGGTTCAACACAAATTGAAAAATACTGCCCTCGAGGGGGCAGCGATGGCTGCAAATGTGGAGATGGCACCAGTCTCAATGGGGGTTCCACCGCAAAACCCCAGAGGGTTCCAAACAGGCTATGGCAATAGAGGCCAGAGAGTTTGGCAGCAACCAGACTCTAGGGAGTACTACTACTGGCATAGGCCAAGGTACCTGACAGAGAGATGCTAGTTAAAGGCATACCACAGGCATCAAAAACAGCAGAGACCAATGAACCAGGGCCAACCACCACAAAACCCCATACATGTCCCCCTCAGCATCAAGCACAGGTGAATCAGAATGCACCCTACGTCCAGTCATAGGAAGGTCCTCCAGTTGGCACACAGCCACATCAGGGATCCAGGCATTGTGTGAGCACATGGTATCAGCAGCCACAGACAGGGAATCCAATGCAACAGGGGCCGGGGCCACAACATCCGCAGGGAAGGGTGACAGTGTGGGGAAGTAGTCTCTTCATGCAATCACAGAACCAAAATGTACAGTAAAAATTAAAATCCTTTAGCACAAGTAAGAATTACCCCAACAATTCAAAACCCAGTAAGTTGTAGCCGATATCCACTCACCTGCTTCCTCCAAACTAGTGCCATATCAAAAAACAAAAGACTAAAAGACGGCAGTGGGAGTTCAACATTTTTATAGTACTTGCATCCAGAAATCCAGAGCGGTGAGAGCTGTGTCGACCGGGGGCCCGCACCAAGTTCGTCACTGAAGGGTGGTCTCAAGGGACCCCACTCTGCTGCTGGTCCCCGAGGGTGGGGTTGGCTGGCCAATGCCCAAGGAAACAGGAAGTCTGACAAGGGGGCATGAACAAGAACTGTTTAAAAAGAGACACCCAGGTCCTGTGTACAAAGTCAAATGGGACGCTTTCTGATGACCAAGTCAAAAGGTCCCCATTCTCGGGCACCATATCTGGGGCCAATGTTTCCTTCAAGACGTGTAGTCCCAATAGTGCCCCCAAAAGTTAGAAGCCTCCACACCAATGGACACCCGCTTTCAGTTCTAAAATGAAGCTGTCCTCGGTGGCAGGAACAAGGATTCCCCTGCGCCTGGGTTGGTCAAACCCTAAAAGACTCCACTGCACACACACACACAAGGAGCAAGTAAGTGGTGAGGCCTCAGTATGATATCAAGCCCAAGCCTCCATTTGGGGGGGGTCATCAGGGTGACCAGGCATCCTGAATTTGCTGAGGCAGTCCCGGTTTTTCATTGTCACCCGGCAGACCTTTGAAATGTTTTTGTCAAAAGTCCCAGGGTTTATGTTTTTGATGTCACAAGGTAAATACTAGCAAAGCTAGCCTTCTTCTCCTGTTTTTTGATTTCCGAAGTCCGGTCGCCTTGCCACATCTATCCAAAATTCAGCAAGAGATGTACCAGGTCATTAGGCAACACATGACAGTAGAGACCCCGGCCACAAGCTAGGGTCAGCAGGCTCACCAGTGTGCTTAGAGTTAGCGAGGTGTGGTCTGAGGGAGAGAGGAGTGCCCAGGAGGAAGGATCCCAAATCTCCACTCCGGCTCCAGATGAATGTAGGGCATGGGGTGTGCTCACCTCCATACTGAGCATAGGGACTAAACGGTGCACCAACTTTGCAGGCTCCATCCAGGGAAAACAGGTGGCCCTGACCTCGGACATCACAAGGCGGCATAGATGGGAGAAAATGGAGCCACGGAACAGCCCATGACTCTCTCTCCCCCATTTAACTAGGGAAGCAATAGATCATGCGAGATAAGCGAAGCGCCCAAGACTACAGATAAAACGCCCAAAGAGAAGGTTCCAGATACAAAGGCGGGGTCAAGATCAGCCAAAGTCAGGTACCTGGAGGACACTCGGGAGGGCCACACCAAGTTATACACCACGTGTCGGGAACAAAGAGGTGCATACGCGGCGGTAACTTCCTTTTCCCACATGTTCCACCCACCTATAGCGATGCTAAGTTGCACAGGGCATGACAAACGCAACTAAGGGTAGCATCAAAAGATGTAACCCCATCTGAGAAAATACCTATTGGAAGGGGCCATACAGCAACCGGACCCTTAACTACCGAAGTGAAGTGCCCATGACAAAACCTAGCACCGCCGTAGGACTCCGACTAATAGCCACAATTCCATCACTCCCTATGTTCATGAAACCACCCCACAAACATATTTAGTGCCAATCTAAGCATCCAGTTAGGATTGAAGGATGGGCTCAATAGCTTATAGAAAGATTTGACCTGTCTAAATAACTAATAATCACCCTCTGACCCTGGTCCGAGGCCCGCTCTTCTCCCCAGCAGCTCCGCTGTGCTCTGCCGCGCCTCGGACCGTGAGACCCACCCTGGTTGGGTTCGAGCCCGCACCGGGCCGGTAACTGTCTCTGCTTCTCTAATTGCTTATTTCCTCTGTATTGCTGCCCCTTTTCTGTCTTGTTGCCCATTGTTTATATTGTGCCTTAGTTTTTGCCTCAGTTTTGCTTTACCGTCGCTGCTCACATTGGTGACCTTACTTGTGCCCATACATTGTTTTTCCCTGCTCGTCTTTTCCCGCCGTTCCCGCCTCCCAGCCGCACGCCCCTCACCCTACTTAATGGCGGCCGCGCCGCTGGTGCGCAGTGGGCGCGCCGCTGGCTCGCCAAATGCGCGCCTTGGGCAAGCCCGTCTGCGCCCGTCCGCGACCCGACTGCGGCCAGCGCCAGGAACCCTGGACCTCCGAGACCTCACTGATATGATCACGCCGCCCTCCTTGCACTCAACCCCGGAAGACACACCGACTGCCAAAGATCCACACCCAACAACACCCACGGACAGTTCTCCTGCAAACACTGCCGACGATCCTTCACCATCTACCCAACCGCCGAAGCCTGACGGGACGCCCGCTCCTCCGGAGCCCTGACAGGCATCCTCCTCAATGTACGCTCCCTACACAGACACGCCATAGAGATCTGGGACCTGATCGACACCCTCTTGCCCGACGTCGCCTTCTTCACGGAAACCTGGACCAACGTCACCTCCGGCCCCGACATCGCCACCGCCATTCCCAACGGATACAAGATCCAGAGAAAGGACCGCCCCCACCGCCCAGGAGGAGGGCTTGCCATCGCACACAAGACCTCCCTCCGACTCTCCACCTCCAGCACAAGCGACCCCCACTCCAACACAGAACTCCTCCACTTCCAGATCCAGACTACCCCCAGGACCACACTACGAGGCACCCTCACCTACAGACCCCCCAGACCTCGCACCCAGTCCGCTGCCATCATTGCTGATCTCGTCACACCCCACCACTTCCACGGACTACATCCTACTCGGAGACCTAAACTTCCACCTCGACAACCACAGCGACTCCGACTCCATCACCCTCCTTGACAACCTCTCCAACCTTGGACTGAAGCAGCTCATCACCACCCCCACTCACTGAGCTGGGCACACCCTCGACCCCATCTTTGCAGGAGGGACAAACATCCACTTCAGCCACACCTCGCAGCCCCTCTGGACGGACCACCACTGCGTACACTTCACCTTCAACACCACCTCTGGACCCAAACCTGCCCCTCGCCCTCCACAAAGGAACTGGAGCAAGATCACAGAGGAGCACCTAAACACCACCCTCCTCCTTGACCCACCACGCACCGAGACCAATGGCCAACTCCGCAGCAAAGGAACTTCACCGCTGGATCTCCAGTTGCGCCGACAAGCTCGCACCCCTCCGCCACCCCGTCAAACAACGCCCCCTGAAAGCCGCCTGGTTTACCGCCGAACTCCAAGAAGCCAGGCGTTCCTGCAGACGCCTCGAGAAAACCTGGCGAAACCAGAAAACAACGGAAGATCTGAACAGATACAGGAGCGCCCTGAAGGAATACCACCAGCACATAAGAGACACCAAGCGGACTTTCATCAGAAACAAAATCCACACCAACGCAACCAACACTAAAGAACTCTTCAACGTAATACAGCAATTCACCAAACCCCCCAACGAAGCCACGGACGTCACACCATCCCAGGAACTCTGCAACAAGCTCAGCGCCTACTTCCATCTGAAAATCAAGGCCCTCTATAACAACTTCAGCGAACAGACGCCGGACACCACCCCCCCACCACCACCAACAAAGAGCCGACCATCACCACCTGGAATCCTGCCACCAGCAAACTCACCACCGCGACCATGAGGAACACCCACTCAGGAGCCCACACGGATCCCTGCCCACCTCACATCTACCACAGGGCCGCTGCCACCATCGCACCCGATCTAGGTCGGACCATCAATGCCTCCTTCGAATCCGGCATCTTCCCAGACGACTGGAAGCGGGCAGAGGTCAAACCCCTCCTCAAGAAGCCCATGGCCGACCCTACTGACCTGAAAAACTACTGGCCCATCTCTCTCATCCCCTTCGCTGCCAAAGTCACAGAGAGACTAGTAAACACTCAACTAACCACCTTCATCGAAGAAAACTCCATCCTAGACGCCTCCCAGTCCGGATTCCGCAGCAACCACAGCACCGAGACCGCCCTCCTCGCCGCTACCGATGACTTCCGCATGCTACTAGACCAGGGACACACCGCGGCCCTCATCCTACTAGACCTCTCTGCAGCTTTCGACACCGTCTCACATCGCACTCTCGCAGCCAGACTCCACGACACTGGGATACGAGGAACTGCCCTCAACTGGATCCGTTCCTTTCTCTCCGGCAGAACCCAGAGGGTCAGACTCCCCCCTTCCTCTCCGAACCCACAGAGATCAACTGCGGAGTACCCCAGGGATCTTTGCTCAGCCCCACGCTCTTCAACATCTACATGGCCCCCCTCGCCGCCATCGTCAGACACCAGACTCTTTTTCCAGGAAGGAATGAAGGACGTCGCAGCTTGGATGAAAAACAGCTGCCTGAAGCTCAACTCAGAGAAGACCGAGGTCCTCATCCTCGGACCCTCCACCTCCACCTGGGACAACACCTGGTGGCCCTGTGCCCTCGGAAGCCCGCCCACCCCTACAAACTACGCACGGAACCTCAGCATCATCCTCGACTCCTCCCTCACCATGACCCGCCAGATCAACTCCATCGCCTCCACCAGCTTCCACTGCCTTCGCATCCTCCGCAAGACCTTCAAATGGATACCCCCGAATGCAGAAAAACCGTCACCCACGCGCTCATAACCAGCAGACAGGACTACGGCAACGTTCTCTATGCCGGAATGAACAGAACCCTCCTACACAAGCTCCAAACCATCCAGAACACCGCAGCCAGACTCGTCCTCGGGACCCCACGGCACGAACACATGACCCAGCACCTAAGAGACCTCTATTGGCTCCCCGTCGAGAAGAGAGTAACCTTCAAATGGCTCACCCACGCCTACAAATCCCTCCACAACATCGGACCCAAATACCTCAATGAGAGAGTCTCCTTCCACGCACCCAAAAGGAACCTCCGATCCGCCGACCTCGCCCTCGCAGAGACCCCCCGCATCCGCAGAACCCAAGCAGGCGGAAGAGCCTTCTCCTACGTCGCAACCAAGGCCTGGAACGAGCTCCCAGTCAACATCAGACGCTCCCCCACCCTGCACACCTTCAGGAAGAACCTCAAGACCTGGCTCTTCGACTGAACCGGAGCTGCACCCCACCCACCCCCCAGTGCCTTGAGACCCTCACGGGTGAGTAGTGTGCTTTATAAACCCCCTGATTGATTGATTGATTAATTCCCGAAAGAACTAAAATGTGCCCAACAGGGGGTCATCATCCACAGCCCCACTAAATGCGGCTAGTGGAGTGAAAATCCTGCCCCTAGGGTAAAAATACAGGCATTCCAAAAACCAGTAATTACAAAGCATATGCATTGTTTCTTAGTTAACATCCAGCCAAGTTCTTTCAAAACTAGACAAGAGAGAAGTCAACAAAGCGCACCAATGCGACGTGTCATCAACTTTTGCTAAGCGAAAAAGTAGAATTTCTGCACTTGCGCCAATAGAAGGAGGAAAAACCCACAGCCTGCTTCACACCCGAGTGGGCGCATCGGTCCTTCATGTGGTCGAGCCCTTCCATGGCGATGACATCCATGAACTAAACATTGCAAACATTTTCCAATTGGACAGAAGAAACGCAGCCACTGGAAGAGCACAGACGGTTCCGAAGGGTATCCCACCTCAACCGACCATTTCACAACAAAAGTTATGTATAATCCCACACTTACCATTGAGGAACTGCCGAGTCAGAAGAGAGTCACTAATGGGGAAATGCTGCACCCATGTAGGTACCTTTTGTATGTCACCTATAATTACACTAAGCTGAACAATAGCATCCTGCATGCACAAAATATCACCCTCTTACAAAACACTTGGCACCAACACATGACCTCAGTCGGCTCCCAAGCATCAGCCAGGTCATGTTATGTCAGTTCACTGATACCACAGGCGGTAGGCGCGGATAGACTTTACCTGTCCCAAGAGGTAGCCCCCAAAAATCAATTCACCCTTGTTAAGTGCAAAGATCCAGCCCAATAAGACAGAACCTCACAGGATAGTTGTAAACCTGGCCTAATATGATACAAATCCAATAGCGTTATACCTCTTCACTGAGCCCAATGTTATCCAAACCGAGCTGGACAGGATGCGTATAAAGGGCACCATCCGACTGCCTGCTTTCACCTCCACACCCAAAGACATCATATGTGGTGTACCACAAGGATCATCCCTCAGCCCCACCCTGTTCAACATCTTCAGGACCCCCCTCACAGACTTCGTCAGATCCCACAGACTCAACATAATCTCCTATGCAGACGACACTCAACTGATTCTCTCGCTCATCGAGGACCCCTCCAATGCCAAAACCAACATCTGCAATGCCATGACCAACGTAGCGAAATGGATGTGAGACAACTGCCTCCAACTCAACTCCAACAAAAGTGAAGTGCTGATCTTTGAGAACAACAACTCCACACGGGACCACAGCTGGTGGCCTGCAAAACTCAGACCTGCACCCACATCGACCGACAATGCACGCAACCTCTGCATCATCCTCGACAGTCAACTGACCATGAAACGACAAGTCAACTCAGTCCCCTCCTCTAGCTTCCACACACTCTGCATTCTCTGCAGAATCTTCAGATCCCAACCAACACCAGAAAAACCATCACTGAGGACCTCATCACCAGCTGCCTTCACTATGCCAACACCCTCTAAGCCGACATTTCCACCCACCTCCTCAGAAGACTCCAGACCATACAGAACGCTGCAACCAGATGTAGGAAAGTCCCCATTTTTGCATGGTCGACCCCACTTTTTGCCTAATTTTGATGTACTTTGACTGAGTGTGCCCTGGGTTCCTGCTAACCAGGTACCCAGGGCCTATGGGCCCGATTCACAAAAGTAATCTGAGACAAAATCCTAACTTTACGACTTTCGGTATTCACAGAAGACATTTAGGAGTACTAAAGTTAGGATTTTGTCTTAGGTAAACTTAAGTTTTGGTCTTAAGTTAAACTTAAGACAAACTTAAGTTTAACTGAGACAAAATCCTAGTTGTAAAGTTAGGATTTTGTCTCAGTTAAACTTAAGCTTGTCTTAAATTTGACCTAAGACCAAAACTTAAGATTAACTGAGACAAAATCCTAACTTTAGTACTCCTAAATGCCTTCTGTAAATACCGAAAGTCGTAAAGTTAGGATTTTATCTCAGATTACTTTTGTGAATCGGGCCCTATGTTAATTCCCAAAACTGTAGTGTTGCAAAACCCAATTGGCAACTCTTTGGCCACATGTAAGTCCCTCGTAAAAGGTACCATAGACACCAAGGGCACTGTGACCAGGGAAGGCCTCTAAGAGCTGCAGCACTTATTGTGCCACCCTTAGAGGCCCTGTACCTTTACACACACACACTGCCATTGCAGACTGCGTGTTTTGGTGCAGAACAAAGTGAAGAGTCGACATGGCACACATCCCTGTGTGCCATGCTCACAATCCAATGCCCTGCGATAGGAAAGCCACCCCTCTAGCTGGGCGCACTATACCAGTGGTTAGGGTACAGGTGCATGAGCCCTGTACCCCTACAGTGAATAAGTCAATTCTTAGACATTGTAAGTGCAGTAAAGCAATAAAGAGTATATGGTATGGGAGTCTGTTATTACGAACTCCACAGCACCATAATGGCTTTACTGAAAACTAGAAAGTTTTATATCAAACTTCTCAGCACATTAAACCCACACTGATGCCAGTGTGGGATTTAATGAATAATGCACTCAGAGGGTGTCTTAGAGACACCCCCTGACAAACAACATAACTCTAGTGTCCTGGCTGGGTGGCTGGTAGCCAGCTGCCACTACCAGACATGTTTCTGGACCCCTGGGTGAAGAACCTGCCACTCTAAGGGTCCTGAAACAAAGCACATACTGGGGCGAGGTGCCAAGCTTCCTCCCCTAGGATGGGCAGGGTCCACGAAGGGGAAGCTTCAAAGGCTTCCTGCCCTTGTGAGCTACCCCAGCTGTTTGCTGCTCCCAGAAACTGGCCCCCACCTGTTCTGACCCCCACTTTGGGTGGGAGAATCGGTGGGAAAGCCAAGTTAGGAGGAGAGGTGTGCCCACCTTTGCCAACCCCACCCCTCAGGTGGGGTAGGCGAGGTGAAATACAACTCTTAGTCCCCACCATCTTACAGATGGGGGGCCCAGCCAACCAGAGTGAGGCTTATGCTCTCCTCCCACTGGAGAGTGGCATAATAGGGGGTGTACCTACCCCAAGGAAGGTACCCATTGGTCCCGACCTGTAGTTACTTGTAACCAGTGTTCCCTCTAACGTGCGCGCCTGCGCGCCCGCGCACCTTTAAGGCACCGAGCGCGCAGTGTCCCGTGTGAAGCGCGCACATGTTCTCGCCGCCGCCCGCTTTTAAAACGCGAGCGGCAAAAAACGGCAATTTACTGGTTGCCTGAGGCCTTTGTGAAAGGATTCCTGTTAATCACAGCGCCCGTCATGCGCTGCAATTAACAGGAATACTTTCACAAATGCCCACAATCAGCCCGCAGCCTCTCTCTATTGAGAAAAGACATGCAACAAGTCCAAAAGATCGACGTGTGCTTTACACGTCGTGCTTTCAGACTTGCTTCATTTCTTTTCTAAATAGAGCGCAGCTGGGTGCTGATTGTGGGCAGTGGCATAACACAGGGCCCCCCGCAGCCAAGTTCCAGGGGGCCCCCCTCAGCACAGTCCAGTGAATGCCCGGCCACCAGAAACCCGGCTGCATTCTCATGCTAATGCCGGGCGCCTCGGGGTGGAGGCTAATGGCTGAGTACCTGGCGAGGTGCAAGTCCGCACGTGCTGCTTCTCCATCCTGACCAATGTGACCCTTGACCCCCGACCTCCTCAGGCTGAACAAGACACCCCACCGCCCATAAAGCCGTTGTAAATATCTAACAATATTTAAGAGATTTGGGCCGAGATTAGGCATGTTAATTATTATATCCGTACACATTTTAAAAGTGCAAAAAGTTGGGGGACGGGGGTTGGTTAAGAAACCTGGGGTTTTTACATAGTGGCCCAATTGCGATCAAAAACAGACCATGGGTCGGGTGGGGGGAGGCATTGGAAATTCCAAGGGCAGTGACATGGCTATGAGAAATAAAAGAGTTTGCATTGTTGCTTTGTTTGGTGAGGGGTTATTTCTCCAGCAGCATGATAAACAGAAATACGGGTATAGCTTCCGCCTCACTTGCCTTGTGGCATTGCATCATGTTCGGTTGGAGAGCAGGTCGGTAAAATAGCTATGAATATAATCTCGCAGAAACGCCCCTGTGAGACGAAGGGCCTGCACCGGAGTAAGCCTTATTAACCTTTACTTCCGGGTGAGTGGAGGGAGAGCAGGAAACTACGTCTCTAAATAAAGTGTAGATGAGTTTTTA
The DNA here is from genome assembly GCA_963921515.1 of Calotriton arnoldi. NCBI lineage: Eukaryota > Metazoa > Chordata > Amphibia > Caudata > Salamandridae > Calotriton > Calotriton arnoldi. The sequence continues at coordinate 149,768 of CAWUFW010011762.1, forward strand.
CACATACGGCGGAGCAGGTGAACCAAGGCCAGGAAGTGAGCCAAGAGTGTTAGCGCTGGAAATAAAACAACAGCCCAGGGAGGGCACAAACCAGCCTTGGCTTGTAGTCCGAACCTGCCGTGATACCCCAGTGCAGAGGACTCACTACGCGTGCTAGGGTCATGCACCCGGTCATTGGTGGAGTTGAACTTGCTTCACCCTCTTTATCAAAACTTAATTGGCAATTCATTGTGTCATAATGTAGCCCTTTGCCCGCTCTTGAAGAGATGGTGGCATGCACAAGCCTCTATTGCCAGTGTATGCACAAGCCTCTATTGCCAGTGTGCTGGCACAGGCTTCGGGCGCTCTCCTTCGCAGCAATGGCAGCCCCAGCTGTGCCCTAGCACAACAAGCCTGTCCTACTACCCGGGGATAGAACTGAGTCCATCTGGAAAGAACCAGAGAGGGTGATGGAGAGAAGGACATTGGCACTGACTGGCACAGGTGCTTTGGACTTCAGTGAGACTCCCTGGGGGTGAGTGCATCTTCTGAGGGCATCTGTGTGACACAGCAGCAGTGCCTGGAGTAAGCTGGGAACAGTCTCAGTGGAAACAAACGCTGGCTGGAAGGAGGCCCAGATACCCTGGAGGTCCCACCCAGCTGAAGCCCCACTGGAGGTAGAGATCTGCAAGAGTGAGGCAGAGATACCCTGGAGGTCCCACCCAGCTGAAGCCCCACTGGAGGTAGAGATCTGCAAGAGGGAGGCAGAGATGCACTGGAAGTCCCACCCAGCTGGAGGCACAGGCCTGCAGGATGGTGGTGCAGTGGCGTAACACAGGCCCCCGCAGCCCCCAAGGTGCGGGGGTGGCTGAGTTGCAGGGGGCCCCCTCAGCGCAGTACTCTCGTTCGAGAGCTCCTGATAGAATCCGGAGCGGGGCCCCTCCATGCACCTTGCAGGGGGCCCCCTCAAATTTCGTTACGCCACTGTGGGCCATTGTGAAAATATTCCTGTTAATTGCAGCGCATGACGGGCGCTGTGATTAACAGGAATCCTTTCACAAAGGCCCACAATCAGCCCCAGCCGGGATCCATTAAAAATGCAGCAAGTCCAAAAGCACGACGTGTAAAGCACACGTCGTGCTTTTGGACTTGCTGCATGTCTTTCTCAATAGAGAGAGGCTGCGGGCTGATTGTGGGCATTTGTGAAAGTATTCCTGTTAATTGCAGCGCATGACAGGCGCTGTGATTAACAGGAATACTTCACAAATGCCCACATAATTCACATGCAACGTCCATGTAAATCCAGATGACCCATACTGAATGCAGAAAAAGCTCAAAACCAATTTCTTCAAAAAGCACTATACACTCACTTCATCAAACTCGTAAGTGAATTAACGTCATTCAATTCACAGAGCCAGATAGAGTTATAGCACCAACATTCAAGATAAGAGGAAGCGGAGGGTAATGTGTGAAATGAAGGTTTGTCAAATGGTTCCAGTATGACACGTAGGAGTAAACACCATGTTACAGCGGAGCATGTAGAAGAATTAGAGAGCTGCGTAAATTGTCAGCTATGCATTTCTCTAAAAGCTCCATGTGTTGTACATCCGAAAGACATTGCCTTTCCTTCATCCCCTCGGTTGTTTTGTTTAAAAGTTCAAAAGACATAAATAATAAGTTAGTGCTTTTATAGCCATATGATTCATAAGAAAAAGCCAGAAGTAATCATTCCACAAGATTAGAACCAATACCCCCTTGCATTTAAATGATTTACTCCCAAAACCGTCATCTGGTAGTAAGAGATGGCTGTGGGCCCCTCATGCCCTTGGGCTTAGGGGCCACTAACTTTAAACCTTTCCCTAGCCAGGCCTTTCCAGGTCTCGCCTATAGACAGCCTTTAGCTGTTGTCGAAGACGTATTGTGGACACAGGGGTAGGCAAAAAGCAAACTAAAATACCCCCCAATTCGATCGGTACCTCAAATGCCATCAGGAGAGTCAAGCTAGTAAGGTCTGTCCTCCCTAGAAGAGGTCCTTTCATCCCTCCTATCTATTAATCTCTCCACCCTTTAAGCCTTTCATCCAGCGTCCATTTCACCGGTCTATTCATACTCCCATCCGTCTGTCTTTTCATCTAATCCATCCATCCTTCCTTTACCATTCCATCCATCCATCCATCCATCCATCCACCCATCCATCCATCCATCCATCATTTCACCCACCTTTTATCAATCACCCATCCTTTCACTCTTCCATCCAGGTTTCCATCCATCTATCCAAACATTCATCCTTCAATCAATTCTTACGTGCACCCACCCAGGCAAATATAACTTTACTCTTCCATCTCTCAAACCTTTCACCTTTGTATCCATCCTTTTATTGACCTCTCCTTGTCGCAGTTTCTTCCTTCTTTTCATAGTTCCTATATTTCATTCTTCCTTTCTGCCCTCCCTTTCTCTTTCCCTCTATTTTCCTCATTCTTTCTCCATCTGTTATGGTTTCTACCCCGCATTTAGAAAAGAAATGCAGCAAGTTTTTATATAGTGCGAACTCAACCCAAAAGTATTGGAGCACTTAACATGATTTATTATTATATATTTTTTTGTATGCATGGGGTGATTAATTGATTTGCCCAGAATCACAGGATGTTAGGCTGACCCGAGACTAAAAACCCATCTCCTAAATCGACAGCTCGAGCATTAAGCCACAACCCCAACCACAAGAGCGGAAGCATTTTCAATATTATATACAACTTGATGCAAAAAAACCATTGACAAAGCCAATAGTCTTGGCTTCTTGTAGGTGTAATGCTACTTGTATTATATATCTGGATGCAATGACAGAAGCAGCAAAATATCAGTAGGGTGGCACACTATGCGATTCACATATTTTTAGCTTAATTGCTTTTAAGCCACACCCTTAATCGGTTACGCCCCTTTGAAAGATCCCAGAGTATTTTCATCCCACTCAAAGCCCTGGTCTACACGCGCGGTCAGGTTCTTGGCGCACATAGCCTTGGCTGCGGCGCACAGAGACCTTACTCTGCCGCACACAGAGGAAAATAATTAGAGGGAACATTGCTTGTAACGCCCCTAAATTTAGTATTTAGGGGCAACCCTGAACCTTGCCTCCTCAGACCAGAGCAACAAGAAGAAACATGAAGAAGAAGGACCGAATAGCCACTCTGAAAGAAGAAGAGGAGGACACCCGCTGACTTGGCCCCAACCCCACCAGCCTGTCCCAACCTCAGACTCCTCCAGCAGAACCTCGGTGTGTCCTGCAGTCAGCAGCCTTCAAAAATCCGGAGAACCTGCACTGCCTTTGCAAACCAAAAGGCTTTGGCTCCCGTGAGCACCGGACTTGCTCAAAACCAACTGACTCCGTGAGTCTCCACCACTCCGCTTCGAGCGCATCGAGCCCAAGTGAACCAATACCCTAAAAAGGTCCCCCCGGCGATCCTAGCCTGGACCCCAGTGACCCCTGAACCACTACAAGCTCCTAAACCAAACCCGCAGCCAATAACTGGAAGGTCCCCTCAACTCTGACCGAAGTATACACCCTTACCAACTCCGTAACTGAAGCGGTCCAGAAACACCAATCGCAACCGTCCGACCGTCTCCATCTCCGAATGCTTGCGGTCACAAGACGATGACTCCCAAACACCCCATTCACCTCATCAACCGCTGACCGACTCCAAAGGATCCTCGGCCGAATCTGCAGCATCAGCCTAGACCACATCCTACACCCGGCCGTCCCTGTACCACTGGTGGTGTAGTTCTTGTGTTGGCCATTGGACCCTACAGTGCTCACCCCGACCCCAGGAGCTTTTGTTTTCCCAGTCCACAACCATGCTTAGCCCGTTGGCTAACGAGTGATCCCTGCACTTTGCACCCGGCCGCCTCAGTGTCGCTGGCAGTGCGACTCGAGTGCTCATCTGACCGAATCCTACCCACGGACCCGTAAACCCAGTTCTGTTTTCCCAGGACTAAGTCTGTATCGTGAGTAATACTGCAAACCTGTACTGATATTGCAAAACACATTACCTCCTTTTCCTTTCTCCTAGGGAATGTACCAGCCTAGTATCTAGAGATACGTGGCTGTGTAAGAAAAGTGACTGAAAAGTAATTTCAAATGTTTCTGAATAATTGACCTACCTGTATCTAAACCAATAACATACAACTGTATTATTCCTGCAAATTATTATTTCACTTACTGGACCAGGCCTGGCTTGGCTCTCAAAATAAAATACAACTAAATATTTCTTTTTTTATATATATAGAAACCAATTGGTCGAAGTTCAGTCTTTGAGTGTGTGACATCATTCTTGCCTGAGTGTGTACAATAAATGCTTGGCACTATCCTCTGATAAAGCCTTACTGATCACCCACACTACCACAAATAGAAAGTAAGTTATTATCTACTTTTACCTCTGCCTACCTTTGGGGATCTACTGGACTCTGTACACACTATACCTTACTTTGGTATAGTATATACAGAGCCAGCTTCCTACACTACACTCATCCTGGACTTCCCCAAACAAACCCACATCGCCCCCTACCTGAGAGACTCCACTGGCTCCCCATCCAGAAGAGATGCCAGTTTAAGAACCTCATGCATGCCTACAAAGCCTTCCATGATCCAGGACCTACCTACATCAACCATTGACTGAACTTCCACCAACCCTCTAGACAACTGCTCTCCTCTTCACTCACCCTCACCCTCACCCTCACCCTCACCCTCACACACCCACCCCGCATCCATCGCAGCCACAGCAGTGGCCGCTCCTTCTCCTACATCGCTGCCAAGACCTGTAACGACCTTCCTCTCCACCTCCCTACAGCCCCCTCACTGGCAGACTTCAGAAAGAGACTCAATACCTGGCTCTTCAACGGAGACACAGTGCCCAGATACCCCTAGGGATGACAGTGTTATACTTTATAAATGCTGTTTGATTTATTGTTTTGCTAGGAGAGGATACTGTTTAGCCCTGAGACTTCCCATAAAAGAGATTCTTGGAGGTAGCAAAGCCCCCACCTCAATGCACAAACACGTCCGCTCCTGCATCAATCTGTGAACCAAGGGTGACCCTTAGCGTATCTGGGATGATATTCTTTATCAACAAGTGGTCCCCCGACATGGAGTTCCTGTGTCATCCAGCTCGGGGATAAAAAGGGGAATGAGTCGCATGGGGGAGGGTTCAACGAAAGTATGGCTAACCCATATTAGGAAATCTGGGACACCAAGGTGGGTGGATACACTTGGTTAGATGGGAACGGTCAACCCCTATCTATACGGAAACGTACAGTGTATTCCTTATGTTTCAGAGGAAAAGGAACACTTCCAATGGGCCCGAATGCCAACTGTGCCCTGCTATTGCACATTCCAGATATGCAATTGGGCACCTCCACACTTATGGATTTCTACTGGCAGTCCGGTGAACACGCCTACACCCAACTGGTTCCTGGCTGGAGGGGACAATGCTCCCTGGTGACCATGCACACCCCGACCCTGGTCATTCCCCGAGAAGAACTAACAGAGTTGGACAGGCACCCGTTAAAGAAAAAGACCACCTTGCTGCACCATGCACTCGAAAAGAGAGCAGCACACTATTTTGGCTGGGCTCAGTTCAAAGATATCCCAGAAGATTTCGGACTGTTCACAGAGGCACAGCTGGGGGTGGGGGGGTCAATACCCTTCTTCTTCCTACAGACAAAAGATAATGCCTACTAGTTGCATATAACCAGGTGGGAAATGCTCAAGATGATGAACAGCACTGTGCTTGACCTCAATTCGACCAAGGAAGAAATGCGAGCCAATCACCTCATGGTAATGCAGCATCGGTATGTGCCGCAGCTTTAATGACTGCGATGGAGGGAGGGGGTCTGTGCCAAGATCGTTGCTGCATTCTGTACTCTCATCCCAGGGACTGACATGAACAATGGAACTTTGACACTTGCCATCTAAGCACTGGATAATCTCCAGCAATGCATGCTTGAAGAAAGAGTTGCCCCTGAGCAGGAGTTGTTTTCGAATTGGTTCTCCTGGCTCCCACGATAGATCTCCGGTTTGTGCAAATCACTTTTGCCAGTTGTTACTGTGTTCCTGTTGACTTGCGGGGTATATAATTGGGGATCACCTGCTGTAAAAACACAGTCCTCAAGTTAGGTAGAATGCAAATAATTAGAAAGGTTGTCATAGCCAAAAGCGAGCAAAGGGATCAGCAGGAACCTCATAAAGTAATAGTACAAATGCATGAATTAGATAGTGCAGTTGAAGAATCAACTAGAGGGGGGAATGCTAATATGGATATTGATGCTGTTGATATCACTATATATGCATTTTGTGACAAAAATGAACTATTGTCCTTTTTAATAGAATCCACCTTTCCGAACTCCACATCTAATTCAACACGCAAATATGTAGTCAGGCAGGCCCTGCAACCTAGGCCCTGGATCACTGATTGATGGGTCACAGGTGGGAGGGTGCGTAGCTGACAGGCAAACACATGGGCAGTGAACTCTTTATCAATCCCACAACTAGGCAAAGAGACATCACAATAGTCAGGGGAGATTGCCCTCAATAAAGCACACATGTCCCGAGGGGGTGGGGGCGCTTCAAAAAACACCATAAAGTCAGATGCCACATGAGACAGGAACACATAGCCAGTCAGGACCTAGAACATGCAGTGATCACGTGCTATCCGTGTCGGACATCAGAACACATTCAACACTGGCCACACTGTGTCCACTCAAGGTCGAGACCCACCCGTAGTAATGTTTGACAATTAAGTTATGACTCTAAGCCAGCAACCAACATTCTTCACCATATATGGGAATCCAGATGTGTTTAGGGCTGGTGGTAAAAAATGTATAAAAGACTAACATGAACCCAATAAAAATTGAGAAGTCCTTAGACCTCTTGCCTGCAACTGTTCTCGCAGCCAAATTATTTAATTAAATGAAACTGTTCCTGTTTTGCCAAATGCCTCTTCTCTTCTGTTTATATTAAGGAATTCAAACCCGAGCAACACTTTTATTGTGATTGTGGCCTTATTACTAGTGGTAAGTCCCTGCTTATCCCTACTAATAATTCACTTTCCAGCAGTTGGTATTCAGCGGTGAGGATACGTACTTGTGTTTGAATTGCACCATACAGTAAATGAAGTTAAGATCCTTAAAAATCCTCCAAATTGACTTAAAACAAAATGTTTGATTTTTACATTTTGAAATTCGAACTAAACTGATTTTTATTCCTTCTTTTTGATTTTTCTAAATTTGTTTTTGTTACCCAAAACTAGGGATACCAAGGAGCTAGATCTGGCTAACCTGAACAACCTCACAGTGTGTGAGCTTGGGGTTCAGTGTAGATCCAGGGGGCTACCTAATAATAGTAAGGGCAGGAAGGTAGAACTGATTAGGTCCCCTTAGGTCCAGACGCAGGCAGTTCCAGAGAGTGAAGGGGAACGTGACCCCTCCAATCACCTCCTGGAGGTGAATGATGACACCTCATCCATTTCGTCTAGTATTAGGCTCATACTTCCAGCTAATGGGGGAGGGGAGGCTCCTCCACAAAGGACCTAGACAGGGCTCTCAGAAGGCAAGAGCTTTAGGCTCAGTTAGCTTCCATAGCTCTGGAAGAGAGGAAGTTGGCCCTAGTTGAAAAGAAGTGGGCATGGGAGGAAGAGAGAAGAAATGGTGTCAGCAACAATGAAGAAGATACTGAGATGCCTAGGGGTGGTGGATTTAATCCCAGGCTTCCCAAGGGACTAGTTCCCACATATGTAGAGGGGATGACATTGACAAATGCCTGACTGCATTTGAAAGTGCCCTTGAGATGAGAGGGAGCCACTCCAAGTATGATGGGTTTACTTCTGTACTGATCCCATTAGCTGGGATGGATAGGCTCCTGACCCTACAGGGGGATGATGCAAAATCTTACTCCCACATGAGGAAATGTTTAGTCAAGAAATTTGGTCTGACCCCAGAGCAGTACAGGGTGAAGTTCAGGAACACCCAGAAAGTTAACACGCAATTCTGAGTGCACTTTGTGGACATCTCAGTGAAGGCACTAGAGGGCCGGATTACTGGTAACCAGGTGAGTGCTTATGAGGGGCTGTACAATTTCTTCCTGAAGATCACATCCTGACTAGGCCTGGGTGGTGAGCTCTGCTCTGTTTTACAAGTTTGCGTAGTTTTCCACACTCCGTGCAGCATTCAGAGTTCTGTAAAACTCTGCTCCACTTTGCGGGGCGGAGTTTTTTCCTCGCTCGCCAACATTAAGTTGGTGAGTGCGAGTGAGGAAAATCCAACTCTGGACCACCTTCCGGCGAGATTTCTCAACGTGGGCGGTTGCGGATGGTCACGACTGCTCGTGTTGAGAAACCATCCTTTCGCGTTGAGGTAGCTGCCGCTCGAGTAGAAAATCTACTGAAGCGACAGAAAGAAGCAGCGCCCTCTTGCGCTGCGCATGGTTCAGTTCACACTGAGTTTTCAATGTGGGACTAACACCCGACGATCAAAATCAGCGCAAACGGCACGACCTAATGCACTCCATCACTTGTGGAATTCCTTGTAGGGTGGCGGAGGTTTTGGGCTTGACGAAACTCCGCAAACTCTGCTCAGGCCAAATCCAGTCTCATTGTGTACAAGAGAAGTTACGCCAGTACCTTGTGGACTCTAAACTGATTAGCCCCAGAGAGCTGGGGGAGCTAGCTGATGAGTGGTTGAGAACCCGGGTTTCCATTCAGCACCAGGGGGTGATCATAAGAAAGTACTCACAAGACCCACAAAACCCTGCACAAGGAAGGGGTGTCCCGAGCCAATCCAACTTTGTTCTTTGATCATTCAAAGGTGGGGAAATGCTATAACTGTACTCAGCCAGGGCACAAGAAGGTAGATGCTGTCTGCACAAAGAAGCCCCCCACTGGTAGACAGTCCCAGCAGATTGTCAGTGAAGGTGTGGGAGTGGAAATAGTCCCAGAGTTGGGGTAGGGTTTAACAGAGGAAACCTTAGTGTCCTGGGGAGAGGGTGGAAATTGCAACACTGGCCTCCTTGCCTCCCAGTATGGAGAGGTACAGGCAGAGGCCTAAAATCAATGGAACTGAGGTTGAGGTCCTGAGAGATACAGGAGTCAGTGTGACTATGTTCACAGAGAAGCTGGTTTCTCCAGTGCAGATCACACTTAGTGTGTATCTTCAGGTAAACTATGCAGACAGCAGAGTCAAACTTCACCAATGGCAATGGTGAGTTTGCAATGGGCAGGCGTGATAGACCTTAAGAAGGTAGTTGTGTCTCCTGCACTCCCAGTAGAATGTCTACCTGGAAATGATCTTGCAATGTTTGACTGGTCAGGGGTGGAGAGAATGGTCCATGCTAGGATGCTGGATGTCCCTGTGAGGGTATTGCTGTGACCAGGTCACAGACTATCTAGAAGGGGAATGCTGGACAATTGCACCCTGGAACAATGGGCCAAGCATGCAAGGGCAAGGGAAAGGGCAATGAGTCTAATGAGCCAGCCCTAGGAACTCCAGAGGCGCAGCAGGAATCTGACCCTGCGGGGTAGGATCTGACCTCTGAGGAATGGATTCTATCCCTGCAAGGTCTGTCAGGTTTGGTAGAATTGGCTGGAGCTGGTTACCCCTCCAGAGAGGAGTTTTGTCAGGTACAGAAAGAGTGTCCCACCCTTGAGAGCTTGAGGCAGACCACCCCCAAGCTAGAGGAGGGGGGTGTCAGTGGATTCCACAGAGTCTACTGGGAGGATGGAGTTCTATATACTGAGGACAGAGACTTCAAAGGGGGAGCCACCAAGAGGTTGGTGGTCCCCCAAAAGTACAGAGAATTACTCCTCACCTTAAGGCATGACATCCCCTTGGCAGATCATTTGGGTCAGAATAAGACTTGGAACTGGTTAGTTAACCATTTCTATTGGCCCAACATGTCTGCCAAAGTGAAAGAGTTTTGCAACTCCTGTGCAACCTGTCAGGCCAGTGGCAAGACAGGGGGAAAGCCAAAGGTTCCCTTGATACCACTGCCAGTTGTTGGGACTCCCTTTGAGAGGGTGGGGATGGACATTTTTGGTCCCCTAGAACCAACTGCAGGGAACAAGTATATCCTGGTGGTAGTGGACCATGCCAAAAGATTCCCTGAAACAATACCCCTCAGGACAGTCACTACTCCTTCAGTGGCTAGAGGCCTACTTGGTGTGTTCAGCAGAGTGGTGTTCCCAAAGAAGGTAGTTTCAGATAGCTGCACAAATTTCATGTCTATCTATCTGAAGGCGACGTGGGAAGAATGTGGCGTTGCCTACAAGTTCACCATCTCATGTCATCCCCAGACGAATTGTCTGGTAGAAAGGCTCAAAAAGACCCTGAAGGGCATGATCAATGGGTTGTCTAACAAACCCAGGAGGAGATGGGATATTCTCCTCCCATGCCTACTGTTTGCCTATAGGAAGGTCCCACAAAAAAGGGTTGGCTTTAGACACTTTGAGTTGTTATTTGGGCACACTATAAGAGGGCCATTGTGCCTGGTGAAGGAGTCTTGGGTTCTCTCAAGGAAGCCAAGGACACTGTGCTGGATTATGTACTAGGCCTGAGATCTTGCATAGCAGAGTATATGTACAAAGCAAACAGGAAACTGGAGGCCAGCCAGGAGCTGATGAGGCACTGGTATGACCAAAAGTCTAGCATGTCTGAGTACACTCTGGGACAATTGGTGTGGGTGTTGGAACCTGTGGCTCCTAGGGCCCTCAAGGACAAGTAGGCTTGGCCCTATCCAATCCTTGAGAAGAAGGGTGAGGAAACCTACCTGGTCCCAGGATGCTTGTTTCCGGTCCAGGGAAGACCTGGCTTGGCAGTTCGGGCTGGACTGTTCCCATGAGGCACAGGGTCAAGACTGATTTGCATATAGTTGGGTCTGAACTGGCGTGGCGAAGTGAACTAAAGAACGATAATGGATTCAACCCATATCTGTGACTGGGGTGAGTGTCTGAAAAGTGTAAACGCTCCGTCCATCATCTCCTTGTGTTCACCCCCAGAAACCCCCACAGGATCCTGATTGTCAATAGGTTGAAACCTCACCAAGACAGGGCAGACCTGACTATGTCAATGGTCACAGATGACGGAGGAGAGGAGGAGACTCTGCCATTGCCAGATCTCCTCTCTGCCAATGTGCAAGATAGGTCAGTGGAGGGAGTGGTACTCCCTCCCAACTCTCTTTGACCCCAGGTATCACCACTTAGGATGTCACCAGTGTCAATGTTGTGTGTATACCACCTGTCAACAATAAACTGTACAGGTTGTCTGACCATTTCAGAGACAGCTTCAAGGCTGAGGTAGCTAAGATGGTGGAATTGGGGGTAATTGTGCCCTCTGATATTCCATGGGCCAGGCCAGTGGTGCTGGTGCCCAAATCTAATCCCCAGGTGTAAAAGAAGGAGTTAAGGTTCTGTGTGTACCACAGAACTGAATGCAGTCACTAAGACTGATTCTCACCCTATACCTAGTGTTAAAGAGCTCATTGTTAGGGCTGCTAAGTACCTGAGTACATTTGCTCTGACATCAAGCTACTGGTAGATTGCCCTCAGTGAAGGAAAGGTCAGCATTCTCCACACCAGAGGTACACTACCAATTCACAGCAATGCCCTTTGGTTTAATGAATGCCCCTGCCACCTTCCAAAGGTTGATAAATAGGGTCCTTTCTGGGTTTGTACAGTTTAGTGCAACTTATCTGGACACAATATAGCTGAGTACAGTTTCACCTGGCAGGATTATTTGATCCAACTGAGGAAAGTGTTTCAGGCCCTGCAACAGGCAGGCTTCACTATTAAGCCCTGTAAGTGTCAAATAGGGCAGAGTTCAGTTCTATACTTGGGCCACCTTGTAGTCGGCAACCATGTACAACCTCTACAGCCCAAAATTCAAATCATTTTGGATTGGGTAGCTCCTACAACCCAGACACAGGTCAGGGCATTCCTTGGTCTGACAGGGTATTATAGAATATTTGTTCAGAACTATGGGACCATTATGGCTCCCCTGAGAAAACTCACTTCTAAAAAGCAGCCCAAAAAAGTCAAAAATAATCATTGAATTTAGATCTCTGGGTACATTTTGTTAATAGTGTTTATCATTTGTAATTCAAAGTCAATTTCTATTTTCCTAGGACTTTTGTTTATTGTTTTAGCTTTTATAACTGATAAAAATTAATTATGTGTTGAGGAATGTTTGTTAGTAAGCTATGCATTAATCAGGGGGCAGTGTTATTAATATTTACATGAATAAAGTATGTTTGGGTGAATGGATGAGGTGTTGATTTAAAAATTCTTCCAACACCCAAATGTCCCCATTCTCAAGCATAATGTGTGATCGCTGGTACTGGAAACTAGTATACATTTGAGAGGGTTTTTGTTGTCTTACAGTAGGAAAGGTTCATAGTTGCAGGTCTCAGTTAGTTCAGAAGGAATGTTAATATCTGAGTAGGTTTGTGGTGTTACTCTCATGGGATTACTCACCTGTTTTTTTTTTTCATTGTGCCATTCTTCTCAAATTTGGGATTGTGGGCATACTCCCTAAAACTTGCATGGGGATGTTCTGGGTTAACTTTCTCAAAACCGAGCCACAGGGTTCATTGGAGGAGGCAGCTAGAGTGTTATTTTGCTGTACATTTTTTCTATCCTCAATCTCTGTTGCAGAGGGGTTATGTTCAGTGGTTCTTTCAACCATATCACCAAGGGTAACCCCTCTACCTTTGCAACAGGAGGAGAAATACTCAACACACCTCCATTGATTTTGGGGCTCAGATAATCTCTCCTTAAAATAAAGGTCGCCATTGTACTTTGGAAGTCGGTCTCCACAGCATAACAGTACATAGTCAGATTGCCTATTTTCAATCATTCGCAATTAAAAAAAATGTTTTAGTAATTAGTTAATATTTTTATTCGTTTTTGCAAGAGTTTTCAAGCACCTATGGATTCAAAAAGAATTATTTATTAGTTTTTGTGATCTACTGAGGGGCAAATGTCAATAATTTGTGATTAAAATTTAGAATAGTTTCCAGTTTCCTGAAATAGGAAGAGTGATTACTTAGATTTTGTTTAATTAGAATAGTAATTACCTGTTTCTTGAAGGTTTTTTTCTCTTATTTTGGAGAGTTTTCCTCATTCTTTGAAGATGTTTCAGTTTCAGTTGTTCTCTTTTAGTGTGAATCCATTGAGAGAGGAAACATGTTTAAAAATCAATTATTTTCTAAGAATGTATCAGGGTAAAAAAAATTCTCCTCAATGTGCTGCAGGAAAATGATTTGGCTATTCTGTAATTGCAGACTATATTTTCCAAAAATGATCTTGTTATTAGGGAAATGTTGTTACCTGCGTGTGTATTTTTCTATAGTTAAGTGTTGACTTCAGATGAATGTTAGCTGGTTTCTCTTTGGGTTATCCTTGGTTTCCTACTAAGGGCCTGATTAGGATGTCGGTCAGAATGACCATCCGACCAACACGGCCACAGTGAGATTCTGACCGACTCAACCGCAAACCTTCCGAACACCGTATTATGATGTATACCAGGTAAATTTCTGACCGCGTCGGTCGGAAACGAGTCCGATGCGACCACGTCGGTCGGAAAGGCTGTTCTATAGGGATTCCGACTCCGCAAATGCATTGATTGTACTGCCGAGCAGATTGTGATTCATCCGACGCAGTTGCGGTTCCATGGCAGCCTGTTTGCCATATGGCAAGTGTAAATCACAGAAACTGCTGATAACTAACACAGGTATGGAATGCAAACTGCTTCATCAAATAATTAGATCTCCCTTAAGGAAAGTACTACACCTATCATATGCCACTCACACTCCACCTAAGAACACCAGACTCCTGTGTAAGCCATCTCTCCTAGCAACTTCCCCTCACTGGTAGTGAGCAATAGGCCCAGGTGGGCTGGCTGGGCAGAGGACTCACTGCACTAACCAGACATCCCGGCAGGCCTTCCACTCAAAACTCAATTCCCCTCAGTCAGCCATCTTGCTACTACTCTCACCCTTACTCACAGGAAGTCATTGGTCAAGTGGGGGGAGGGAGAGAAGTGTTAGAAAAGACACACACCCTCACTGGCAGGGAGCCATTGGTCAAGTGGGGGAAGAGGGAGGAGTGTTAGAAAAGACCACACATCCCAGCATGCCTTCCACTACAAACTACACCCCCCTCTGTCAGCCATCCTGCTACTGCACACACCCTTACTGGCAGGAAATCATTGGTCAAGTGGGGAGGAAGGGGAGGAGTGTTAGAAAAGATCACACATCCCAGCAGGCCTTCCACTCCAAACTCCACCCCCCTCTGTCAGACATCTTGCTACTACACACACCCTCACTGGCAGGAAGTCATTGGTCAAGTGGGGGGCGGGAGGAGTGTTAGAAAAGACCACACTTCTCAGCAGGCCTTCCACTCCAAACTCCATCCCCTCTGTCAGCCATCTTTCTACTATACACACCCTCACTGGCAGGAAGTCAGTGGTCAAGCGGGTGGGAGGGGGAGGATTGTTAGAAAAGACCACACATCAGAGCAGGCCTTCCACTACACACTACACACTACACCCCGCTCTGTCAGCCATCTTGCTACTACACACACCCTTACTGGCAGGAAGTCAGTGGTCAAGTGGGGAGGAAGGGAAGGAGTGTTGGAAAAGACCACACATCCCAGTAGGCCTTCCACTCCAAACTCCATCCCTCACCGTCAGCCATTTTGCTACTAGACACACCCTCACTGGCAGGAAGTCATTGGTAAAGTGGGGGGAGGGGAAGGATTGTTAGAAAAGACCACACATCCCAGCAGGTCTTCCACTCGAAACTACATCCCACTCTGTCAGCCATCTTGCTACTACACTCACCCCTCACTGGCAGGAAGCAATAGGCCCAGGTGGGCAGGCTGGGAGGAGGACTCATTGCACTGACTGCACATCCCAGCAGGCCTTCCGCTCCAAACTCCATCCCCCTCTGTCAGCCATCTTGCTACTACACACACCCTCACTGGCAAGAAGTCATTGGTCAAGTGTGGGGAGAGGGAGGAGTGTTAGGAAAGTCTACACATCCCAGCAGGCCTTCTACTACAAACTCCATCGCCCTCTGTCAGCCATCTTGCTACTACATACACCCTTACTGGCAAGAAGTTATTGGTCAAGTGGGGGGGGCAGGAGGAGTGTTAAAAAAGACCACACATCCCAGCAGGCCTTCCTCTCCAAACTCCATCCCCCTCTGACAGCCATCTTGCTACTACGATCACCCTCACTGGTAGTAAGCAATAGGCCCAGGTAGGCTGGCTGGGAGGACTCCCTGCACTGACTACACATCCCAGAAGGCCTTCCACTCCAAACTCCATTTCCCTCTGTCAGCCATTTTGCTCTACACACACCCTTACTGGCAGGAAGTCATTGGTCACGTGGGGAAAGGGGGAGGAGTGCTAGAAAAGACCACACATCCCAGCAGGCCTTCCACTCCAAACTCCATCCCCCTCTGTCAGCCATCTTGCTACTACACTCACTCTCACTGGCAGGAATCAATAGACCCAGGTGGGCTGGCTGGGAGGAGGACTCACTGCAGTGTCTACCCATCCCAGCAGGCCATCCACTCCAAACTCCACCCCCTCTCTGTCAGCCATCTTGCTACTACACACACCCTTACTGGCAGGATGTTATTGGTCAAGTGGGGGGGGGGGGGCGGGAGGAGTGTTAGAAAAGACCACACATCCCAGCAGGCCTTCCACTCCAAACTCCATTCCCCTCTGTCAACCACTCACCCTCACTGGCAGGAAGCAATAGGCCCAGGTGGGCAGGCTGGGAGGAGTACCCACTGCACTGACCACACATCCCAGTAGGCCTTCTAATACAAGCTCACAGAAACAGTCATCTGTGATGTACTTCCAAATCCATTTACCTCACATTTCACTATGGAGTGTCATTTAAAATTCACTGAGCTGTGCATGCACAATACTATGCACATACATGGATGATGACTCAGGCTGAGATACCACAGTCTCTTGAGTAGAAAAGAATGAGACCATCACTCACAGCATGACTAAATTATTTGGGAATATACACAAGCTGCTCAGTGTTAGGCTGTTACTTCAATGTGTCTGGTAGGACATAGACCATGCACAGCACACACACAAATAACAAATAAAATTAACAATAGATGAGTATGTATGTCATGCAATCCATGTAGATTTTGAGCTCACAAGTCCTCAAGTGTCATCTACAGAGTGCCAGGTTCAAGTTAATGTCAGTAGACATGTTACAATCCAATTTGAGAACATTACCATATCAGAACAGATGTGGAGCAAGACCATAATCCGCATCATGATCAAGTTGCATTGTCAATGCCAAATAAAGGCTAACATCATGTGGATAGGTGACAAATCAGCCATCTAAAACTGCATCCAGGCATTATTCTCAATGTGTAGCAGTTAAGGTATGATGTATCATCACATAATTGACTGTGTCATATCTTTACCAACAAGGCAATCTGGGAACACATCGCTGCAGAGAGAAGAAAACAGTCAGGTCCAGATTCCAACCTTGGATGAGCTCTCCGTCGAAGAAGACTCTCCCTTACCCTTAGACGAGGAGGAGGAACCTGGCCCATCAGGTTTGGCTCGGCAGACAGCACCAGCACGTCCAGCAGGATCTACGGCAACAACTCCCACCTTAGCTACCAATACCCAGCTGACACCTACCAAAACAGATGCACCATCAACCATGGGCAACACCACCATCATGGCTGCACAGTCCACTCTGGAGTTGACGGACACAAACTCAGTCAATGAGGAAGGAGGATCTGCTTCGACTGTGCAGGCACAAACCATACCAGCCTATGGAGGTAGGGGTGGTGGGAGGGGGCGTATGGATCCCTGTTGCCAAACAGCTGGTGTCAGTGATGGCCAAGCCTGCCTCTCCTGGGTACTCGATGGCTATGAGGGGTATCAGGGAGCAATGGGCCAGGTTTCAGAACACCTCCGGAACATTGAATAACTGCAGGCGTCCCAAGACCGAAGACTCGAGTGGTTCAATGAGCAAATGGAAAAGGTCATAGGGACGCAGAGGGAGATCAATTCCACCCTCCGCCAGGCCATTGCACTAATACGCGCCCCCCCTCTGTGACGTCTCCATATGTGCCTTCAACATCTGCACAAGCCATAGGGTGGGACGCATAGTCTGGTTGAGAATCATCAGTACCCCAAGAGCCTGCAGTTGTTGTCCCCCTCCCTAAATGTAGGGTGGATCGTCCAAAGAAAGATAAGGGAGGGTCGGAGGGCAAAGTCCAAGCCCCAGGCAGTAAAAAAAGGCACACCTGCTATCCTACTTTGTGCGCTACCCATTCACTTTTTTTGACTATTCATACCAACTGTTCCACATCAGATGGAAGTACACTGTTGGACTTTGGACTCTGATAACTGTGGCTATGACTTTTTGGATTTCAACCAGCAACACTGTCAAATTCTCTATTTTATTTTTGTTTTATTTTCACTGATCCATAATGTGTGTATTCACCTCTCCACCATGTTTTGTAAATAAAATACCCTTTGCACATCAATAGCAGCTCATGTTGTGCCCTTGACATCTATCTCAAATTGTTGTGAGTCTCATGTGAGCACTATGATGAAAGAATAATCAACCTAGGTCAACAGTTAATTGTAAATTGTACTTTAAGTGCCACAAAGTCAATCATTCATGACACCACAAGATAGTCAATTCAATTCAAAAGAGCTGTATTCGGTATATACAACAACCATAAAAGCAAGAACAAAATTTAGCGCACATTTGTTAAGACATTTCAATTCATAAAACAATTCAATTAATTATCAAGCACAATACTTTTCCTTGCAGCAATTGATTTTTGGATATAGGACGCCGCATATAAACATATCCCAGGATCATTGAGAGTAACCAACAGTTTCATAGCAGCATGGGTTGTTCTTGCATTGTGTTTTATAAAAAGTGGTTTCAGATAAAAACATCTAAAAGGAGAATAAAACTTACAAAAAGCATAAAGTGCATGGTGCTTTATTTAGATTGCCCATCACAAGGGCATTGGATGGAGGGGCACATTTTCATTGTAGGGAAAGCAACTAGGTGGTGTGCTATACCTAATCTCAAACAGGTCAGAACAAAACGATGTGAAGGCCTAGTCACTACCAACAAGTAATCTTAAAATCCTACTCTAAGCTCCATCGTTTGGTAAAATGCAAGGGTGGGTTGTTTCCATACCACTCTCATACGAGTCTCTATTTTGTTGGATAAAAAAATATCCTTAATCTCCTGTTTAGATATGGTTGTCACACCACCTGGATTTGCCTGAATCTGAAGATTAAATAAATTACTAAATGAATCATGGATATATTTAAGCCAGGGGATACGTGAGCTTTTATCAAGGAGCAGACAATCTTTAATGATAGTTTGAGTAAATTTGGTCTCATCTTCGGCCCAGATGGATCTCCATAACAATAAAGGCCGCATAGCAATCTGATCCGATAAGTAGTTTATTCCTACTTCTTGATGTATTATTTCAGTTGACGCTGATGGGGGTAGACATAAAAGGCGTTTTAAAAAATAATTTTCTTCATGTTGTAAAATCTGATTTTGATTATGACCCCACACCCCAGCCCCATAAAGGGCTGTGGCAACACACCTAGCCTTATATATGTCTACCATATCCTTGATATGGCGATTGCCTAGCTGTGATGCGAATCTAAAGATTCCATGTGCACTCTTGACCATCTTAGACCGATCGTTAAGAAGTTCATGCATCCAATTCCCATTACCTGAGTAGGTTATTCCCAGGTAGCAGAAGGTATTGACAGATTCAACTGGCGAACTCTCAATATAGAAAGTTTTACATTTCTTGGTTTTATGGCCACAGGCCATTACAAAAGTTTTGGCCTTGTTAATTAATAATTTCCTATTGGTTATAAAATTACTAAAATTATCTATTAACCGTTGAAGACGGACCAACTGGGGTTCTAGAGAGCAACACCTCATCATCTGCGTAAAGTAGGATAGGTACGGGGCTACCTGCGAATTGTGGTGCATCTGCCTGTATCAACCGAAGGGCTTTGTCAACTTCATTTATAAATAGTGAAAAAAGTAGTGGTGCTAAGACACAGCCCTGGCGGATACCTCTTTTAACCTCAAAGTTTGGTGTGCACTCGCCATGTTGTCCATATCGCACCTTACATGACAGTTTCTCATACAGCCTTGCAAGGAAAAAAATTATTTCATTGGGGGCCCCAAGGTTGAGCAAGGTTGGCCACAAAATGGTATGATCAACAAGATCGAAGGCACTACTGAGGTCTGCAAAGCACAGATATAATCTTTCCTGCTTGGCATGCGTATATTTACCTATCAAAAGTTCTAAGTTGACGCATTTCTCTAGCGTTCCCAGCCCTTTTCTAAAGCCATATTGTACTGGTGAGAGTATCTCGTTTTCGTTAGCCCAATCTTCTAGTCTCACCAATAGTATTCTGCTCATCACTTTAGCCGATGAGTCCAGAAGCGAGATGGGCCGATAGTTTTTAGCCTCTGATTTTATGCCTTGTTTTAAAAATAGGAAGTATCACTGATTGACCCTATGATGACGGTATATACTCTGTCACGGCTAAGTTAAAAACTCTAGTTAAAATAGGGCCCCATAGTTGTATTTCAGCTTTTTAGACATCAATTGGGACCCCGTCTGGGCCTGGTGCTTTATCACCCCTACTACCAGTCAATCCTACCTGTACTTCGTCAATTGTGATCTCTAGTGGTATCACAGGCCACTTACTCCCTGTTGGGGTTTGCGTCCTAGATACATCATGGTCAGGTGGGTTAAAAATACTAGAAAAATGTCTCACCCATGCATCGCAATTAACATGGGACAGTAGTTCGGGGGATGATTCCCTCTTTAAAAACGGCGAGTTCACAGTTTCCCAAAATAACTTATTGTTCTCTGTATCCGCTGCCATAGATAACTTGTCCCACGCTTGCTCTTGAAGCTTACTTTTCCTTGCCTTAAGGGCCAATTTATAATTTTTGATTATATCATTATTTCTAGGTTTATTGCCAAGAGCTTGTTTAAGTTGGCTTAATGCCTGTGTACAAGTGTGGTCAAACCAGCCCCTGCGTTGTCTACTTTTTTTTCCGAAAGATGCGGTCAGTATCCCCTCAATTACAACATTAATTTTTGAGAAATTAGCTAACAGCAAAGAAGGGTTAACATCCTCATTGAGGCAATAAGAAATCTCTGCACAACATTTTGTAACAATTTCATATAATACTTTTGCCGGATCCACACCTACCCATTTAATGCATGTCCCATTCGGTCTAGTGGGAACAATGCTAGTTATAAAATCTTGGTTTACTAACACCTTTGGGCCCCAGACAAGAATAGACATAGAAATACAGTTATGATCACTCAGTGCTAACTCAGTGATCCATGGAGTAGAACACAAGTGGCTAATACTAGTTGAAATTAACATATGGTCAATAATGGATGCAGAATTTCTGCCTATAAACGTTGGTATAGGACCACCACTAGTATCCCTGGCACACTGTAGTAGTACCAGATCATATTTAGCCATCATCAAATTTAGAGCCCCTCCATAATCATTGTGTGTGAAATGCATACAATCGTCATCCTCGCCGTACATATTCCCACAGACCTTAGTCATCGACATTGGACATGATTGTATATTAAAATCCCCCACCCATATTATTACAATATTGGTTGTGATCATGCTTAACAAATTATCAAGTCCATTATCTAAATCAAATACAGTATTACTACATGTTGAATCAAACACGTTGTTGTAGTAATTAACCACAACCACGTCCCTGCTGTCGTTACAATGCAAGCACATGATCTGAGAGTGTGCACCAATCGTGATAATTCTTTTCACAATAAAAACCGATAACTTATTTGAAATAAGGGTCAAAAGCCCCCCTTTGGCACTGCCTAGAGCCAATATGAAGTGAACCCTTCTACATACACCGGTTCAGTACACCAGGTCTCTTGCAGGTAAATTATATCAAGGTCACTAGTAATAAAGTCCTGCCATCCTGGAGAATCCTGCTTACTCCTTAGGCCGGCAACATTCCAGGTTGTAATTGTATAGCCTTTCTCTGATCGCTCCCCTGGATTAGCCCGAGGGTGCTCACCCTTACTTCTATTAACTGTACTTAAAAACGGGGCCTCTGTCAGTGTGCTCTCAGTGTTTGTGGGAACAGTGAGTTCATTTTCCGGTACGTTAGTTACAGGCAATGCCCCCCGCCTTTGTCAGCTGCCCAGTCTCCGATAAAGTGAGGCTCCAAACTGGGAGAATCAGTACCCTTTTGTCAATCATTATCTTGTAGGGTACTCAGTGCCTGGTATTTATTTGACACTGGTAAATCATGTTGGGGATATGTTGACAAGAATGATGTTGTACGGAGGGGGTTTCGTTCAACTTCCCTATGTTGCGTAGGTCTTAAATGCCTATAAAAAAGCCAAGGGGTTGTAGTGACATGTACGAATCAAATTCTAACGGTAAGGGTGCTCTATCCAAGGTGTTTCTAGCCCAGCTTGGATTTCTAAAATTAATAATTATGCAGTCTCCTTTGAGATGCTTCTGTAAGGGGCCGATCCATCCCACTCTTCGTGTTTGGAGTATCTGGTTAGCTCCTGTCACAGGATAGCCACAGTTCTTATCAAGCCAATGTACTACTCTATTCTTTAGGGTCTCATGGCTCTCCGTTTGACCAGGCTGTAGGGGGGCACATTCACCAAGACTGCAACATATGGGCAACATTCGGGAGGTAAATTATTAGAAACATCTACTCTTCCCTCGTGAGTCATATTCTTACCCGACTTAATATATGTAGCAGTTGATTGTTCCGTGTTGGACCTATCCCCTCCGGGTAATGGAAGTTGGTTAGTCAGGGTCTGTTGTCTTCATGGATAATAGTTTGCCGGCTCATTATTTCCTTTTTTTGACCCTGTGATTGTCATGTCATTTCGTCCCCCATCAGATTCTCTACCTATCCCTTTCTTTCTTCCATTATCAGTTGGGATTGTTACCCTAGGCGCGGACTCGGCTTGCCCTCCCCTTGTTGCATCCCTCCTTGTCCCAGCGCTGGTACATGTATCCCTCAAAAGGACACTAAACTTAGTAACCTCGCTAGACAGTTTGCAAATTTTCTCATGGATCGGCCTAAGCAGCTCCTCGACCTTCGTTATAATTGTGGCTATAATTAATGATGTTTGTGTGTTAACAGTGGTGCCTTGGCTGACTGAGCTGTTGCATATGGGGTCTATGGGGGTCTGCATAGGGCCTTTCTTACTTTTGAGATTCCCCACCACTGTTTGTCTCTTTTTACACCCTCTCTTTCTCTTCGGGGATGGCAATCTATAAGATATATTCAAACGAGGAGAATCAGGTTGTATATGTATATGCAATTCGGGTTCGGATTCTATTATATTTTCAGGGGTCCTAGGGGTTCCTTGAGACTCAATATGGGCAGCTACCACAAATTGCGTGCTCCCTCCCGGTAATAATCCACTGCTATCACCTGTCTGCCCGCCTGCCACCGGTAATAATCCACTGCTATCACCTATCTGCCCGCCTGCCACCGTACCGGGACACAAGGATAAGCGGCGTTCTGTCCTATCTATTTCATTGGTGATTGCACTGACTGCTCGCACTAAAAAGGAAACAATCGTGGTGAGTGGATTATCAGTTACGGGTTTTTGGATCTTGCGTCTAGCCATATTTGCTTCCCAGGGGGTGTCTGAAAGTGGGATGTAAGCAAATAAAATCTATAATACAAACACTCCTAGTTTTAATCAAAAGTTCAATGTGAAAGTGCAAACTGCTGGGTTCAAAGTGCAACGTGCTACAGAGTAAAAGGCGAAAATGATAAAATCACACAATTATTAAAAAATAACCGAGCCCTTTAAATTGTTCCTTTAAAAGGTATTTCAATAGAAGAAAGTACAATGTCTGATCAAGAATTGGTTGCAAGTTGGATAGAAAAGGTTAGTCAGTGATGCCTTCCTAAAACAGATTCCTAAAGTTAGGACGCATACGTAAGAGGTACTTCTTGCTCCTGGGCACCGTTAACTCGCTCCTAGATGATATGATAAAGAAAATATTTTATAACATATGATTTAAGGCTTTCACTGTCTTCCAGTTAATCGTTTAAGGACCACAATTTGTTGTCAGCAAAGTAGGCCCAAAGTTTTGCCAAGGCCCACTAGGAAGCAGAAACGGGGGTAACCTGAAGGATGGCTCCATACTCAAAAAAGGAAAAACCAAGGGGGGTGGCCCAGCCCGGCCTCAAACGGCCGTGGACGGGCGCTTTGCCGGGCACGGCCCGGGCACGCCCGCCCTTGGCCCGCGCTGCGGGTGTGCTTTGCCCTTTTTCAGTGCCTCCAGGCGCAGCAGGGGAGCGCCGGCGGCCTCACACTGCAAGGAATGCTGGGCCGTGTGGTTCTCTGGCCCCTGGTAGCTGGCGTCCCGCTGACGGTTCGTGTCACAAGATAGTCATACAGATTCAGTGTATCATACAAACTTTAGTCCACGGTACATTTTCACAGATAGTTATTTGTAAGAAAAATCAACACAAGTTGACATCCCACTCAACAGTCTATACTACCTAACTAGTTTGTCGTGTTCAAACAACTAAACAAAATATTTGGAGGAGCTACATCAGACAATGCAAACTTCAATGTGAAACACACATTTTATTTGCTGTGAACACCTGCTAGCAGATCACAAACACCATAAATGACATACACAATCAGTGACAAAATAAAAGCACACAGGACTGTACTACTAGCCAGTGCGAACAGGTACCATTACAAGAAGTTGGGTTGCATCTTTAGCTAGGTTACAAGCATATGTCAGTGGTGTGGCACTTGCACTGTGACATACAATGAGAACACACATCTACAGCTACATAATTTTTACCAAACCATGCTCATCTAGGTGATATGAATGGAAACTACCATGGTCTATCCCCACACCCACATTGCTTTTGAGCACATGATGGTACACTTATTGCAAAACAAAGTACACATGACAGGATAAAAGTCCATTGGTGCTGTAGCAACCTAAATTCCTACAATTCCAAGCAGGTGTCATAACAGTTATGTAACCTCAAAGTCTGTGTCAGACATTCCCAGGATCATTCCAGGTTGCATTCGGACACAGCATCATATGCTTGGTGATGGCACAACTCAGAAACTCCCCTCAGATGATGACATGGCAAAGTGAACTGAAACAACAAAATTGAAATAAGATAAGCAAGGGCAAATCATGTCTCACAAGTAAGAGCAAACTTAAACTTCAACCAGAAGAATGTCACTGTTAACACTGGTTAGGCCTGAATGAGACAGTGTGCATGTAACTATCACCATATCTCAAATCTGTCCTGCATAAACATTGGCACACTTATTCTACACTGTGATGTGTACATATACATAGTCCACACAGCTACACAACAACATACACAGTGGAATAGGAAAACACCTCAGTGCATACTTACAGTCATGAAAAGAAGTTGTTTATAAGCTGTTCTCACAAGTCAACTCCTTCCTCCTGTATCCTGGATCCTCAGCCAGTGACACTAGCTGGTCTCCTTCATCTTCAATCAGAGGGATTTCCTTCCTAACTACCAGGTTGTGGAGCATGCACTAGGCAATGGTGATCTGGCACACCTTTCTAGGAGAATATTGTAGGGCTCCTCCAGTTTTGTCAAGACAGCAGAATCATGCCTTCAGGAGGCCAAACGTCCGCTCCACTATCCGCCTTATCCTCCAATGGGCCTCATTGAAGCGGAGTTCTCCTGGAGTGACTAAATTCCGCAATGGTGTTAATAACCATGGCTGGTGGGGGTATCCTGTGTCCCCTAAATGTAAGATAGACATTAGCATAATGTTCAAGCAAACATTTAGTGATCAGACACCCAAAGCCACTCACAACAAACAGCATTAACACGCTTACTTACCAACAAGCCAGGCCTGCTTTGGAAGTAGTTGAATCATCAAGCGAGGTATGACGCTGGTCCTTAAAACATGCGCTCCGTGGACTCATCTGTCAAATCAGGCACAGACGTGGGAAATACAAATATCTGCCAAACACACCACCTGTACGTTGATTGAGTGGAAGTGCTTCCTGCTTCGATATACTTGCTCATTGGCCTGTGGTGGAATCAAAGCAATATGTGTCCCATCAATTGCTCCAATGACATGTGGGATTCACCCCAACCCATGAAAAGCAGCATTGATTTCGTTCAATTCCCCTTGTTTGGGAAACCTTATATAGCTGTCCTTGTGTCTGGTCAAGGCCTGCAGTACATCCCTAAGTACATTGCTAAACATGGGCTGGGACATTCCGTCAGATGTTGCCACTGTTTACTGTAATGACCCAGTGGCCAAGAAATGCAGTACTGCCATCACCTTGACTTTGGGAATCAGTGATGTAGGATATTAGCGATGTGGATGCAATGAAGGTGCCAACTGCGGGCACAAATCATTTATTGTGGCCTTATTGAGACAGAATTTTTGTATCACGTCCCTCTCTTCCATGGTTCATAGGTCAGGAAAGGGCCTCTCTTATGGCTCCTCCATGATACCTATGTGTGGAGGATAAACACAGTAGGTTTCAGATCACATTGTACCCAGCAACATGTACTTAGACAAACACCAAAGGCCTAATGAAAACACATGACATTCCATGGCAGTGCAAACCAGATTTCACAAAATAAAATTGTACTAACCATACCACAGCATACATGGCATTTCAGATTATGTCTCAAATGTATTGTTACACAGGAATGAAAGTACACTTAACTCATATCACTAGTGGCAGTTTTTTTAATGCAAAATCAAGCAAGATTGAGTCCAATTCTCACAAGCCAAGAACACATGACTTAGGTATGTCTAATGACTAAGGAAATTTTGTCGGAAACACAGTGGGATCAAGTTATGTATGGCATCATGTACACAACATACATCTTGAAATTCACTCAGTACTTCATGCAGGCAAATGTTGCATGGTGTACACTGTCATGCTGTGATGTCTGCATTGCACACACAATGACATGCACAACCCATTGACAATGTACATCTTTCTCAATATGCAGATTTCACTTAAGTATGGAACACATAGACCACTTACAATGTCCCATTTACTCTCAATGACTCTGTATGGTGAATGAATTTTTAGTTTAAAGGCCCCCTGGGAAGGTAGGATACTGTACATCAGACACACACCCAAATATTCTACCTGGACATCACACACATTGCACACTGGATGACAGAGGCTTCCCAAACTGTTATATGGTGTATTCACACCTGTCAATGGACATGGGCCACATACTGCCTGAGAGAAATTTGAAAATCAGAATCTGTACTGTGTACTTTCATGTTGGTTTAGCCTGCCAACTAGTGTTTCAGTGCGGTATGTGTGTCAGTACCTGTATGGAGTTTATATCACTAATGTGAATTTCTCATCATCAACTTCGCTTGGTATATTAGGTAGGCGTGTACACATCAGTTTGACAAGGAGATGCCTTGTTTCCTGTCTTATTTAAAGGTACATTTGCTTGTGGAGTCATAGCTAAATTGACTCTAATGGTGCATATGTGGTTAAGTTGTTACTGTATACAGTCACTGCAACAACTCCACACACATGATGCAATATCAGCGTTACGTCAGTCAAGTCACAAGCCCTCACATGGCAAATCACAGTGCTCCACAATGTTCCTGTCAGCTGTAGGAAAGTGACCAGGTGTATGTGTCATAATGTCCATTCAGGCCATTTGTAGATCATGTTAGACAATGCGTAATTGACACAGTGTAATCATTGGCAATTTGGCATACTAGTTAGGTGTATGTCCAGGGCCAAATGCTACCGTTCCCTTCCGCAGAAGACATAGGTGTGCTGAGGTCAGTCGTTATGAGTTTTCATGCCACATGTATTGTTCTCCCATCCACAGTGTAGTGAGAGGTGTTGCATGATCACTTAGGGCAAGGTCAGGTTGGAATGTGGTGTCAACAGTAAATGAAAAAGTGTCATGAAATATGTTAAGATCACATGTTTGACAACAGGTGCAGTGTTTGAGAATTCTAGTATGCTAACTTGGTTATTGTTTACGCAAACTATTCTTGACCAATGTGACAAAGTACATAGATATGCACATCGTGCATGTGTACTAAGTGTCCGATACAATGTCATCCTTACAGATCAAAACTTGTAAGAAGGTATTCCTGTTGGGGACCATCGCCTGGAAGGTGCTTTCCCTGGGGGTCACACGTCGGTTCAGAGCCCACTGCCGCAAACGGTGGCAAGAACTTAGGGGCTGGGCAAAGAAGATGTCGAAGTGCAGCTGGGCCTGGCACCTCCATGCAGGAGGGGCGCGCACTGCACCCTGACCCCCCCTTATGCATCGCATCCTGGTGGTGGCCTATCCCAACCTCGATGGGCAGTTGAGAGCCAGACAGCAGCAAGGAGGGGGTGAATATGTGCCTTGATGAACTTTGTACAATACCATGCATGTACACGTTTTGCAGGCAGTGTCATGACTTTTAGGTATTGCAACAATCGAGACCAATGTAATGTGTAACATGTAGCATATGCAACAAGAGCTGTTGTTGCATGGTTAGGTCCTTTGAATCAGGGCCATGTATGCCTGAAAGAGGCTGGGTATTACCAGTGGTGCAATTCCATCGTACAATGGGCCCATGACAACACAATGCACAAGAAAGAGACCCTTTACCTGTTTCTGTGATGCTCAACATAGTTCATCACAAATACCATTGTTTGCCATGCTCTCTGTATTGAGCCTACAACACTTTTGTGTTATTTGATGCATGTGAACTTGACTGTGACATGCCATGCAATATAACCAGGTAGCAGGCACTATGTAATTGCAGGCCTTAATAAGTGGAGATTGACCTACGTTAAACAATGAACGAACAGCACTAGTGCTATCTTTTGTAACCCTGGGCGGAGTTCGCGTAGCGGCGCTACATGGAATTCAGCGAAGTTGCAGAAAAACTCCGCGAGCTACGCAGAGTTCTGCGAGCGCGCGGAGTTGCTTGTTCCGCCCGTTCGCAATGCGTTTTTGACGTTCGGGAACACGTATTGCATGTTCGGGGACGCTTATTGCGTGCTCGGGGGGAAATATCGTGCAAACTTCACCACGCGGTCGCCAATGGGTGCAGCCATCTTGTTTTTCACTTTTTGCTATGGTTCTGGGCCTGTTTTCCTATCCTCCCTATATCTTTTCAATTCTTTGTTTCTAGAAACTTTTTTCTGATCTTTTTTATTTATTATCTATCCCTCTCTATTCCTGATTGTATATTTTGCGTTTTTTTCTACTTTTTGTGTGTTTTTTAGTGCGTTTTTCACTCTTTTTCTATTACTTGCTTTTTAATTTTTTGTTCTTACTTCCTATATTTTCTTTTCCGCCCCCGCCTACCCAGAACCATGGTGAAGAGTCTTAAAAAGACTAAGGGGAAGAGGTCGAGGAGCGCGAGCTGCGACCGCCTTCCTTGTGGAAGGCGGCGCCCAGAAGGGGCACAGCCACGGGCCTTATTCTCTGAGGTGGAGGCGGAGGTTGCCACACTGGTTTTTTTTGTCCAGCGCCACCTCCCTTTCCCCTGGTTATGTAAGAGAGGTTAGAGAATTTAAGTTAGGTAATACAGATAGGAAAGACTCCAGTCCTTTCCTTTGTCCTGTCAGGCTGTCCTGTCCTGTCACTAAGATAGTGGTAGTAGTTAGTTAGTTAGTATTATGTAATTTAGCGGCTTGCGTGACGCGTCCTCTCATATGACTTCAGTCCTAGTAGAACCTTTTGTAGTTCGTATAGTGAGTGAATAGCACCCAACCAATTTGGTGTATGCAAATGCAATATGCATGCGTCCATCTATGCATTAAGAAGAATAAATGCAGACTTAGTAATTGGCCCGTCAAAGATGATGAGAGATGATTAGGAATGAGATCGGAACTTACAAGCAAATATAATTTTTTTGCAATTCATTCCAAAGTCTGGAATAGGCGGGCTAGGTATGTTTAGGATTCAGGAATCGGAATTGAACTGTGGAATAATAAAGATAGGATGGTGCGCGACTGCAATACTAGTCTACTACTAGTCGATCTGATTTAGGATAGGTCAATGTTATTGCAATTGCCGTTTCCTGTCTAAAAATATTTTTAGAGCGATTATATGTATTTATTTAACACACATCATTTTTTGTCTCTTTAATTATGTCTTACATGATCAGCATCCAGGGGCAAGAAGAAGACTGGGTCTGCTGGCAGTGCTGAGGCGGGTGCGCGAGCCGGTGTGGCCTCCCAGGACCAGCTGGAAGTGGCCTCAGGCGCAGATGGCTCTCCTGCCGGCCCCAGTAAGTCCTCCTGGTGTTGTTATATTAATATTTCCCTTACTTTTTCCGCTCTATTATTTCCATTTCCTAATTTTAATTTTTCCAAAATCCTCTTCAATCTATCTGTTTGTAAATTCTTGTTTTTGCTCCATTACCTACTACTACTAACATTGTTTCTAGTGTCTGTTTTTTTTCTTTACATCAAATCAAACTGCCTCTGACTAACCTCTGACTATGTATTAGTCTGTCTGTAGCTTGCTTTCTTCTGGGTTTCCACTCAACTTTCCCTCTCCCTTATATGTGGATTGCCTAGTAGTGGTACTGTAAGACTCAGAGAACCCATTGGTCCTAGGCCACTACTGGTACTAGTAGTAGTAAGGACTCCTTACTACTACTAGTACTAGTAGCACTAATCTGCTGTGCAGATTGCATGCCCAAGTAAGGTAGTCTACTCAGGTTTATGAGATGAGAAGGCTTTCTTTTACTGTCTCATGCTCAATCAGTAAATGGTGGTCACTCACGTTGGACACCAGAAAGAGGTGTATTTTACTTTTTCTAATCCAGGTCTAGTATTTTTTTATTAGCAGCAGTTGATGGTGAACACTGAACAACTGATTACCGTGCACCATGGCAGGAAGTAAGTATGAGGAGGAGGAGGACGGCACCATTATTTTCCAACTAAGAGAGACCTCATGTCCGCCCAGTTGGCCACTCTTTCTTCTTTTCAAAAAATGAGATGCACCAATAGCTCTAGATACTGAGTCCAGTCCTTTGGGTTGTCCTCTTCTTGAGAGGCTTTTCAAAAATTGCCACCAACAAAATGCCCAATCGGATATTATTTTGTTATTTTTGATAGGACATACTGTCCACTCTACTCTAGTATCCGAATTGTAGATAGTGATGTGTGTGGTGTATGTATTATTAATTATGGATTTTCAATCTTGCTAATGAAAAAATAAATAGGGAGGCGTATATTGCATCTAAAAAATGTGAAATGTTTTTTCCAGGCGTACGGACCACCAGTGCCGGGGCCAGCGGTGAGGGCCATGCCACTCCGGAGGGAGCAGATGGGGCAGCTGCAGGGGGAAGCCAGCAGTAGTGGCGGGCAGTGGTAAGTCATATTCCTTACTTATTGAGAATGATAAATACACTCGCTGCAAGGGTGT
Source organism: Calotriton arnoldi (assembly GCA_963921515.1). Classification (NCBI taxonomy): domain Eukaryota; kingdom Metazoa; phylum Chordata; class Amphibia; order Caudata; family Salamandridae; genus Calotriton; species Calotriton arnoldi. Next base: position 180,296 of record CAWUFW010011762.1, read on the forward strand.
ACACTTAGTACACTGTACCTCTGCTGAGACTAAGTTGTTATGAACACTGAACAGTTGAAGAAGACACCCTTTACTTAACATTAGCATTAGCGGTGGGGGTTGAGTAACTAATGGCCTATTCTATTCTATCTTCAACTCAGCAGAGAAAGTTTTATGACGAAGACAAAGAGTCAGACGACATGTAATATATCACTGGCAGAGAAGGATGGGTGGGTGAAGGAAGGGGCCTCGGGATGCATATAGGCGGGTGATGATAGGATGCATGGGTAGTTGAAGGATGGGTGAAAGGTGAAAAAAAGCAGAAGGGATGCCTGCCTGGGTGGGTGAAATTGTATGGGTGAAAGGAATCCTCCGGGGGTCTGAGGGGTCAAACTCAAAGGCAAGCAAGGACGCATGGGTGGTGGTTGGTTAGTTATATCTATGACAAATGTATGTTGTCGGTGAAAGGTTTATGACAGCCATGTTTGGATGGATGGATGTCTGGATGGTATCATAGTAGGTGAGAAGATTCAGACTGGATGAAGAGAATGCAGAAGAAAATTAAACCGTGCCGGAGTACCAAAGCCAAGGGTGAAGAATAAAATAATGCTAGAAGAGCAATGCAATGATAAATGAAAAAAGCCCTGGGAAGGTTTTTGAATCTGATTCAAAGGTTTGAGGCTGTATTTCAGAATGGAATACTCCCTTGATTCACAGTAGTTTGCAAGCACAACATATATATTGTGCATGACTATTATTATGTACTCTACCCACCCATCATCAATCACCTCCCTCCGACTCCGAGGCCCACTTCCGCTCTAGTTCCTACCCATGTCATTTTGACTGTGTCAGCCATGGGTGGCCTATCGGCTGCATGGGAACTACTTACAAATCAGGATGTCATCATCACGTGAGTGTGTGACGTGATGTCGTGCCTTATATCATCATCATTCATAAGCATGTCATGTGCCTTAATGCAGTAGTCAGGGTGAAAGTGAAATTGAGCATTTGCCATTGATTTAATAGAGTATGGACGTAATGGAAAAATAGATAATTGTGTAGTACAGCTGCCCCACCTGCAGACAGTAGTAAAGTAACGTGAGTCTGCTACACAAGTATGTCTGTCTAGGGTACAAGCTGACTGAGCTGGGATGCCTACAAGATTAATTGTGCTAAACAAGAGAGAGAAGAAGAATACTTGTCTACTCCATAGTGCCTATTACCTGAAAATCTAATCATCACATCCAAATCTTAGGGGCAGAGGAAGTGAGGAGGATACCACAACTGCTAGTGCTACTGTGCCACTATAATTTTTATGTGTGTAATTTTGTGTTACTGTTGTGCTAAGAGTATTGGTTACAATTGTCTGTTTTCTTTCTTGCTATAGCTACTCCTTCCCAACCCAACAGGCAGGAGTTAGCAGTCATGGCCCGGCAACGGAAGCTGGAGGCCATCCAGCAAGAATGTTATGTTATGTTATGTTATTAGCATTTATAACGCGCACAGCTACTCAAAGAGTGTCCCGGCTCGAGACCAAACAGGGGCGGAGATCAGTGGATCGTTAGATAAAAAGCAGAGTTTTCAGCCGTTTCCTGAAAAGCTTCGGGTCCTGGATACCGTGAAGGTCCAGGGGAAGAGAATTCCAAGCCACCGCTGCCTTATAAGCCAGAGAACTGCCACCAATTCTTGTAAGGCAAAAGCGCGGAATGACCGCCAGGAGCTGCACCGCTGAGCGCACCTGTCTCTTGGGAACATAGAACTTAAAGCGTTTCCTGAGGTATACAGGGCCAAGTTCATACAGGGCTGAGTGAGCCACGGTGAGGGCTTTAAATTTTACTCTTTCAGCCACAGGAAGCCAGTGAAGATCGTGCAGATGTTGCTTCATACTAGATCTCCCCGGAATGTTAAGAAGAGACCTTGCTGCAGCATCTCTGGACTACCTGAAGCCTCTTCAGCAAGTACCCTGGCAGGCCAACATACAGGGCATTCGCATAATCAATGCGTGAAAGGATTAAGGCAAGAGTAACGATTTCCTTGGCTTCCCTAGGGAGGAGGGGAAGGAATTTCCTAAGTGATTTAAGGGTGCCAAAGCACTGCCCAGCTAGCTTTTTAATCTGTGTGGAAAACTGGAGATTTTCGTCGAACCAAATTCCGAGGTTTTTGGTAGGCTGACCCACGGAATTGGGCAATGGATAAGCAACCGGCCAGAATGATTCCCCAAACTGGGGAGGAAAAGTCCCAAAGAAAAGGATCTCTGATTTGTCCTCATTGCACTTGAGCTGCGCGGAGAGGAGCCATTGAAAAACAGCCGTAAGGCATGTTCTAGCTCGAGAGGTGGATGAATCGTTTTTTTTCCAAGTGAAGAGGAGCAGGGTATCATCAGCATATATGATAATCTTTGCACCCAACCCCCAGAATATCGCCGGCTGGTTGTCCTGGCGGAGGAGGCGCCAGCTGCAGCTTCCTCCAATGCCCCGGGCCCCAGCCAGGCCCCCCATGTGCCTCCGGTGGTACGGCGCCGTGTTCTGGCAGCCGCCCGTCGCCCATCGTCATCAAATTCATCATCCACTGCTGCCCACCCCTCTTGTTCCTGCAGGAATTTCGGCGCCGCAAGCTCCGCCGGATGGCGCACCTAGAGGTCAGGCTGGAGGAGGTCCTGGAGCGCAGTAGCCGGCACACCCACCGCTAGACCTCAGTCTTCGCCCTTGCCCCTTTTTTAATCTTTTTTTTGGTGGGTGGGATGTTGGGAGTTGGGGAAACTTGGGGTTTTCTTGAACTTCTTGACGTGTACAATCATGGACATTTATTTAATTTACTGGACATTGGTTGGGGTTAGGGAGAGGGGTGGGTCAGGTGTTGTGGGTTTCTTCTTCTAGTTTATATTTGTTAGGGTAATAAATTATTTATAGTTTTACAATACATATGATGTAAATCTTTTCTTAGGGAGTTACTCTTTTACGTCGCCTTGTTTGTTCCTCCTTTTGCTGCGGGGCCACAGCCAGTTTTTGAAATCTGCCAATAGTGTAACACACCAACAGATGTATGCAGTACCCTCACTTGTCCTATTACTGTCAGTCTCTCCTCCTAGTCTATGCATTCCACAACTAAAACCCCTTTGTAGTATGCACTCAGAAGGATGTGGGTGTGTGAATTAATTAATTTCCATAGTATATACATTATTGCCTCCCCCACACTTCTTCTCTTACCTGTGATTGATGTTTAGGCGAAGCGATGGCTGCATGGTGATGGTTTGGTTTCCTAAGGTACCATGGTGGGTGGTGGTAGCAGTAGTAGACAGTTGCATTTGCAAAAAAATAAACTGAGACAGTCAGTCACCTGAGGGAGACTAGGGAACGAGTAGTACAGTACACAAGAAGAAGACTGCCAAACAAGAAACCATGATGATGAATGATAAGCAATACTAAAGTAAAATAAAACATAATGGTGGCAGGGATAGCCTAGTACAAGTTACAAACTGAAGTTGACTCGACCTATGAAGTGGACAAGCGTAACCTTTAGTGCTGAAAGGATGATAAATCGATGCCTGCAATTAATAATTATGATGGGTTAATTATGTTCCTCTGGAAAAAAATTGAATAGCGAATACTGAGCATGGGTGGGCAATCTAATCTATATGTTGCCAGTGTGGCTGATATATATATATATCCGGTGGCCGGCAACTGCTGAAGGGAAACAATAAAGCACAATTTTGCACAAAAGTTGGTGTCCGTGCTTCTATCTCGGCGAGGGAAACAAGACAGTGAGGTGTGGAGGAGATTGGCGCATATATATATATATATATATCGGACACTTGTCTGTTTCACTTTGTGGTGTTCAAGAAAAACAAAGAACTGCGAAATACTATGGATTGTGTGGAGGCATTTTTGAGGTCCGTACTTGCTTCGAATCCCCCTCAGTGCAGAAGGTGGGATAGGACTGTTGTATTATATATATATATATATATATATATATATATATATATATATATATATATACATTATATATATACTTAGAGCAGAAGAAGTTCCTCGCCCTGCCTTGAGTTAGTGTAGCTTTCACCACATCCGTCCCAGCAAGTGTGTGAACAATTATTGGTGTAAATTTAATTTAGTCACACCTCAATATTATAAATCACACAGCCCGGGGGAAGAGGGTTATGGTTTGATGAATGGTTGGGAAGGGGTATTTGAGGGAAAGGTTTGACAAAGACAAACACTACACATGGACAACACACAATCTTGGCAGATGACCATCATAAATCTGTTAAGGGAGAAAAAGGAAATGCAAGCATGATGATGACTTGATGATGATGAGTAGTACTAGACTAGTAGTACAGGGCAGCAGTATATTATTAATTATTATTATTATGCAATTGCCTTGCCTGTCTGCCCTCAGAGAGACCCAAATTACATACATTTTATGTTCTGTTGTACCGGGCTTACTTTTAAAGCTAGCAAAGAAAATTAAAAAATAGCTGTAGGGGTCAAATATATAAGCAAACAAAATAAACGACAACACACACAGTCGTAATGATTGAAGAGAAAAAATGAATCAAATGAAAACTAAAAGATGATACTTCTATGTTATGGTCAAATTGGGAGTTGCATCTCGGCATTCCTCTTGGTCCTTCCTTCCATGGACGCTCCGTCCGTCAATCTTGGGTACCACTGCCTGCCTGGTGGATGCGGATTGGTAAGGTAAGTGTGAGTCGTTTTTCCCAGTATAGCACAGGGTAAAGGCAGGCCTGTAAGTGTGGATGGAAAAACAAAAGGGATATTGAAAAATCAAGGAGAAAAGTAAAAATGCATAAATTAAGGAGGAGTGCACCAAGGACACTTTCAGAGGCGGCATGGCTAAATCATGTCTACTCTGTTTCCAGCATTAACCTACAACAACAGGACAGAGCAGGCCTGTGGCGCCCACCCAACCTCCACTTAGCTTAGATTTTGAGCCAGACACCACTGAGCACACATACACAGCAACATAGCATTTTCCAAATTAAGTAACTAAATCAATGCACTGCTGTCAGTCATACCACTACACTCGCCTCCACCACTACACAGACATGTAGGTCTGGTGTGGTTGTTGTTGACTTGTTCACCTTTTAGGCCACCTCATGAATGCCCCGAGTTATTCCATCAATCATCTCCGATCCTACTGACTGACTACAAGTATGGTATGGTCATCATGGTGTCCAATTCTGTAGTGTACCGAGTGAGTCACTCCAGAATCAAAAATGCAATGGATCGGCCTGCAGTAGTACAATTTTGTTATTAAACAACAAGAAGGGAAACATTGACCTGAGTCACTTTTTTGTGTGTAGATTAAATACTAGTAGACATTATGCACAACAATAACACAAACACCAATCACTCAGAGTCAGCTTCCAATGCATGCCATCATTTACCTGTTCTTACGGGGAAGTCCGTCTCGGCTCGGAAAGGAGGATAGCTATAGTCAGGTCCTTTGGAGGGACTCGACGAGGCAGGCACACATTTCTTGTACTATTCTCCATCCAATGTCTGGCTTGAGGGAAATGGATTTAGGGCGAGTCAGGAGTGGACTGGAGCAGGACTCGGAGGAGTGGACTTACTTCTTCACTGAGTGCACACAGTTGCAACTCCAATCCGGCAATAAAAGAGTAAGACGGTGGTGATGGATTTGTTGTGATTCGAACCAGAAAGACAGAGACACACACAAATAATAAAAGTAAATAAGCAAGAAAGAAAGTAACAAGTCGAAAGCCTAGTTGTTGTCAGGGAAGTAGAGCTCGTCCTAAAACTCTGGTGGTTCACCCAGAAGTAGGTTATCTAACACACTACTTCCATGACCTAAGTTGCCGTCATTATCTTCCTGCTGTGCTACTTCAGGTATGGTGTAATCTGGCCCTGCAGTACTTGTGACCTGGAGTAGCAGGCCTCTAATTCCCAGTCATTCTTTTTCTAAGCGACTGGCTTCCACAGCTATCCAAGTTTTGTACTTGGCAACATCCCCTTCTAAAAGAGGAATCAATGTGTTCAGTACTTGTTTGTGCCGTGGATCCAGAATTTTGGCAGAAATGTAATGGTTGGATGACACAATGCCTCTTTGCACCCTTGTTTTTTCAGATAAGCGAAGGTTTAAGCTCTTCACCAACTCATATGCTTCTTTTTTTTCCTCCACACCTGCGTACATTGCAGACACCCTCTTCAGTTGTTCCTGTAGCATGTGCAACAATGGGATAGCTTGGCCCATAGTACAGTCCTCCTTGCTGACTTCACAAATGAAGAGCTCGAAAGGAAGTAGCATCTCTGTCAGGCATTTAACTAGGCCCCATTGGTCCATTTCAATGATCATGCCTTTCACAGTAGCATCCCCTCTTTGCGTGACATATTCATTGATTGGTCTGTACTGCTCAAACAGACGTTCCAGCATGTAATAAGTTGAGTTCCAACGTGTTGGCACCTCCTGGATGAGTGCTTTACTGGCATTCTATGCTCACGTTGACTGATCCTCAGCTGCTTCCGGGCTTTAAAAGAATGGCTGAAATGTGTGCAGATTCTTCTGCAGGTGGTAAGTAAGTTGCTGACTCAGTCTTCTGTTTTCAGAAAGTCTTGAACAATGATGTTAATGCAGTGCGCCAAACACAGGACCCTGAAATAGCCACCATCGAACATGGCCTTAACTATATTACTGCCATTGTCCGTGGCAACAAAACCAATGTTAAGCCCTCTTGGGCACAGCCATTCAAAGACCTTGCTGTCCAAGTCTTCCAAAATGTTTGCAGCAGTATGAGATTTCTCCATGACGAACATGGCTACAGTTGCATGTTTCCGAGTGGCTTTAAAAATCTCAGCAGTGTCAACAACTGCAGATATCTTTTATCTAACCCCCACAAAAGAGATCCAGTGTGCAGTGATGCACATGTAATCAGTGTCTTGGCAACTGGTCCACATGTCTCTTGTCATGTGGATACTGTGAACAGCACTCTGCCGCAAAGCTTGTCCAAGCAAATCCAGCACGTCGTGATGTAGTGCTGGAACAGCAACTCTCGCAAAATAGGACTGGTTGGGAACCTTCCATTTTGGGCAGATGGCTGTCACAAATTCAAGAAAACCCACCCCTTCCACAAAAGAAAAAAGGAGAAGGTCCAGCGCTAACATTTTAGCCAGCTTCGCATTGTACAAACGTGCCGTTGGGTGGTTGCGTTCGTACTGCCCCTCCGACCTAAACATGCTGAGAATGGTAACCTGGATTTTTTTCTTTTCTGGTGCCAGTGATGCAGATGACTTCTTGACGCCAGATGTTGTTAGGCTCAACGCAGGTTTTATTGTTGCATTACTCTGTTGCCTGGGACCCCTTGGTGTCTCAGCCTGACTCTTACTCTTGTGCCACTGCGATGTTGCTGATGAGGATGTGGGAGGTACCTCTGCGCTGCTGGGGACAGGGCTACTTTGTGTACCAGAGAAAATGTCTCCCTCTTGTTTACCTTCCACCGCTATCATATCTTCTACTTCTTCATTCCCACCAACAGCAATGGGTGCAGTTTTTTGGCCGCTAAGGTGCGCCTCCCACTGGATCAAGTGGTGTTTTTTCAGATGGGTTGTTTGGCCCCCGGTACCATAGTTTGTACCAAGCTTACCCCGACTAACACCTTGTCCACAAATGGAGCATATAGCAATGGTCACCTCCTTCTTGCTAACCGAAAAGAAGTCCCAAACTGGGGAACTCAACCTTCTGGCGCTGCTGCTGGTTCCACTTGCAATGCCGGATGGGCATGAAGTTTGACTCTCTGCAGTACCTACTTCTACTGAGGTGGTACTTGTGGTGGATGTACGTCGCTGCTGGCGAAATATGGAAGCTGGAGGTGGTGTTAGTGGTATGATCTCTGTTGGTGGTATCTGTGCCACATCCCTCACATCAATTTGGGATGGGGTAATGTCGGTCTCCACTGGGGCGGGACTAATGTCCATGATGATGACTGGCTCATCATCATCCTCCTCTTCTACATCTACCTCCATAACTCTAAGGCTTTCTGGAACCTTTCTTTTCCCTAGCCTTGTCTTGTGGCGTGTCTCACTCTCAGACTGAGGTGGTGGGATCCAAGTGGCGTCTAGATCATCAGAAGGGGGGCTTGCAGAAGAAGTTGATGGACTAACCCTCCTTTTCCTTGCTGGGGATCTGGAAGACAATGGATCTTCTGAAAGAGTGGCTTGCTCTTCTTCCTCTGCAGGAAGCTCTATCTCCTGAACTGCCCCTACTTCGGGAGGAACAACTACTATTGGGGGCGTTTGCAGCTGTTGTTGCCCACTTATCTCAGTTCCCTGCATTGATTGGGTACTACTTTGCGATAACGATAAGTCAATTTCAACATCACTGCTCATCGGCGTTGTCATGATTAGACTGGCTGCCTCTGTGACAGACATGGGCTTGGGCCTAGGTTGGCGGGGTGGGTCCACTGATGCGGGGGTGCTGCTCCCATCTTGCTCCCCGGACACCACTGCTGCAGGCGCTATTTTTGTTTTCCCAAAAAAGATCTTGGGTGGCACACCAGTCTTGGTAAGTGGCAGTTCCTTCTTCTCACTGGCAACTTTCTTGGTACTGGAGGACCTGGTACCTTTCTTTGGGGCCATTTCTTAAGATGTCAGCAGCACGCAGTGGCACAAGTTGAAGAGATGTCTGTGGTCACACGTCACGTGACTAACCCTGGGCGTAGTTCGCGTAGTAGCGCTACGCGTAGCTACGCGAAGTGCACTTCGCACTACGCGAGCTACGCGTAGCACTACGCGAACTGCGTAGTGTGGTAGGAAATGCTGTTCGCAATGATTGCACAGTGCCGGATGCTTGTCCGCACTGTGCAATCATTGCAAACGGCATCTTGCACAGTGCAAGCGGTCGTTTTCTGCCCCTCGAGTAGATTTGTACTCGAGCTGCAGTTTTCTCAACGCGGACTGGTAGTTTCTCATCACGAGCGGTCGCGAGCATACTCGACCACTCGCAATGAGAAACCTGACCTCCCCGCGTTGAGAATCTCGCCGGGAGGTTCATTTTCCACGCTCGCGATCGGCAACTTGATGTTGCTGATCGCGAACGAGGAAAAAGTCTCGCCGGGATGTCATTTTGCTCGCTCGCGGTCGCCAACTTGACGTTGAGGACCGCGAGCAAGCAAAAAATGCCTGCTACGTGTTTTTGCACTGTGCTACGTGCAATTCGCGTAGCGCGTAGTTGCGCAAACTACGCGAGCGTAGCGTAGTTTTCCGCCCAGGCCTACACGTGACGTCGTGCACAGCAGGACTTTTGTCTGGTAGTACAATGGCTGATGATGCCTCCAAATATAAAAAGATACCAAAGGGGATGATGGACGGAGCGCTTGAGTAAATCAAACACTCACCCCCAGTCAACTGATCTGGGTTTAATCCATCATCATTCTTTAGCTCACTCCACCACCCCAGTTCAGACATGGCCATATGCAAATCAGTCTGACCCTGTGCCTCATGGGAACAGTCCAGCCCGAACTGCCAAGCCATGTCTTCCCTGGACCGGAAACAAGCATCCTGGGACCGGTTTCTGGCTATTCAGCCGTCATCAGCCAGGCTAGCTTGAATCCAGTGGCAAAGTGAGCAAGGGACCCACGTCTGGGCATACCCTGCCAACTTAGGGCGAACAAAGCGATACCAAAGGGGTACGCCACTGGAGTCAAGCTATCCGGACTTATGAAGGCTGATAGCCTGAAACCGGTCCTAGGATGCTTGATTCCGGTCCAGGGAAGACATGGCTTGGCAGTTCGGTCTGGACTGTTCCCATGAGGCACAGGGTCAAGACTGATTTGCATATGGCTATGTCTGAACTGGGGTGGCGTGGTGAAGCAAAATAACGATGGATTAAACCCAGATCTGTGACTGGGGGTGAATGTTTGCCAATGTGCAGCATTCCGTCCATCATCTTGTGTGTTTTGCATTTCGCCCCAAGTGGGAAGGGTATGCCCAGACGTGGGTCCCGTGCTCACTACGCCACTGGAGTCAAGCTATCCTGGCTGATTAAGGCTGATAGCCTGAAACCGGTCCTAGGATGCTTGATTCCGGTCCAGGGAAGACATGGCTTGGCAGTTCGGTCTGGACTGTTCCCATGAGGCACAGGGTCAAGACTGATTTGCATATGGCTATGTCTGAACTGGGGTGGCGTGGTGAAGCAAAATAACGATGGATTAAACCCAGATCTGTGACTGGGGGTGAATGTTTGCCAATGTGCAGCATTCCGTCCATCATCTTGTGTGTTTTGCATTTCGCCCCAAGTGGGAAGGGTATGCCCAGACGTGGGTCCCGTGCTCACTACGCCACTGGAGTCAAGCTATCCTGGCTGATTAAGGCTGATAGCCTGAAACCGGTCCTAGGATGCTTGATTCCGGTCCAGGGAAGACATGGCTTGGCAGTTCGGTCTGGACTGTTCCCATGAGGCACAGGGTCAAGACTGATTTGCATATGGCTATGTCTGAACTGGGGTGGCGTGGTGAAGCAAAATAACGATGGATTAAACCCAGATCTGTGACTGGGGGTGAATGTTTGCCAATGTGCAGCATTCCGTCCATCATCTTGTGTGTTTTGCATTTCGCCCCAAGTGGGAAGGGTATGCCCAGACGTGGGTCCCGTGCTCACTACGCCACTGGAGTCAAGCTATCCTGGCTGATTAAGGCTGATAGCCTGAAACCGGTCCTAGGATGCTTGATTCCGGTCCAGGGAAGACATGGCTTGGCAGTTCGGTCTGGACTGTTCCCATGAGGCACAGGGTCAAGACTGATTTGCATATGGCTATGTCTGAACTGGGGTGGCGTGGTGAAGCAAAATAACGATGGATTAAACCCAGATCTGTGACTGGGGGTGAATGTTTGCCAATGTGCAGCATTCCGTCCATCATCTTGTGTGTTTTGCATTTCGCCCCAAGTGGGAAGGGTATGCCCAGACGTGGGTCCCGTGCTCACTACGCCACTGGAGTCAAGCTATCCTGGCTGATGAAGGCTGATAGCCTGAAACCGGTCCTAGGATGCTTGATTCCGGTCCAGGGAAGACATGGCTTGGCAGTTCGGTCTGGACTGTTCCCATGAGGCACAGGGTCAAGACTGATTTGCATATGGCTATGTCTGAACTGGGGTGGCGTGGTGAAGCAAAATAACGATGGATTAAACCCAGATCTGTGACTGGGGGTGAATGTTTGCCAATGTGCAGCATTCCGTCCATCATCTTGTGTGTTTTGCATTTCGCCCCAAGTGGGAAGGGTATGCCCAGACGTGGGTCCCGTGCTCACTACGCCACTGGAGTCAAGCTATCCTGGCTGATGAAGGCTGATAGCCTGAAACCGGTCCTAGGATGCTTGATTCCGGTCCAGGGAAGACATGGCTTGGCAGTTCGGTCTGGACTGTTCCCATGAGGCACAGGGTCAAGACTGATTTGCATATGGCTATGTCTGAACTGGGGTGGCGTGGTGAAGCAAAATAACGATGGATTAAACCCAGATCTGTGACTGGGGGTGAATGTTTGCCAATGTGCAGCATTCCGTCCATCATCTTGTGTGTTTTGCATTTCGCCCCAAGTGGGAAGGGTATGCCCAGACGTGGGTCCCGTGCTCACTACGCCACTGGAGTCAAGCTATCCTGGCTGATTAAGGCTGATAGCCTGAAACCGGTCCTAGGATGCTTGATTCCGGTCCAGGGAAGACATGGCTTGGCAGTTCGGTCTGGACTGTTCCCATGAGGCACAGGGTCAAGACTGATTTGCATATGGCTATGTCTGAACTGGGGTGGCGTGGTGAAGCAAAATAACGATGGATTAAACCCAGATCTGTGACTGGGGGTGAATGTTTGCCAATGTGCAGCATTCCGTCCATCATCTTGTGTGTTTTGCATTTCGCCCCAAGTGGGAAGGGTATGCCCAGACGTGGGTCCCGTGCTCACTACGCCACTGGAGTCAAGCTATCCTGGCTGATTAAGGCTGATAGCCTGAAACCGGTCCTAGGATGCTTGATTCCGGTCCAGGGAAGACATGGCTTGGCAGTTCGGTCTGGACTGTTCCCATGAGGCACAGGGTCAAGACTGATTTGCATATGGCTATGTCTGAACTGGGGTGGCGTGGTGAAGCAAAATAACGATGGATTAAACCCAGATCTGTGACTGGGGGTGAATGTTTGCCAATGTGCAGCATTCCGTCCATCATCTTGTGTGTTTTGCATTTCGCCCCAAGTGGGAAGGGTATGCCCAGACGTGGGTCCCGTGCTCACTACGCCACTGGAGTCAAGCTATCCTGGCTGATTAAGGCTGATAGCCTGAAACCGGTCCTAGGATGCTTGATTCCGGTCCAGGGAAGACATGGCTTGGCAGTTCGGTCTGGACTGTTCCCATGAGGCACAGGGTCAAGACTGATTTGCATATGGCTATGTCTGAACTGGGGTGGCGTGGTGAAGCAAAATAACGATGGATTAAACCCAGATCTGTGACTGGGGGTGAATGTTTGCCAATGTGCAGCATTCCGTCCATCATCTTGTGTGTTTTGCATTTCGCCCCAAGTGGGAAGGGTATGCCCAGACGTGGGTCCCGTGCTCACTACGCCACTGGAGTCAAGCTATCCTGGCTGATTAAGGCTGATAGCCTGAAACCGGTCCTAGGATGCTTGATTCCGGTCCAGGGAAGACATGGCTTGGCAGTTCGGTCTGGACTGTTCCCATGAGGCACAGGGTCAAGACTGATTTGCATATGGCTATGTCTGAACTGGGGTGGCGTGGTGAAGCAAAATAACGATGGATTAAACCCAGATCTGTGACTGGGGGTGAATGTTTGCCAATGTGCAGCATTCCGTCCATCATCTTGTGTGTTTTGCATTTCGCCCCAAGTGGGAAGGGTATGCCCAGACGTGGGTCCCGTGCTCACTACGCCACTGGAGTCAAGCTATCCTGGCTGATGAAGGCTGATAGCCTGAAACCGGTCCTAGGATGCTTGATTCCGGTCCAGGGAAGACATGGCTTGGCAGTTCGGTCTGGACTGTTCCCATGAGGCACAGGGTCAAGACTGATTTGCATATGGCTATGTCTGAACTGGGGTGGCGTGGTGAAGCAAAATAACGATGGATTAAACCCAGATCTGTGACTGGGGGTGAATGTTTGCCAATGTGCAGCATTCCGTCCATCATCTTGTGTGTTTTGCATTTCGCCCCAAGTGGGAAGGGTATGCCCAGACGTGGGTCCCGTGCTCACTACGCCACTGGAGTCAAGCTATCCTGGCTGATGAAGGCTGATAGCCTGAAACCGGTCCTAGGATGCTTGATTCCGGTCCAGGGAAGACATGGCTTGGCAGTTCGGTCTGGACTGTTCCCATGAGGCACAGGGTCAAGACTGATTTGCATATGGCTATGTCTGAACTGGGGTGGCGTGGTGAAGCAAAATAACGATGGATTAAACCCAGATCTGTGACTGGGGGTGAATGTTTGCCAATGTGCAGCATTCCGTCCATCATCTTGTGTGTTTTGCATTTCGCCCCAAGTGGGAAGGGTATGCCCAGACGTGGGTCCCGTGCTCACTACGCCACTGGAGTCAAGCTATCCTGGCTGATGAAGGCTGATAGCCTGAAACCGGTCCTAGGATGCTTGATTCCGGTCCAGGGAAGACATGGCTTGGCAGTTCGGTCTGGACTGTTCCCATGAGGCACAGGGTCAAGACTGATTTGCATATGGCTATGTCTGAACTGGGGTGGCGTGGTGAAGCAAAATAACGATGGATTAAACCCAGATCTGTGACTGGGGGTGAATGTTTGCCAATGTGCAGCATTCCGTCCATCATCTTGTGTGTTTTGCATTTCTCCCCAAGTGGGAAGGGTATGCCCAGACGTGGGTCCCGTGCTCACTACGCCACTGGAGTCAAGCTATCCTGGCTGATGAAGGCTGATAGCCTGAAACCGGTCCTAGGATGCTTGATTCCGGTCCAGGGAAGACATGGCTTGGCAGTTCGGTCTGGACTGTTCCCATGAGGCACAGGGTCAAGACTGATTTGCATATGGCTATGTTTGAACTGGGGTGGCGTGGTGAAGCAAAATAACGATGGATTAAACCCAGATCTGTGACTGTGGGTGAATGTTTGCCAATGTGCAGCATTCCGTCCATCATCTTGTGTGTTTTCCAAATATAAAACAGCAGACTATTACATGACTCAACCATAAGTCTCTCCATATCGTTAAAAGCATGCATACATATGTCTCTACCTTTTCAAATCATCATCATATCTAAAAGAAATATATATATAATATTTCTGAAATATAGTGTAACCTAGAAACTGAAACATGTAATAGATCTGCCTGAGTGATTGCAAAACACCATGGATAGTACTTGGGTGATTGTATGACTCCAAAGGTAGTCGCTGCGTAATTGTAGGAGAAGATGGATAGTGACTGGCTAATTACATGAGTGCACACTTAAGGGTTCAGTGCATGGTTAAGTGTATAAATAGCACCTGAAGGCATAGATCACTCACTAAGAAGTGCCTATGTGAATAGATGAGTGCAACAGTACGGTCTGGATGATTCTATGACTGCAAGGGTAGTGCCTGGGTTATTACATGAGTGCATAGGTAGAGACTGCATGAATCTATAACTGTAGGGGTAGTGCATAACTAATGCCTGTGTGATTGCATGATTGCAGGGGTAATATCTGGGGGATTACTGGAGTACATAGGAAGTGAGTGGGTGATTTTATAAGTCCATCAGTACTGCCTGGGTGATTACAGAAGTACTAAGGTACTGCCTGAGTGATTACAGGAGTGCAAAGGTAGTGCCTCAGTGATTTTATAAGTGCATGAGTATTGGCTGAGTGATTACATAAGTACAAGAGTAGTGCCTCCGTGATTGAGAGAGTGCAAGTATAGTGCCTGGGTTGAGAATCTCGCCGGGAGGTTTATTTTCCACGCTCGCGATCGGCAACTTGATGTTGCTGATCGCGAACGAGGAAAAAGTCTCGCCGGGATGTCATTTTGCTCGCTCGCGGTCGCCAACTTGATGTTGAGGACCACGAGCGAGCAAAAAAAGCCCGCTACGTGTTTTTGCACTGTGCTACGTGCAATTCGCGTAGCGCGTAGTTGCGCAAACTACGCGAGCGTAGCGTAGTTTTCCGCCCAGGCCTACATGTGACGTCGTGCACAGCAGGACTTCTGTCTGGTAGTACAATGGCTGATGATGCCTCCTCCTCTTTTGTGCACCTAAAAGCAAAGAAGCAAGAAGAACATCAGTGAAACGTGGTATTCATTGTTGTGGTTCAATTACTACTAGTACAAACAAACAAATATAATATATAACTTTGTGTGTGGTCACACTTATTAATATTATTATTAAATGTATTACCTTAGTTATTAAAAAAAACATAACAATACAGTGTAGACATTTGTGAGACTGACAAAAACAGGGGCTTTCATGGTTGGTGTACTAGTGTACTGTACAGTACACTGAGGAAAGATAGGAAAGAAGAAAAAGAACAACAAAAATACAAATGTAACGGACCCTGTTTGGCATTGTGCATCATGTGGGATTCAGTGTTCAGGGAGCTGCAGATGACAATGGATAGAAGCAATAAGCCAAGAGGAAGAAAGGGAAGAGAAAGACATGCAGGCCTAATGCAGAAGGACACTGGCTGCCTTCACAAAATGGCCGCCAGCCACATAGCCAGGCCACAACAAGAAGAAAGATAAGACAGACAATGCAGGCCTATGGCAAAAGCACACTGGCTGCCTTCACAAAATGGCCACCAGCCACATGGCCAGGCAGGCCATAACAAGAAGCAATAAGCCAAGAGGAACAAAGGAAAGAAGACATGCAGGTCTATGGCAAAAGCACTACTACCACCGCCACAAAATGGCCACCAGCCACATGGTCACTCACAACAACAACAACAAGCAGGAGGCCTGGAACACAATGAACTCAAGCAGGCCTATTATGGACACAGACTTTACAAACTGGCCTCTGGCCACACGGAGAGGCTCAGCCAAGGCAAACGCTGGCCCACTATTAAAAAGAAAAAAGGCTAAAAATGTTCTAAAAAAATACAAAAAATGTATTAGCTTTTATATGTTCATCCATTTTAACATGTATTAAGGTTTATATTTATACTTACTGAGACAGATAGATGGCAGTGTTTTGAATAGTGTCCCTGTAGTAGTCCTGATCTGTCCCATGCATGTGATCACTTCAGAAGGCAGTGTATCACTGATCATAAAATGGTGGAGGCCTGTTTTTATATGTTTAGTAAGGTTTAAGCATAATGTTTGGTGAAATAACTGCTGTAATCTGTGTTTTAATGTGATCAAATACGTGACTAAAAGTATAATTATTTTGTAAGTTTTTTTTTTACATGTTTTTGACCTTCTTTAAATAGTTTGTCCACCATCTTGGTTTGGGACAGAGTTATACGTTGTATAGAAATGGAAATTGTATTACTTTCATACCGGCGCTGTTGTTATGTCCCGTATAGAGGCCCTAATGTAGACCTGTTCATACATGCCCTAAAATGGACATATTCGTATTTGCCCGAATACGGTCATATTCGTACTTGCCCTATTATGGTCAAAGCCGCATATGCCCTATTACGGTCATAATTGTACATGTCCTATTATAGTCATTATTCCTTATATAGGCATGATCTTTCACCTACATTGGTCCTCGCTAGTACACAACGAGCTCTGAGGGCTGAATGTTATCTAGTCTGTGGTTTTGAATACTGCAGGGTTTTTCCCAAACACAGGCCCACACTGTACTCATCAATTAGGCATGGCTCTCTAGGAATACACCACCTGCATAATATGTATGTACAAAGTTCACCCCTGACGTCTCCCTCACATCTAACAAGGGCCAATACAAACCATACGAAGCAACTAGAGTCTTCAGGGTATAAATACACCACATCTTACCCCGGTAAGACAGAGGGAACCGAGACTTCCATGCTGACACACTGACCAGAGACGCTGAGGCTCCTGCATGCAGTCGCTCCAGCTGACAGCGGTCTGACACAGCCCTGGCGGGGTGTCCAACTCGAGACCAGGACGGGGTCCTACACTCTCTCTATTCAGTTATGGGGGTTCGACTAAATCCTAGAAGGATTCTTGGCTCTTAGGCTTTTAGACCTACACATATGCTAGGTACACTCAGGTACATCTAGATAGGCATCGTTGGAGTACGCGCACTTTCATAATGCTTTTTATACTCATGTATGTATTCATGATTATTGCAATATGGTAGAACTGTTCTATCCCTTTGCTTTTATCGTATTGCTGATAATATTTCTCTGCTATTGTATGCTGGTTGCTGCAGCACATATATTTTACACTAGAATAACAACTGTTCAATAAATACCTATTGAAACGCCCAGACTGTTTATTCTGTGTAACTCTCTGAGACAAACCGAATAAGTAAGCACGAGTGACTGAGCGAAAGGTAGTACATTGTTTCCACGATTCTGAGGAATTTGGGTTGTCATGGTCTAAGGTTGCCAGAAACTAATCTCTCCCCGATAAGAGAAGATTCTAGTGGCACTGTGAGCTAGCTAATGCAAATCCGGCTAACATACGCGGTGGGGGTGCACAGAGCCAGTCAGTCACCAAGCCCACAGTTTATGTTATCCAAACGCGCAGTCCTGCATGGGTACTATAGGAACTACACGACACTGTGTTTTGTTTTTGTTGAAAGCATTTGCGTACTGTTGCCATATGTTGCATTGTGTTCTGTTGCGTATATAAGTGCTACGCAGCAGTACTTTTTACGCTACCAAAAATATGTGTTGTATCATAATATAATTTTTATTTTTTTCTGTATTTAATTTGAATTCTTTTCTTTGAAAAAAAAGCTGATATAGGTTGGCGTGGTAAATGCATGCGTGGTAAGGGTATGCGTGGTAATTTTACTGTAAAGGAATGTATGTTTGTGGTAACAGCATGCATGGTAAAGACGTGTGGTGAAGGTATTTGCGTTGTAAAGACTGCTTGGTAAAGGCACGCATGGTAAAGGCATGCATTGTACCATCATACAACCGTTCATATGACATGCACTAGGCTGATCCACACATATGGGGTACCTTTTTTCGTAGGATACATGTGGGAATGCATGACGATAAGACATTTACCATTGGCTGTATTTGGATAACATTTCTGTCAAAGAATTATGGGGAAAATTGTATTTTAGAACCATACTTCGAAATGTGCAAGGCATTCTGCATACGAATACTGAATTGCCCTGGGTTGTTGCCAAGGGTTACCCTAGAAGTGTTTCACAGTCTGTAAGTATGCGTGTTAGAGCAGAGAATGGCTGTGCTTGAAAGTGATGAGGCATCAAGCCACATTAGTCTGTCAGTGTCATATAAACCAACAGCATGGCACACAAGATACTGAAGTGCAGAGAAAGTAGAGGAGAGGTCAGAATCTAGCATCACCAGGTCCGCTGGTGGCAAAGGGAGGAGAAAGATGCACTAAAGGTGACTTCTTGCATATCCCAAGTTGTTTATGTTGTGTAGTCTTAGTCTCAGAGTAGTCTCATCATGAAGTATGAGCCTTACATGGCAGTTGTAGTTATCGTAAAATGATTCAACGAATAAACTAGGAACATATTTGTTATGGATGCATGCAGTGTACAGGTCTCATTATCCCTGCACTTACCTTAGGAGTGGTTTGATGTGATGCCTATCATGTGTGCTATTGGAACGGAAAATTTGTGTACATGGTGAGAGACATGTACCCCTGCCCTGAGTGCCCAACTGTACTGTTGTCTGGATCCCTAATGCTGACATTTGTGTCATAGACGAACCCAGAACATGTGTGTGTGCCATGACATAGGCCAGTCTCAAGTATTGCAATCTTGCTGGACCTGGAGGGGTGCCCAAAGTTCTACCCTAATAGTGGTGGAAGGCTTCCACCTTCAATGTGAGCTAAGCAGCATATGCGCAGTGGTGGCAGTATACCCTGTAGTGAAGTGAACTGGACCTTTATACCCTGTGTTACTAGAGTGAGGCTCACTCACATTTTGAAAAGTTCTGCTGCTGTGTGCTTAACTCACCCTTGTCCTACATCCGGTACGTTGTGGAGTGCTGCTTAGTGCAGGAGTAGTGACTCTGCATTAGTTGTATGTGTGCCTGGTAAGGGTACAGTACAAGGATGGAATAGTACTATTCGGTGCATGTGTGGTTAGTACATGTACTGGGTGTGTGTATGTCTCGAGGAATACATTGCATGAGAGATGTAGTGCTGTGCAGTGGATTTGTGGATAAAGCAAATGCTGAGTGGATGTATGCCTGCGTGGAGTACAATATGAAGAGTGAGGCGTTCTGCAGAGTGCACATAGTGAGTATGTGTGGGTGCTGGCAGTATGTGAGTTTGTAAAAAGCACACCCTGCTTAAATATAGAAAAGCATCAGTAATGAACAGTGCACATGGACTGAGAGTGTGTGCTGAATGCATGTGTACATGTGAGGGTACAATGCAGAAAGGTATGAGCGCTGAACTAAAACTGTGCTATGAATGTACAGAGTGAGTGTGACTGCAATGGTACATTCCATGGAAAGCTGTGGGTGCTATTTTGGGAAGCCCAAGCCTGCCTGGTGAAGACATTGTAATGATGTAATAGAATGTGACATGTTAGAGAGGTTCTGGAATGTAAGAATGTAGAGAGATTTGGAATATACACAGTTCAGTTAAGAGTTGTAATGGTTATGGAAGCTACCCAGAGACGCTGCCTGTAATAAACCTAAAAACAACTTACTTGAAGTCTCTGCCCCGATCTTTACATTGGCGACGAGTAAAGAGGAGGAGCTGACGCTCGTAAGCTGAATCCCGCAGCCCCGTATGCAGAGTGAGGAATCTGCTGTACTCCTGACGTGTTGAAGCCGAATTGAACTAAAGCGAGGTAGTGGAGCGGTGGTTTCTTTGGGCGCATTGAAATTGAGGAGAATACGGGCCCCGTACGAGCGCTGGCAATGTGCAGTTTGATCCGGTGAGTAAAACGGAGCACTCGCGAATGTCGCGCATCCGCAATGCATATTGAAGCCGCCATTTTAGGATCAGGCTAAACGCTAAATGTAACTAAGCGCTGCGTGTGTACAGTTGGAGCAAGTACTGCACACGCGCAGTTTGGAACTGAAGTCGCCATCTTTAAACCAGGCGCTTAAACGCTCGCATTTTGACAAGGAAAGCAACAAAACAAAGAAATAAATATTAAAGAATACAGCGTTTGCATTTAAAAAAAAAAAAAAGAAAAGCAACAAAACAAAGAAGTAAATACTAAAGAATATGGCTCAGAATGTTGGCAACTGTTATTGAAAGCTGATACTAACTTAAATATTAAATAAAATAAGCAAAATAACAAGAACAATAAAATTCTGGCAGCCATTTATAAATCAAACACAGTATCAAATAACACATCTGAAAACATATAATAACATCTGAAACTCAATTAACTTTCTGAAAAGTGACACAAATTTATAAAAAATGTCAAATGAAGAAAATTTAGAAGAAGAAAATGAGCAATATGAGAAACTTTATATGATGAGTGAAGAAAATAAAGATGAAGTCCAGTTACTAAACATGACAAAAAGAGAAACTATTAAGAAAACAACGTCTGTGGATCTAATGGTGGGACTTCAAAAAGTTCCATTTGTATTAGATAGTGGAGCAACTTGTAATATAATGTGCATAACAGAATATGCAAAAATGAAAGTTCAGCCGGTTTTAAATCCTTCAAATGTCAGTGTTTTTCAGTGGGGAGCAAAACGTCCTGTGTCTTGTGTAGGAAAATTTGAAGAAATATTACAATACGGAGACACAACTAGTAAAGAGGAAATACATGTTTTAAAAGGTGAAGTTCCTGGGCCATGCTTATTGAGTAATGTCACTGCTCAAGTAATGGGTTTGTTAAAAATGACTTGCAACATGATGATTGAACACCCCATATTAAGAAAATATCCAGAATTATATGATGGTTTAGGAAAATTAAGAGATAAGATGATTACATTACATATAAATGAAACAATAAAACTGGTGGCACAGACACATAGGCGAATCCCAATACATTTGCAAGAGAAAAGGGAAAAAGAAATAAAGTCTTTACTTCAACAAGACATAATAGAAGAAGCTACAGGACCGACACCTTGGGTTTCGCCCATTGTAGTGATTCCGAAAAAAGATACAGAAGACATCCGAATCTGTGTTGATATGAGGATCCCTAACACAGCAATTGAAAGAGAAAGGTATCCGGGTCCTCATTTAAATGACATGATTAGTAACCTTAATGGAGCTGTTCTTTTCTGGAAATTAGATTTGTGTAAGGGGTAACACCAATTAGAAATTGATAATCAATCGAGATACATAACAACATTTTCTACGCATCTTGGATTATTTAGATATAAGAGATTAAATTTTGGTATTTGTTCAGCGGCGGAAATATTTCAAGAAACTATAAAAAATATCATAAGACCAATAAGGAATGCTATGAATTACAGCGATAATATTTTGATTTTTGGAAAAGTTCAAGAGGAACACGATCAAGCATTAGATGGTGTGTGCAGAAACCTTCAAAAAGCTGGATTGACACTTAATATTACAAAATGTGAACTAAATAAGCCAGAATTAACATTTTTTGGACACATATTTTCACGCGAAGGAATGAGGCCTGATCCTGTAAAAATAACAGCATTAAATGCAATGGCCAGCCCAAAAGATATATCGGAAGTACGTTCATTTTTAGGAATGGCTAGTTATTGTGCACGATATATTCAGGATTTTGCAACTACAAGTTCTTCACTTAGAGAATTGACAAAAAAAGGAAAGAAGTTTATTTGGGATGACAATTGTGAACATGCTTTTAAAAAAATTAAACAAGAAATGTCATCAGCTGCAAATTTAAAATATTTTGATCCACAATTGTGTACAGAATTAATAGTAGATGCGAGTCCTGTTGGGCTTGGAGCAATTTTGGTACAGCATAAGCCTGGGAGAGAAAGTCCAAGATTTGTAGTTTCCCATGCTAGTAAGAGTTTATCAGATGTGGAACAAAAATATTCACAGCCAGAAAAAGAAAGCTTGGCAGTTGTTTGGGCCTGTGAACATTATCATGATTTCATATATGGCAAACCATTTGTAATTGTAACAGATCATCAAGCTCTTATATCAATATTTGGAAATCCTAAAACAAGAATGCCCCCGAGGATTGAAAGATGGGGTATGAGACTAATGGACTACAATTTTAAAATCATTCACAAACCAGGTAAAGAGTATAATCCTGCAGACTATTTATCCAGACATCCATGTAAAATTGAAATAAAACAACCACTGGAAGCGGAAGATTATATATGCTTCATAATTAAAACAGCAATGCCGGGAGTCATATCAGAAAAAGAATTAATAGAAGAAACAGGAAAAGATAATACAGTTCAGGAAGTAAAAAAAATAATACTTGAAAATAGATGGAGGCTAATAAACAGTACAACTCAATTCCCGCACAATGTTAAAAAAAAGTGAAATTCTGGCATATAAGAATATACAATCTGAATTGTCGGTAGCTACATCTGGATTACTTTTAAGAGGAAACAAATTAATTATTCCTAAAAGTTTACAAAGACGTGTTATTGATCTGGCACATAAGAGCCATAGAGGTATATCCGCTACCAAAAACCTTCTAAGGGAAAGACTATGGTTTCCAAATCTAGACAGTCAAGTTGAAGAAATAGTACAATGCTGTCATCTGTGTCAATGCACTTCAAAAGAAAAAAGTGTAGAAGAAGTACATATGTCTGATCTACCAAATGCTGTTTGGTCCAATATAGCTGCAGATTTTTATGGACCACTTGATTCTGGACATTATCTTTTAGTAATAATAGATGAGTATTCTAGATTTCCAATTGTGAAAGTAGTGTCTTCAACATCTACATCAATGGTACTTCCTGTTCTTGATGACATTGTTTCGACGTGGGGAATACCTGACACTTTAAAAACAGATAATGGACCACCATTTAGTGGTAATGAATTCAAAAAGTTTATGGAATATCTAGGAATACATCATAGAAGAATAACTCCAATGTGGCCTCAAGCAAATGGAATGGTTGAAAGATTAATGGCCACTATAAAGAAAGCAGTACAAAGGTCAAAGCTTTCACAAATTTCTATAAATCAAGCTTTATGTCAAGTTCTACGAGATTACAGAAATACTCCGCATGGGTCAACAGGAAAATGTCCTTCAGAATTAATGTTTGGACAAAGAAGACAAACTCGCTTGCCACAACTACCGGCAAGTCCTCCAAAAGATCATGAGGAAATTAAAAAAGAGATGAAGAAGCTAAAAACAAGATGAAACATTATGCAGAAAGCAGAAGACAAGTTCAAAATCGACAATATCAAATAGGTGATTTGGTACTAGTACGTCAACAACGAACACGAAAATCGCAAAGTAAATTTCATAATGTTCCTTTAAGAATATCTAAAGTACAAGGAACTGCTATAACAGCAAAAAATGATGACAGAATATTAACAAGAAATAAAACTTTCTTCAAACAATTCAGACAAAGTAGTGAACAAAGCGATGAACAAATAAACAGAAAGTCAGAAAGAATTTCGAAGAAACCCAATCGATTGATTGAACATTGTTAAATATTTATTTATTTATTTTCTTTTCTTCTTTAAAAAGGGGGAGGGGAGAAATGTAATGATGTAATAGAATGTGACATGTTAGAGAGGTTCTGGAATGTAAGAATGTAGAGAGATTTGGAATATACACAGTTCAGTTAAGAGTTGTAATGGTTATGGAAGCTGCCCAGAGACGCTGCCTGTAATAAACCTAAATACAACTTACTTGAAGTCTCTGTCCCGATCTTTACAGACATGAGGAGGAATGAATTCCTCCAGACAGATTTGTGTATTGCTGCATTCTTGTTAGGTGGGTGGGGTCACATTGGGAAGAAAAAGAAGAGACTCCCTTTACATTTCCAAACACTGCTCTTTGATTCAGTGAGAAATCACAAGGGGCTTGAAAACATCTCAGGAAGGGAGATGGGGCTGATAAGAGAGTCATAAATACTAGGACTGGGGGTCTGGGATTAAACTTTTGCTGCACAAATTACTAGGGCTGACATTATTATTATTAAAGACTTCTGCCTGTGATTAGGACTGGGGACCAAGGCCTGGTAGTCTCCCAACTGGGTGAGGGGACACCACCTGCCCTGGAGCTTTGAGCACCAGTGCCTGTAAGCAAGATGGCGGCGGTGCGGCAGTGACTTCCCGGAGCTCTGCTCGCCGCGGCCAAATAAAGCATAAATTGGGCGCCCCGGGACCACCTAACCGGCCCAAAAGAACCCGGTGCTGTCATACGCGCCTACCGGAGTCTGAATTGTGCCACGATCGCGATCCCTGCGAGGCGTTGGGTGACGGATCGGGCGATCGGCTGCTGGCAGCATCAGCGCCTCCTCGCTGACCGGAGGGGGGTGCAGCTATCGATGAGCTGACTGGCGGTTAATACAATACCGCATTGCTGGCATCCGGGCTGGGGAAGATGAGCAGGAGTGGCGCGGAGTGACAGGGACAGCCCGGTGAGTGAAATCGACGCGACAGCCACCATTTCCCCTCGATGCTGCACAGTGTGGGGAGAAGCGCAGACCGCCCAGGAAAGCGTTGATACGGCTATCTAGTGGCAGCGGCAGGCACAACAACGGGCGAGATTTGCCAGTACAGTGTTTATATTTCATCCAAACACCGAACTCTGAGTCGAACTGGGAATCAGCGATGCCTGACTTTAAAATGTCGCCTGCGGAGGACACTGCCTCGTGATAACTCAGGACCATTTCAACAGACAGACTTTCTACATTAGCAGCGGGACGCATCCCCTTTTCCCCGGCGGGCGTTCCATTTGAGCTTTCAGCAGTCCGTAGCCTTGACAAACTACGGGCAAACCTGGGCTCATAGTTTCACACATCGTCAACTTGCCTGGGGCACCTGGTTGAGGGAGGGTGGAAGCCATTCTTTACTGGAGAGCCCGCGGGAGCAGACCTCATCCCCCTTTGCCTGACCTCAAGATGGCCACCTCAGTGGGACCCTCCTCGGTGTTATATCTCGTATGGACTATAATAATTGGTCATCATCCTGATCCCATTGAGCTATCACCCAAGCCTGTTCCTGCCCTCCCCCCAGGACATTTACTCTGGGAACCCTCCCTCGACTGTTGAGACCTAGCTATTTTGACTGATACCCGGTGGAGCTACCCCGATAGCTATCGGGGAGATGGGCTGTGGATTCCCTCCTCGGCAGTGTACTACCCAGCCGGTCTTTGGGCAGACTCTCCTTCATCTCTCCTGACCTTATCTCCCTCCTCCCCCCTCATACTACCCCCCTACCCCTATCCACTCTACTTATCTCCTTTCCAGTTCTTGACCTTTGCCCTCACCCACTTGGTTCTGAGTTTCCATCCTGTTTCACATCTGGACATTCTTCTGTGAATTTTCCCTCGTCTGTTGAGACCTAGCTATCTGACCGATGCCCGATGGAGCTACCTTGAGAGCTATAGGGGAGACTGGCTGTGGATTCCCTCCTCGGCCGTCACCTACCAAGTCGGTTATTGGGCAGACTTTCCCTTTGTCTCTCATACCGTCTACCCCCTCTTCCTCTCCCTTCTCGCTCTCCCTTTCCGCTCTATTTGTCTCTCCTTCTCGCTCTTTAATGTGTTGCATATATTTGATGTAATGTGTAATTGTTATCATTGTTGTAACATTGTTGAACCTTATGTAAAGCGCTCTGATACCTACGGGTCTAGCCAGCGCTATATAAAACTCATTAAATAAATAAAATAAATAAATAAGTGCCTGCCTGCTTGCCAAGAATAGTGTGCTCTGTGAGTAAGAGGAGAGCGTTGGAGGGGGTGAGGTCCAGTGGGGAGCCCTACCATGAGGACTACCTGTGCGAGAAGTGAGAATTTTGCTGTGCTCCATTGGGGCTGTAGCCCTTGTGCAAGACTGTTTTTGTGACCCCTCTATGCCAGGAGAGGGCGATCGTGGACTGTGCCAAGTATCAAGCATTGTATGGAGGACCCATATATTCTTGCTGCAGTGACTTCGTACTCCAGGACTCGTGATCACCTGAGCAGCAACTGAATATATGCCAGGGTCACTGTGATGCATGCAAATGCACCTGAGGAGTGTATGTTGCACCCAGAAGGTGTTGCGGCAACCCTGTATGCCGAGCGGGTCTGCCAGGACCAAACTATCAAAGACTTCAGGCCGTCACCCAAGACTGAAATGAGGCTGTGACCAGTGGGACTAGCCGCATCAAAGGATCTGCCCTGAAGAACACCTGGGGACCAGGAGGATGCAGAGGAGGATGACATGCCCACAGGGGACTCCAGTTGGGAACCAATGGACAGGAATGACTTGACTTACCACATCGCTAAGAGCTGGGAACTGCTTCGATCCCTGGGGAGAGGGGCTGCGCCACTCCGGAGAGTGAGCCTGCTCCTGCCCGAAACTGCCATGTGTACTGTGAGCAGCCTTACTTCTCATAGCAGGATCAGGATCTTACGAGTGCCCATGCTGAGGGTACCCGCTATAACACTGAATGCTTTCATGCTGCAGAAACAGATAAGACTTGAACTAGGACCTTTGGAGACCCGGGGGATTCACTGCTAAAGGTGCTGCAGCACCATGTAAACATTTGACTGAAATCAAAAGAGAACTCTTGAGTATGGCCTAATAGTTTGCATTCCCTGATGAGGCCACCAATAAATGGGGAATAACCCTGAGCACATTACACTAAGGAGGGTGGGACAGGGTGTTATGATTCGCAATGTACCCCAATATAGGCATGGGTAGTCTCCTAACCTTTCACCTACATTTACCCTGCCATTGTACTACATAACGGTTTTTGGTGCTGACCTTTTACCTGGTTAGGTGCTGAGTAAATATCGTGTGGTTTTCTCATTTATTATGCATGAGGATTCTCAGAATCACAGCAGGATTACCATCTTCTGCATAATAACTGTGTATAAGGTTCATCACTATTGTCATCCTCGGCCAACATGACACAGCAAGGTAGAACACCTGAGGTTACCTTTTGGGTATATAAGCACCACATCTCTACTGAGCAAGAGAGAGGAGAAAGACTTTCATGCTGACAGGCTGACAAGAGATGTTGAGGTTCCTGCACACAGACACTCTAGCACACAGTGGCCTGACATCCCTCGCGGGGTGTCCATCTCGAGGCCAAAGACAAGGTCCTTCATTTTCTCACTTCAGGTAATGGGGTTGGCTTTATCCTAGGGGGATTCTTGGCTATACACCTACATACATGCTAGGTACATTTAGGTATATCTAGTTAGGGTTAGCATCATAGGGGCATGCATTATTACTGTCATGTATTTATATGACTGCATATATCCATTGTTTTAGCACTATGGTAGAATTCTACCATCTATTTACCCTATTAGTGCTTATAACCGTATACATCTGTTTCTGTCTTGTGGCTGTTGCAGCACACCTATTTTATATTAGAATGACGCTGGTTCAATAAACGCTTATTGAAAACGTCCCCATTGTTTATTCTGTGTATCTCTCTGAGACAAAGTGAGCACGAGTGACTGAGCGAAAAGTACTGTACTGTTTCCATGATCCCTGAGGGATCAGGGTTGTCATGTTCGATAGTTGCCTGAAACTATTTGCTCCTTGGAAAGAGGGGTTGATAGTGACACTGTGAGCTAGCTGGTATACAGGCGAACATATCCGGTGGGGGTGTCTGGAATCAGTATGGACACCATCCCACAGTTTATGTTGTCTAAACGCGCAGATCCTATATAGATTTATAGGAACTACACGACATGGCGCTGCCAACGTTGGTTTGGTTTATTTAATGGTCAAATCTGAGTGCTTTCTCAGAGACCCCTACTAATAACTACCCAGAGATGTCTGGAGTAAGAAGGGAAAAATCCGCTGCAGCTGAGTAGGCATATCCTATGTATTGGCTGTAGGTTTATTCAAGCTTGAAAGATTATAGTTCCCTATTGTGCATAAAACCTTATCTCATTTTCCTTGAAACACTTTCAACAATGTCTGCCAAAGAGAACGCTGTGACACATGCAAATGCAGCGGGAGATGGGGTGCAGGAAGGTGCTATAAAGATTTCAGAAAATGTCAGAAATGCACTTACTTTAAAAATAGCAGAATATGGAGTCCCAGCATTAGGTGGGACTGTAACATTCATGATTGAGGCACACAAGTCTTTCAGGACGGAGGTATTCTCATGGGTCAAATTCCCACCTGCAGACGCACCACAAAAACATTTAATTTCTACACTCCAGATGAGACACCAGATGAATACTGTCCGTATGAGGCATTGAAGCTCTGCTCAGTTACCAGGAGCATATAAACTGGTTTAAAAGCGCCCTCTCACACACCACAGAACAAGTAAGACTCCATCCGCTCAGCAGAGACGGAGTGACTTGGCCGGTCCTAGCAGCTTACACGTCGCATCCAGACCTTTACACATTGCCAATAGCAGACTTACGTCCACTTCACAAAGAAATAATAAAACTTTACATAAACTTGACACAGTTCGTTATGAGAACACTCACACTTCAACCTACAAGGGTTGCACCAGCAGGTCAACTACAAGGGACTGCATTTAAGATCACCCCACAAATGCTGAACGCGGTTATGGGAAGAATGCCCACTAAACGTGAGCAAATGCCATTCTGGATAGCACAGAAAATAACACAGTTAGAGGCAGTGTTTCCACACTCAGGCCCACAAGAAAAACACAGAATACTGACAATTTGCTTGCCAATGGGGAGGCTCCCTTGATAGAGGATTGTACCTCTTGGGGTACAGTTTTTGCAGCCATCTACACCAGAACGCATGGCATCCCTTCAATAGCAGTGATACCAGAAGTATTAAGACAAATACAGAATGAGTATGGAGCAGAACCTGCACTAAACTTGGGGATGAAATTATTAAGCAATTTTTCCCAAGTATCAACAATTATGTTAGCAAACATAAAAGGTGAGGCAGCAGCGGTGGCCATATGCCAAAGCCTAAGGGAATGCACTCCTGCACAACAGGAGCAAGAATTACCTAAACTTATCGAAGATACATACGACGAATTAGGTAGAGATAATTTGGGAGCTAGAGCCACAAAACCGCAAGTAATGGGTAGTCCTGAAAAGGATTACTCCAAGCAAGCACCTAATTCTTCTAAAAAGAAATGGGATAATACATAACAGAAAAATAGAAAGAAAAGGGGTGGGTCTCCTCAACAGGAGCCCTCCGAAAGGAGGTATAACCTTAGAAATCTTGATCACATTAAAAAACCTGACAGGTGTCAGGATACTGATACACGTTCCTCTGGTTCCTTTCAGGGTTCATCAAAAAACATACTTCGGACTATAATATCAAAAAAGAAGATAAACTAAAATCAAAACCTCAATTTATAAAGAAAAAATAGATCAACTTGAATACCAAGGTGTAATAGAGAATTGCACCTCTTCCATGAATAATCATTTGTTTCCAGTAATGAAACATGATAATTCATATCATCTAGTTTTAGACTACAGGCATTTGAAAACATGCACAAAGACATTTGCAGTACAGATTGCACACAGTGCTGCATTGATGAATAACATTGTGTGCAAAAAAATACAAAACAACACTAGATATCTCAAATGG
This sequence comes from Calotriton arnoldi, assembly GCA_963921515.1. NCBI lineage: Eukaryota > Metazoa > Chordata > Amphibia > Caudata > Salamandridae > Calotriton > Calotriton arnoldi. The sequence goes on from CAWUFW010011762.1 coordinate 209,941, forward strand.
ATTCTTCTGCCAGAATATAGCACCTTAAAGCAGATATTGGATGGCATTCTCAGCCCTAGGCTCTCAGCGGACATTTTTGGAGACTAGCTCCAGGTTGTTCTCAGCAAGGGTAACAGAGATGCTTCAAACTTTTGATGAAGAGGCATTGTCCTATGTAGATGACATTTATCTGTCGGATGATGAATTATTGGATCACTTGACCAGGGTGAACAACATCATTTTGGGATTCGCCTCTGAGGGCTATACATTTAACTTTAAAAAAACAAAAATTGCTTACCTCAATGTCCTATTTTTGGGATATGAGCTTTCAGGTGAAGGGAAAAGCCTGACAGCTAACTTTTTAGAAAAGTGTGCACTGCTCCAACCACCAAAGACTTACAATCCATTTTAGGATCCATAAATTTTGGCAGAACATACATTTTAGATTACGCAGAAAAAGTAAAACCTTTCTACGGTTTAATCAGACCTTATTTTTCAGTTCACCATTGGACACAGGAACAAACAGAAATTCTACATTCCTTACAAGCTGACACGATAGCTTCCAAACACTTACACACACACGTGTAAACAGTATGAATTTGGTGATATGTGTAATAGCGTGTCAATCATACCTGACTTTCAATGAAGGCGAAACAGTACCAATTGCATACAAATCTCATTTGTACATATACGCTGAGATGTGCTTTGCATCTACAGAAAAAATTCAAACAGCAGTACAGACTGCTGTAGTGAGAGAAAGAGCACTGGCACAGGGGAAACAAATAATTGTTGTAACTTCAATACCGGCCTTAGAGGCTGTCACAAAAGCTAGCATTCCAAACGCAAAAGCACTGCATCCACAATGGACACAATGGCCTAATTCTCTCACTGCAACAGATGTAGACTACAAATTTGATTCTACATTAAAAACTCAAGCATTTCTGCAGTACGAACAAGAATATCCTCTCCCGAATGAAATAATGCCTCTAGATAAGTATGAATACATTATTTACACTGACGGATCTGCTCAGCCTGCCGTAGGAAGTAAACATCAATACAGCGCAGCATGTGCGATTGTAAAGGGTCGTATGCGGGAGGGCAAGTTCCGTTCTAGCAATACGCAGAGAGTCTCTAGGTGATTGCACGGCTCAGCTGGCAGAACTGAAAGCTATAGTACTGGCACTAAAAAATACAGATCGAGAATTCCCCACACTTATTGTGTGTGACTCATTTTATTGTGTCCAGTCATACAATGAATATCTTCACTACTGGGATCAGAATGGATTTAAAGATTCAAAAGGTTGCACAATAAAGCACAAGTAGCTTTGGGAACAAGAGGCAGAGCTGAAAAAAGGCTTGCCATGGACTCACGTGATCCATATGCTCACGTTGAGTCATCAACGTGTTGACGTGCACGTTGAAGGGAATTCATTGGCTGATGAAGCCGCCAAGGCAACAGTGCGAACTGCTGCCGTAGCTGCAATCATTCATTCTCACACGAGGATAGATGGACAGATAATGGTAGCTGTCATTGCTTCACGCAAAAACAGCTCAGCCATGACAAAAGGCTTTCCACTCAAGTACTCCTACAAGTTAGATGCGCAAAATATTCTGTATGCTCAAATTCCAGGAGTGGGGGATAGAGTAATACCAAACATGGATCTCAGATTAGGTTTAATTCTAGCTGTACACGAGGGTCTGGGTTCTGCACACGCAGGGATTGCTGCGACAACGCTATTGGTGGCCAGGTTTAACGAAACAGACAAAAGCATTTGTTCTTAAGTGCGACATCTGTCAGCAGATGAAGGGTTTCACCGTAGCACACCCACCGAAAGCATCACTTTTAAAATCAGACAGACCTCTCGCTTCTGTCTATTTGGAACACTGCGGCCACTTACAATCTGATGGGGCTTACAAGTATATCTTGGTGGCAGTGGATTCATGCTCTAGATTCCAGTGGGTTTGACCTCAGTACTCGGCTGATGCCCAAACTGTTATAAAGGATTTGTGAGTCTTTATAGAGACATACGCAATTTGGCAAATTACATTCTGACCGTGGCCCCGAGTTTAGCTCTCGGGCTTACAAGGAAGCCATGGGAAGCTTGGGTGGTGCACTGCAGTACTCATCTCTGTATCACCCCGAGGGAAATGCGATAGTGGAGAGGAAAAAACGGGACTTAAAGGAATCCTTAACAGCAAGGGTATAAGTCTCGGGTGGTAGTTGGGTCAATCACCTATATGGGGTCCAGAGGGCACCTAATAACATGCCAAGAAGTTCTCTAGGAGGCTGTACTCCATATGAGGTCCTATTTGGGATGATAAGGTGGGTAACCGACCTCGATTGTGGCAGCACAGTGACAAATGAAAAAACATTTGACATCGTTAACCGTTTGGCTGTTTTACAGGAATTCAATGAATTCCAGGCACTACAAGCAATGTCCAAGTAAAGCGCACTGCCACTGGGGAAGTAAAATCAGTAACGGCAAGAGCTGCCTAGGTCCAAAAAGTCGGGGATCGAGCCAGAGAATAGATTGTGGACAAGAAAGAATTCGGACCACCTTACAGAATGCCTGTACCTGTCCTGGCTGTCGAAGGAACAAGAACAGTACTTCTTCCGCCTCTTGCCGGAAAAAAAGAAAAGAGATTTGTCTCCATTGATCTGATCAAACTACACTATGTGGCCAATACTGAATAGCAGGCTGTGTGGGCTCCTGGGTAGCCGCCAATCTCCTCTCGCTACCATACAGGAGGTTCAGACAGAAAGATTAATAACGTTTGAAGATTCTACTCTACAAAGTAATGGAGTTGCCAAAAATGGAATGGTACTCATGCCTATTGAAATTGAACAACAAAGCACAAATGAAACACAGATCTCAATTCAGCCTAATACCGACATCTATGTGAATATGCCTCAAAACGAGTCATCTGCCAGTTCAACAAAACATGCTGAGCTGCCAAAGTTAGATCGAACTGCATCTGGCTACTTCATCGATTTTGACACCTTGTCTCTGGATCCAAGTGAACCTGAGTCACCACCAGCTCCAGTTTTCCGCAAAAAACAACTTCAGGATTTCTACCTTTGGTTGAAAAAGACTTACCTTGCTTCACCCTGGCTACAGCTCTGGATAGCAATTGGTCTACTGTTCCTAGTCCTCTGGATAGCTTTAGTGACTGTCTTTTTCTTACTACTGAATGGACATTATCTTCCAGAACGTTCCGCAGTATCACATGTGAACCTGGTCCTGAAACCACATACGTCATCTCATTGTGAACAGAGAGACCTGTCCTTTGTGAACATTACAGCAGTTCCCGTTCCTGAAGGAACAGTTTGGGATAGGGATTCATATGATGTATTTGGTCCAACGGAACGTTTGAAAATACCACATGTATTTAAAATTTCTTCGAATGATATCATCACTTCCAATACATTCTCTGACAATTGGAATTTTGAAACTGTCAATAGTATGTTGTCTGATTTAGAGCAATCTGCTGCATTTTCGAAAAATTAAATGTGTGAGGATACATCTGATTTTGACACCATGTATTGTTACCAACATTATGGTCATCATTTTTTGCAGAAAGCAAGGACCGCATGTAATGTTTTCACATACCACCAATGGGAACATTGCCCAACAACACCAAAAGGTAGTTCACAAACATTTGCACAGAAGTTTGCTTATTTTTCTGGGTTTAAAATATCAGATCCATGCGCATATTATTATAAGCTTGCACCTACATCTGTGAAGAAAAATATGCTTACTAACACAAAACAGATATGCTCTGTATCCTTTATTTCCCAACTGTCTGTACAGGGTTTCAACTTATGGAAAGACACTATAGACGTAAAATCAGTCTGGGGGGCTAAGGAATGACAGGTTCAAGGACCTGAGGCATTATTTAGAGAATGCCTCAAACCACAGCAAATTATCTTCCTGAACGACACTGTACAACAGACTTCCTTTCTTTGGTTAGCCAAGATTAAGGACTTGAACACACCTCGTATTCCCTCGCTTTCACACTTTGAGGGATGGCAAAACTATACAGAACATGGCATGGGTACACTAGATGACATCATGCATGACGTTTCATACAATTCATCAGACCCCAATTAGAAGGGATAGTTAGTTTGGCCTATCGACACAAATAGGTGTCGGTCAAGATTCAAGGGTACCACCGAAGGGTTTAGTATCCATAGGCCTGACCTACGCTATGTACAACAAGAACATCCGGGGGGTAGTGACATCATACAGAAGTTATGCCTAGATTGGCTGAGAACCTCAACACTGTCCCAGGTGAAACAACACTTGTACTTACTCTCAAATGACATGGATTTAAGGGATTTTTTGCTAGGTCCCCGGAAGCCACGTTGTAAATGCTTCTTGTACTCTATTTACAATGAAGTTTGGAAAATCTCTCAACAGGAAGCTGCAGAGATATTGCGTGAAATTGACAGAGTTAACTTCGAAAAGGCTTTGGCAGTGGTTGACAATGGAATGACCACAATCACATCCAGGATTTATTCACTGGGTAATATTGTGTCTTCGGCTATAGATATAATGGAACAGGATCTGTCCAACCTACAACATGGACAATCACAGTTACGTTCCATTTTATTATTAAGCTGGACGCTACAATCATTGCGCTCTGGTTATCTGCCCTGGCAATATATCAACAGAACATCTTTGTTCTCTGCATATAATCTAACACAAAAGCAGACAACAATGGCACAAAGAGATGCAAAATATACAATGCTGCACATTGAAAAATTAGACCAATTAAATTTCACTGTAGCAGGGTCACCATCCACAGAAGGGTTAATTCAGGGCCATATAACATTGCCAGTAGCAACATTTCAATTTCAATATTGCCTAGAATACCACCAGGTAGTCAGGTATGAAGCAATGGGTAAGGACTTCAGCCATGAATCTTGGGAATTACCACATAGATTTAGATGCAGGAATGGGGACATTGAAGTGTTTCTCAGTGGTACAGACTGCAAGACTTCATTAAGTGGGTCTCTAATTTGCCAGGATATTATACTTCTTGGGGCCTGTAACGGTTCAGTTGCAAACTTATACTGTCATTTAAAGGGATCCCCAGCTGCCGTGGTTAATCCAGTGTTCAGGCTACTCTCGAATGGGAGTTACTTAATGCTGAATGATCAAGGTTGTTGTGGGATGCTTCCAGGCATCGCATATCTAGTAACAGTAATGTTGTTGTATGCATGCATTGTTTCCACCGACCCACACAGTCTGGGAGGTGCCGTTATGGCCTTCGTTGAATGTTTCCTTTATACAGTTTGATTCTCTGAGCCAACTGAAAGCCATGCTTTTACAGAAGGATGTGCAGTTAACCTCAGCCCGAGAAACGTTTGATCTTCAGGTTGCAAGGTCCTCAGCTGAGATACAGGCACTAGTACGAACAAATTGCCCTTTCCATTTCAGAGAAATGGTACAACGTATCTTTAACATGTCTGATATGAAGGGTATAGTACACCTATTTAAGACCATAGGTTCTGGACTGTTAAGCACCTTTCAGACAGTCTTCGGAGTGATTACAGCTTTCATACACTCTGTATTAGGAAGCATTTTAGGAGGGCTTCCGCTAATCCTGCTACTGGTAGTGGGTATCCTGATTTAAATTTTTCTGCTACGCAATGGACGTCCCAATCACCAAAGAGATGAACTGGAGCACAATGTGAGGAACCAAAAATGTATGGCATATACACTGTCACCTGGAACGGTTAACAACACAGTTGACACTGGCATACATTTGTGGATGTCTATTGTATTTCCATGAAGATTTATTTATGACCTATCTAATAAAAAGCCATCTCGTACGTTTCATCTAGTAAGACAAGTATATAGTCCAGAGTGTTGTAACAAGTAGGAGTCATGCATTCTTAAGGGTACCATGCAACGAGGTCAGTTTTTAAGCACGCTGCATTTCAGACAATTTGTATGTTGAGTGACTGTTGATTTTTTAAATCTATAGAACAGGTATTCAGTGGCACTTAGCCACTAAATCAATGCCTGCCCCAAACACACAACTTACAATTAGGGGCAATGTGCTATTCTGTAATACTCCTGCATTTTCTGCAACAATTCTTATGGGGTGTTGGGAAAAACAATGTGGATGTTCATTTTTGCCAACATTGCATCCAGGACGTTGCAATATAGCCTGGACAATGCACAGTCTGAAATCTCCTGCTGTTGTTCAAATTCCCTGAGAGCTGCCTAAGGCCAGGAGGTGCAAGAACGTGTTCCTGTGTTGCTATAATACAAATTAGGAGAGTTTCTCTAAAAAAGGCACAGTGCCCAATCATCTATATGATCTAAAATAACCCTACTGCTCAGTGTGTACTTCTTAACTATCTCTTCTGAACCCGACCCTGACAATTCTCTCCTGCCTCCTTCTTCTCCTCTACTTTGTTTCAAAAATCCTCAATCCATTTTCCATAAAAAGGTTCTGGCCTTCCTTTTACAGTTTGCGCCAGTTTACCACCTGCTTCCACGTAACGGTAAATTGCAAACACAAAATCAACTTTTTTCGTCTTTGCAAATTGCAAATGTTTAGTACATTTCAACTCACATTTTGGAAATCACAATTTCAAGTCGCAAAAATGTACAGATCACTATTTCAATTGTACTCTGTTCTTTTTTTCTTCAGTACATTTTAGGCCTTTGGAAATGTAATACCCTTGTTTTGGAACTATTGATTTTTGTTTCGCAAAACCATTATACATCTGATTCTAAGTTTGTAATAAAGAGATAAGATATAATTCTAAATTATGAGAATTAGCTCTAATAAATATTAAATCTAGAAGAAGACCAGCATTATGTTATTAACTTTAAATGCTTAATGTGTGCAATGCTTAGCACATGAAGGCGATATGGCAGCAACATTTCGAGTAAGTCTTGCATTTTGCAAATATGTTACTTTCTACCTTGAGAGAGCCTGTGTGGTGAACGTATTTGTAGCTCTGACAAATAATTAAGACGAGTTAGTGCAATGGAACTGGATTTACTGGCATAATCTTGCACCAACCCTGTCTATGTGAGATAAGGGTGTAAAACGAATCTGACTGTATATTTGAGAAAAAGTCCTTTAAGGAGCTCTATAAAAGTAGTATTATAGGAAAATTGTTTAAAGAGTGCTTGTGAAGTTCTTGGAAGAAATATTTGTAAACACAGGTGGAATATCATATTGCAAAAGCAACGAAGGCGCTGAAAAACTCTGTCACTAATCAAACAGAAAACTGTGGACTAGATGTACCTATCTGTACGACTGTACCAACAATAGGTCTGTGTACCTTGACATACGGTGAAATACAGTCATTTCCCAAAACAGAAATAGCTCATTTTAGATGTGAATTTTCCACACTGTCCTATTGTGTATTAGAGACTGGTCCGTGTTTGAGTGAGATTGTGAAGTTAATTGGAACTACCGAAAACTCTGTAGAGGGATGAAGTGTGCAGACGCCATTATTGTCAACAACTCAAAAAAAAAAATCTAAATTAGAATGAAAATAGTACATCACCCTCTTCAACCAAAGCAAGCTTACGCAGTTCAATCTTGCCTATCAAGATCACTGCCAAAAAGTATACTTGAATAATTTAATTTCATGTATACTCTTTGGGCCAGATTTATCATAGTATTGTGTTGCCCTTGCATCATGCATCGGGTAGCCAGAGCTGCAAAATACTAAAGTCAGATTTACCAAGCAATGCACTGCCACCTTGCGTGGCCCTCCATTGGTTGGTAAATCTGCAGTAACCCAAGACAGAGCAAGTCACTGCCTTGTGTTACTCTGCCCTGGGAAGGAGTTCCATGGTTGGAGCGTGGGTGTTTCCACACACCCACACATTGATTAAGGCGCATTCCTAGACTTATCAAGACTGGTCAATCTGGGAATGCATTAAAATGCTATCCATCCCAGTGGAGGTGAAACAAGAAAAAATATTTGTATTTCTCCTTGTTGTTTCCTTTTTCTGAGTGTACTGTTCTGCTGCCTCAGAGGATTGTTTTGTGCAGGAAGGTGTTCCTTCCTGCACAAAAACAATCCAGATTGCACCACAGGCAACCATGCACCATGCCACAAGGGTGCCTGCATTAACGCTAGGCAGTAGATTGTATGCCAGCACAGGCAGAGAGCAGGAATGTGCCATATGTGCCAGAATTCTAATATCTCGATTGGGCAAACATTTGATATAAATATCCCTCTGCGTTCCAGAATTATTGCATCCATGTCACTAGGTTATGTGTGTATATATTTGTCTCTTTGATTATACACTGTATATGTCCTGCACCTGTTTCACCTGTTATGGGGCATCATGAGTTATGTATATATAGTGATGTCAGCCATGACAGACAATATATGATTCACCCTGCTGGGAGAATCTCCATTTTCACGATGTGTGAATTTTCTTGAGTTATTAATCACAGCACGATAAATTTATAATTAGTCTCTTAGTATACAAACATGGTTTCTAAGGACATGTGACAGAACCAATGTTGAATGTAACCAAAGAATTATGGTCACAGCAGGTTTCATTTGCTCACATTTTGCTGCAATATTCCCCCTAATATGTATTTCCATCTATGTGAAGATCATCAGAGAAGTATTTCCCCCATAGGAAGAGCTGAAGTTACTGAAGAACTACTTAAGAAATGAGGTACTCATATAACATAATGCTTCAATCCTAATAACAAAAAAATGTGCTGCAAGGGAACATCTTCCATGTTATGTAACCACTTGTCACCAGACTCTAGGAAGCAAACATATGAAGCTAAAGTCTATGATTTGGTCATGCTCCAAGTAACACCACTGGGGGCGCTACAGCAGGTGTGCGCTATCTATTATTTTATACCTACTCCACACGCATTGGCAAAGGACTGTAGTTTTACCTGGACACTGCTTGATTGAAGAGTTTTAAATGTTACTCTTTTATTCTGAAGGTTCATATAGTCTCGTGAGACTATGTGCTCTAGGACCCTGTGGGTTCTGGGTGGACTCAACAGGGGAATTTATTTTGTAACTTGCTGGGAGTTGTTAAGGTGTAGCTATTAATGGTTATGATGTAATCAGAGATTAGTGTGTGATTGCATGCTCAGGAATAAAGAAGTACAATCCAGAGCTTCTTGCGGGGCTTATTCATTTGCATGCTCCCGGGCTGGGGAGGACACTACAAATGTTGATGAGTGCGGGATTTGTGCCCTGAAGAAACATGACTGCTCTCATTGACAGTTTGCAGCACTACAGCCAACTGCTTGTGCATTCCAAGTGCTCCCAATTCGATAGGAAGCAGTTCGGAGTTAGCATGTGTGGAATCAAGGCCCCACTCCAGCCCATATATGGCCCTTGTAGAAGTTGAAATCCCTGTGGAGGAGAGCATTCTGAAAGCCTGCCAGAAACCCACTGGTAAGGCCAAAAGAAGAGATATTGCACCACGTCCTAACACAAAGACATCATTAGACAAAGGGAAAGGCTAAAAGCAGCTGCAACCAGGTATTATGCAAAAAGCAAAGGGTAGTGACGAGCAAGTAGGAGAGACAAAACCTTCACTTACCATCACGGAAGACGATGGCACCTTACAACCTCTGATCGGGCCTGAGGACTCAAGTTCAAACACATGGCCAGTGCTTGCAGAAGATACCGGCCCAGAAGAACAGCTGCTGTCATCTGAACAGCATATGCTCTCCACGGCAGTAGAGAAGAGTGCGAAGTACGATGCTGCTGTTTTCTGAAACCACCACCGCCATGTGACACAGCGAAGAAGCAGAATATTGGCTTCAGGTGAACTGCATGGATTGAGACATTTGATGACTTCATAGATGCCCTTGAAGAAGTAGACAATAAGAAAAAGCTTAAAAGTAAAAGAAGTGCTGAAGAAAATATCACAAGCTGATGCAGTATCATACCGTCAAACCAAGGAAGCGTTGGAAGTCAACTTCAATTCAATGCCAACTGTCAAATATGAAAGGTACATTTTCAATCAAGCACGACAGCAAGCTGGAGAAACGATGCATAAGTTTGTTGAAAGACTTGGAGTGCTTATCAAACACTGTGAATTTAGTGATGAAGAAGCCAACACGCATGTTGAAAGAGACGCTCAGCTTAGATAAAGTACTAATGGCTACAAGAGCCGAGGAAAGAGCAGAGTGATAAGCCGCTGACATGGAAGTTGAAACAGCGAAAAATTAATCAGCGTTGGTCTTGAAAAGTAAGCACCAGCACAAGGTAGATGCATGCAAGTCAACGTCTACAAAGAAGAAAAGGTTGTGCTTCCGATGTGGATTTTCATTTCCACATGAAGGGAAATGTCCAAAGTGCAAATGTTGCAGTAAGGAAAACTATTTCCTAGCAGTTTGCCAAGCAAAAGAGAAACTAACTACATCACAGTGAGCATAGGAAATGGATGCCAGAAGGTTCCAGAAGCATTCTCACCACCCCCCACAAAGCCAAAAGGCAACATTAGTTACTACAAGTAGAAACCAGACATAGTTGATCATCGTCAAGCTCATCCTACACAGGCTCATTAATGTCATTATTGAGAGCCAATGTAGACGATGGATGTGCAATGATGGCATCGACCAAGGAACGACAGGTGCATGTAGATTTGACTGCTTGCAGAGAAGAACAAAAGACAAAGATGAACCACCACATGAAACAACAGAGTTCATTTGGACATTGTCCCAAGATTACAATAAAGATCAACAGTTACCCCATAACCTTTTTTGTAAACAGTGGTGCATCGATTAACATCATGCCTATCGAAAAGTTCAACAGCCTATTTCCTGTGCCACGCCTCAACCCGTCAAACATGAAAGTATACACGTGGGCTGCTTCTAAACTGTTGCAGAGTCAAGGGTCATTCACAGCAACATTGAAACATAAAGCAGTATCAGTGCAAGTGTCAATGACAGTTATGCGAGGAGCTTCGTCCAGTGCCTACCTACTCAGTTTTGCCACCACTGCTGACATGGGACTGATATCTCCCAATTACAACCGCCACACTGAATCTGAAGTTGTGAGCCAGTTCCTGTCATTATTTCATGGCCTGGGCAGGCTCAAGACAATGAAGGTGCGACTTCACATCAATGACGATGTTCGCCCTGTTGCCCAGTTGCACCCCAGAGTCACTTTTCACTTGCAAGAAGCAGTTGAGAAAGAACTAGACATGATTCTGAAGCATGCCATCATTGTGCCCTCCACCGGTACTACACCCTGGGTTTCGCCCATAGTGGTGGTGCTGAAAAAGGCAAGTGGAGATATGGAGCGCATCTGTGTTGATATGCGCCAGGCCAACAAAGCAATCGAGAGAGAAAGACACCCTGATCCACACATAGCGGACATGATTATGCAACTGAATGGTGCCAAAGTCTTCTACTGTCTTGACCAGAACAAGGCAAACCATCAACTCGAGTTGGAAGAGAACTGCAGGTACATCACTACTTTTTTGACTCATGTTGGTTTGTTATGATATAAAAGGTTAAGTTTTGGAGTGTCGTCAGCTGTAGAAATATTTCAGGATGTTATACGTCGAATAATTCAACCTGTCACAAATGCTTTTAATTACAGTGATGACATATTGGTATTTGGAGCAACGCAAAAGGAGCATGACAAAGCTCTTACACAAGTGTGCCAGCTACTTGCTGATGCAGGTCTCACTTTCAATGCAGCAAAGTGTGAGTTTCACAAGACCAAACTAAAATTCTTTGGACACATATGTTCTAAATGGGGGTGACTCCTGGCCCCAATAAAGCGAAAGCTACTTGCCTCCCACTACGATTCTTCTAAGGTATGGCCAGTTATTGCTCAAGGTACATTTGTGACTTTGCTACTGTGAGTGTCCCATTGAGAGAGTTGACAAAACAAAATGTCCCGTTTCAGTGTCTGTTGAATTTATCAAAGCTTCAAAAGAATAAAACATGCAATTGAGAATGCGAATGAGATGGCCTATTTTGACCCCAAATTACAGACTGAGATTACAGTTGATGCAAACCCGGTGGGACTAGGGGCAATCCTTGCTCAACATAATGGTCATCCAAATGCTCAGGGACACATTGTGGCCTATGCCAGTCAAAGTCTGTCTGACATGGAGTGCCTATTCTCAGCCGGAGAAAGAGAGTCTGGCTGTAGTATGGGCTTTCGAAACATTTCATGTGTTTCTATATGGCAAACGCTTTACAATCTTAACAGACCACCAAGCACTGCTCACCATTTTGGGAAATTCAAAAGCCAAGATGCCCCCTTGTATTGAGAGGTGGGTTTTGCGACTGCAAGAGTACAACTATACATTTCTAAGCAAGACAGGTAAAAAACAGAACCCTCCTGATTATTTCTCATGAGTACCGCTACAATGTCACAGTTCGATATCCAAAACAGCTGAGGAGAACAGTACATCCACTTCATTGTGAACTCCAGTATGCCAGCGGCCCTATCCATTAAACAAATTATTGCTGCTACCAATTCTGACAAGAACATGCTTATCCTCCAAGACATAATTTCAACTCAGTCCTGGAAGAAGAGTGTCCAACCTTTTGCTGACGATGTCGAATTTCAAATATTCAAAAATGTACAGGATGAACTGTCCGTGATCAAGGAAGGTGTCATATTGAGAGGCGTGAGGATTGTCATACCTGAGAGCCTATGACAAAAGGTGATTGAACTAGCCCATGAAGGAAATTGTGGCATTGTAGCTACCAAAAGAGCCCTAAGAGACCGAGTGTGGTTCCAACGCTGAGACGAGTGAGTTGAGAGGGAACTAAAAGAGTGCCATCTTTGTAACTGCCTTTCCCCCAAAGTAACGCAACATCCATTTACAATGTCTTGCCTTTCGACACAGGCTTGAGAAAGAGTTGCCGTTGATTTCTTTGGGCACCTAGGAAACAGACATCATCTCATGGTAGTCATTGATTTCCTCTAGTAGAGGAGTTATCATCAACAACTCATGACAAGGTCATCGAGCGGCTGGATAACTTCTTTCCAGCGCGGGGTATCCCCACCATTCACAAATCTGACAATGGTCTGGGGTTCAATAACAAAGAATTAAATGAGTTGATAGTCACACTGAATGTCAAGCATCAGAAGAGTACACCTCTGTGGCCTCAAGCAAATGGTGCTGTGGAACGATTCATGGGTACCCTCAAGAGGGTAATTCAAAGAGCATTGATGGAGGGAATTAAGTTAAATCAAGCCCTGTGTCAAGCCCTCTATGCTTATCGTTCAACTCCTCATTCCACAACTGGTGAAAGTCCTGCCACCTTGCTATTCGGGAGAGCCATTGGAACTAAATTGCCACAGTGGACAGTTGACTGATCCTTGAATTTTCATAAAGTTCATGTCATAGACACTTCACGAAAATGCAAAATGGAAACATACACCGATCGACGTCGAGTAGTCCAGGAGATGGTTTCGATTGTTAATTGTGTTAAATAATTTGTTATTTATTAATTATTAATTGGTTATTAATTATTAATAATTAATTGGTAAATTTGTAAATTGTGTCAATTTTTTATGAGCGAGTTGTCTATTTAGAGGGGAGTAGTGTGGCAAGTAATTAAAAATTAATATAATTTTTACTTTTTTCAGATAATATTTATTTATTGTTATTTTATAGTTTTAATAGTATGAATTAATTTATTACTCATTGTTTTTAATTTTTTTGTATATTGTTATTAGTTAATTAATTAATTGTTAAGCAATTATGTTAATTGTGTCATGTTTTACAATAGTGGTGGTGTTATTTATAGGGGTATTTGGTGAGAGGTAAATTATTTTTTATTATTTAAGTATTTGTTAATTAATGTTTATTATTTTACTGGAGTGGGAATAGTAAATTATTCACCTCCGCTATCCAACACTTTCCCTACTGTTGCACGCCCTGGAGTTGGAATAGTAAATTATTCCCCTCCGCTATCCAACACTTTCCCTACTGTTGCACTTGCTGGAGTGGGAATAGTGAATTATTCCCCTCTGCTATCCAACACTTTCCCTACTGTTGCATTCCCTGGAGTGGGAATAATAAATTATTTTTGCAATTGTTGGAGTGAGAATAGTAATTTTTTCCCCGCCACTATCGAACACTTTCCCTACTGTTGCACTCTGTGGAGTGGGAATTGTAAATTATTCCCCTCCGCTATCCAACATTTTCCCTACTGTTGCACTCTGTGGAGTGGGAATAGTAAATTATTCCCCTCCGCTATCCAACACTTTCCCTACTGTTGCACTTGCTGGAGTGGGAATAGTAATTGTATCCCCTCCGCTATCCAACACTTTCCCTACTGTTGCACGTCCTGGAGTTGGAATAGTAAATTATTCCCCTCTGCTATCCAACACTTTCCCTACTGTTGCACTTGCTGGAGTGGGAATAGTGAATTATTCCCCTCCTCTATCCAACACTTTCCCTACTGTTGCAGTTGCTGGACCTCCCCTCTGCTATCAAACACTTTCCCTACTGTTGCACTCCCTGGAGTGGGAATAGTAAATTATTCCCATCCGCTATCCAACACTTTCCCTACTGTTGCACTTGCTGGAGTCGGAATAGTAAATTATTCCCCTCCGCTATCCAACACTTTCCCTACTGTTGCACTCGCTGGAGTGGGAATAGTAATTTTATCTCCTCTGCTATCCAACACTTTCCCTACTGTTGCACTCTGTGGAGTGGGAATAGTAAATTATTCCCCTCTGCTATCCAACACTTTCCCTACTGTTGCACTTGCTGGAGTTGGAATAGTAAATTATTCCCCTCCACTATCCAACACTTTCCCTACTGTTGCAGTTGCTGGACCTAGAATAGTAAATTATTCCCCCCTGCTAACAAACACTTTCCCTACTGTTGCACTCCCTGGAGTGGGAATGGTAAATTATTCCCATCCGCTATCCAACACTTTCCCTACTGTTGCACTTGCTGGAGTCGGAATAGTAAATTATCCCCCTCCGCTATCCAACACTTTCCCTACTGTTGCACTCGCTGGAGTGGGAATAGTAATTTTATCTCCTCCGCTATCCAACACTTTCCCTACTGTTGCACTCGCTGGAGTGGGAATAGTAATTTTATCTCCTCTGCTATCCAACACTTTCCCTACTGTTGCACTCTGTGGAGTGGGAATAGTAAATTATTCCCCTCCGCTATCCAACACTTTCCCTACTGTTGCACTTGATGGAGTGGGAATAGTAAATTATTCCCCTCCACTATCCAACACTTTCCCTACTGTTGCAGTTGCTGGACTTAGGGCATCATTACGATGGCGGGCAGAGAAAGTCCGCCCGCCACCGCAACGGCAAACGGGACCGCCCGCAAGAGGTGCGGCAGTCCCGCCATGTCAATTAGGATACCACCGCCACGGTGACGGTGGCATCCCGCATCATTTACATTGCGGCGAGCGGTGTTGTGAGCAGCACCTGCCGCAATGTATAAAAAGCATGTTGCGCATTGGCATGCACAACGTGACAGGCACCGCGCGGTGCCTGCCACCCTGTGCATGCCAATGTAGGGGGGTACCATAGGTACCCCCCAAGTGCACCCCCCATCCCCCCACCCCCCCGGGGGCCCGCAATGGGCCCCCATTACCAAAGACTGTATGCCTTTCCATGGCGGCAACGCCGCCATGGAAAGGCACATCTCCGCCTGCATCACAATATGGATGGCGGTGTCTTGCAGACACCGCCACCATGTTGTGGACGTTTCCACCCGGTCGACGAGTCGACCGGCGGAAAAGCGGCAGACGGTCTTCCCGTCCGCCGCGGACCCCACAGCCATCCTAATATGGTGGGGGTCACTGAGGCATGGATGGCGGGTGGATCGCCCCCGCCGGGCCGGCGGTGGCTACCGCCGGCCCAGCGGGGGCGATCCGCCCGTCATCCTAATAGGCCCCTATGAATAGTAAATTATTCCCCCCTGCTATCAAACACTTTCCATACTGTTGCACTCCCTGGAGTGGGAATAGTAAATTGTTCCCATCCGCTATCCAACACTTTCACTACTGTTGGACTTGCTGGAGTGGGAATAGTAAATTATTCCCCTCTACTATCCAACACTTTCCCTACTGTTGCACTCGCTGGAGTGGGAATAGTAATTTTATCTCCTCTGCTATCCAACACTTTCCCTACTGTTGCACTCTGTGGAGTGGGAATAGTAAATTATTCCCCTCCGCTATCCAACACTTTCCCTACTGTTGCACTCCTTGGAGTGGGAATAGTAATTTTATGCCCTACGCTATCCAATATTTTCCCTACTGTTTTTGGTGATGTAGGTAAAATGTTGTTTTAAAGATAAATATTTATTTTAATATTTTATTTTATTATATATATAATTTATTTTTATTTTTATCTTACAGGTTTATGTATATATATATATATATATATATATATATATATATATATATGTATTTATAATTTTTATTATGTTTGTAACGTTTTATAATTTAATAAAATAATTATTTATTAATATTAAGTAAATATATATATAATTTTTTTGATATATGTATGTTTAATTTATATATATATTACATTTATTATTTATAATTGTTAACATTTTTAAATAATTCTAACTATGTTTTTATTAATTATATTTATTATTTAATTTATTTAATATTATTTTTAAGACATTTAAAAAAAACGATATTTTGAACAACGATATTTTAAACAACGATATTTTGGTTTCGATATTTTTGTACTTACCGTTGTAGAGATAGGATGTCGATATTTTGTCCATCGATATTCTTGACACGATATTCTGGTAGGTCGATATTGTTGTCGTCGATATTATGTCAGTGATCCAAAAAACCTAGGGGCATATTTACAAGCCCCTATCGCCACAGGATTGTCACTTTTAACAACGTTCCTGTGGCGATAGGGGCTTCTCCTATTTACCAGGGAAAACCTGGTCATAACATGGCGAAATGAGGAAAAATGCTTTATTTCTCCTAGTTTTTGCTGTTTCTATGTATGCTGCATTGTGCAGCACACATAGAAACAGCAAAACGCTCATGAATGATTGCTTATATGCAGGAAGGTGTCCCATCCTGCACATAAACATCATAAAGAAAAACAAAAAAATTATGATTTGCAACTTCTATGTGTGTTGTAAATCGCCATTAGTAATTGTTTATGTGCAGGAAGGGACACCTTCCTGCACATAAACAATCATTCCCTCAACGCAGTCACCCTTGCACTATGGTGCAAGGGTGCCTGCATTGGCGCTAGGCAGCTTAATTTAGCGCCAGGGAAAACGCAGGAACCTTTGAATTTTTCTGCCATTTTTAAAACATTTTTTAATGTATAGTAATATCTTATTATGGTATGTCTGTGATTAACAACCCCTGGCCCCCAATGCCAGGCCCTTTGCTCAACCCCCCTAGAGTGGCCACCCCTTCACCGTGCAAGACCTTTGCCTGTGAGTGGCGGAGCATTGGCAGCAGGGCCCAGTCTTTTTCTTTGTTGTGGCTAGTCAATGACATTGCTCCGTCTTGTGGGTGTCACAAGGGATTTGCCAATCAGAATCCAATTTTTGTTGTTTGTATAGGAGTCCCATGGCAATAGATAACTTTAGTTTTTTAAACGTTAATTTCTCTAAATTGGCTGAACAGATAAACACAAATCAAAAACAGCGTGCTACTTGACTAACGATCCAGCTTTCTGCCAAAATTGTTGCAATTCTGTTCAGCCGTTTTCTCTGTATCATTGCTCAATTTTCCCTATGCAAATTGCATGGGGAAAAAGTGTTTTGGAATCCCCCATTTTCTCTGCCCTTCTTGACAGATCACCCCAAAACATTTCCACGAAGGAGCTGAGATGGATGAACTTTTTTTCGGGGGGGAAAGTTTCATAATGATTTGTTAAACGGCACCAAAGTTAATAGCAAAATATTCTATGGAAACTCTGACTCACGGATAACTACACAGTGTAATACATAATTTGAGTTTGTGTGCATTACCCAGTGGCAGTCTGTTTGCTACTGGGTAGTTATAATTAGGGCATTTTTCCAAAGAAAATTGATGTTTTGGTTTGATAACAACTTTGGCATACCTCAGCTTCTTCCTGGAAAGTTTAGGGGTGATCAATCAAGTGGGCACCAAGAGAAAGGGGGTCCCAAAACACGTTTTCCTTTCACCTTGCGATTTTCCATATGAAAATTAAACAGCAATACCACAAAAAAAGGGACAACAAATTTACACCAAATTTGTCAGAAATATAGATATTGATGCAGAAAACGTGCTTTTTGTGATTTGGTGTAAATACCTTCAGTAGTTTTTGAGCAATGAAAGTTCAAACTGTATGTATATGTCATGCCACTGAGGACCCGCAGACCCTACAGATCAAAAGATAAAATCTGATTTGCTGCCACATCAACAAGGACGTTGCAGCAGCCATTTTAGGACTCGGGGACTCACTCTCCTTTCTTAAATAAGATTTTTTTTTAAACATATAAGGGTCAAGAGAGGGATACCATGACCCCCTAAACTTGGTGAGGGAGTCCCAGAGGGCACCCTGGGGGACAAAAATTGATTTTTTTTTACAGGATGCAGTCCCATCAAAAAGAATTGTGCCCTTTTAATCCTCCCCGAGTAGGTCAGGGACTGGGAGGGATGCCATTTAATTATTTTAGGGCAGGGGAATGCGGCCCACCTTTCCAAGCCATTACAAGAACCCAGGGACCCCATCTTCTGGTGTGGCATGATGCTTTTAAGGGGAGGGGGTGTGCAGTCCCCCTCCCCAAGCCCCAGCACCACCATGATGCTATTAAAGGGGAGGGGGCATGTACTTCTACACCCTGATCAATTACATGGCCCGAGGGACCCCATTCCCTGTGACTTAAACAAATGAAAGTTGCCGTGTGTGCCCCAGTCCCACCTGGACACCCTTAGCAATTAAAGGGCTTGGGGTTTGGGGAGAGACCCAGAGCCCGAGGATCCCTGTGGCCCCACCAGCTATTTTAATTACACACTGTGTAGTTAGAGAGTTAGGTCAGACCGTCCATAGGAAGAGCATTTTTTGTATTGCTAATAACTTTGGTGTTGTTTGATGAATTGTCAATTCAAAAAAAGTTCATCCACCTCAGCTTCTTCCTTGAAAGTGTCAGAGAGATCCGTCAAGCGGGAGCTGAGAAAAAGAGGGGAGTCCCAAACGCAGTTTCACCTAGGAAATTTTAAACGGTGTTTTAGAAAAACAGCTAAACAGAATTTCACCATACTCTTCTGACACCTAGATCTTTACTCAGAAAGCGTGCTTTTTGTGATTTTGTGAAAATCCGTTCAGCGTTTTTTGAGAAATTAAGGTTTAAAAGTTAGTGACATCTTGACAGTTGATGTCAGATATGCTCTGATTGGCCCCTTTCAAGGGGACTACTCAACCCTGATTGTTTGGTCACATTCTGAACAATATGTTGTGGCAGACATAACAGGACTCAGTGACATGGCCCATGTGTCCTGAAAATGAACAAAAAATATGTATGGGGATTGTGAGCACACCTTGACTTCAAAGGGAATGTTGTGAGGTCCTAAATGGACCCCCGCTTGATTGGCTGGATTTACTTGATTGACAACACGTTGTGGCAGGCATTAAAGGACTCTGGGACATGGTACCCATTGAAATGATTTGAAGTATAAGCCTGTTTTTGAGGGTGAAAAAAGAAGCACATATAAAGGGTGATATAAAGGGTGATAACAGATTTTAGTCACAATATAAATTATTTGTCGGTGATAAAATACTAATTGTGGTGTATTCTAAGGTTATTTTAGCCTCTTTAAAATGCTGATCCTCTGCTGGGATTTGATGAACCATGTATGAACCATGTCTGAAAGAAAACTGTTTTCTTTCATGATTATCTCATAGAGGTTTTGGAGGGTGCTCCAGAAGCTAAAATCTAAGAATACTTTCTGTAAATTCACAATATCTTCCTCAACCATGTCATAATAAGTAAAACATGCACTTCCCAAAACAGCAGCCTGCCATTTGAGTCCAAGGTGCATAGTCACAAGGACCTGCCGCCGATTTATCCCCACCTTAAAGCATCCAAAGTGGAGATAGATTCAACACCCCATTCACAAGCGGGTGCAAACTGCAGACATCCCCAGAATTCCCGTGATAACTGCCCCAAAATTTACCTCCACGGGTGACACCACCAACTAACCCTAATGAGATGCAGAGTAGGCGTTTCCGTGCAAAAACACACGAAAAAACCACGCACATCAAAGGAGCGAGACACAGAGAAACAGAGAATGAAAGAAAGGCAGAGAGAGAAAGAGAGAGAAGGAAAGGAAGGGAAGGGAGAGAGAAAGTGAGAGAGAGGGAAGGAAAAGATAGAGAGTGAGAGAGAGAGGGAAGGAAGGAAGGGAGAGAGAGAGTGAGAGAGAGAGGGAAGGAAAGGAGAGAGAGAGAGAGACACCGCCGCCCCTGCGCACCCAGGCCCCACTGTTCACCTGCTGCCACCGGTGTGTCTCCAACCACGTGCCGGGATACACTGCAAGCCACCAGGTCTGCAATCTGTAATCAAGGCCAGAGTCAATCATGGCAGAGTCCATCACACAGCACACGGCAACAACGCCTGTCTGTCCCTGCGCACGCATGAAGCCGCACCCTACCCCCTCCCCCCTCCCGCCGGCCAGCGCTGGCTGTCTGCACTTGCGCACCCCGGGGCCACTGCTCACCTGCCGCCAACGGTGTGTCCACCAGTGGGCACACCACGTGCCCGTGCAAGCTCCAGGCCCCAGTCCCCAGTCCCGCCACCATGGCATGGTCCACATCATGCCGACCCGCCCCGCAGCCCAGCAGGTCCCACACATGACGCTGAGTCCTGAGGCATCAATGGCAGAGACCACATCAGTGCACACGTCATCATCGCAGGCTGCACACCCGCTCAGCTATTACGGTGCCACTAACCCTGTGCAACCCCAGTCAGCGCCACGTGGTGGTAGGCCCGTGACGGGCGCAAGGCCTCGGGTGCCACTAACCCTGTGCAACCCCAGTCAGCGCCATGTAGTGGTAGGCCCGTGATGGGCGCAAGACCTCGGGTGCGACAAACCCTGTGCGCCACAACTCATGGGCCCTTTATGATTGCGAACCGTGGAGCGTCCGTCATCCAGTCACCACCGGCAGTGGGGAATGTGACGTCGTCTGCCCCTTATATTTGTGGGGTCACATGGCCTGTGACGCCTGTGCCGGATGGGTGTGGTGTGTGTACAGACCTGCCCTCAGGGAGTGGCCGTGACATGCTGACAACTAGACCAGTGACTTGCATACCACCAGCGTGTACGCCTGCGACATGTAGCTATGTGGGCCCCCCCTAGGAGCGGAAGCGGAGTGGTCTGGCCTGGCGTACGCCGGACCAGCGCAGGGCTTGCAACAATGACTCGGGGTCTCTGGGCGTGGTTCAGTCCATGTCCGGACAAGGGAGTGGCTAATGCGTGTGTCCCTGTTGTAGTGTCCACAGCAAGCGGAACACAATAGGCAATGTAGCACACTGTGACTGGCATCCCACTAGATGAGCATCATTGACGTAAGGGAAATCACTGTCCCTACATTCATCCACACATTCATACATGAATGATGAAAGCCATGACACAGCAGTGCATTTCTGGATGTTTATTGCACATCCAGTGGATTTTTGCAGCTGGAACGGTACAGGGCCATGCCAAGCACACCACACAATATGGGCCTGTGGAGGGCCAGCCAGAGTCCATCCGGGGATGACAAGTACTGCGGAAGAGGAAGGGTACAGTCCGCAGTCTGGTCGCCGTGTCATTGGTCATCAAACAGGATATGGTAGTCCATGTTGCGGTCCAAGGTGAGTGCAGCGGAGTGTATCAGGGGTCACTGGCAGGTCATGGGGCCATGTGCGGCACCAAGCAGAAACAGGCAAGGTGGCGGACATGACTGCTAGTGCCTCCTCCTGAACTCAAGCCCATCCACGTCCTCGTCCTCGGATGTGTGCTCTGCCCCACCTGTGGGTGTTGCAGTACCGGCTGCGGCACTGTGTGCCACTGACACATCAGGGGCCAGAGAAGGATTGTCAGCCGCACTGTGTGGCAGTGACACATCAGGTGCCGGAGTGGATACGCCTGCCGCACTGGGAGGCACTGACACCAGGGGGCGGAGATGTGGATGGTGTGGGGGCAGCAGCATTCATCTGCGCCACGCCTTGTGGCAGCAATGCCATGATGAGGACATGCAGGGCATGGTAGATCCCAGCTACATTTCGCTGATGTGCAGCGGTGGCTGCCATCCGTTCCGCCTCCATCCACACCATGTCCTCCATGAGCCTCCGCATGTGTGCCAGCTCACGGCTGGGATCGCTGGAGCCACTCTGAGCGGACAGGTGTTCTTGTCTCCGAGTCAGGACTCTAGCGATGTCAGTCAGGGCTCGTTGGAGACCATGGAGCGGGCCGTGGGTGTCCGTTAGGGACTGGAGCTGGTCCCTGATGGGACCTAGACACCCATGGATGGCATCCAGTTTGGTAGCCATGAGGTCGAACCCCACCCGCACCTGCTCAGCCGTCTCCCTCTGGCCCTCCAGCACATGGCGTTGGAAGGCCATGTGTTGTTCCTGGGGGTCTTGGGAGACTGCCGGGGCTGTGGGTGCCTCCTGCTGGGTGGTTTGTGGAGTGGGTGGGGTCTCCTCGATGCAGCTGGGCTGCCCTGGTCCTGGAGGTGATTGGCGGATGAGTTCAATGATGTCTTGGAGGGCTTGGGTGTCGATGCTGGAGGTGTCCTCCTCGTCATCAATGAAGAGTGGCTGGGACTGCTCTGCAGGAGGTGTTGACAGTGCCCCTGCAATGTGAAGGGGAGATGGTGTATTACAATATGTCCGCATGTATGTAGCCGCATGGTACAGGTTCACATTCAGACAGCATGGCATTGTACATTGTGACAGTCTGTGGATCAGGGCCATGATCCAGAGTCATTGTAGGTGTGCACTGTGCTCTGCTTGATTGTGCATGTGTGCCATTGTGGCCATCTCCCCCCAACCCCCCAGTACATGGTGGTCACTCACCCTGTTGCGGTTGTGTTGTGTCCTGTCGAGCAGTGTCCGGTCCCCCGACTCCTGCCACGGTCTCCACACTGATGACTGTTGACACCAGCTCCTCCATATCATCCAGCTCCTGCTGTGGCGCTGGGCTCCCACCTCCAGTCTGCATTGCTGCCTTCTGGTTGGCTGCGAGTTTCTCCTTGGTCTTGCGCTTGATGTCAATCCATCGCCTCTTGACCTCATCCATTGACCTCTTTTGCTCTCCGACGGCATTCACCTTGTCCACGATGTCCCGCCATATTCCATTTTTGGTGCCCAATGATGAACAGTTGTTGATGGTGTTCCATCACCTCTGTGACCAGGATCCTATTTTCCTGCGGACTGAACTTTGTCTTCCTCTTCGTCTTGTCATTGCCCTTCCCTGTCCCCGAGGTCCCAGGCTGGTCGTCCGGGGTGCTTGTGGGGTTGCGCTCGTCCTCTGCGCCTGCTCCGGCTGCCTCCATGGTGCTTGGGTGTTGGTCATTTTGTGTTTGTGTGTTTTTTATACTTTTCTACTGGTTTTTCCCGCCTACCATGTGTGTATTGCAGGCCTGGCCCTGCTTATCGCTGATTTCCTCATTGCGCTTTGGCCCATCGCATGTTTTTGCGCGTTGAGGTTTGTGTTTTTATCACGGTCGCGGTTGTTGTATCGCAGACATTGGCCGCGTTTTCGGGGAACTATCGCATGGTACCGCCATGTTGTGAATTCCAGGTTAACACGGGGTTATTTTCCCGCGATGGGCTGCGATGTGTAAAGTTGCGTTAACATTTTTTGGAGATATTTAGCACACGTTCTTGTGAATATCCCCCCAAGTGTACTACTGCAGCCTTACACGGTGTTCTAATGAACAACTAGAGCACTAACATTCATATTTAGAAGAAAAGTGTGGAAAACCTAAAGCCATCTTGATTGAATCAAAGCTGCAAAACTCAAAACATTTCATTTAGAAATTAACAAAAGGAGGGGGTTCGTTTTGTCATAGAAATGATGGTTAGTGCTGAAGAGAGCAAAATTAGGACATATTTGATATGAGCTCTTAAATATCCTTCTCATCCACTTCAGTAAAACAATCTGATATGCCAACTTAAACAAGTACTTTCAACACCCCCAGCAGCTTGCCAATTAACTTTCTGGTGATTAACTGTAGCTATACCAACTATTACGCAACCAGAGTACTCATATTCTGCGTTTATGACAAAATTGTGGCACACCTGAATGCCATCTTGATGGAATCTAATCTGTAAAACTGAAATGTATTTCCTGTAGGGGATATTAAAGTAAATGAAGAAATGAGGGCGCTTGATAACATGATAACAAAACAGTCTCCTAAGATGCCTGTCTGAGAAAAAAGAGGCCACATGTGGCAAAAATTTCACTCATATTTAGCCAAAATATAGCTTAATGATAGAAGTGTGCAAAATGCTTATTTAACACATTCAGTAAATAACCAAGTGATCAATTGGTTGAAAAACATAAAAATAGCACCTTGTTTAAAAGTTATTTGTCGCTCTTCGAGAACTCAGAAAATGTGTCCTTATTTTAGCTTCTAGAGCACTAACCATAATTTCTATGATAAAAAAACCTTATTTGTTTCACTTCTAAAGGAAACGCTTTGAGATTTACAATTTTCATTCCATCAAGATGATGCCACCCTTTTGTCATAAATACAGAATGATAATGGTGTACTTGTTAACTATAACACGATTGGGAGGGACGGGTCAGGGGCACAGACTTAGACAACGGAGGCTAGAGGTAGCTGAGGTAGAGGCAATAAGCTGATTAAACCAGGCAGGCAAAAGGGGCAGTTGCAGGAAAATAGACCACTCAGGGCAGACAGGAGGGGCAGTAGCAGCACAACAGACAATGAAGAGGAGGAGGGAATGGAAAGTGGCATACACACAGACTATGGTAGGTGGGGTTAGGGAGACAAGGGTAGCAAGCTGACCACGCAGGGCAGGTAAAAGGGACAGTATAAGCACAGCAGACCATGGAGGGCAGGGAGGAGGGGGCAAGGACAGGCCAGCGGAGGGGACATAGGCATGCCAGTGGAGGGCAGGAGATATGGGATAAGGCATGGACTCGGGACAACAGAAGGCAGGGGTGAGGGGGCAACAAGCTGACCACACAGTTCAAGGAGAACGAGGAGGGGCAGAGGCAACACAATGGAGCATAGAGGGCAGGAGGGAGGGGGAGGGGCACAGACTCAGAAAACAGATGGCAGGGGAGAGGGCAAGGGACAACAGGCTGACCACACAGTGTAGGTGGGAGGATAAGTGGCTGCACAACAGACCATGGAGGGCCAGAGGGAGTGGACAGGGGCACCTACATGGATAACAGAGGGCAGCAGGGACAGGAGCAGCATGCTGTCAAGGCAGGCAGGAATGGCAGTGGAAGCACAATGCATCATGGAGGGAAGGGATAGGTACATGCATAAGAACAACGGTAGGAAGGTGAATGGTGGTATGGAGCAGAGGCAGCAAGCCGACCACGCATTGCAGGTGGAAGGGGCAGTGGCAGGACAACAGACTTTGTATGGTATGTGGGAAGGATACCGGCAGCACAACAGCCCATGGGGGGGCAAGAGGGAGTGGGCTGGGGCATGCACAAAGGATCAGGGAGGGTAGAAGGAAGGGGAGACGGAATGGACTGAAACAACAGAGGGTGGAGTGAAGGGGGCAAGCTGGCTATGCAGGGTAGGCAGGACGGGCAATGGCAGCACAACAGATAATGCAGGTCAGGGAGGAGGAGAGGTGGCAGTACAATAGAACATGAAGGGCAGGGGAGAGGGGATAGGGACTCATACGATGGAAAGCATGGAGCAGGGCAGGGACAGGGGCAGCAAGCTGAGAATGCTGGCAGACAGGAGGGCCAGTGGCACCATAATGGATCATGCAGGGCAGGCAGAAGGGAAAGTGGCAGCTAAATGGACCATGAAGGGAAGGATGGAGCAGGGGCATGCACAGGGACAACAGAGGGCAGGGGAGAGCTATGCAGGGGCAGACATCTGCATTACAGGAGTAGGGGCAAAAACCACGCAGTACAGAAGGAATGGGCTGTGGTAGCACAACCACCATGCAAGGCTAGAGTGATGGGTCAGGGACATGGGCTCAGACAACAGGACATAGGGAAAGGGAGCAGGAACAACAAGCTAATCATGGAGGGTAAGTGGGAGGGACAGTGGCAGCACATGAGATCATCAGGGCAGATGGGAGGGGGCAGGGACATGGAGTCAGACAATATAGGACAGGGAGAATGTGAATAGAAGAAGCAAGCTAAACACGAAGGGAAAGCAGGAAAGGAAGTAACAGCACAAAAGCCAACACAGGGCAGGAGGACGGGTGCAAGTACTGACTCGGACAATAAAGGGCAGAGAGACGAGGCAGAGGCAGCACTTTGACCACAGAGGAAAGGACTGCATGGGCAGCCCAACAAACCATGGAGGGCAGGAGGGAGGTGGAAAGGCCCGTACACAGAGAACAAAGGACAGGGAAGAGGTGCAGGAGCAGGGGCAGAAAGCTAACCATGTGCAGCAGACCTGCATAGGCAAGGGCATTAAACTGTCTACAGAAGGCTAACGGGACAGGGCATGGATTTACAGATTGTAAATAAAGGGCAGGCAGAATGGAAGAAGGCACAGCAATCTGACCCTGGCAAGCACACCTGCATGGGCAGTGTCAGCACAATGCACCATACCAGGCAGGAAGGAGGGGTAGGGACATGCACATGAAGAAATAAGGTAAGGGGTGAAGGGCAGGGGGTAGGGGTTGCAAGCTGACTATGGAGGGCAGGCCAGCAGATGCAGCAAATGTACCACATAGGGCAGGTGAGAGGGGCCAGGAGCACTCACAAAGAGAAAAGAGTGTAGTGCGGAGGAGGCAGGGACAGCAAGCTGACCATGGACTGCAGGTGGGAGGGGCCAAGGAACACAGATGCAGAATAGAGGGTAGGCAAGAGGTGGCAGAGGCAGACAGCTGACCACAGAGTGCAGGTGAAGGGGACAGGGGCATGCTGATGGAGAATGGAGGGCAAGCAGAAGGGGAGCAGGGGGAGAAAGTTGACCACATAGAGCAGGCTTTGGTAAGTTACCCACCATCGTTTGTGAATGGCCGAAGGCTGTGTGAAGTGAAAGAGTTAAATGAATATGTTCAAAAAACCCTTGCAATTCACTGGAAAAAACACAGGTTTAATAGACAGTATAGTCAGGTATGGTAATATGATCTTCCCTAACATTAAGAAACCCCAGAAACTCACAGAAAAAAACAAAGGTTAAAGTGACATTATAGTTAGATATGGTAATATTATCTTAGCTTGAGTTAAAAAACACCCTAGAAATTCACAGAAAAAACAAAGGTTAAAGTAACATTATAAATTAGATGCTGAAATGAGTCAAAAACTAATGCTTGATAACCAAAAAAACACTGAAATTCACCAGTTATAGTTCAGTAAGCTATCTTTAGTTAGTATATAACTAGTGCCTTCGCCATGCAGTACCTATGATCTCACATATTGCATCACTCATGACATGTTAAATGACTTCATTGATTACATCACTGATGACATCCCAAATGACAAATTGGTTAAATCACTGATGACATCATCCAAACTACTGTTCCTCAGATTACTCAATAAACTGCTTGATCGTTTAATTTAATTTCATTTAGCTTTATTTCAGTTAGAACCATAACAGCATTTCTAAAAGGTGACATATGCTGCAATCCAGCATCAATAATAAACAATATATACACAATCAAACCAGTTAGAATCTCCTTAATATCTTATGGTCATCTTGCACTTCCTGAATGTGCTGGCTATACAATCCAATACACATAAAACTCGAATTGTTAGTCGAATCAAAAAAATCTTGTTAAGACACATAAAAAACTTCTTTAAAAAAATAAAGTTCATGTTACTTTCATGTATATGCCTAAATCTGGCGTGGTATGCTTACCATAGTTCTGTATTAAGAAGACATAAACGTAGCAGGAACATCACAACATGCTTTTACAATCTACTAAGCTATATGGGGTTCAACTAAGTTTTATGTGTTAGCAGCAGCAAGAACTTAATGGGAAGCAAAACCTCACTGATACATATCAGTGTTATCTATGCTTGAGTGGAAAGTTCTTTGTAGTGATCAAAGGACCTGGGTTTCAGTTTTTGGGGAGAATCTTTGACCTCAATATCCACATCCAGCCCAAAAACTTAGCAACTGCAACAGCTGTTGTTAAACTAGGATCAGTTCTCAGGATTCTGAGTGCATTAGCACAACTACTGGTCCCCAGATTTTTACAGAGTGGCCTGATCATTTCAGAAAAGAAAGTAGTTAATAAAGGGACCACAAACATTTACAGTTATGCTATGATGTGGTTAATGCTGATCGTGTCATAACACTCTTTTTTTCTTTACTTTAAGCTGTGTTGCACAGCAGCCTGTGCTCTCTCAAGGATACACACACTCACAAATGCACACATAGCATTTAAAAACATTTTTACTTACCTTGCTGCCTGTGCAGATAGGTGTTTGGACAAAATATCTAGTTTATTATATCGGGGAAGAAATATTGGGAATAAATATCATGATACAAAAATATTGTGATGCAGAAATATTATTGTCACGAATATCAATATTTTCAGGTAAGCAATATAGTCATTTTTAATTTTATCATTTTTTAATTATCTTAATGTATTTTAGTTCCTACATTAATGTTATGTGTCATTATAGTTTGTATAATTGTTAATAATATTTTTAAATATAGTTTTAATTTTAATTGATTTATCATTTTTTGTTGTAGTAGGTTGCTAGGTTTGTAGGGTATAGGGTGGGAAGTTAATTAAGAACTAATTCATTAACAATTAATTATGACTTTTAATATTTCATTGATTATTAATTATGTAAATTGTGTAATACTTATTTTTTTTGTTATGTTTTATGTGCGGGCTGCTGGGTTTGTAAGGGTAGAGGTTGGGAAGTTAATTAAGTAATAACTAATTAACAATTAATTATTCATATGTTATTAATTATTTAATTGAATATTAATTTTGCAAATTGTTTAAGTACTGTAATACTGTATATATTAGTTATATTTTAGGTGTGGTCTGGTGGGTTTGTAGGGGTAAATGGTGGAAAGTTAATTAAGTAATAATTAATTAACAATTTATTATTATTCATTAATATTTAATTGATTATTAATTATGTAAATTGTTAAATAACTTTATATATTAGTTAGATTTTAGGTGTGGCCCGTTGGTTTTGCAGGAGTATAGGGTGGGATGTTAAATAAACAATAAGGAATTAACAGATAATTAGTAATTGTTAAATAATTAGTTAATTGAATATCAATTATATAAATTGTGTTATACTTATTTATTTTAGTTATATTTTAAGTGTGGGTTGCTAGGTTCATGGGGGTATAGTGTGTTAAGTTAATTAAGTAATTAATAAATGTATATATATATATATTATTTTTTGGGGGTAATTAATATTGTTCATATTAAGAGTTGTATATTTGTTCTAAATTAATAGGTTTATTCAAATATGTAATGTGTTTGAAGTGAAGTACTTTCCCTACAGTTGAACAGACTGGAGGGGGAATAGTAAATCTTACCCCATGAAGTCCAAAGCTTTCCCCACTGTTGCACAGACTGGAGTGGGAATAGTAAATTATACCCCTCCGAAGTGCAACGCTTTCTCTACTGTTGCACAGACAGGAATGGAAATATGAAATCCTACACTTCCGAAGTCCTACCCTTTCCCTACTGTTGCACGAATTGGAGTGGGAATAGTAAATTTAACCCCTCTGAAGTCCATTGTTTTCCTTAATGTTTCACAGACTGGAGTGGGAATAGTAAATGTAATCCCTCTGAAGTCTAACGCTTTCCCTACTATTGCACAGACTGGAGTGGGAATAGTAAATCTTACCCTTTCAAAGTCCAACTGCTTCCCTACTGTTACACAGACTGGAGTGGGAATGGTAAGTCTTACCCCTTAGAAGTCCAACACTTTCCCTACTGTTGCACAGACTGGAGTTGGAATAGTAAATCTTACCCTTCTGAAGTCCAGCACTTTCCCTACTGTTGCACAACTGAAGTGGAAATAGTAAATATAACCCTTCTGAAGTCCAGCGCTTTCTCTACTGCTGCACAGACTTGAGTGGTAACAGTAAATCTTACCCCTCCAAAGTCAAATGCATTCCCTGCTGTTGCACAGACTGGAAGTGGAATAGTAAATTTTATCCCTCCTAAGTTTAATACTTTCCCTACTGCTGGCCTGTTTGGTGTGGGAATAGTAAAGGTAACCCCTCTGACAGCCTATGCTTTCACTACTATTGCATAGACTGGAGTAGGAATAGTATATTATTCCCAGACTTCAATAGTTTTCATATTTTTAAAATGTTGTCTAAATATATCTATTATTATCATTGTTTCAATTTTACATATGTTTCTAAATATATGTATATATTTTTAAAATTTCTATAATATTTATAGTAAATGTATTTTTTTTTATTTTGCTAGTTTTTTTACCTAGTTAATTTATTTAATATTTTGTAGTTGGTTTATGAATATTTTTAAGTAGGTAGTTGTAGTTAGGATGTAGTTTCCATAGGTAGAAAGTTTTTATTTGCCAATAACTTTGGCGTTGTTTGACGAATCTTTGCGCAATTTTCAAAACGAATTTGCCAGTCGTTGGTTGGTTGGTTAATAACTTTATTCGATCTTAATTGATAAGGTCATAAAAGTATACAGATCATACATTAATCAAAATTTTTAAAAAAAGACAATATATCACATTCAGCATAGTAAAAAGTTCATAAAAATGTACAGACAATAAAAAACCAGATAGGAACCATTTAAAATAGTAATACCATCCATTGCATTTTTCAAACTGAATTATCAGTAAAGTGCATAGCGCTTAAAGTGCTCACAGTGCCTCTTATGAACAATACCATCAAATTAATAAAATACATTACAATAATGAGTATATAAAATCTAAAAAAATATTTTAAATACTTATCAAGATAGACTCCACCCAGACAATTATTTAAAATGCTAATTAGTGCAGTTTGGAATTTTGGACAGTCTAATACCTCACTAACCTCCTTTTTGATAAAGCCGAACATAAGTACGATGCTACACAGTAGTTAACATATGAATTGGGGAGCATTTGGAGGAAAAACAGGGCAGGTCGGCATTGTATAAAATGATATTTTAGCAACAGCGGGCAAATATACTTTTTCCGAATACATGAGTAAAATTTGCAAAAAAATAGCAGATGTAAGTTCGATTGTGTAGATATTTTATCACAGGGACAAGCTGAAAGTTCATTTACTGATAGGTCCCTGATGGATAACCTAACAGACAGGGAATAAAATTTTATCTAAACCTTAGCAATATAAATCTATGTCGGGGATTTGTTACAGATGTCAAATATGAGTTCATTTCTCCTATAATACACGGTAGGGTTAAATATAGTGCTACTGTAGGTTTAGCCCCATTTAGGTTATCTCTTTCCTTTTCTCTAAATTCTTTAGCACGTGCTTTAATTACGCTTTTTGGTGTACCCCTACAGGCAGATGGATCTAAATACAAGGTCTCTAAACCCAACTTCATCAATGTGTTTTTAACATAACACAGCCAAGGGACTCGATTTGCTTTATCAAGCTGTATACAATCTTGGATGATGCCTTGGGTAAGCCCCACTGTATCTCTCTTCCAAATCGAATGCCAAAGTAGAACTGGGGCTAAGAATGTCAGATCAGAAATGAAAGGGACTTGTAATTCCTGGTGCACAATATAGTTAGAGCACCCTTTGGGGATAGCAAATAACTTTTTAAAGAACATATCTCCTTTTTTGTAGTGAATCAGTATTAGCTACACCCCAAATGCCTGCGCCATATGTAGCAGAAGTAACAGCTCTGGCGCCATACATTTTTTAATTGGTTCTACAGGCTTAGTGCCCAGTTTTCTTGTAAAAGAACGGATAGCCATAGCGTTTTTTCCAAAGCATTACATCTGTTCGCAACCATGTCCTTCCAGGTCCCTTCGCTATTAAAAAGTACCCCCAGATATAAAAAGTTTTAGTTATTTCAATTTTTCGTGAGGCAGTATAAAAAGTTGGTAGTTTCCTTGGCTGTTTCCCCACTACTAAAACAAATGTTTTTGTTTCATTTACTTGTAAATCTAGACCCGACATATAAGATACATAATTATTTATTAGTTTTTGTAAGGCTATGCCAGTTCTTGCCACCAGAACGGCGCAGCTGCATAAAGTAGTATGGGTAACTGTTTTTTATTTACTCTAGGTACATCAATAACATCCGCATTTACTGCTGACTCTACCCCATTTGTATACATAGAGAATAAAAGGGGGGCTAAGACACAGCCTTGCCTAACTCCCCGATGAATTGGGAAGGCCCTTGTGCATTCTCCCTGAGATCCATATCTTACACGAGCTGTGGACTGGGAATATAACTGTCTAATGAAGGAAATAATATTTTCCTCCACACCCATTTCTTTTAAAATAATCCATAATTTCCCGTGTGAAACTGAATCAAATGCGGCAGAGAGATCCATAAACGCCATAAATATGTTCCCCTCTTTTACATTGGTGTATTTTGCTGCAATTAGGTTTAAATTTAGACACTGATCTAATGTCCCCATCCCTTTTTTAAAACCATTTGCCAGTCACTTCAGCTGCTGTCTTGAAAATTTCATGGTGATCCGTCTAGCAGGGGCAGAGAAAAAGGGGGGGTCCCAAAACACTTTTTCTTCATGTTAATTTCCTTGGGAAACTTTAGACACTGGTACAGCCCGAACTGCTGAATGGAACTACACCAAATTTATCAGAAAGGTAGCCTTTGGTCCAGAATGCGACCTTTTTGTGAAATTATATAATTCCATTCATTAGTAGCACAGAAATTTAAAGATTTCATGACATTGACAGAATTTCTGACACACCCACTCACACCCCATATAACCTTTCATACACCCACTCCAACTACCACACTACCATTCTCAAACCCATTCACACACTCATACCAGTACTTTCACAGCTACTCACTGATTCATAGATCAGCACACATAACCACTCACTCACCCATACAACCACTCATACACCCACTCACTAATACAGCCATTAACATATCTACCCATACATCCATACAGCCACTCACACACTGAGTCATTCACCCATAGAGCTACTCACACACCTAGCCACTCACCCATACAGTTACTCATACAGGTACTAACACATACTCACTCACCTATACAGTCACTGACAGATGCACACACTCACCCATACAGCCACTCTCACATTCACTCACTCACCCATACAGTCAGTCATATCCTCAATCACTCAACCTATACTGCCTTTCACATACCAAATTACTCACTCATATATCACTGACACATCCACTCATCCACACAGCCATACATATACTCACTCACCCATACAGCCCCTAACACACACACTCACTAAGCCATACAGCCACTGACTCACCCCCTCACTTATTCATGCAGGCAGTCACAAACCTCCTTGCCCACCCACACAGAAATTCGTACTTGTAAAGCGCACTTATACCCCCAAAGAGGTGTCCTGGCGCTGTACGCATACCGCTGTGGAACCCTTCCTGGCTTTTCCCTGTGAAATGTCCACTCCTGGGCACCCCCAGGGTGAAGCCAGGCATCCCAGCGCTGTTGGGGCCGTTGTGGAGATTAAGCAAGCTATTGCCCAGAGTTGCAGAGTGGGACCCATGATTAGAATAGGCACCGAGGCGAGAATTATCAGGTCCGAGGAAATTGAGCCCAAGACCCGCCGAGGCGGGAATTGAACCCTGGTCCCGGGCCAGATCTCTGCATCAGGGTCTGCCGCTCTAACCATTGAGCCACACTTCTCCTCATATACCCATACACTCATATACCCATACAGGTACTCATACAACCAATCAATCACCCATACAGCCACTCACGTACCCACTCACCAAGC
Organism: Calotriton arnoldi; assembly: GCA_963921515.1. NCBI lineage: Eukaryota > Metazoa > Chordata > Amphibia > Caudata > Salamandridae > Calotriton > Calotriton arnoldi. The sequence continues at coordinate 243,910 of CAWUFW010011762.1, forward strand.
CATACAACCACTTAGGCACCAACTGACAACTGATACAGACATTCACACAACCTAGTCACTCGTCCATACATTCACTGACACACTTAATCAGTCACTTATACAGTCAGTCACACAGCCACTGAATCATCCATACAGGCACTCATATACCCACTGATTCAACAATGCACCTTGGCATATATATTTAACAATCATAAACTTTTTAAAAACACTCACAGTCACTGGATGATGTCACCAGTGATGTAATCAGTGATGTCATTTGAGATGTCATCAGTGATGTCATGAGTGATGTAATATGTGAGGTCATAAGCAGTGCATTGCAGGGCCGCGAGTTATAGTTCCCTCAGCTAACTATAATAGCTGAATTTCACAGTTTTTTATGAGTGAAATCTGACCCTAACTATAACGTCCTTGTAACCTTTTTTTTCAGTGAATTTCTAAGGTTTTCTAAATTCTATTTCCTAACTATAATGTTCCTGTAAACTTTGATATTTTCAGTGAATTTCTGAGGTTTATTCCTAACTATAACATCCCTGTAACCTTTGTTTTTTTTCAGTGAAAACAAAATAAATAAATATATATATATATACATGCCAGTAAGGAATGAATGTTGAACATTTTTTGTGAGCTCATAAACAGCAACAGAATTGAATTACATCGAATACCATGTACTGGGTTTCCATTTCCCTTTGAAACTGCGCAGGAAATAAACTCTGCCCTAAATGAAATTGCATTCTATGAGGCAAAATGAGAATATTTACTAATTCAAAATAATGGGAAATGGAATACTGAAAAACACCCAATCAAACGGATATAATTGAAAGCAGATTGAGCAAATACAATGCATTATGGTTACTGTGGTCTGGAGCGACTTTTGAAAACATCAGAAATCGTCATTTGGACATAAAAATAATAAACATCTGCCAATAGGTGCTGTCACTTTGGGAACTATAACAAAGATTAGAGCGAACTCTACTTGGTAACCATGAAACTTTAAATCAACTTGCGAACGTTTTTGCAATGATTTATATGACTGAACAAGTCCTTTGAAGTCTGCTTTTTATGTTTGTGAAAAAACCTGTTTAAAGCAAGTGCAAGCAATTAACCCAGTATTTCCATATGATTAACATCTGAAGAGATCGAAATGCTTCATGGGGCTTGCTGTTTCAAACTCTTGAATAAATTAAATATTCCTACCTGAAACTGGCTGGCTGGCTCGTGTTACACTTTCGGGAGAAGGAGAGTGTTCATGCTTTGGAATATATATATATATATATATATATATATATATATATATATATATATATATATATATATATATATATATAAAAGTAAAGACTCCCTCCTGCTTCCTTGTGGAAAGAGAGTCACGGACCCAAAAATTCGTGGCAGAAACTAATGTTTATTTCAAAGTAGCCGTATGACGCGTTTCGGGCAGTGAGATGCCCTTGATCACAACATGATATATATATGTATATATATATATATATATATATACATATATATATATATATATATATATATATTATCTACTGGCGGTCGCCAGTAGATAGTTATAGTTACAACCTATTATCCATAGGAAATCCGCGACATTCTATTTGAAATAACTCTCTTGCCGGTTGACGTATCTTCGCGAAATTTTTAAACTTCGTGGGGCGCTCCGGTCCGCTCCTACCCTGAAAGTCTCGGGGGATACGTCAAGCGGGGCCGAGAAAAAGGGGGTCCCAAAACACGTTTTCCCCATGCATTTTTCCATAGGAAACTTTAGACACGGCTACAGCCCGAACTGCTGAACGGAATTACACCAAATTTGGCAAAGAGGTAGTTCTTGGTTCAGAAAGAACCCTTTTGTTAAATGGTGTAAATCCGTTCAGTAGTTGCTGAGAAAACCAAAAGTAAAAGTACATATATATCTATGGCCGCGTCGGATTCGCGCACCCTCCCGATCACGAGCTGCATGCTAATTGGCTGTCAACACTCCAAATCAGGAAGTGTTGGCAGCCATTTTGTCCCTCGGTAGAACCGAGGGACAGAAACAAGTGCGCAAAGCGCACAAAGGGGGCAGGGTAGAAACACCCTGACCCCCTAGGTCTGCTCAGGGGTCCCACAAGGACCCCCTGGGCAAAAATTTTTTTATTTTTTTAAAATCGGCAGGATGCGCTCAGGGTGCGCGAATCCTGCCAGCAAATCGAAGCGCGGTCTCCGCGCTCGATGTTACTGGCCCCGGGTGGCCCAAGTCCCGGGGGCATGGTGGGGGGGATAATTTAATGTGTGGGGGCCTCAAAGGGCCCCCAAGCCCCGGGGACCGCCACCCCCCCGGGCTTTTTAAAAAATGGTGCGGGAGGGCTCTGAGCCCTCCCGCAGCCCCGGGGACCACCACCTCCCCGGGGCTTTTTTTAAAACATTAAAAAACCTGTGTGGGGGCTCCAGCCCCCCACATGCCCCGGGGACCGCCACCTCCCGGGGCACTAAACATTTAAATATGGGGGTCCGTTACGGACCCCAGAGCCCCGGGACCACCACCTCCCCGGGGCTGTGCACACGATGGGAGGGAGGCCGCACGGCCCCCCTCCTGGAGCCCTTGATGGCCCTGGGGACCACCACCCCCCAGGGCCGGCTCCTGCAGTGTCCCGGGGTGCCTACCCCCGGGACACTGTAGTTTGCTATGGCAGGACGGGAGCCTCGCGGCTCCCGTCCTGCCATAGCAAACTTGCTTTGGATATTGGAAGAGAGAGCAGGGAAACCTGCTCTCTCTTCCAATATCCAAAGCCGATTGCTTTTCCACATGGGGAGCTGCATCTTAGCAGCTCCCCATGTGGGAAGCAATGCCGGCTCCCAAGGGACGCGGGGAGCCGGCGGGACTGTGGGGGATTGGGGACCCCCACAGTCCCCAACGAGAGGGCCAGCCCCGGGGGATGGGGTCCCCGGGGCAAGTAGTGGCCCGGGAGGGGGGCCACGCGGCCCCCTCCCCATAAAATTATAAATAATTATTTTTAAAAAAAGGAAAGGCCGGCCCGGGGGATGGGGTCCCCGGGGCCTTAAATGGCCTGAGGAGGGGGCCACGCAGCCCCCTCCATTGAAAAAAAAAAACGAGGCCATGCCCCGGGGGATGGGGTCCCGGGGCCAATACAGGCCCAGGGAAGGGGGCCACGCGGCCCCCTTCCCGTTTTTATTTTGTTAAATTTAATTTAAAAAAGGGGTAAGGCCCTGGGGGATGGGGTCCCCAGGGCATAAGAATTTGAAAAAGAAGGGGGCCACACAGCCCTCCTTCAGGGGAAAAAAATAAAAAAAAATAAAACGATCGGGCCCGCAGGCCCCGCCCCTTCCTTCACCACTCTGCAAACGCGCCCCTGGCGCGTTTGTAGAGAGGGAACGAATTCCCCTTGAATACTGGGGGTCCCTGGGGGCCAACTAGCCCACCAGGAACTTCCAGTTTGCGCCAGGGGGCTGCGTTGCAGAGAGGTGTACAGAGGCCACGCCCCTTTTTACACCTCTCTGCAACGCAGCTCTGTGGCGCTTTTGGAGGTATATGGTGGGCTAGTTGGACTCTGGGGACCCTCAGGATTCAAGGGGACTTAATCCCCCAACTTAAAATGCGCCACGGGCGTGTTTGCACAGTGGTGAAGGGAGGGCGGGGCTTCAGGTGACATGTGTGCAAACAGGCCCCGTGGGGCGTTTAAGATGGGGGATTAAATCTCCTTCAATCCTGAGGGTCCCTGAGGGCCAACTAGCCCAACAGGTACATCCAGAAAGCGCCACAGAGCTGCATTGCAGAGAGGTGTAAAAGGGGTGTGGCCTCTCTACACGTCTCTGCAACGCAGCCCCTGGCGCATATTGGAGGTTCCTGGTGGGCTAGTTGGCCCCTAGGGACCCTCAGGATTCAAGGGACTTAATCCCCCAACTTAAAACGCGCCACGGGGCGCGTTTGCACAGATGTCACCTCAGGCACCGCCCCCTCACTTCACCATTGTGCAAATATTCTTCAAAAATCATCCGAAATACGAATTACGATTTACTCACCTGTTATAAGGAGAGACCTCAGTGCTGCATCTTTCAGTCCAGTACTGGTCCTGAAAAGTAATTTTAACCGTACTTACCAGTAACTTGAATTTCCTTCCATAGGATATCATTGCCTGCTTTTTGCTGAAAAGTTTCTAAGTGTTGATTTTTGAAACATACAAATATTCCTCTAAAATCAGCCGAAATACGAATTCCGATTTACTCACCTGTTATAAGGAGAGACCTCAGTGCTGTATCTTTCAGCTCAGTACTGGTCCTGAAAAGTAATTTTAACCGTACTTACCAGTAACTTGAATTTCCTTCCATAGGATATCATTGCCTGCTTTTTGCTGAAAAAGTTTCTAAGTGTTGATTTTTGAAACATACAAATATTCCTCTAAAATCAGCCGAAATACGAATTCCGATTTACTCACCTGTTATAAGGAGAGACCTCAGTGCTGTATCTTTCAGCCCAGTACTGGTCCTGAAAAGTAATTTTAACCGTACTTACCAGTAACTTGAATTTCCTTCCATAGGCTAACATTGACTAGTTTCACTTGGAAATTGTTCTAAGTGTGGAGTTTTGGAACTTTAAAATATTCATCTAAAATAAGCCAAAATACGAATTCCGATTTATTCACCTGTTATAAGGAGAGACCTCAGTGCTGTATCTTTGAGCCCAGTACTGGTCCTGAAAAGTAATTTTAACCGTACTTACCAGTAACTTGAATTTCCTTCCATAGGCTAACATTGACTGGTTTCACTTGGAAATTCTTCTAAGTGTGCAGTTTTGGAACTTTATAATATTCCTCTAAAATCAACCAAAGTACAAATTCCAATTTACTCACCTGTTATCAGGAGAGAACCCAGTGCTGCATCTTTTAGCCCAGCACTGACCCTGAAAAAGTAATTTTAACCGTACTTACCAGTAACTTATATTTTCTTCCATAGGAATCCATTGTCTGGTTTTCAGCAGAAAAATTTCAAAGTGTCGATTTTCACAAACTACAAATATTCCTAAAAAATCGCCTGTATGACTTAAACGCATTCTTTCAACTGTTTACAGGAGATGCACCAGTGCTGGATCCAGGATCCAACAGTGAGTAAGAAAAAGTAACGATAACAGTTTTTAACTTCTAAGTGAATTTCCTTCCATAGGATAACATTGGTGATTCTATGAGAAAAAGTTTCTAAGTGTGAACTTTTAAAGTACAATAATATTCCTTAAAAATCACGACTGTAACCAAAACGCTTTTACTCAACTGTTTACAGGAGATGTCCCAGGACTGAATCTAGGATCCAGTCCTGTGGTTAGAAAAGTAATCCATAAAGTAACTAATTGCATTTAACTAGAAATTCACATTGAGCTGAATGTTGCATTGTGTTTGAAAATGTGTTGCCCATTGCAACAACTGTAACTACTGTACTTAAAAGTCTATTGCCTATGTGCAAAGTATTTAAACTAAAGTAATTCATTCTGAGAAAGTATTTTTGAAATGTAATGTATAATGTAATTACAATGTAATTTAAAAAATAAAATATGTAAAAAAAAATTGTTTCTAAAAATTTAGTAAATCAGTATGAAAAAAATTTATATAACAATTAATACATTTAAAAATTGTCATTTACAAAACCTTTGAAATTCACTGAAAAAACCGTAGGTTTCAGACATGTTATAGTTACAAATTAGCATTTAAAAAACCTTTGAAATTCACTGAAAAAACCATAGGTTTCAGGGACGTTATAGTTACAAATTAGCATTTAAAAAACCTTTGAAATTCACTGAAAAAACCATAGGTTTTAGGGACAGTTATAGTTAGTTGGACATTGCACTCGTATAAAACCCGTGAAATTCCCCGTTATAGTTAGTCCAGCTAACTATAACTCGCGCCCCGCAATGCACTGCTGATGACGTCACATATTACATCACTCATGACATGGTCAGTGACATCACTGATGACATCACTGATGACATCTCAAATGACATCACTGATGACATCATCCATGTGATAATTTCATGCATCTTCTCACACCCTAATATAACTTTTGATACACCCACTCTAAATTACAGACTGCCATTCGCAAAACCATAGACACTCCAACACCAAAAACTACATACCAACTCACTGATTCTTAGGTCTACACACACATCCACTCACTCACCTGTACAGTCACTCATACTTACAGTCACTCAGTACAGGACTATCATATGCACTCATACACCTATATAAACACTCACACACCACCACTCATCCATAGAGGTACTCACACACCTAGTCAGACATGCAAAAAATTAATCACACACCCATTTACTCACCTATACAGTTATACACACACCAGCTCACTTACTCATACAAATACTAGCACATTCTTACGCTCTGATACAATAACTGATACAAGCACACACGCATCCATACAGCCACTCTCACAATAACACACTCTCACTTATAGCCATTTAAATACTCTAACACACATATATACTGCCTTTTACATATGTAGTTACTCGCACATGTACCACTGAGATATACATTCACTCACTAACACACCCATACACACACTCACCCACCCAAGCAGTCCATCACAGATGCACTCTTGAAATTATGCACCCAGTGAATCACCCACTCACACATCTATTTATAGAGTCACACACACCCCACCCACACAAACACTCAGGCAGCCATACAGATACTCAGAGAACCAATCAATAACCCATATAGACACTCATGTAGCTAGTCGCAAATCCATGCATCCACTTACACACCAACAAACAGACGGATACAGACATTCGCACAGTTTAGTCACTAACCCATGCATTCAGTAAGATACGTTTAATCACTCACTTGTAGAGTCAGTCACTCACGTACTAAATCATCCATTCAGACACTTATACACCCACTCATTCTTCAATACACCTTTCCCTATATATATTAAACATATTTAAACTTTACAGAAACACACAGTCACTGGATGATGTCATCAGTGATGTCATTTGAGATGTCATCAGTGATGTCATCAGTGATGTCACTGACCATGTCATGAGTGATGTAATATGTGACGTCATCAGCAGTGCATTGCGGGGCGCGAGTTATAGTTAGCTGGACTAACTATAACGGGGGAATTTCACGGGTTTTGTACGAGTGCAATGTCCAACTAACTATAACTGTCCCTAAAACCTATGGTTTTTTCAGTGAATTTCAAAGGTTTTTTAAATGCTAATTTGTAACTATAACGTCCCTGAAACCTATGGTTTTTTCAGTGAATTTCAAAGGTTTTTTAAATGCTAATTTGTAACTATAACATGTCTGAAACCTACGGTTTTTTCAGTGAATATATATATATATATATATATATCCTGCTGGCAGTCTCCAGTAGGTAGTTATAGTTAGGACCAATTTTTCTTTCGAAAAAGCATTTTTTGACTCGTTTGCGTTGTTTGACGAATCTTAGCGACATTTTCCAAAAATAACGTTATAGTGAATCTTGCTGTGCATGGAAAGTTTCAGGATGTTCCATCAAGCGGGGGCTGAGAAAAAGGGGGAGTCAAAAAAAGTGTGTTTTCCATATTAATTTCCATAGACTCTTTAGACACGACTGCAGCCCAAACTGCTGAACGGAATTACACCAAATTTGGTACAAAGCTAGAATTTGGCAGATAGAGCTTTTAGTTATTTGGTGTAAATCAGTTCAGTAGTTGTTGAAAAAGTTAAGGAAATCCAAATTTGTTCATCTATGATCGTGAAGTCTTTCCGAATAATGATGAGCTCGTGCAGAGATCTGCAGAGCTCTGATTGGCTGCCAACACTTCAACCAGGAAGTGCTGGCAGCCATCTTGGTATTTGGCTTCAGACGAGTCCCTCAAAGAAACATGAAGCAATACAAAAGGGAATAGGAATACCCTGACCCCCAAGCCTTGGTCTTGGCCAGGGCAAAAAAGCTTTTTTTTAAAAATTTGCAGCAAAAATTTTAAAAAACACAAGTGCGCTCTCCTGCATTTGTTCATACTAAAGCCCCCGGGTGGACCAGGTTCCGGGGGCATGTACACACATTAGTTAAAAAAAGGAGGGGGTGCACGGGGCCCTCCTCGTAAGGCATCTTTATGCCCTGGCAAACACCACCTCCCTGGGGCTTATGATTTACTTATTGCGGGGGGTGTGCAGACCCCCCGGGGACCCCGGGAATCACCACCTCCCCTGGGCTTTATAATAAACAATTGTGCGGGGGTGCCACGTGGACTCCACCGGGCCCTGGGGACCACCACCTTCCTGCACAATGGTCCAAAAATTACAAGGGGCTATGCAGACCCCCCGGGCACCAGGGACCACCTCTTCCGTGGGCTAAATACAAAGAAATGGGGGGGCCTTGCGGACCCCCCCTGGGCCCCTGGGGACCACCACCTCCCTGGGTCTAAATTGACAGTAATGGGTTGGCCTTGCAGACCCCCCTTAGACCTGGGATCCCCACCTGCCCGGGGCAGATAGCTTTAAAAAGTGGGACGGGCCGTACAGCCCTCCTCCCAGGCCATTTACATCCCAGGGGTGACCACCTCCCCAGGGCCAGAGGGGGGCCATGTGGTCCCCCTCCTTGAGCCATTAATGGGCCTTGGGACTGCCTCCCAAAAGGGCTGGCTCAAACTATGTCCCGGGGTGCCCACCCCTGAGACATAGCTGTTTTCTTTTGCTTGGAGGGAGATGACAGCTCTTGCCAAGCAAAAGCAATCACTCTGGTTCCAGCAGGCGGAAGCTGTTGAAATGGTTTTGCCCACCTGAAGCGGAGGTTGCATCTCTTTCCATGTTGCAGACATGTGCACAGGAAAAAATATGAAATTATTGCTCCTGCACGCAGGGAGCTGCATTTCCAGCAGCTCCATGCATGCAGCAGCAATGCGGGCTCCTGCAGGAGGTGGGGAGCCGGCTGGAACCGCGGGGCCCATGAGACTCCCCCTGCAGACCCATAGCACATTGGGTACCCTGGGTAAACTCAAACATTTTTGAGCAGTCTCTTTATTTTGACACACCAATTGTGAGACCTAGAATAACCACCCGCCGAGACACCGTTTCCAACTGATTAGCATTAAGAACAATTTTTTTGATCAACTCTCATGAACACACTGCCGTAATTCAGAATATGAGTTTCCCTTTTATTTTATTTTTAAATCTCATTTGTAAATTTTGTTTCTTTGTTTTGCAGTTGGATAGTTCTATCATGATTTTTTTAAGATACTGAGTATCCAAGTAGCTATTAACAACAGTAAGGTATATTTCTTCAGTCTCTATCCTTGAACCGTAACAAAACGCGGGCGTGACCTTTACAATGTAGAATATTTTTGACTATCAAAGCCACTGATGTAAATACACGTATCTCCCCTCCAACCAGTAGCATTCGGGAAATCGAGGACAGCTGTATTGTCTGTTGAGTCAGCTCCCACAAGAAGGTACGCTGGGATTTCTCCCGCTGACATCAACCCTTCCAATAATCTCCTTGCCCCCTCGACGGCATGCTCGTACATTTAGAGCATTGCCGACATTTAAATCCTTTCCGGGTACTTTGTTTGTTTATTGCAGGAACGCAACATCGCCTGCTTCCCACGGAGGATTCAGTACCTTCATAAAAGGTATTTCCATTTTCATTGTAACTAATCTCTGTTTTGAAAACACTACAATAATTTTTAAACAAGCTCCTTATTTGTGTAACTGCTGGTCACCCCAGCAAACATTGTTTAACCATTAATCTATATGTTTGTCCTTTACTGACCATTTCCATGACTTTCTTAATATTTACAACATATCTGAAGTCAGTTTTGAACATAAAGTGACAAATCAATTTATTCATAAAAATCATGTTGTCACTCCATCGTCATTTTCAAAAAACTACCCATGGCAGTTATGAGAGACACTTCATCTTCTCCACAACATATGACCCTGTTTCAATTGTGTAATACCTTTATTATGTAGCAGAAAAATTCTCTCTCAGTTTCTAAACAGTAAACTGGGGCATCACATTCGGGATTTCTTCGAGGAAGAAAAGAATCCACACAATGTACATATTACAATGTTATGTTTTTGCTTGTTTTTTTGCCTATTTGTTTTATTTGCTCTTTCTCTTTTCCCGGTCATAGGAAAAATGCTGCACCTATGACAATGTCAGTCCAACAGCAGTCACGCTCACTGATGAAGAAGGGTGAGTGAATTCTCTTAACTTCTTGAATCTTGAATACACTCAGGATAAATGATACCTGTTACCCACCTTATGGTCCAGATGAAGGCTGCTTGACTCAACGGAGCACCCCCAGCCTAAACATGTTGACCTTTACGCCAGGTGAAGTGGGCCAGTAGCAAATCCATCTAAGCACCACCAACATTTTTAATCATACCCCTATCTTGGTCATTAAAGCTTACTATACAGGATAAAAGCATTTTTAAATCACTTGTCATGGCTGCCACCACCCAGACAGCCTTCCTCCATGTGGTCGACGGTTTACCACTTGGAGAACCAAACACTCAAGTGGTAATGGCCTCCAAGGACCCTCTGGAGCCAAGGGGACTTTATTCCCCAACCAGCAGTGCATGAGGAGGTGTGTTTGCAGAGTGGTGGAGAAAGGGGGAGTGGCCTCCAAAGACCTCTAAGCAATCGCTCTGTGTGGGACTTACTGGAGCTAACAGGAGGAGTTGTTGGCTACAAAGGACGTCTTTGTAAGCCAACTGCCCCTCCTCTTGCCTTAAAAAAATGTAATATAATGTAAAATAAATATATGTTTTCTATACAAACAACATATATGTGTGTTTATATGAGTACATATTATTATATAGTATTGCATATTATGTACATTGAATTAATTTACATCATATTAATGTTATATATTAAAATATTTACAATTTAACTATATATAATATATTATATATATATATATATATATATATATATATATATATATATATATATATATATCCACACAAAGACGCTCCAACTAGGATCCCTGGCCCTAGGTAGGTGGCGCAGAAAAGTCGGCGGAGCCACTCGGCAATATTACCACACTTGAAAAGACAAATGTCCATGCTCTCAGGAAGTGCCAAAGTGAAGTTTATTGCACCAGGTAACGCGTTTCGACAGGCAAGCTGTCTTGGTCACACAAAGGTTCAACAAAAAATGTTACGATACATACTCTCATGTGGCCACAAAAAACGGACTACAACACATGTTAAACATCACAGTGTTACTGTGGCGGCCATTTTAGAGTGGTTCAATTATAATACAAACATAACTTAAAAACATAAATGTTTCAAGATATTTGCACCAGAATAATGTTATACTCATAGTGTAGTGACGAATACTGTGTAGCAAAATATATAATTGCCCTGCAGGCATAACAAAGTCCTGTTTCACATAAACATAAACATTACATGGGTACTCCATAGTTATATGAAAACATTTGGCAGCCATAATGGAAGGGGTTACCCATGCATTGTACCTGGGTGCATAAATTGATATTACAGTATATACTGATAATAACAAAGGGGGTCCCAAGATAAAAAATAATAAAGTAATAAATGAAACAAAATTAAAAATAAAAATAAGAGGATGAAATCCATCCCAGAATTTAACACAACATAGTGCCTAATAAGTATGATAATCAGCAAATGACTATATATATGCAGCCTAGTGTGCATCTGTAAATACAGATGCATACTAATGAATGGATCATGAATAGCGCCATAGTGGCTTGGTTTGATCCTAACAAGGGAACCAACATAAACGTGCAGGTACATGTGAATGTGAAATAAAACCCAGCTACATCGCATTACAACTAACCCTGGGCGTAGTTCGCGAAGGAGCGCTACGCGAAGCTACGCGAAGTGCACTTCGCACTACGCGAGCTACGCGTAGCACTACGCGAACTGCGTAGTGCGCTGTTCGCGATCATTGCACAGTGCCGGATGCTTGTCCGCACTGTGCAATCATTGAAAACGGCATCTTGCACAGTGCGAGCTGTCTTTTACTGCCGCTCGAGTAGATTTTTACTCGAGCGGCAACTTCTCAACGCGGACTGGTAGTTTCTCATCGCGAGCGGTCGCGAGCATACGCGACCACTCGCAATGAGAAACCTGACCTCCCCGCGTTGAGAATCTCGCCGGGAGGTTTATTTTCCACGCTCGCGATCGGCAACTTGATGTTGCTGATCGCGAACGAGAAAAAGTCTCGCCGGGATGTCATTTTGCTTGCTCGCGGTCGCCAACTTGACGTTGAGGACCGCGAGCAAGCAAAAATGACCGCTGCACTACGCTACGCGTGTTTGCACTGTGCTACGTGCAATTCGCGTAGTGCGAAGTAGCGCAAACTTCGCAAACTAAGCGAGCGTAGCGTAGTGCTTTGCCCAGGGTTAATTACAACATAGAATGGTATAGTCTGATACAAATGTTATCTGGCTAACTAAATACATGAGATAATTATTTTATATATACAAGGAACATATATACTTTAGTTTGAAGCAAGTGATAACGGCCTCCAAGGACTCTCTGGAGCCAAGGGGACTTCATTCCCCAACCATCAGTGCATGAGGAGGTGCGTTTGCAGAGTGGTGGAGAAAGTGGGAGTGGCCTCCAAAGACCTCTAAGCAATCGCTCTGTGTGGGACTTACTGGAGGTAACAGGAGGAGTTGTTGGCTACAAAGGACGTCTTTGTAAGACAACTACCCCTCCTCTTGCCTTTAGAAAATGTAATATAATGTAAAATATATATGTTTTATATATATATATATATATATATCCATACAAACATATATGTGTGTTTATATGAGTATATATTATTATTTACATATTATGTACATTGAATTAATTTACATCATATTAATGTTATATATTAAAATATTTGCAATTTAACTATATATATAAACTATATATATATATATATATATATATATATATATATATATATATATATATATATATATATATATAAAACTATATTTTTGTATATTTTTAACAGTATTAGTGTGAAACAATATTTTTTATGCAATATTTTTGCACTTACCATTATAAGTATATGGACACAATATTTTTGTAATCAATATTTTTGACACAATAGTGTTGTATCACGATATTGTTGTTTTCAATATTCCGTCAGTGATCTTGCAGGTCCTGTGTGGATTATGCCTGGGCGGAGTTCGCAGAGTTTTAATTCATGGAACTGCGCGAAGTGCTGGAAAAACTCTGCCACGCCTTGGGGAGTTCCGCCAGCTGCAGAGTCTGTTCAGTCGCGCTGCTCCACTGATTTTTAGCACCAGGAGTTTGTCCCACCCTGTAAAATCAGGGCGAATGGCACTATGCGTCACGCCAGAGGGTGCTGTTGCTTTCTGCTGTTCGAGTAGACAATGGGCTAGATATCACTGGTGAGGGGAAGATACGGCTTCTAGACAGTCTGGGCCTGATTTAGAGTTCAGCAGAAGGGTTACTCAATCACAAATGTGGCAGATATACTGTCTGCAATATTACAAGTGCATTATATGCAATGGCGCTTGTAATAAGGCAGAATGAGGCAGACAGGATATCTGATCGCCAATCTACAAATCAGGCCATTTGTCCTTATCTCTTGATTCTATGTGCTGGCTGGAAGTTGATACCGGCTAATGTTGACAGCCGTGAAGGCAGAGCTCCCAGCCTTATTGCTAGCTTTTTAGCTTTAAGGTAAAAAAATCTCCTTCCTCCACATTCTAAAAGCAACACAGCATCTATGTTTTGTGTTATGGTATTTCTAAAATGTGAACCTAGCTACCTAGCAATGGAGCACTGTACGGGGCAAGCCCTATTGGGGGTGCATGGGAGAGAGAGGACAGAGGAGTTGGGTAGGGCTAGTGGAAGGGATGAGAAACCAGCCTATCTAAAGTAGTGTTCCATGAAAAGGTTAGTTTTCAGTATCTTCCTAAATCCTAGGAGGGTTGGTGCTGTTCTGATGTTAGAGGGGATGTTTTTCGATGTCCTGGGGCATAGGCTGGGAGAGCTTATTTTATATGTATCCAGGAAAATCCTTTCAGGTCTGCTCAATGTTGTGGTTTAACAGGCTGCCAGTACATCTCTACACAGTGGCAGACGGCACGGATCGGAGGTAGGGGGGCAGTAGGGGGTAGGACACGGGAGGCAGGGGACAGAAGGTAAGGGGTGGGTAGGATGCGGGGGAAGCGTGAATAAAAAATAAATAAAAATAATTTATCTTCTCGCCGCTTCCTCGCCTCCGTAGTCCTCCCTCGCTTGGCCTTACCGGAAGCACACCCAGGCGACCAGTCAGCCAATCACAACGCTGCCTTAGCAGCGTTGTGATTGGTCTGAGCACTGTGTTTCATCGCTCAGACGCTGACTGGGGACCTGGGTATGTTCTCCATGTAGGATTTAATGCAGTCTGCATGGATAACATGCGAAGTGCACAAGACTGTTTTGGGCGGCCCGAGTGGGCCGGCAAATCAGTCACTGCGCACTTTAGGAGGGCGCTACTACTCCTTCCCTGCCCCTTAACGCAAAGTGAACACAAGAAGATGATGGACGGAGCACTGAAACTTTTCAGACACTCACCCCCAGTCACAGATCTGGGTTGAATCCATCATCGTTCTTTAGCTCACTTCGCCACTCCAGTTCAGACACAGCTATATGCAAATCAGTCTTGACCTTATGCCTCATGGGAACAGTCCAGCCCGAACTGGAAGCCATGTCTTCCCTGGACCGGAAACAAACATCCTGAGACCGGTTTCGGGCTAACAGCCCTCATCAGCCAGGCTAGCTTGAGTCCAGTGGCAAAGTGAGCAAGGGACCCACGTCTGGGTATACCCTGCCAACTTAGGGAGAACAAAGCGAACACAAGGAGATGATGATGGCTGATGAGGTGTGAAACCCCAAAACCGATCCTAGTATGCTTCTTTCCAGTCCAGGGAGGACCTGGCCTGGGAGTTCGGGCTAGACTGTTCCCATGAGTCACAGGGTCGAGACTGATTTGCATATGGCTGGGTTCAAACTGGAATGGCATGGTGCGCAAAAAAACGATGGATTTAGGCCCAGATCTCTGAACTGGGGTGAATGTATGACATTGTTCTGCATTCTGTCCATCAATTGTTCTTTTTGCATTTGTCACCCCGAGTGGGACGGGTATGCCCAGACGTGGGTCCCGTGCTCTCCATGCCACTGGAGTCAAACTATCCTGGCTGATGAGGGGTGAAACCACGAAACCGGTCCTAGGATGCTTGTTTCCAGTCCAGGGAGTACCTGGCCTGGCAGTTCGGGCTAGACTGTTCCCATGAGGCACAGGGTCGAGACTGATTTGCATATGGCTGGGTTCAAACTGGAATAGCATGGTGAGCAAAAAATCGATGGATTTAGGTCCAGATCTCTGTACTGGGGTGAATGTATGACATTGTTCTGCATTCTGTCCATCAATTGTTCTTTTTGCATTTGTCATCCCGAGTGGGACGGGTATGCCCAGATGTGGGACACGTGCTCTCCATGCCACTGGAGTCAAGATATCCTGTCTGATATGGGGTGAAACCCCGAAACCGGTCCTAGGGTGCTTGTTTCCATTCCAGGGAGGACCTGGCCTGGCAGTTCGGGCTAGACTGCTCCCATGATGCACAGGGTCGAGACTGATTTGCATATGGCTGGGTTCAAACTGGAATGGCATGGTGAGCAAAAACATGATGGATTTAGGCCCAGATCTCTGTACTGGGGTGAATGTATGACATTGTTCTGCATTCTGTATATCAATTGTTCTTTTTGCATTTGTCACCCCGAGTGGGACGGGTATGCCCAGACGTGGGTCCCGTGCTCTCCATGCCACTGGAGTCAAGCTATCCTGGCTGATGAGGGGTGAAACCCTGAAACCGGTCCTAGGATGCTTGTTTCCAGTCCAAGGAGGACCTGGCCTGGCAGTTCGGGCTAGACTGTTCCCATGAGACACAAAGTTGAGACTGATTTGCCTATGGCTGGGTTCAAACTGGAATGGCATGGTGAGCAAAAAACGATGGATTTAGGCCCAGATCTCTGTACAGGGGTGAATGTATGACATTGTACTGCATTCAGTCCATCAATTGTTCTTTTTGCATTTGTCATCCCGAGTGGGACGGGTATGCCCAGATGTGGGTCCCGTGCTCTCCATACCACTGGAGTCAAGCTATCCTGGCTGATGAGGGGTGAAACCCCAAAACCGGTCCTAGGATGCTTGTTTTCAGTCCAGGTAGGACCTGGCCTGGCAATTCAGGCTAGACTGTTCTCATGAGGCACAGGGTCGAGACTGATTTGCATATGGCTGGGTTAAAACTGGAATGGCATGGTGAGCAAAAAAACGATGGATTTAGGCCCAGATCTCTGTACTGGAGTGAATGAATGACATTGTTCTGCATTCTGTCCATCAATTGTTCTTTTTGCATTTGTCACCCTGAGTGGGACGGGTATGCCCAGACATGGGTCCTGTGCTCTCCATGCCACTGGAGTCAAGCTATCCTGGCTGATGAGGGTTGAAACCCCGAAACCGGTCCTAGGATGCTTGTTTCCAGTCCAGGGAGGACCTGGCCTGGCAGTTCGGGCTAGACTGTTCCCATGAGGCACAGGGTCGAGACTGATTTGCATATGGCTGTGTTCAAACTGGAATGGCATGGTGAGCAAAAAAACGATGGATTTAGGCCCAGATCTCTATACTGGGGTGAATGTATGACATTGTTCTGCATTCTGTACATCAATTGTTCTTTTTGCATTTGTCACCCCGAGTGGGACGGGTCTGCCCAAACGTGGGTCCCGTGCTCTCCATGCCACTGGAGTCAAGCTATCCTGGCTGATGAGGGGTGAAACCCCGAAACCGGTCCTAGGGTGCTTGTTTTCAGTCCAGGTAGGACCTGGCCTGGCAGTTCGGGCTAGACTGTTCCCATGAGGCGCAGGGTCGAGACTGATTTGCATATGGCTGGGTTCAAACTGGAATGGCATGGTGAGCAAAAAAACGATGGATTTAGGCCCAGATCTCTGTACTGGGGTGAATGTATGACATTGTTCTGCATTCTGTCCATTAATTGTTCTTTTTGCATTTGTCACCCCGAGTGGGACGGGTATGCCCAGATGTGGGCCCCGTGCTCTCCATGCCACTGGAGTCAAGCTATCCTGGCTGATGAGGGGTGAAACCCTGAAACCGGTCCTAGGGTGCTTGTTTCCATTCCAGGGAGGACCTGGTCTGGCAGTTCGGGCTAGACTGCTCCCATGAGTCACAGGGTCGAGACTGATTTGCATATGGCTGGGTTCAAACTGGAATGGCATGGTGAGCAAAAAAATGATGGATTTAGGCCCAGATCTCTGTACTGGGGTGAATGTATGACATTGTTCTGCATTCTGTCCATCAATTGTTCTTTTTGCATTTGTCACCCCGAGTGCGATGGGTATGCCCAGACGTGGGTCCCGTGCTCTCCATGCCACTGGAGTCAAGCTATCCTGACTAGTGAGGGGTGAAACCCCGAAATCGGTCCTAGGATGCTTGTTTCCAGTCCAGGGAGGACCTGGCCTGGCAGTTTGGGCTAGACTGTTCCCATGAGGCACAAAGTTAATACTGATTTGCATATGGCTGGGTTCAAATTGGAATGGCATGGTGAGCAAAAAGCGATGGATTTAGGCCCAGATCTCTGTACTGGGGTGAATGCATGACAATGTACTGCATTCTGTCCATCAATTGTTCTTTTTGCATTTGTCACCCTGAGTGGGGCGGGTATACCCAGACGTGGGTCCCGTGCTCTCCATGCCACTGGAGTCAAGCTATCCTGGCTGATGAGGGGTGAAACCCCGAAACTGGTCCTAGGATGCTTGTTTCCAGTCTAGGGAGGACCTGGCCTGGCAGTTCGGGCTAGACTGTTTCCATGAGGCACAGGGTCCAGACTGATTTGAATATGGCTGGGTTTAAACTGGAATGGCATGGTGAGCAAAAACAGGAAGGATTTAGGCCCAGATCTCTGTACTGGGGTGAATGTATGACATTGTTCTGCATTCTGTCCATCAATTGTTCTTTTTGCATTTGTCACCGCGAGTGGGACGGGTATGCCCAGAAGTGGGTCCCGTGCTCTCTATGCCACTGGAGTCAAGCTATTCTGGCTGATGAGGTGTGAAACCCCAAAACCGATCCTAGTATGCTTCTTTCCAGTCCAGGGAGGACCTGGCCTGGCAGTTCGGGCTAGACTGTTCCCATGAGGCACAGGGTCGAGACTGATTTGCATATGGCTGGGTTCAAACTGGAATGGCATGGTGGGCAAAAATGATGGATTTAGGCCCAGAACTCTGTACAGGGGTGAATGTATGACATTATACTGCATTCAGTCCATCAATTGTTCTTTTTGCATTTGTCATCCCGAGTGGGACGGGTATGCCCAGGCGTGGGTCCTGTGCTCTCCATACCACTGGAGTCAAGCTATCCTGGCTGATGAGGGGTGAAACCCCGAAACCGGTCCTAGGATGCTTGTTTTCAGTCCAGGTAGGACCTGGCCTGGCAATTCAGGCTAGACTGTTCTCATGAGGCACAGGGTCGAGACTTATTTGCATATGGCTGGGTTAAAACTGGAATGGCATGGTGAGCAAAAAACGATGGATTTAGGCCCAGATCTCTGTACTGGAGTGAATGAATGACATTGTTCTGCATTCTGTCCATCAATTGTTCTTTTTGCATTTGTCACCCTGAGTGGGACGGGTATGCCCAGACGTGGGTCCCGTGCTCTCCATGCCACTGGAGTCAAGCTATCCTGGCTGATGAGGGATGAAACCCCAAACCGGTCCTAGGATGCTTGTTTCCAGTCCAGGGGAGGACCTGTCCTGGCAGTTCAGTCTAGACTGTGCCCATGAGGCACAGGGTCGAGACTGATTTGCATATGGCTGGGTTCAAACTGGAATGGCATGGTGAGCAAAAAATGGATGGATTTAGGCCCAGATCTCTGTACTGGGGTGAATGTATGACATTGTTCTGCATTCTGTCCATCAATTGTTCTTTTTGCATTTGTCACCCCGAGTGGGACGGGTATGCCCAGACGTGGGTCCCGTGCTCTCCATGCCACTGGAGTCAAGCTATCCTGTCTGATGAGGGGTGAAACCCCGAAACCGGTCCTAAGGTGCTTCTATCCAGTCCAGGAAGGACCTGGCCTGGCAGTTCGGGCTAGACTGTTCCCATGAGGTACAGGGTCGAGGCTGATTTGCATATGGCTGGGTTCAAACTCGAATGGCATGGTGAGCAAAAAAAACGATGGATTTAGGCCCAGATCTCTGTACTGGGGTGAATGTATGACATTGTTCTGCATTGTGTCCATCAATTTTTCTTTTTGCATTTGTCACCCCGAGTGGGATGGGTATGCCCAGACGTGGCTCCCGTGCTTTCCATGCCACTGGAGTGAAGCTATCCTGGCTGATGAGGGGTGAAACCCCGAAACCGGTCCTAGGATGCTTGTTTCCAGTCCAGGGGAGGACCTGTCCTGGCAGTTCGGTCTAGACTGTTCCCATGAGGCACAGGGTCGAGACTGATTTGCATATGGCTGGTTTCAAACTGGAATGGCATGGTGAGCAAAAAATGGATGGATTTAGGCCCAGATCTCTGTACTGGGGTCAATGTATGATATTGTTCTGCATTCTGTCCATTCTGTCAATTGTTCTTTTTGCATTTGTCACCCCGAGTGTGACGGGTATGCCCAGACGTGGGTCCCGTGCTCTCCATGCCACTGGAGTCAAGCTATCCTGGCTGATGAGGGGTGAAACCCCGAAACCGGTCCTAACGTGCTTGTTTTCAGTCCAGGTAGGACCTGGCCTGGCAGTTCAGGCTAGACTGTTCTCATGAGGCACTAGGTCGAGACTGATTTGCATATGGCTGGGTTCAAACTGGAATGGAATGGTGAGCAAAAAAACGATGGATTTAGGCCCAGATCTCTGTACTGGAGTGAATGTATGACATTGTTCTGCATTCTGTCCATCAATTGTTCATTTTGCATTTGTCACCGCGAGTGGGACGGGTATGCCCAGACGTGGGTCCTGTGCTTTCCATGCCACTGGAGTCAAGCTATCCTGGTTGATGAGGGGTGAAACCCCGAAACCGGTCCTAGGATGCTTGTTTCCAGTCCAGGTAGGACCTGGCCTGGCAGTTCGGGCTAGACTGTTCCCATGAGGCACAGGGTCGAGACTGATTTGCATATGGCTGGGTTCAAACTGGAATGGCATGGTGAGCAAAAAATGGATGGATTTAGGCCCAGATCTCTATACTGCGGTGAATGTATGACATTGTTCTGCATTGTTTCCATCAATTCTTCTTTTTGCATTTGTCACCCCGAGTGGGATGGGTATGCCCAGACGTGGGTCCCATGCTTTCCATTCCCCTGGAGTCAAGCTATCCTGGTTGATGAGGGGTGAAACCCCGAAACCGGTCCTAGGATGCTTGTTTCCAGTCCAGGTAGGACCTGGCCTGGCAGTTCGGGCTAGACTGTTCCCATGAGACACAGGTTCGAGACTGATTTGCATATGGCTGGGTTCAATCTGGAATGGCATGGTGAGAAAATAAACGATGGATTTAGGCCCAGATCTCTGTACAAGGGTGAATGTATGACATTGTTCTGCATTCTGTCCATCAATTGTTCTTTTTGCATTCGTCACCCCGAGAGGGGCGGGTATACCCAGACGTGGGTCCCGTGCTCTCCATGCCACTGGAGTCAAGCTATCCTGGCTGATGAGGGGTGAAACCCCGAAACTGGTCCTAGGATGCTTTTTTCCAGTCTAGGGAGGACCTAGCCTGGCAGTTCGGGATAGTCTGTTTCCATGAGGCACAGGGTCGAGACTGATTTGAATATGGCTGGGTTCAAACTGGAATGGCATGGTGAGCAAAAACACGAAGGATTTAGGCCCAGATCTCTATATTGGGGTGAATGTATGACATTGTTCTTCATTCTGTCCATCAATTGTTCTTTTTGCATTTGTCACCGCGAGTGGGAAGGGTATGCCCAGACGTGGGTCCTGTGCTCTCTCTATGCCACTGGAGTCAAGCTATCCTGGCTGATGAGGTGTGAAACCCCGAAACCGATCCTAGTATGCTTCTTTCCAGTCCAGGGAGGACCTGGCCTGGCAGTTCGGGCTAGACTGTTCCCATGAGGCACAGGGTCGAGACTCATTTGCATATGGCTGGGTTCAAACTGAAATGGTATGGTGCGCAAAAAAACGATGGATTTAGGCCCAGATCTCTGAACTGGGGTGAATGTATGACATTGTTCTGCATTCTGTCCATCAATTGTTCTTTTTGCATTTGTCACCCCGAGTGGGACGGGTATGCCCAGACGTGGGTCCCGTGCTCTCCATGCCACTGGAGTCAAGCTATCCTGGCTGATGAGGGGTGAAACCCCGAAACCGGTTCTAGGATGCTTCTTTCCAGTCCAGGGACGACCTGGCCTGGCAGTTCAGGCTAGACTGTTCCCATGAGGCACAGTGTTGAGACTGATTTGCATATGGCTGGGTTCAAACTGGAATGGCATGGTGAGCAAAAAAACGATGGATTTAGGCCCAGATCTCTGTACTGGGGTGAATGTATGACATTGTTCTGCATTCTGTCCATCAATTGTTCTTTTTGCATTTGTCACCCCGAGTGGGACGGGTATGCCCAGACGTGGATCCCGTGCTCTCCATGCCACTGGAGTCAAGCTATCCTGGCTGATGAGGGGTGAAACCCCGAAACCGGTCCTAGGATGCTTGTTTCCAGTCCAGGGAGTACCTGGCCTGGCAGTTCGGGCTAGACTGTTCCCATGAGGCACAGGGTCGAGACTGATTTGCATATAGCTGGGTTCAAACTGGAATAGCATGGTGAGCAAAAAAATGATGGATTTAGGCCCAGATCTCTGTACTGGGGTGAATGTATGACATTGTTCTGCATTCTGTCCATCAATTGATCTTTTTGCATTTGTCACTCCGAGTGGGACATGTATGCCCAGACGTGGGACCCGTGCTCTCCATGCCACTGGAGTCCAGCTATCCTGGCTGATATGGTGTGAAACCCCGAAACTGGTCCTAGGGTGCTTGTTTCCATTCCAGGGAGGACCTGGCCTGGCAGTTCGGGCTAGACTGCTCCCATGATGCACAGGGTCGAGACTGATTTGCATATGGCTGGGTTCAAACTGGAATGGCATGCTGAGCAAAAAAATGATGGATTTAGGCCCAGATCTCTGTACAGGGGTGAATGTATGACATTGTACTGCATTCAGTCCATCAATTGTTCTTTTTGCATTTGTCATCCCGAGTGGGACGGGTATGCCCAGATGTGGGTCCCGTGCTCTCCATACCACTGGAGTCAAGCTATCCTGGCTGATGAGGGGTGAAACCCCGAAACCGGTCCTAGGATGCTTGTTTTCAGTCCAGGTAGGACCTGGCCTGGCAATTCAGGCTAGACTGTTCTCATGAGGCACAGGGTCGAGACTGATTTGCATATGGCTGGGTTAAAACTGGAATGGCATGGTGAGCAAAAAAACGATGGATTTAGGCCCAGATCTCTGTACTGGAGTGAATGAATGACATTGCTCTGCATTCTGTCCATCAATTGTTCTTTTTGCATTTGTCACCCCGAGTGGGACGGGTATGCCCAGACGTGGGTCCCGTGCTCTCCATGCCACTGGAGTCAAGCTATCCTGGCTGATGAGGGGTGAAACCCCGAAACCGGTCCTGGGATGCTTGTTTTCAGTCCAGGGAGGACCTGGCCTGGCAGTTTGGGCTAGACTGTTCCCATGAGGCACAGGGTCGAGACTGATTTGCATATGACTGGGTTCACACTGGAATGGCATGGTGAGCAAAAAAACGATGGATTTAGGCCCAGATCTCTGTACTGGGGTGAATGTATGACATTGTTCTGCATTCTGTCCATCAATTGTTCTTTTTGCATTTGTCACCCCGAGTGGGACGGGTATGCCCAGATGTGGGCCCCGTGCTCTCCATGCCACTGGAGTCAAGCTATCCTGGCTGATGAGGGGTGAAACCCCGAAACCGGTCCTAGGATGCTTGTTTCCAGTCCAGGGGAGGACCTGTCCTGGCACTCCGGGCTAGACTGTTCCCATGAGGCACAGGGTGGAGACTGATTTGCATATGGCTGGGTACAAACTGGAATGGCATGGTGAGCAAAAAATTGATGGATTTAGGCCCAGATCTCTGTACTGGGGTGAATGTATGACATTGTTCTGCATTCTGTCCATCAATTGTTCTTTTTGCATTTGTCACCCCGAGTGCGACGGGTATGCCCAGACGTGGGTCCCGTGCTCTCCATGCCACTGGAGTCAAGCTATCCTGACTGTTGAGGGGTGAAACCCCGAAATCGGTCCTAGGATGCTTGTTTCCAGTCCAGGGAGGACCTGGTCTGGCAGTTTGGGCTAGACTGTTCCCATGAGGCACAAAGTTAATACTGATTTGCATATGGCTGGGTTCAAATTGGAATGCATGGTGAGCAAAAAGCGATGGATTTAGGCCCAGATCTCTGTACTGGGGTGAATGCATGACAATGTACTGCATTCTGTCCATCAATTGTTCTTTTTGCATTTGTCACCCCGAGTGGGGCGGGTATACCCAGACGTGGGTCCCGTGCTCTCCATGCCACTGGAGTCAAGCTATCCTGGCTGATGAGGGGTGAAACCCCGAAACTGGTCCTAGGATGCTTGTTTCCAGTCTAGGGAGGACCTGGCCTGGCAGTTCGGGATAGACTGTTTCCATGAGGCACAGGGTCGAGACTGATTTGAATATGGCTGGGTTCAAACTGGAATGGCATGGTGAGCAAAAACACGAAGGATTTAGGCCCAGATCTCTATACTGGGGTGAATGTATGACATTGTTCTGCATTCTGTCCATCAATTGTTCTTTTTGCATTTGTCACCGCGAGTGGGACTGGTATGCCCAGACGTGGGTCCTGTGCTCTCTATGCCACTGGAGTCAAGCTTTCCTGGCTGATGAGGTGAGAAACCCCGAAACCGATCCTAGTATGCTTCTTTCCAGTCCAGGGAGGACCTGGCCTGGAAGTTCGGGCTAGACTGTTCCCATGAGGCACAGGGTCGAGACTGATTTGCATATGTCTGGGTTCAAACTGGAATGGCATGGTGCGCAAAAAAACGATGGATTTAGGCCCAGATCTCTGAACTGGGGTGAATGTATGACATTGTTCTGCATTCTGTATATCAATTGGTCTTTTTGCATTTGTCACCCCGAGTGGGATGGGTATGCCCAGACGTGGGACCCGTGCTCTCCATGCCACTGGAGTCAAGATATCCTGGCTGATACGGGGTGAAACCCCGAAACCGGTCCTAGGGTGCTTGTTTCCATTCCAGGGAGGACCTGGCCTGGCAGTTCGGGCTAGACTGCTCCCATGATGCACAGGGTCGAGACTGATTTGCATATGGCTGGGTTCAAACTGGAATGGCATGGTGAGCAAAAAACGATGGATTTAGGCCCAGATCTCTGTACAGGGGTGAATGTATGACATTGTACTGCATTCAGTCCATCAATTGTTTTTTTTTTTTTGCATTTGTCATCCCGAATGGGACGGGTATGCCCAGATGTGGGTCCCGTGCTCTCCATACCACTGGAGTCAAGCTATCCTGGCTGATGAGGGGTGAAACCCCCAAACCGGTCCTAGGATGCGTGTTTTCAGTCCAGGTAGGACCTGGCCTGGCAATTCAGCTAGACTGTTCTCATGAGTCACAGGATCGAGGCTGATTTGCATATGGCTGGGTTAAAACTGGAATGGCATGGTGAGCAAAAAAACGATGGATTTAGGCCCAGATCTCTGTACTGGGGTGAATGTATGACATTGTTCTGCATTCTGTCCATCAATTGTTCTTTTTGCATTTGTCACCGCGAGTGGGACGGGTATGCCCAGAAGTGGGTCCCGTGCTCTCTATGCCACTGGAGTCAAGCTATTCTGGCTGATGAGGTGTGAAACCCCAAAACCGATCCTAGTATGCTTCTTTCCAGTCCAGGGAGGACCTGGCCTGGCAGTTCGGGCTAGACTGTTCCCATGAGGCACAGGGTCGAGACTGATTTGCATATGGCTGGGTTCAAACTGGAATGGCATGGTGGGCAAAAAAATGATGGATTTAGGCCCAGAACTCTGTACAGGGGTGAATGTATGACATTATACTGCATTCAGTCCATCAATTGTTCTTTTTGCATTTGTCATCCCGAGTGGGACGGGTATGCCCAGGCGTGGGTCCTGTGCTCTCCATACCACTGGAGTCAAGCTATCCTGGCTGATGAGGGGTGAAACCCCGAAACCGGTCCTAGGATGCTTGTTTTCAGTCCAGGTAGGACCTGGCCTGGCAATTCAGGCTAGACTGTTCTCATGAGGCACAGGGTCGAGACTTATTTGCATATGGCTGGGTTAAAACTGGAATGGCATGGTGAGCAAAAAAACGATGGATTTAGGCCCAGATCTCTGTACTGCAGTGAATGAATGACATTGTTCTGCATTCTGTCCATCAATTGTTCTTTTTGCATTTGTCACCCTGAGTGGGACGGGTATGCCCAGACGTGGGTCCCGTGCTCTCCATGCCACTGGAGTCAAGCTATCCTGGCTGATGAGGGATGAAACCCCGAAACCGGTCCTAGGATGCTTGTTTCCAGTCCAGGGAGGACCTGTCCTGGCAGTTCAGTCTAGACTGTGCCCATGAGGCACAGGGTCGAGACTGATTTGCATATGGCTGGGTTCAAACTGGAATGGCATGGTGAGCAAAAAATGGATGGATTTAGGCCCAGATCTCTGTACTGGAGTGAATGAATGACATTGTTCTGCATTCTGTCCATCAATTGTTCTTTTTGCATTTGTCACCCTGAGTGGGACGCGTATGCCCAGACGTGGGTCCTGTGCTCTCCATGCCACTCGAGTCAAGCTATCCTGGCTGATGAGGGGTGAAACCCCAAACCGGTCCTAGGATGCTTGTTTCCAGTCCAGGGGAGGACCTGTCCTGGAAGTTCGGTCTAGACTGTTCCCATGAGGCACAGGGTCGAGACTGATTTGCATATGGCTGGGTTCAAACTGGAATGGCATGGTGAGCAAAAAATGGATGGATTTAGGCCCAGATCTCTGTACTGGGGTGAATGTATGACATTGTTCTGCATTCTGTCCATCAATTGTTCTTTTTGCATTTGTCACCCCGAGTGGGACGGGTATGCCCAGACGTGGGTCCCGTGCTCTCCATGCCACTGGAGTCAAGCTATCCTGTCTGATGAGGGGTGAAACCCTGAAACCGGTCCTAGGGTGCTTCTATCCAGTCCAGGAAGGACCTGGCCTGGCAGTTCGGGCTAGACTGTTCCCATGAGGTACAGGGTCGAGGCTGATTTGCATATGGCTGGGTTCAAACTCGAATGGCATGGTGAGCAAAAAAACGATGGATTTAGGCCCAGATCTCTGTACTGGGGTGAATGTATGACATTGTTCTGCATTGTGTCCATCAATTGTTCTTTTTGCATTTGTCACCCCGAGTGGGATGGGTATGCCCAGACGTGGCTCCCGTGTTTTCCATGCCACTGGAGTGAAGCTATCCTGGATGATGAGGGGTGAAACCCCGAAACCGGTCCTAGGATGCTTGTTTCCAGTCCAGGGGAGGACCTGTCCTGGCAGTTCGGTCTAGACTGTTCCCATGAGGCACAGGGTCGAGACTGATTTGCATATGGCTGGTTTCAAACTGGAATGGCATGGTGAGCAAAAAATGGATTGATTTAGGCCCAGATCTCTGTACTGGGGTCAATGTATGATATTGTTCTGCATTCTGTCCATTCTGTCAATTGTTCTTTTTGCATTTGTCACCCCGAGTGTGACGGGTATGCCCAGACGTGGGTCCCGTGCTCTCCATGCCACTGGAGTCAAGCTATCCTGGCTGATGAGGGGTGAAACCCTGAAACCGGTCCTAGCGATGCTTGTTTTCAGTCCAGGTAGGACCTGGCCTGGCAGTTCAGGCTAGACTGTTCTCATGAGGCACTAGGGTCGAGACTGATTTGCATATGGCTGGGTTCAAACTGGAATGGAATGGTGAGCAAAAAAACGATGGATTTAGGCCCAGATCTCTGTACTGGAGTGAATGTATGACATTGTTCTGCATTCTGTCCATCAATTGTTCATTTTGCATTTGTCACCGCGAGTGGGACGGGTATGCCCAGACGTGGGTCCTGTGCTTTCCATGCCACTGGAGTCAAGCTATCCTGGTTGATGAGGGGTGAAACCCCGAAACCGGTCCTAGGATGCTTGTTTCCAGTCCAGGTAGGACCTGGCCTGGCAGTTCGGGCTAGACTGTTCCCATGAGGCACAGGGTCGAGACTGATTTGCATATGGCTGGGTTCAAACTGGAATGGCATGGTGAGCAAAAAATGGATGGATTTAGGCCCAGATCTCTGTACTGCGGTGAATGTATGACATTGTTCTGCATTGTTTCCATCAATTCTTCTTTTTGCATTTGTCACCCCGAGTGGGATGGGTATGCCCAGACGTGGGTCCCATGCTCTCCATTCCACTGGAGTCAAGCTATCCTGGTTGATGAGGGGTGAAACCCCGAAACCGGTCCTAGGATGCTTGTTTCCAGTCCAGGTAGGACCTGGCCTGGCAGTTCGGGCTAGACTGTTCCCATGAGGCACAGGTTCTAGACTGATTTGCATATGGCTGGGTTCAATCTGGAATGGCATGGTGAGAAAATAAACGATGGATTTAGGCCCAGATCTCTGTACAAGGGTGAATGTATGACATTGTTCTGCATTCTGTCCATCAATTGTTCTTTTTGCATTCGTCACCCCGAGAGGGACGGGTATACCCAGACGTGGGTCCCATGCTCTCCATGCCACTGGAGTCAAGCTATCCTGGCTGATGAGGGGTGAAACCCTGAAACTGGTCCTAGGATGCTTGTTTCCAGTCTAGGGAGGACCTAGCCTGGCAGTTCGGGATAGTCTGTTTCCATGAGGCACAGGGTCGAGACTGATTTGCAATATGGCTGGGTTCAAACTGGAATGGCATGGTGAGCAAAAACACGAAGGATTTAGGCCCAGATCTCTATATTGGGGTGAATGTATGACATTGTTCTTCATTCTGTCCATCAATTGTTCTTTTTGCATTTGTCACCGCGAGTGGGAAGGGTATGCCCAGACGTGGGTCCTGTGCTCTCTCTATGCCACTGGAGTCAAGCTATCCTGGCTGATGAGGTGTGAAACCCCGAAACCGATCCTAGTATGCTTCTTTCCAGTCCAGGGAGGACCTGGCCTGGCAGTTCGGGCTAGACTGTTCCCATGAGGCACAGGGTCGAGACTCATTTGCATATGGCTGGGTTCAAACTGAAATGGTATGGTGCGCAAAAAAACGATGGATTTAGGCCCAGATCTCTGAACTGGGGTGAATGTATGACATTGTTCTGCATTCTGTCCATCAATTGTTCTTTTTGCATTTGTCACCCCGAGTGGGACGGGTATGCCCAGACGTGGGTCCCGTGCTCTCCATGCCACTGGAGTCAAGCTATCCTGGCTGATGAGGGGTGAAACCCCGAAACCGGTTCTAGGATGCTTCTTTCCAGTCCAGGGACGACCTGGCCTGGCAGTTCAGGCTAGACTGTTCCCATGAGGCACAGTGTTGAGACTGATTTGCATATGGCTGGGTTCAAACTGGAATGGCATGGTGAGCAAAAAAACGATGGATTTAGGCCCAGATCTCTGTACTGGGGTGAATGTATGACATTGTTCTGCATTCTGTCCATCAATTGTTCTTTTTGCATTTGTCACCCCGAGTGGGACGGGTATGCCCAGACGTGGATCCCGTGCTCTCCATGCCACTGGAGTCAAGCTATCCTGGATGATGAGGGGTGAAACCCTGAAACCGGTCCTAGGATGCTTGTTTCCAGTCCAGGGAGTACCTGGCCTGGCAGTTCGGGCTAGACTGTTCCCATGAGGCACAGGGTCAAGACTGATTTGCATATGGCTGGGTTCAAACTGGAATGGCATGGTGAGCAAAAAAATGATGGATTTAGGCCCAGATCTCTGTACTGGGGTGAATGTATGACATTGTTCTGCATTCTGTCCATCAATTGATCTTTTTGCATTTGTCACTCCGAGTGGGACAGGTATGCCCAGACGTGGGACCCGTGCTCTCCATGCCACTGGAGTCCAGCTATCCTGGCTGATGATGGTGTGAAACCCTGAAACTGGTCCTAGGGTGCTTGTTTCCATTCCAGGGAGGACCTGGCCTGGCAGTTCGGGCTAGACTGCTCCCATGATGCACAGGGTCAAGACTGATTTGCATATGGCTGGGTTCAAACTGGAATGGCATGCTGAGCAAAAAAATGATGGATTTAGGCCCAGATCTCTGTACAGGGGTGAATGTATGACATTGTTCTGCATTCAGTCCATCAATTGTTCTTTTTGCATTTGTCATCCCGAGTGGGACGGGTATGCCCAGATGTGGGTCCCGTGCTCTCCATGCCACTTGAGTCAAGCTATCCTGGCTGATGAGGGGTGAAACCCTGAAACCGGTCCTAGGATGCTTGTTTTCAGTCCAGGTAGGACCTGGCCTGGCAGTTCAGGCTAGACTGTTCTCATGAGGCACAGGGTCAAGACTGATTTGCATATGGCTGGGTTCAAACTGGAATGGCATGGTGAGCAAAAAAACGATGGATTTAGGCCCAGATCTCTGTACTGGAGTGAATGTATGACATTGTTCTGCATTCTGTCCATCAATTGTTCTTTTTGCATTTGTCACCCCGAGTGGGACGGGTATGCCCAGACGTGGGTCCCGTGCTCTCCATGCCACTGGAGTCAAGCTATCCTGGCTGATGAGGGGTGAAACCCTGAAACCGGTCCTGGGATGCTTGTTTCCAGTCCAGGGAGGACCTGGCCTGGCAGTTCGGGCTAGACTGTTCCCATGAGGCACAGGGTCGAGACTGATTTGCATATGACTGGGTTCACACTGGAATGGCATGGTGAGCAAAAAAACGATGGATTTAGGCCCAGATCTCTGTACTGGGGTGAATGTATGACATTGTTCTGCATTCTGTCCATCAATTGTTCTTTTTGCATTTGTCACCCCGAGTGGGACGGGTATGCCCAGATGTGGGTCCCGTGCTCTCCATGCCACTGGAGTCAAGCTATCCTGGCTGATGAGGGGTGACACCCCGAAACCGGTCCTAGGATGCTTGTTTCCAGTCCAGGGAGGACCTGGCCTGGCAGTTCGGGCTTGACTGTTCCCATGAGGCACAGGGTCGAGACTGATTTGCATATGGCTGGGTTCAAACTGGAATGGCATGGTGAGCAAAAAATTGATGGATTTAGGCCCAGATCTCTGTACTGGGGTGAATGTATGACATTGTTCTGCATTCTGTCCATCAATTGTTCTTTTTGCATTTGTCACCCCGAGTGGGACGGGTATGCCCAGACGTGGGTCCCGTGCTCTCCATGCCACTGGAGTCAAGCTATCCTGGCTGATGAGGGGTGAAACACTGAAACCGGTCCTAGGATGCTTGTTTTCAGTCCAGGAAGGACATGGTCTGGCAGTTCGGGCTAGACTGTTCCCATGAGGCACAGGGTCAAGACTGATTTGCATATGGCTGGGTTCAAACTGGAATGGCATGGTGAGCAAAAAGCGATGGATTTAGGCCCAGATCTCTGTACTGGGGTGAATGTATGACATTGTTCTGCATTCTGTCCATCAATTGTTCTTTTTGCATTTGTCACCCCGAGTGGGACGGGTATGCCCAGACGTGGGTCCCGTGCTCTCCATGCCACTGGAGTCAAGCTATCCTGGCTGATGAGGGGTGAAACCCTGAAACTGGTCCTAGGATGCTTGTTTCCAGTCCAGGGAGGACCTGGCCTGGCAGTTCGGGCTGGACTGTTCCCATGAGGCACAGGGTCAAGACTGATTTGCAATATGGCTGGGTTCAAACTGGAATGGCATGGTGAGCAAAAACACGATGGATTTAGGCCCAGATCTCTGTACTGGGGTGAATGTATGACATTGTTCTGCATTCTGTCCATCAATTGTTCTTTTTGCATTTGTCACCCCGAGTGGGACGGGTATGCCCAGACGTGGGTCCCGTGCTCTCCATGCCACTGGAGTCAAGCTATCCTTGCTGATGAGGGGTGAAACCCTGAAACCGATCCTAGGATGCTTGTTTCCAGTCCAGGGAGGACCTGGCCTGGCAGTTCGGGCTAGACTGTTCCCATGAGGCACAGGGTCAAGACTGATTTGCATATGGCTGGGTTCAAACTGGAATGGCATGGTGAGCAAAAAAACGATGGATTTAGGCCCAGATCTCTGTACTGGGGTGAATGTATGACATTGTTCTGCATTCTGTCCATCAATTGTTCTTTTTGCATTTGTCACCCCGAGTGGGACGGGTATGCCCAGACGTGGGTCCCGTGCTCTCCATGCCACTGGAGTCAAGATATCCTGGCTGATGACGGGGTGAAACCCTGAAACCGGTCCTAGGATGCTTGTTTCCAGTCCAGGGAGGACCTGGCCTGGCAGTTCGGGCTGGACTGTTCCCATGAGGCACAGGGTCAAGACTGATTTGCATATGGCTGGGTTCAAACTGGAAT
Organism: Calotriton arnoldi; assembly: GCA_963921515.1. Taxonomy (NCBI): domain Eukaryota; kingdom Metazoa; phylum Chordata; class Amphibia; order Caudata; family Salamandridae; genus Calotriton; species Calotriton arnoldi. Next base: position 275,448 of record CAWUFW010011762.1, read on the forward strand.
GGCATGGTGAGCAAAAAACGATGGATTTAGGCCCAGATCTCTGTACTGGGGTGAATGTATGACATTGTTCTGCATTCTGTCCATCAATTGTTCTTTTTGCATTTGTCACCCCGAGTGGGACGGGTATGCCCAGACGTGGGTCCCGTGCTCTCCATGCCACTGGAGTCAAGCTATCCTGGCTGATGAGGGGTGAAACCCTGAAACCGGTCCTAGGATGCTTGTTTCCAGTCCAGGGAGGACCTGGCCTGGCAGTTCAGGCTGGACTGTTCCCATGAGGCACAGGGTCAAGACTGATTTGCATATGGCTGGGTTCAAACTGGAATGGCATGGTGAGCAAAAAAACGATGGATTTAGGCCCAGATCTCTGTACTGGGGTGAATGTATGACATTGTTCTGCATTCTGTCCATCAATTGTTCTTTTTGCATTTGTCACCCCGAGTGGGACGGGTATGCCCAGATGTGGGTCCCGTGCTCTCCATGCCACTGGAGTCAAGCTATTCTGGCTGATGAGGGGTGAAACCCTGAAACCGGTCCTAGGATGCTTGTTTCCAGTCCAGGGAGGACCTGGCCTGGCAGTTCGGGCTAGACTGTTCCCATGAGGCACAGGGTCAAGACTGATTTGCATATGGCTGGGTTCAAACTGGAATGGCATGGTGAGCAAAAAAACGATGGATTTAGGCCCAGATCTCTGTACTGGGGTGAATGTATGACATTGTTCTGCATTCTGTCCATCAATTGTTCTTTTTGCATTTGTCACCCCGAGTGGGACGGGTATGCCCAGACGTGGGTCCCGTGCTCTCCATGCCACTGGAGTCAAGCTATCCTGGCTGATGAGGGGTGAAACCCTGAAACCGGTCCTAGGATGCTTGTTTCCAGTCCAGGGAGGATCTGGCCTGGCAGTTCAGGCTGGACTGTTCTCATGAGGCACAGAATCAAGACTGATTTGCATATGGCTGAGTTCAAACTGGAATGGCATGGTGAGCAAAAAAACGATGGATTTAGGCCCAGATCTCTGTACTGGGGTGAATGTATGACATTGTTCTGCATTCTGTCCATCAATTGTTCTTTTTGCATTTGTCACCCTGAGTGGGACGGGTATGCCCAGACGTGGGTCCCGTGCTCTCCATGCCACTGGAGTCAAGCTATCCTGGCTGATGAGGGGTGAAACCCTGAAACCGGTCCTAGGATGCTTGTTTCCAGTCCAGGGAGGACCTGGCCTGGCAGTTCAGGCTAGACTGTTCCCATGAGGCACAGGGTCAAGACTGATTTGCATATGGCTGGGTTCAAACTGGAATGGCATGGTGAGCAAAAAACGGATGGATTTAGGCCCAGATCTCTGTACTGGGGTGAATGTATGACATTGTTCTGCATTCTGTCCATCAATTGTTCTTTTTGCATTTGTCACCCTGAGTGGGACGGGTATGCCCAGACGTGGGTCCCGTGCTCTCCATGCCACTGGAGTCAAGCTATCCTGGCTGATGAGGGGTGAAACCCTGAAACCGGTCCTAGGATGCTTGTTTCCAGTCCAGGGAGGACCTGGCCTGGCAGTTCGGGCTAGACTGTTCCCATGAGGCACAGGGTCAAGACTGATTTGCATATGGCTGGGTTCAAACTGGAATGGCATGGTGAGCAAAAAAACAATGGATTTAGGCCCAGATCTCTGTACTGGGGTGAATGTATGACATTGTTCTGCATTCTGTCCATCAATTGTTCTTTTTGCATTTGTCACCCCGAGTGGGACGGGTTTGCCCAGACGTGGATCCCGTGCTCTCCATGCCACTGGAGTCAAGCTATCCTGGATGATGAGGGGTGAAACCCTGAAACCGGTCCGAGGATGCTTGTATCCAGTCCAGGGAGGACCTGGCCTGGCAGTTCGGGCTGGACTGTTCCCATGAGGCACAGGGTCAAGACTGATTTGCAAAAGGCAGGGTTCAAACTGGAATGGCATGGTGAGCAAAAAAACGATGGATTTAGGCCCAGATCTCTGTACTGGGGTAAATGTATGACATTGTTCTGCATTCTGTCCATCAATTGTTCTTTTTGCATTTGTCACCCCGAGTGGGACGGGTATGCCCAGATGTGGGTCCCGTGCTCTCCATGCCACTGGAGTCAAGATATCCTGGCTGATGAGGAGTGAAACACTGAAACCGGTCCTAGGATGCTTGTTTCCAGTCCAGGGAGGACCTGGCCTGGCAGTTCGGGCTAGACTGTTCCCATGAGGCACAGGGTCAAGACTGATTTGCATATGGCTGGGTTCAAACTGGAATGGCATGGTGAGCAAAAAAACGATGGATTTAGGCCCAGATCTCTGTACTGGGGTGAATGTATGACATTGTTCTGCATTCTGTCCATCTCAATTGTTCTTTTTGCATTTGTCACCCCGAGTGGGACGGGTATGCCCAGACGTGGGTCCCGTGCTCTCCATGCCACTGGAGTCAAGCTATCCTGGCTGATGAGGGGTGAAACCCTGAAACCGGTCCTAGGATGCTTGTTTCCAGTCCAGGGAGGACCTGGCCTGGCAGTTCGGGCTAGACTGTTCCCATGAGGCACTAGGGTCAAGACTGATTTGCATATGGCTGGGTTCAAACTGGAATGGCATGGTGAGCAAAAAAACGATGGATTTAGGCCCAGATCTCTGTACTGGGGTGAATGTATGACATTGTTCTGCATTCTGTCCATCAATTGTTCTTTTTGCATTTGTCACCCCGAGTGGGACGGGTATGCCCAGACGTGGGTCCCGTGCTCTCCATGCCACTGGAGTCAAGCTATCCTGGCTGATGAGGGGTGAAACCCTGAAACCGGTCCTAGGATGCTTGTTTCCAGTCCAGGGAGGACCTGGCCTGGCAGTTCGGGCTAGACTGTTCCCATGAGGCACAGGGTCAAGACTGATTTGCATATGGCTGGGTTCAAACTGGAATGGCATGGTGAGCAAAAAAACGATGGATTTAGGCCCAGATCTCTGTACTGGGGTGAATGTATGACATTGTTCTGCATTCTGTCCATCAATTGTTCTTTTTGCATTTGTCACCCCGAGTGGGACGGGTATGCCCAGACGTGGGTCCCATGCTCTCCATGCCACTGGAGTCAAGCTATCCTGGCTGATGAGGGGTGAAACCCTGAAACCGGTCCTAGGATGCTTGTTTCCAGTCCAGGGAGGACCTGGCCTGGCAGTTCGGGCTAGACTGTTCCCATGAGGCACAGGGTCAAGACTGATTTGCATATGGCTGGGTTCAAACTGGAATGGCATGGTGAGCAAAATAAACGATGGATTTAGGCCCAGATCTCTGTACTGGGGTGAATGTATGACATTGTTCTGCATTCTGTCCATCAATTGTTCTTTTTGCATTTGTCACCCCGAGTGGGACGGGTATGCCCAGACGTGGGTCCCGTGCTCTCCATGCCACTGGAGTCAAGCTATCCTGGCTGATGAGGGGTGAAACCCCGAAACCGGTCCTAGGATGCTTGTTTCCAGTCTAGGGAGGACCTGGCCTGGCAGTTCGGGCTGGACTGTTCCCATGAGGCACAGGGTGAAGATTGATTTCCTTTTTGGCTGGGTTCAAACTGGAATGGCATGGTGACAAAAATACGATGGATTTAGGCCCAGATCTCTGTACTGGGGTGAATGTATGACATTGTTCTGCATTCTGTCCATCAATTGTTCTTTTTGCATTTGTCACCCCGAGTGGGACGGGTATGCCCAGACGTGGGTCCCGTGCTCTCCATGCCACTGGAGTCAAGCTATCCTGGCTGATGAGGGGTGAAACCCTGAAACCGGTCCTAGGATGCTTGTTTCCAGTCCAGGGAGGACCTGGCCTGGCAGTTCGGGCTAGACTGTTCCCATGAGGCACAGGGTCAAGACTGATTTGCATATGGCTGGGTTCAAACTGGAATGGCATGGTGAGCAAAAAAACGATGGATTTAGGCCCAGATCTCTGTACTGGGGTAAATGTATGACATTGTTCTGCATTCTGTCCATCAATTGTTCTTTTTGCATTTGTCACCCCGAGTGGGACGGGTATGCCCAGACGTGGGTCCCGTGCTCTCCATGCCACTGGAGTGAAGCTATCCTGGCTGATGAGGGGTGAAACCCTGAAACCGGTCCTAGGATGCTTGTTTCCAGTCCAGGGAGGATCTGGCCTGGCAGTTCAGGCTGGACTGTTCCCATGAGGCACAGGGTCAAGACTGATTTGCATATGGCTGGGTTCAAACTGGAATGGCATGGTGAGCAAAAAAACGATGGATTTAGGCCCAGATCTCTGTACTGGGGTGAATGTATGACATTGTTCTGCATTCTGTCCATCAATTGTTCTTTTTGCATTTGTCACCCCGAGTGGGACGGGTATGCCCAGACGTGGATCCCGTGCTCTCCATGCCACTGGAGTCAAGCTATCCTGGATGATGAGGGGTGAAACCCTGAAACCGGTCCTAGGATGCTTGTTTCCAGTCCAGGGAGGACCTGGCCTGGCAGTTCGGGCTAGACTGTTCCCATGAGGCACAGGGTCAAGACTGATTTGCATATGGCTGGGTTCAAACTGGAATGGCATGGTGAGCAAAAAAACGATGGATTTAGGCCCAGATCTCTGTACTGGGGTGAATGTATGACATTGTTCTGCATTCTGTCCATCAATTGTTCTTTTTGCATTTGTCACCCCGAGTGTGACGGGTATGCCCAGACGTGGGTCCCGTGGACTCCATGCCACTGGAGTCAAGCTATCCTGGCTGATAAGGGGTGAAACCCTGAAACTGGTCCTAGGATGCTTGTTTCCAGTCCAGGGAGGTCCTGGCCTGGCAGTTCGGGCTGGACTGTTCCCATGAGGCAAAGGGTCAAGATTGATTTGCAAAAGGCAGGGTTCAAACTGGAATGGCATGGTGAGCAAAAAAACGATGGATTTAGGCCCAGATCTCTGTACTGGGGTGAATGTATGACATTGTTCTGCATTCTGTCCATCAATTGTTCTTTTTGCATTTGTCACCCCGAGTGGGACGGGTATGCCCAGATGTGGGTCCCGTGCTCTCCATGCCACTGGAGTCAAGCTATCCTGGCTGATGAGGGGTGAAACCCTGAAACCGGTCCTAGGATGCTTGTTTCCAGTCCAGGGAGGACCTGGCCTGGCAGTTCGGGCTAGACTGTTCCCATGAGGCACAGGGTCAAGACTGATTTGCATATGGCTGGGTTCAAACTGGAATGGCATGGTGAGCAAAAAAACGATGGATTTAGGCCCAGATCTCTGTACTGGGGTGAATGTATGACATTGTTCTGCATTCTGTCCATCAATTGTTCTTTTTGCATTTGTCACCCCGAGTGGGACGGGTATGCCCAGACGTGGGTCCCGTGCTCTCCATGCCACTGGAGTCAAGCTATCCTGGCTGATGAGGGGTGAAACCCTGAAACCGGTCCTAGGATGCTTGTTTCCAGTCCAGGGAGGACCTGGCCTGGCAGTTCGGGCTAGACTGTTCCCATGAGGCACAGGGTCAAGACTGATTTGCATATGGCTGGGTTCAAACTGGAATGGCATGGTGAGCAAAAAAACGATGGATTTAGGCCCAGATCTCTGTACTGGGGTGAATGTATGACATTGTTCTGCATTCTGTCCATCAATTGTTCTTTTTGCATTTGTCACCCCGAGTGGGACGGGTATGCCCAGATGTGGGTCCCGTGCTCTCCATGCCACTGGAGTCAAGCTATCCTGGCTGATGAGGGGTGAAACCCTGAAACCGGTCCTAGGATGCTTGTTTCCAGTCCAGGGAGGACCTGGCCTGGCAGTTCGGGCTGGACTGTTCCCATGAGGCACAGGGTCAAGACTGATTTGCATATGGCTGGGTTCAAACTGGAATGGCATGGTGAGCAAAAAAACGATGGATTTAGGCCCAGATCTCTGTACTGGGGTGAATGTATGACATTGTTCTGCATTCTGTCCATCAATTGTTCTTTTTGCATTTGTCACCCCGAGTGGGACGGGTATGCCCAGACGTGGGTCCCGTGCTCTCCATGCCACTGGAGTCAAGCTATCCTGGACTGATGAGGGGTGAAACCCTGAAACCGGTCCTAGGATGCTTGTTTCCAGTCCAGGGAGGACCTGGCCTGGCAGTTCGGGCTGGACTGTTCCCATGAGGCACAGGGTCAAGACTGATTTGCATATGGCTGGGTTCAAACTGGAATGGCATGGTGAGCAAAAAACGATGGATTTAGGCCCAGATCTCTGTACTGGGGTGAATGTATGACATTGTTCTGCATTCTGTCCATCAATTGTTCTTTTTGCATTTGTCACCCCGAGTGGGACGGGTATGCCCAGACGTGGGTCCCGTGCTCTCCATGCCACTGGAGTCAAGCTATCCTGGCTGATGAGGGGTGAAACCCTGAAACCGGTCCTAGGATGCTTGTTTCCAGTCCAGGGAGGACCTGGCCTGGCAGTTCGGGCTGGACTGTTCCCATGAGGCACAGGGTCAAGACTGATTTGCATATGGCTGGGTTCAAACTGGAATGGCATGGTGAGCAAAAACACGATGGATTTAGGCCCAGATCTCTGTACTGGGGTGAATGTATGACATTGTTCTGCATTCTGTCCATCAATTGTTCTTTTTGCATTTGTCACCCCGAGTGGGACTGGTATGCCCAGACGTGGGTCCTGTGCTCTCCATGCCACTGGAGTCAAGCTATCCTGGCTGATGAGGGGTGAAACCCTGAAACCGGTCCTAGGATGCTTGTTTCCAGTCCAGGGAGGACCTGGCCTGGCAGTTCGGGCTAGACTGTTCCCATGAGGCACAGGGTCAAGACTGATTTGCATATGGCTGGGTTCAAACTGGAATGGCATGGTGAGCAAAAAACGATGGATTTAGGCCCAGATCTCTGTACTGGGGTGAATGTATGACATTGTTCTGCATTCTGTCCATCAATTGTTCTTTTTGCATTTGTCACCCCGAGTGGGACGGGTATGCCCAGACGTGGGTCCCGTGCTCTCCATGCCACTGGAGTCAAGCTATCCTGGCTGATGAGGGGTGAAACCCTGAAACCGGTCCTAGGATGCTTGTTTCCAGTCCAGGGAGGACCTGGCCTGGCAGTTCGGGCTAGACTGTTCCCATGAGGCACAGGGTCAAGACTGATTTGCATATGGCTGGGTTCAAACTGGAATGGCATGGTGAGCAAAAAACGATGGATTTAGGCCCAGATCTCTGTACTGGGGTGAATGTATGACATTGTTCTGCATTCTGTCCATCAATTGTTCTTTTTGCATTTGTCACCCCGAGTGGGACGGGTATGCCCAGATGTGGGTCCCGTGCTCTCCATGCCACTGGAGTCAAGCTATCCTGGCTGATGAGGGGTGAAACCCTGAAACCGGTCCTAGGATGCTTGTTTCCAGTCCAGGGAGGACCTGGCCTGGCAGTTCAGGCTGGACTGTTCCCATGAGGCACAGGGTCAAGACTGATTTGCATATGGCTGGGTTCAAACTGGAATGGCATGGTGAGCAAAAAAACGATGGATTTAGGCCCAGATCTCTGTACTGGGGTGAATGTATGACATTGTTCTGCATTCTGTCCATCAATTGTTCTTTTTGCATTTGTCACCCCGAGTGGGACGGGTATGCCCAGACGTGGGTCCCGTGCTCTCCATGCCACTGGAGTCAAGCTATCCTGGCTGATGAGGGGTGAAACCCTGAAACCGGTCCTAGGATGCTTGTTTCCAGTCCAGGGAGGACCTGGCCTGGCAGTTCGGGCTGGACTGTTCCCATGAGGCACAGGGTCAAGACTGATTTGCATATGGCTGGGTTCAAACTGGAATGGCATGGTGAGCAAAAAACGATGGATTTAGGCCCAGATCTCTGTACTGGGGTGAATGTATGACATTGTTCTGCATTCTGTCCATCAATTGTTCTTTTTGCATTTGTCATCCCGAGTGGGACGGGTATGCCCAGATGTGGGTCCCGTGCTCTCCATGCCACTGGAGTCAAGCTATCCTGGCTGATGAGGGGTGAAACCCTGAAACCGGTCCTAGGATGCTTGTTTCCAGTCCAGGGAGGACCTGGCCTGGCAGTTCGGGCTAGACTGTTCCCATGAGGCACAGGGTCAAGACTGATTTGCATATGGCTGGGTTCAAACTGGAATGGCATGGTGAGCAAAAAAACGATGGATTTAGGCCCAGATCTCTGTACTGGGGTGAATGTATGACATTGTTCTGCATTCTGTCCATCAATTGTTCTTTTTGCATTTGTCACCCCGAGTGGGACGGGTATGCCCAGACGTGGGTCCCGTGCTCTCCATGCCACTGGAGTCAAGCTATCCTGGCTGATGAGGGGTGAAACCCTGAAACCGGTCCTAGGATGCTTGTTTCCAGTCCAGGGAGGACCTGGCCTGGCAGTTCGGGCTAGACTGTTCCCATGAGGCACAGGGTCAAGACTGATTTGCATATGGCTGGGTTCAAACTGGAATGGCATGGTGAGCAAAAAAACGATGGATTTAGGCCCAGATCTCTGTACTGGGGTGAATGTATGACATTGTTCTGCATTCTGTCCATCAATTGTTCTTTTTGCATTTGTCACCCCGAGTGGGACGGGTATGCCCAGACGTGGGTCCCGTGCTCTCCATGCCACTGGAGTCAAGCTATCCTGGCTGATGAGGGGTGAAACCCTGAAACCGGTCCTAGGATGCTTGTTTCCAGTCCAGGGAGGACCTGGCCTGGCAGTTCGGGCTAGACTGTTCCCATGAGGCACAGGGTCAAGACTGATTTGCATATGGCTGGGTTCAAACTGGAATGGCATGGTGAGCAAAAAAACGATGGATTTAGGCCCAGATCTCTGTACTGGGGTGAATGTATGACATTGTTCTGCATTCTGTCCATCAATTGTTCTTTTTGCATTTGTCACCCCGAGTGGGACGGGTATGCCCAGACGTGGGTCCCGTGCTCTCCATGCCACTGGAGTCAAGCTATCCTGGCTGATGAGGGGTGAAACCCTGAAACCGGTCCTAGGATGCTTGTTTCCAGTCCAGGGAGGACCTGGCCTGGCAGTTCGGGCTAGACTGTTCCCATGAGGCACAGGGTCAAGACTGATTTGCATATGGCTGGGTTCAAACTGGAATGGCATGGTGAGCAAAAAACGATGGATTTAGGCCCAGATCTCTGTACTGGGGTGAATGTATGACATTGTTCTGCATTCTGTCCATCAATTGTTCTTTTTGCATTTGTCACCCCGAGTGGGACGGGTATGCCCAGACGTGGGTCCCGTGCTCTCCATGCCACTGGAGTCAAGCTATCCTGGCTGATGAGGGGTGAAACCCTGAAACCGGTCCTAGGATGCTTGTTTCCAGTCCAGGGAGGACCTGGCCTGGCAGTTCGGGCTAGACTGTTCCCATGAGGCACAGGGTCAAGACTGATTTGCATATGGCTGGGTTCAAACTGGAATGGCATGGTGAGCAAAAACACGATGGATTTAGGCCCAGATCTCTGTACTGGGGTGAATGTATGACATTGTTCTGCATTCTGTCCATCAATTGTTCTTTTTGCATTTGTCACCCCGAGTGGGACGGGTATGCCCAGACGTGGGTCCCGTGCTCTCCATGCCACTGGAGTCAAGCTATCCTGGCTGATGAGGGGTGAAACCCTGAAACCGGTCCTAGGATGCTTGTTTCCAGTCCAGGGAGGACCTGGCCTGGCAGTTCGGGCTGGACTGTTCCCATGAGGCACAGGGTCAAGACTGATTTGCATATGGCTGGGTTCAAACTGGAATGGCATGGTGAGCAAAAAAACGATGGATTTAGGCCCAGATCTCTGTACTGGGGTGAATGTATGACATTGTTCTGCATTCTGTCCATCAATTGTTCTTTTTGCATTTGTCACCCCGAGTGGGACGGGTATGCCCAGACGTGGGTCCCGTGCTCTCCATGCCACTGGAGTCAAGCTATCCTGGCTGATGAGGGGTGAAACCCTGAAACCGGTCCTAGGATGCTTGTTTCCAGTCCAGGGAGGACCTGGCCTGGCAGTTCGGGCTGGACTGTTCCCATGAGGCACAGGGTCAAGACTGATTTGCAAAAGGCAGGGTTCAAACTGGAATGGCATGGTGAGCAAAAAAACGATGGATTTAGGCCCAGATCTCTGTACTGGGGTGAATGTATGACATTGTTCTGCATTCTGTCCATCAATTGTTCTTTTTGCATTTGTCACCCCGAGTGGGACGGGTATGCCCAGATGTGGGTCCCGTGCTCTCCATGCCACTGGAGTCAAGCTATCCTGGCTGATGAGGGGTGAAACACTGAAACCGGTCCTAGGATGCTTGTTTCCAGTCCAGGGAGGACCTGGCCTGGCAGTTCGGGCTAGACTGTTCCCATGAGGCACAGGGTCAAGACTGATTTGCATATGGCTGGGTTCAAACTGGAATGGCATGGTGAGCAAAAAACGATGGATTTAGGCCCAGATCTCTGTACTGGGGTGAATGTATGACATTGTTCTGCATTCTGTCCATCAATTGTTCTTTTTGCATTTGTCACCCCGAGTGGGACGGGTATGCCCAGACGTGGGTCCCGTGCTCTCCATGCCACTGGAGTCAAGCTATCCTGGCTGATGAGGGGTGAAACCCTGAAACCGGTCCTAGGATGCTTGTTTCCAGTCCAGGGAGGACCTGGCCTGGCAGTTCGGGCTAGACTGTTCCCATGAGGCACAGGGTCAAGACTGATTTGCATATGGCTGGGTTCAAACTGGAATGGCATGGTGAGCAAAAAACGATGGATTTAGGCCCAGATCTCTGTACTGGGGTGAATGTATGACATTGTTCTGCATTCTGTCCATCAATTGTTCTTTTTGCATTTGTCATCCCGAGTGGGACGGGTATGCCCAGACGTGGGTCCCGTGCTCTCCATGCCACTGGAGTCAAGCTATCCTGGCTGATGAGGGGTGAAACCCTGAAACCGGTCCTAGGATGCTTGTTTCCAGTCCAGGGAGGACCTGGCCTGGCAGTTCAGGCTGGACTGTTCCCATGAGGCACAGGGTCAAGACTGATTTGCATATGGCTGGGTTCAAACTGGAATGGCATGGTGAGCAAAAAAACGATGGATTTAGGCCCAGATCTCTGTACTGGGGTGAATGTATGACATTGTTCTGCATTCTGTCCATCAATTGTTCTTTTTGCATTTGTCACCCCGAGTGGGACGGGTATGCCCAGACGTGGGTCCCGTGCTCTCCATGCCACTGGAGTCAAGCTATCCTGGCTGATGAGGGGTGAAACCCTGAAACCGGTCCTAGGATGCTTGTTTCCAGTCCAGGGAGGACCTGGCCTGGCAGTTCGGGCTGGACTGTTCCCATGAGGCACAGGGTCAAGACTGATTTGCATATGGCTGGGTTCAAACTGGAATGGCATGGTGAGCAAAAAAACGATGGATTTAGGCCCAGATCTCTGTACTGGGGTGAATGTATGACATTGTTCTGCATTCTGTCCATCAATTGTTCTTTTTGCATTTGTCACCCCGAGTGGGACGGGTATGCCCAGACGTGGATCCCGTGCTCTCCATGCCACTGGAGTCAAGCTATCCTGGCTGATGAGGGGTGAAACACTGAAACCGGTCCTAGGATGCTTGTTTCCAGTCCAGGGAGGACCTGGGCTGGCAGTTCGGGCTAGACTGTTCCCATGAGGCACAGGGTCAAGACTGATTTGCAAATGGCTGGGTTCAAACTGGAATGGCATGGTGAGCAAAAAAACGATGGATTTAGGCCCAGATCTCTGTACTGGGGTGAATGTATGACATTGTTCTGCATTCTGTCCATCAATTGTTCTTTTTGCATTTGTCACCCCGAGTGGGACGGGTATGCCCAGACGTGGGTCCCGTGCTCTCCATGCCACTGGAGTCAAGCTATCCTGGCTGATGAGGGGTGAAACCCTGAAACCGGTCCTAGGATGCTTGTTTCCAGTCCAGGGAGGACCTGGCCTGGCAGTTCGGGCTAGACTGTTCCCATGAGGCACAGGGTCAAGACTGATTTGCATATGGCTGGGTTCAAACTGGAATGGCATGGTGAGCAAAAAAACGATGGATTTAGGCCCAGATCTCTGTACTGGGGTGAATGTATGACATTGTTCTGCATTCTGTCCATCAATTGTTCTTTTTGCATTTGTCACCCCGAGTGGGACGGGTATGCCCAGACGTGGGTCCCGTGCTCTCCATGCCACTGGAGTCAAGCTATCCTGGCTGATGAGGGGTGAAACCCTGAAACCGGTCCTAGGATGCTTGTTTCCAGTCCAGGGAGGACCTGGCCTGGCAGTTCGGGCTGGACTGTTCCCATGAGGCACAGGGTCAAGACTGATTTGCATATGGCTGGGTTCAAACTGGAATGGCATGGTGAGCAAAAAAACGATGGATTTAGGCCCAGATCTCTGTACTGGGGTGAATGTATGACATTGTTCTGCATTCTGTCCATCAATTGTTCTTTTTGCATTTGTCACCCCGAGTGGGACGGGTATGCCCAGACGTGGGTCCCGTGCTCTCCATGCCACTGGAGTCAAGCTATCCTGGCTGATGAGGGGTGAAACCCTGAAACCGGTCCTAGGATGCTTGTTTCCAGTCCAGGGAGGACCTGGCCTGGCAGTTCGGGCTGGACTGTTCCCATGAGGCACAGGGTCAAGACTGATTTGCATATGGCTGGGTTCAAACTTGAATGGCATGGTGAGCAAAAAAATGATGGATTTAGGCCCAGATCTCTGTACTGGGGTGAATGTATGACATTGTTCTGCATTCTGTCCATCAATTGTTCTTTTTGCATTTGTCACCCCGAGTGGGACGGGTATGCCCAGACGTGGGTCCCGTGCTCTCCATGCCACTGGAGTCAAGCTATCCTGGCTGATGAGGGGTGAAACCCTGAAACCGGTCCTAGGATGCTTGTTTCCAGTCCAGGGAGGACCTGGCCTGGCAGTTCGGGCTAGACTGTTCCCATGAGGCACAGGGTCAAGACTGATTTGCATATGGCTGGGTTCAAACTGGAATGGCATGGTGAGCAAAAAATCGATGGATTTAGGCCCAGATCTCTGTACTGGGGTGAATGTATGACATTGTTCTGCATTCTGTCCATCAATTGTTCTTTTTGCATTTGTCACCCCGAGTGGGACGGGTATGCCCAGACGTGGGTCCCGTGCTCTCCATGCCACTGGAGTCAAGCTATCCTGGCTGATGAGGGGTGAAACCCTGAAACCGGTCCTAAGGATGCTTGTTTCCAGTCCAGGGAGGACCTGGCCTGGCAGTTCAGGCTGGACTGTTCCCATGAGGCACAGGGTCAAGACTGATTTGCATATGGCTGGGTTCAAACTGGAATGGCATGGTGAGCAAAAAAACGATGGATTTAGGCCCAGATCTCTGTACTGGGGTGAATGTATGACATTGTTCTGCATTCTGTCCATCAATTGTTCTTTTTGCATTTGTCACCCCGAGTGGGACGGGTATGCCCAGACGTGGGTCCCGTGCTCTCCATGCCACTGGAGTCAAGCTATCCTGGCTGATGAGGGGTGAAACCCTGAAACCGGTCCTAGGATGCTTGTTTCCAGTCCAGGGAGGACCTGGCCTGGCAGTTCGGGCTAGACTGTTCCCATGAGGCACAGGGTCAAGACTGATTTGCATATGGCTGGGTTCAAACTGGAATGGCATGGTGAGCAAAAAAACGATGGATTTAGGCCCAGATCTCTGTACTGGGGTGAATGTATGACATTGTTCTGCATTCTGTCCATCAATTGTTCTTTTTGCATTTGTCACCCCGAGTGGGACGGGTATGCCCAGACGTGGGTCCCGTGCTCTCCATGCCACTGGAGTCAAGCTATCCTGGCTGATGAGGGGTGAAACCCTGAAACCGGTCCTAGGATGCTTGTTTCCAGTCCAGGGAGGACCTGGCCTGGCAGTTCGGGCTAGACTGTTCCCATGAGGCACAGGGTCAAGACTGATTTGCATATGGCTGGGTTCAAACTGGAATGGCATGGTGAGCAAAAAAACGATGGATTTAGGCCCAGATCTCTGTACTGGGGTGAATGTATGACATTGTTCTGCATTCTGTCCATCAATTGTTCTTTTTGCATTTGTCACCCCGAGTGGGACGGGTATTGCCCAGACGTGGGTCCCGTGCTCTCCATGCCACTGGAGTCAAGATATCCTGGCTGATGAGGGGTGAAACACTGAAACCGGTCCTAGGATGCTTGTTTCCAGTCCAGGGAGGACCTGGCCTGGCAGTTCGGGCTAGACTGTTCCCATGAGGCACAGGGTCAAGACTGATTTGCATATGGCTGGGTTCAAACTGGAATGGCATGGTGAGCAAAAAAACGATGGATTTAGGCCCAGATCTCTGTACTGGGGTGAATGTATGACATTGTTCTGCATTCTGTCCATCAATTGTTCTTTTTGCATTTGTCACCCCGAGTGGGACGGGTATGCCCAGACGTGGGTCCCGTGCTCTCCATGCCACTGGAGTCAAGATATCCTGGCTGATGAGGGGTGAAACACTGAAACCGGTCCTAGGATGCTTGTTTCCAGTCCAGGGAGGACCTGGGCTGGCAGTTCGGGCTAGACTGTTCCCATGAGGCACAGGGTCAAGACTGATTTGCATATGGCTGGGTTCAAACTGGAATGGCATGGTGAGCAAAAAAACAATGGATTTAGGCCCAGATCTCTGTACTGGGGTGAATGTATGACATTGTTCTGCATTCTGTCCATCAATTGTTCTTTTTGCATTTGTCACCCCGAGTGGGACGGGTATGCCCAGACGTGGGTCCCGTGCTCTCCATGCCACTGGAGTCAAGCTATCCTGGCTGATGAGGGGTGAAACCCTGAAACCGGTCCTAGGATGCTTGTTTCCAGTCCAGGGAGGACCTGGCCTGGCAGTTCGGGCTAGACTGTTCCCATGAGGCACAGGGTCAAGACTGATTTGCATATAGCTGGGTTCAAACTGGAATGGCATGGTGAGCAAATAAACGATGGATTTAGGCCCAGATCTCTGTACTGGGGTGAATGTATGACATTGTTCTGCATTCTGTCCATCAATTGTTCTTTTTGCATTTGTCACCCCGAGTGGGACGGGTATGCCCAGACGTGGGTCCCGTGCTCTCCATGCCACTGGAGTCAAGCTATCCTGGCTGATGAGGGGTGAAACCCTGAAACCGGTCCTAGGATGCTTGTTTCCAGTCCAGGGAGGACCTGGCCTGGCAGTTCGGGATAGACTGTTCCCATGAGGCACAGGGTCAAGACTGATTTGCATATGGCTGGGTTCAAACTGGAATGGCATGGTGAGCAAAAACACGATGGATTTAGGCCCAGATCTCTGTACTGGGGTGAATGTATGACATTGTTCTGCATTCTGTCCATCAATTGTTCTTTTTGCATTTGTCACCCCGAGTGGGACGGGTATGCCCAGACGTGGGTCCCGTGCTCTCCATGCCACTGGAGTCAAGCTATCCTGGCTGATGAGGGGTGAAACCCTGAAACCGGTCCTAGGATGCTTGTTTCCAGTCCAGGGAGGACCTGGCCTGGCAGTTCGGGCTAGACTGTTCCCATGAGGCACAGGGTCAAGACTGATTTGCATATGGCTGGGTTCAAACTGGAATGGCATGGTGAGCAAAAAAACGATGGATTTAGGCCCAGATCTCTGTACTGGGGTGAATGTATGACATTGTTCTGCATTCTGTCCATCAATTGTTCTTTTTGCATTTGTCACCCCGAGTGGGACGGGTATGCCCAGATGTGGGTCCCGTGCTCTCCATGCCACTGGAGTCAAGCTATCCTGGCTGATGATGGGGTGAAACCCTGAAACCGGTCCTAGGATGCTTGTTTCCAGTCCAGGGAGGACCTGGCCTGGCAGTTCGGGCTAGACTGTTCCCATGAGGCACAGGGTCAAGACTGATTTGCATATGGCTGGGTTCAAACTGGAATGGCATGGTGAGCAAAAAACGATGGATTTAGGCCCAGATCTCTGTACTGGGGTGAATGTATGACATTGTTCTGCATTCTGTCCATCAATTGTTCTTTTTGCATTTGTCATCCCGAGTGGGACGGGTATGCCCAGATGTGGGTCCCGTGCTCTCCATGCCACTGGAGTCAAGCTATCCTGGCTGATGAGGGGTGAAACCCTGAAACCGGTCCTAGGATGCTTGTTTCCAGTCCAGGGAGGACCTGGGCTGGCAGTTCAGGCTAGACTGTTCCCATGAGGCACAGGGTCAAGACTGATTTGCATATGGCTGGGTTCAAACTGGAATGGCATGGTGAGCAAAAAAACGATGGATTTAGGCCCAGATCTCTGTACTGGGGTGAATGTATGACATTGTTCTGCATTCTGTCCATCAATTGTTCTTTTTGCATTTGTCACCCCGAGTGGGACGGGTATGCCCAGACGTGGGTCCCGTGCTCTCCATGCCACTGGAGTCAAGCTATCCTGGCTGATGAGGGGTGAAACCCTGAAACCGGTCCTAGGATGCTTGTTTCCAGTCCAGGGAGGACCTGGCCTGGCAGTTCGGGCTAGACTGTTCCCATGAGGCACAGGGTCAAGACTGATTTGCATATGGCTGGGTTCAAACTGGAATGGCATGGTGAGCAAAAAACGATGGATTTAGGCCCAGATCTCTGTACTGGGGTGAATGTATGACATTGTTCTGCATTCTGTCCATCAATTGTTCTTTTTGCATTTGTCACCCCGAGTGGGACGGGTATGCCCAGACGTGGGTCCCGTGCTCTCCATGCCACTGGAGTCAAGCTATCCTGGCTGATGAGGGGTGAAACCCTGAAACCGGTCCTAGGATGCTTGTTTCCAGTCCAGGGAGGACCTGGCCTGGCAGTTCAGGCTGGACTGTTCCCATGAGGCACAGGGTCAAGACTGATTTGCATATGGCTGGGTTCAAACTGGAATGGCATGGTGAGCAAAAAAACGATGGATTTAGGCCCAGATCTCTGTACTGGGGTGAATGTATGACATTGTTCTGCATTCTGTCCATCAATTGTTCTTTTTGCATTTGTCACCCCGAGTGGGACGGGTATGCCCAGACGTGGGTCCCGTGCTCTCCATGCCACTGGAGTCAAGCTATCCTGGCTGATGAGGGGTGAAACCCTGAAACCGGTCCTAGGATGCTTGTTTCCAGTCCAGGGAGGACCTGGCCTGGCAGTTCGGGCTAGACTGTTCCCATGAGGCACAGGGTCAAGACTGATTTGCATATGGCTGGGTTCAAACTGGAATGGCATGGTGAGCAAAAAAACGATGGATTTAGGCCCAGATCTCTGTACTGGGGTGAATGTATGACATTGTTCTGCATTCTGTCCATCAATTGTTCTTTTTGCATTTGTCACCCCGAGTGGGACGGGTATGCCCAGACGTGGGTCCCGTGCTCTCCATGCCACTGGAGTCAAGCTATCCTGGCTGATGAGGGGTGAAACCCTGAAACCGGTCCTATGGATGCTTGTTTCCAGTCCAGGGAGGACCTGGCCTGGCAGTTCGGGCTAGACTGTTCCCATGAGGCACAGGGTCAAGACTGATTTGCATATGGCTGGGTTCAAACTGGAATGGCATGGTGAGCAAAAAAACGATGGATTTAAGCCCAGATCTCTGTACTGGGGTGAATGTATGACATTGTTCTGCATTCTGTCCATCAATTGTTCTTTTTGCATTTGTCACCCCGAGTGGGACGGGTATGCCCAGACGTGGGTCCCGTGCTCTCCATGCCACTGGAGTCAAGCTATCCTGGCTGATGAGGGGTGAAACCCCAAAACCGGTCCTAGGATGCTTGTTTCCAGTCCAGGGAGGACCTGGCGCTGGCAGTTCGGGCTAGACTGTTCCCATGAGGCACAGGGTCAAGACTGATTTGCATATGGCTGGGTTCAAACTGGAATGGCATGGTGAGCAAAAAAACAATGGATTTAGGCCCAGATCTCTGTACTGGGGTGAATGTATGACATTGTTCTGCATTCTGTCCATCAATTGTTCTTTTTGCATTTGTCACCCCGAGTGGGACGGGTATGCCCAGACGTGGGTCCCGTGCTCTCCATGCCACTGGAGTCAAGCTATCCTGGCTGATGAGGGGTGAAACCCTGAAACCGGTCCTAGGATGCTTGTTTCCAGTCCAGGGAGGACCTGGCCTGGCAGTTCGGGCTAGACTGTTCCCATGAGGCACAGGGTCAAGACTGATTTGCATATGGCTGGGTTCAAACTGGAATGGCATGGTGAGCAAATAAACGATGGATTTAGGCCCAGATCTCTGTACTGGGGTGAATGTATGACATTGTTCTGCATTCTGTCCATCAATTGTTCTTTTTGCATTTGTCACCCCGAGTGGGACGGGTATGCCCAGACGTGGGTCCCGTGCTCTCCATGCCACTGGAGTCAAGCTATCCTGGCTGATGAGGGGTGAAACCCTGAAACCGGTCCTAGGATGCTTGTTTCCAGTCCAGGGAGGACCTGGCCTGGCAGTTCGGGCTGGACTGTTCCCATGAGGCACAGGGTCAAGACTGATTTGCAATATGGCTGGGTTCAAACTGGAATGGCATGGTGAGCAAAAACACGATGGATTTAGGCCCAGATCTCTGTACTGGGGTGAATGTATGACATTGTTCTGCATTCTGTCCATCAATTGTTCTTTTTGCATTTGTCACCCCGAGTGGGACGGGTATGCCCAGACGTGGGTCCCGTGCTCTCCATGCCACTGGAGTCAAGCTATCCTGGCTGATGAGGTGTGAAACCCTGAAACCGGTCCTAGGATGCTTGTTTCCAGTCCAGGGAGGACCTGGCCTGGCAGTTCGGGCTAGACTGTTCCCATGAGGCACAGGGTCAAGACTGATTTGCATATGGCTGGGTTCAAACTGGAATGGCATGGTGAGCAAAAAAATGATGGATTTAGGCCCAGATCTCTGTACTGGGGTGAATGTATGACATTGTTCTGCATTCTGTCCATCAATTGTTCTTTTTGCATTTGTCACCCCGAGTGGGACGGGTATGCCCAGATGTGGGTCCCGTGCTCTCCATGCCACTGGAGTCAAGATATCCTGGCTGATGAGGGGTGAAACACTGAAACCGGTCCTAGGATGCTTGTTTCCAGTCCAGGGAGGACCTGGGCTGGCAGTTCGGGCTAGACTGTTCCCATGAGGCACAGGGTCAAGACTGATTTGCATATGGCTGGGTTCAAACTGGAATGGCATGGTGAGCAAAAAAACGATGGATTTAGGCCCAGATCTCTGTACTGGGGTGAATGTATGACATTGTTCTGCATTCTGTCCATCAATTGTTCTTTTTGCATTTGTCACCCCGAGTGGGACGGGTATGCCCAGATGTGGGTCCCGTGCTCTCCATGCCACTGGAGTCAAGATATCCTGGCTGATGAGGGGTGAAACACTGAAACCGGTCCTAGGATGCTTGTTTTCAGTCCAGGAAGGACATGGTCTGGCAGTTCGGGCTAGACTGTTCCCATGAGGCACAGGGTCAAGACTGATTTGCATATGGCTGGGTTCAAACTGGAATGGCATGGTGAGCAAAAAAACGATGGATTTAGGCCCAGATCTCTGTACTGGGGTGAATGTATGACATTGTTCTGCATTCTGTCCATCAATTGTTCTTTTTGCATTTGTCACCCCGAGTGGGACGGGTATGCCCAGACGTGGGTCCCGTGCTCTCCATGCCACTGGAGTCAAGCTATCCTGGCTGATGAGGGGTGAAACCCTGAAACCGGTCCTAGGATGCTTGTTTCCAGTCCAAGGAGGACCTGGCCTGGCAGTTCGGGCTAGACTGTTCCCATGAGGCACAGGGTCAAGACTGATTTGCATATGGCTGGGTTCAAACTGGAATGGCATGGTGAGCAAAAAACGATGGATTTAGGCCCAGATCTCTGTACTGGGGTGAATGTATGACATTGTTCTGCATTCTGTCCATCAATTGTTCTTTTTGCATTTGTCATCCCGAGTGGGACGGGTATGCCCAGACGTGGGTCCCGTGCTCTCCATGCCACTGGAGTCAAGCTATCCTGGCTGATGAGGGGTGATAACCCTGAAACCGGTCCTAGGATGCTTGTTTCCAGTCCAGGTAGGACCTGGCCTGGCAGTTCAGGCTGGACTGTTCCCATGAGGCACAGGGTCAAGACTGATTTGCATATGGCTGGGTTCAAACTGGAATGGCATGGTGAGCAAAAAAACGATGGATTTAGGCCCAGATCTCTGTACTGGGGTGAATGTATGACATTGTTCTGCATTCTGTCCATCAATTGTTCTTTTTGCATTTGTCACCCCGAGTGGGACGGGTATGCCCAGACGTGGGTCCCGTGCTCTCCATGCCACTGGAGTCAAGCTATCCTGGCTGATGAGGGGTGAAACCCTGAAACCGGTCCTAGGATGCTTGTTTCCAGTCCAGGGAGGACCTGGCCTGGCAGTTCGGGCTAGACTGTTCCCATGAGGCACAGGGTCAAGACTGATTTGCATATGGCTGGGTTCAAACTGGAATGGCATGGTGAGCAAAAAAACGATGGATTTAGGCCCAGATCTCTGTACTGGGGTGAATGTATGACATTGTTCTGCATTCTGTCCATCAATTGTTCTTTTTGCATTTGTCACCCCGAGTGGGACGGGTATGCCCAGACGTGGGTCCCGTGCTCTCCATGCCACTGGAGTCAAGCTATCCTGGCTGATGAGGGGTGAAACCCTGAAACCGGTCCTATGGATGCTTGTTTCCAGTCCAGGGAGGACCTGGCCTGGCAGTTCGGGCTAGACTGTTCCCATGAGGCACAGGGTCAAGACTGATTTGCATATGGCTGGGTTCAAACTGGAATGGCATGGTGAGCAAAAAAACGATGGATTTAGGCCCAGATCTCTGTACTGGGGTGAATGTATGACATTGTTCTGCATTCTGTCCATCAATTGTTCTTTTTGCATTTGTCACCCCGAGTGGGACGGGTATGCCCAGATGTGGGTCCCGTGCTCTCCATGCCACTGGAGTCAAGCTATCCTGGCTGTTGAGGGGTGAAACCCTGAAACCGGTCCTAGGATGCTTGTTTCCAGTCCAGGGAGGACCTGGTCTGGCAGTTCGGGCTAGACTGTTCCCATGAGGCACAGGGTCGAGACTGATTTGCATATGGCTGTGTTCAAACTGGAATGGCATGGTGAGCAAAAAAACGATGGATTTAGGCCCAGATCTCTGTACTGGGGTGAATGTATGACATTGTTCTGCATTCTGTCCATCAATTGTTCTTTTTGCATTTGTCACCCCGAGTGGGACGGGTATGCCCAGACGTGGGTCCCGTGCTCTCCATGCCACTGGAGTCAAGCTATCCTGGCTGATGAGGGGTGAAACCCTGAAACCGGTCCTAGGATGCTTGTATCCAGTCCAGGGAGGACCTGGCCTGGCAGTTCGGGCTAGACTGTTCCCATGAGGCACAGGGTCAAGACTGATTTGCATATGGCTGGGTTCAAACTCGAATGGCATGGTGAGCAAAAAAACGATGGATTTAGGCCCAGATCTCTGTACTGGGGTGAATGTATGACATTGTTCTGCATTCTGTCCATCAATTGTTCTTTTTGCATTTGTCACCCGAGTGGGACGGGTATGCCCAGACGTGGGTCCCGTGCTCTCCATGCCACTGGAGTCAAGCTATCCTGGCTGATGAGGGGTGAAACCCTGAAACCGGTCCTAGGATGCTTGTTTCCAGTCCAGGGAGGACCTGGCCTGGCAGTTCGGGCTAGACTGTTCCCATGAGGCACAGGGTCAAGACTGATTTGCATATGGCTGGGTTCAAACTGGAATGGCATGGTGAGCAAAAAAATGATGGATTTAGGCCCAGATCTCTGTACTGGGGTGAATGTATGACATTGTTCTGCATTCTGTCCATCAATTGTTCTTTTTGCATTTGTCACCCCGAGTGGGACGGGTATTGCCCAGACGTGGGTCCCGTGCTCTCCATGCCACTGGAGTCAAGCTATCCTGGCTGATGAGGGGTGAAACCCTGAAACCGGTCCTAGGGTGCTTGTTTCCAGTCCAGGGAGGACCTGGCCTGGCAGTTCGGGCTAGACTGTTCCCATGAGGCACAGGGTCAAGACTGATTTGCATATGGCTGGGTTCAAACTGGAATGGCATGGTGAGCAAAAAAACGATGGATTTAGGCCCAGATCTCTGTACTGGGGTGAATGTATGACATTGTTCTGCATTCTGTCCATCAATTGTTCTTTTTGCATTTGTCACCCCGAGTGGGACGGGTATGCCCAGACGTGGGTCCCATGCTCTCCATGCAACTGGAGTTAAGCTATCCTGGCTGATGAGGGTTGAAACCCTGAAACCGGTCCTAGGATGCTTGTTTCCAGTCCAGGGAGGACCTGGCCTGGCAGTTCGGGCTAGACTGTTCCCATGAGGCACAGGGTCAAGACTGATTTGCATATGGCTGGGTTCAAACTGGAATGGCATGGTGAGCAAAAAAACGATGGATTTAGGCCCAGATCTCTGTACTGGGGTGAATGTATGACATTGTTCTGCATTCTGTCCATCAATTGTTCTTTTTGCATTTGTCACCCCGAGTGGGACGGGTATGCCCAGACGTGGGTCCCGTGCTCTCCATGCCACTGGAGTCAAGCTATCCTGGCTGATGAGGGGTGAAACCCTGAAACCGGTCCTATGGATGCTTGTTTCCAGTCCAGGGAGGACCTGGCCTGGCAGTTCGGGCTAGACTGTTCCCATGAGGCACAGGGTCAAGACTGATTTGCATATGGCTGGGTTCAAACTGGAATGGCATGGTGAGCAAAAAAACGATGGATTTAGGCCCAGATCTCTGTACTGGGGTGAATGTATGACATTGTTCTGCATTCTGTCCATCAATTGTTCTTTTTGCATTTGTCACCCCGAGTGGGACGGGTATGCCCAGATGTGGGTCCCGTGCTCTCCATGCCACTGGAGTCAAGCTATCCTGGCTGATGAGGGGTGAAACCCTGAAACCGGTCCTAGGATGCTTGTTTCCAGTCCAGGGAGGACCTGGTCTGGCAGTTCGGGCTAGACTGCTCCCATGAGGCACAGGGTCAAGACTGATTTGCATATGGCTGGGTTCAAACTGGAATGGCATGGTGAGCAAAAAAACGATGGATTTAGGCCCAGATCTCTGTACTGGGGTGAATGTATGACATTGTTCTGCATTCTGTCCATCAATTGTTCTTTTTGCATTTGTCACCGCGAGTGGGACGGGTATGCCCAGACGTGGGTCCCGTGCTCTCCATGCCACTGGAGTCAAGCTATCCTGGCTGATGAGGGGTGAAACCCTGAAACCGGTCCTAGGATGCTTGTTTCCAGTCCAGGGAGGACCTGGCCTGGCAGTTCGGGCTGGACTGTTCCCATGAGGCACAGGGTCAAGACTGATTTGCATATGGCTGGGTTCAAACTGGAATGGCATGGTGAGCAAAAAAACGATGGATTTAGGCCCAGATCTCTGTACTGGGGTGAATGTATGACATTGTTCTGCATTCTGTCCATCAATTGTTCTTTTTGCATTTGTCACCCCGAGTGGGACGGGTATGCCCAGACGTGGGTCCCGTGCTCTCCATGCCACTGGAGTCAAGCTATCCTGGCTGATGAGGGGTGAAACCCTGAAACCGGTCCTAGGGTGCTTGTTTCCAGTCCAGGGAGGACCTGGCCTGGCAGTTCGGGCTAGACTGTTCCCATGAGGCACAGGGTCAAGACTGATTTGCATATGGCTGGGTTCAAACTGGAATGGCATGGTGAGCAAAAAAATGATGGATTTAGGCCCAGATCTCTGTACTGGGGTGAATGTATGACATTGTTCTGCATTCTGTCCATCAATTGTTCTTTTTGCATTTGTCACCCCGAGTGGGACGGGTATGCCCAGACGTGGGTCCCGTGCTCTCCATGCCACTGGAGTCAAGCTATCCTGGCTGATGAGGGGTGAAACCCCGAAACCGGTCCTAGGATGCTTGTTTCCAGTCCAGGGAGGACCTGGCCTGGCAGTTCGGGCTGGACTGTTCCCATGAGGCACAGGGTCAAGACTGATTTGCAAAAGGCAGGGTTCAAACTGGAATGGCATGGTGAGCAAAAAAATGATGGATTTAGGCCCAGATCTCTGTACTGGGGTGAATGTATGACATTGTTCTGCATTCTGTCCATCAATTGTTCTTTTTGCATTTGTCACCCCGAGTGGGACGGGTATGCCCAGACGTGGGTCCCGTGCTCTCCATGACACTGGAGGTCAAGCTATCATGGCTGATGAGGGGTGAAACCCTGAAACCGGTCCTAGGATGCTTGTTTCCGGTCCAGGGAGGACCTGGCGTTGGCAGTTCGGGCTGGACTGTTCCCATGAGGCACAGGGTCAAGACTGATTTGCATATGGCTGGGTTCAAACTGGAATGGCATGGTGAGCAAAAAACAATGGATTTAGGCCCAGATCTCTGTACTGGGGTGAATGTATGACATTGTTCTGCATTCTGTCCATCAATTGTTCTTTTTGCATTTGTCACCCCGAGTGGGACAGGTATGCCCAGACGTGGGTCCCGTGCTCTCCATGCCACTGGAGTCAAGCTATCCTGGCTGATGAGGGGTGAAACCCTGAAACCGGTCCTAGGATGCTTGTTTCCAGTCCAGGGAGGACCTGGCCTGGCAGTTCGGGCTAGACTGTTCCCATGAGGCACAGGGTCAAGACTGATTTGCATATGGCTGGGTTCAAACTGGAATGGCATGGTGAGCAAATAAACGATGGATTTAGGCCCAGATCTCTGTACTGGGGTGAATGTATGACATTGTTCTGCATTCTGTCCATCAATTGTTCTTTTTGCATTTGTCACCCCGAGTGGGACGGGTATGCCCAGACGTGGGACCCGTGCTCTCCATGCCACTGGAGTCAAGCTATCCTGGCTGATGAGGAGTGAAACCCTGAAACCGGTCCTGGGATGCTTGTTTCCAGTCCAGGGAGGACCTGGCCTGGCAGTTCGGGCTGGACTGTTCCCATGAGGCACATGGTCAAGACTGATTTGCATATGGCTGGGTTCAAACTGGAATGGCATGGTGAGCAAAAAAACGATGGATTTAGGCCCAGATCTCTGTACTGGGGTGAATGTATGACATTGTTCTGCATTCTGTCCATCAATTGTTCTTTTTGCATTTGTCACCCCGAGTGGGACAGGTATGCCCAGACGTGGGTCCCGTGCTCTCCATGCCACTGGAGTCAAGCTATCCTGGCTGATGAGGGGTGAAACCCCGAACCCGGTCCTAGGATGCTTGTTTCCAGTCCAGGGAGGACCTGGCCTGGCAGTTCGGGCTAGACTGCTCCCATGATGCACAGGGTCGAGACTGATTTGCATATGGCTGGGTTCAAACTGGAATGGCATGGTGAGCAAAAAACGATGGATTTAGGCCCAGATCTCTGTACTGGGGTGAATGTATGACATTGTTCTGCATTCTGTCCATCAATTGTTCTTTTTGCATTTGTCACCCCGAGTGGGACGGGTATGCCCAGATGTGGGTCCCGTGCTCTCCATGCCACTGGAGTCAAGCTATCCTGGCTGATGAGGGGTGAAACCCCGAAACCGGTCCTAGGATGCTTGTTTCCAGTCCAGGGAGGACCTGGCCTGGCAGTTCAGGTTAGACTGTTCCCATGAGGCACAGGATCAAGACTGATTTGCATATGGCTGGGTTCAAACTGGAATGGCATGGTGAGCAAAAAAACGATGGATTTAGGCCCAGATCTCTGTACTGGGGTGAATGTATGACATTGTTCTGCATTCTGTCCATCAATTGTTCTTTTTGCATTTGTCCCCCCGAGTGGGACGGGTATGCCCAGACGTGGGTCCCGTGCTCTCCATGCCACTGGAGTCAAGCTATCCTGGCTGATGAGGGGTGAAACCCCGAAACCGGTCCTAGGATGCTTGTTTCCAGTCCAGGGAGGACCTGGCCTGGCAGTTCGGGCTAGACTGTTCCCATGAGGCACAGGGTCAAGACTGATTTGCATATGGCTGGGTTCAAACTGGAATGGCATGGTGAGCAAAAAACGATGGATTTAGGCCCAGATCTCTGTACTGGGGTGAACGAATGACATTGTACTGCATTCTGTCCATCAATTGTTCTTTTTGCATTTGTCATCCCGAGTGGGGCGGGTATGCCCAGATGTGGGTCCCGTGCTCTCCATACCACTGGAGTCAAGCTATCCTGGCTGATGAGGGGTGAAACCCCGAAACCGGTCCTAGGATGCTTGTTTCCAGTCCAGGTAGGACCTGGCCTGGCAGTTCGGGCTAGACTGTTCCCATGAGGCACAGGGTCAAGACTGATTTGCATATGGCTGGGTTCAAACTGGAATGGCATGGTGAGCAAAAACGATGGATTTAGGCCCAGATCTCTGTACTGGGGTGAATGTATGACATTGTTCTGCATTCTGTCCATCAATTGTTCTTTTTGCATTTGTCACCCCGAGTGGGACGGGTATTCCCAGACGTGGGTCCCGTGCTCTCCATGCCACTGGAGTCAAGCTATCCTGGCTGATGAGGGTTGAAACCCTGAAACCGGTCCTAGGATGCTTGTTTCCAGTCCAGGGAGGACCTGGCCTGGCAGTTCGGGCTAGACTGTTCCCATGAGGCACAGGGTCGAAACTGATTTGCATATGGCTGGGTTCAAACTGGAATGGCATGGTGAGCAAAAAAACGATGGATTTAGGCCCAGATCTTTGTACTGGGGTGAATGTATGACATTGTTCTGCATTCTGTCCATCAATTGTTCTTTTTGCATTTGTCACCCCGAGTGGGACGGGTATGCCCAGACGTGGGTCCCGTGCTCTCAATGCCACTGGAGTCAAGCTATCCTGGCTGATGAGGGGTGAAACCCCGAAACCGGTCCTATGGTGCTTGTTTTCAGTCCAGGTAGGACCTGGCCTGGCAGTTCGGGCTAGACTGTTCCCATGAGGCGCAGGGTCGAGACTGATTTGCATATGGCTGGGTTCACACTGGAATGGCATGGTGAGCAAAAAACGATGGATTTAGGCCCAGATCTCTGTACTGGGGTGAATGTATGACATTGTTCTGCATTCTGTCCATTAATTGTTCTTTTTGCATTTGTCACCCCGAGTGGGACGGGTATGCCCAGACGTGGGTCCCGTGCTCTCCATGCCACTGGAGTCAAGCTATCCTGGCTGTTGAGGGGTGAAACCCCGAAACCGGTCCTAGGGTGCTTTTTTCCATTCCAGGGAGGACCTGGTCTGGCAGTTGGGGCTAGACTGCTCCCATGAGTCACAGGGTCGAGACTGATTTGCATATGGCTGGGTTCAAACTGGAATGGCATGGTGAGCAAAAAAATTATGGATTTAGGCCCAGATCTCTTTACTGGGGTGAATGTATGACATTGTTCTGCATTCTGTCCATCAATTGTTCTTTTTGCATTTGTCACCCCGAGTGCGACGGGTATGCCCAGACGTGGGTCCCGTGCTCTCCATGCCACTGGAGTCAAGCTATCCTGACTGGTGAGGGGTGAAACCCCGAAATCGGTCCTAGGATGCTTGTTTCCAGTCCAGGGAGGACCTGGTCTGGCAGTTTGGGCTAGACTGTTCCCATGAGGCACAGAGTTAATACTGATTTGCATATGGCTGGGTTCAAATTGGAATGGCGTGGTGAGCAAAAAGCGATGGATTTAGGCCCAGATCTCTGTACTGGGGTGAATGCATGACAATGTACTGCATTCTGTCCATCAATTGTTCTTTTTGCATTTGTCACCCCGAGTGGGGCGGGTATACCCAGACGTGGGTCCCGTGCTCTCCATGCCACTGGATTCAAGCTATCCTGGCTGATGAGGGGTGAAACCCCGAAACTGGTCCTAGGATGCTTGTTTCCAGTCTAGGGAGGACCTGGCCTGGCAGTTCGGGCTAGACTGTTTCCATGAGGCACAGGGTCGAGACTGATTTGAATATGGCTGGGTTCAAACTGGAATGGCATGGTGAACAAAAACACGAAGGATTTAGGCCCAGATCTCTGTACTGGGGTGAATGTATGACATTGTTCTGCATTCTGTCCATCAATTGTTCTTTTTGCATTTGTCACCCCGAGTGGGACGGGTATGCCCAGATGTGGGTCCCGTGCTCTCCATGCCACTGGAGTCAAGCTATCCTGGCTGATGAGGGGTGAAACCCTGAAACCGGTCCTAGGATGCTTGTTTCCAGTCCAGGTAGGACCTGGCCTGGCAGTTCAGGCTAGACTGTTCCCATGAGTCACAGGATCGAGACTGATTTGCATATGGCTGGGTTCAAACTGGAATGGCATGGTGAGCAAAAAACGATGGATTTAGGCCCAGATCTCTGTACTGGAGTGAACGAATGACATTGTTCTGCATTCTGTCCAACAATTGTTCTTTTTGCATTTGTCACCCCGAGTGGGACGGGTATGCCCAGACGTGGGTCCCGTGCTCTCCATGCCACTGGAGTCAAACTATCCTGGCTGATGAGGGATGAAACCCTGAAACCGGTCCTAGGATGCTTGTTTCCAGTCCAAGGAGGACCTGGCCTGGCAGTTCGGGCTAGACTGTTCCCATGAGACACAAAGTTGAGACTGATTTGCATATGGATGGGTTCAAACTGGAATGGCATGGTGAGCAAAAAACGATGGATTTAGGCCCAGATCTCTGAACAGGGGTGAATGTATGACATTGTACTGCATTCAGTCCATCAATTGTTCTTTTTGCATTTGTCATCCCGAGTGGGACGGGTATGCCCAGATGTGGGTCCCGTGCTCTCCATACCACTGGAGTCAAGCTATCTTGGCTGATGAGGGGTGAAAGCCCGAAACCGGTCCTAGGATGCTTGTTTTCAGTCCAGGTAGGACCTGGCCTGGCAATTCAGGCTAGACTGTTCTCATGAGGCACAGGGTCAAGACTGATTTGCATATGGCTGGGTTCAAACTGGAATGGCATGGTGAGCAAAAAAACGATGGATTTAGGCCCAGATCTCTGTGCTGGGGTGAATGAATGACATTGTTCTGCATTCTGTCCATCAATTGTTCTTTTTGCATTTGCCACCCCGAGTGGGACGGGTATGCCCAGATGTCGGTCCCGTGCTCTCCATGCCACTGGAGTCAAGCTATCCTGGCTGATGAGGGGTGAAACCCCGAAACCGGTCCTAGGATGCTTGTTTCCAGTCCAGGGGAGGACCTGTCCTGGCACTCCGGGCTAGACTGTTCCCATGAGGCACAGGGTGGAGACTGATTTGCATATGGCTGGGTACAAACTGGAATGGCATGGTGAGCAAAAATTGATGGATTTAGGCCCAGATCTCTGTACTGGGGTGAATGTATGACATTGTTCTGCATTCTGTCCATCAATTGTTCTTTTTGCATTTGTCACCCCGAGTGCGACGGGTATGCCCAGACGTGGGTCCCGTGCTCTCCATGCCACTGGAGTCAAGCTATCCTGACTGGTGAGGGGTGAAACCCCGAAATCGGTCCTAGGATGCTTGTTTCCAGTCCAGGGAGGACCTGGTCTGGCAGTTTGGGCTAGACTGTTCCCATGAGGCACAAAGTTAATACTGATTTGCATATGGCTGGGTTCAAATTGGAATGCATGGTGAGCAAAAAGCGATGGATTTAGGCCCAGATCTCTGTACTGGGGTGAATGCATGACAATGTACTGCATTCTGTCCATCAATTGTTCTTTTTGCATTTGTCACCCCGAGTGGGGCGGGTATACCCAGACGTGGGTCCCGTGCTCTCCATGCCACTGGAGTCAAGCTATCCTGGCTGATGAGGGGTGAAACCCCGAAACTGGTCCTAGGATGCTTGTTTCCAGTCTAGGGAGGACCTGGCCTGGCAGTTCAGTCTAGACTGTTTCCATGAGGCACAGGGTCGAGACTGATTTTAATATGGCTGGGTTCAAACTGGAATGGCATGGTGAGCAAAAACACGAAGGATTTAGGCCCAGATCTCTGTACTGAGGTGAATGTATGACACTGTTCTGCATTCTGTCCATCAATTGTTCTTTTTGCAGTTGTCACCGCGAGTGGGACTGGTATGCCCAGACGTGGGTCCCGTGCTCTCTATGCCACTGGAGTCAAGCTATCCTGGCTGATGAGGTGTGAAACCCCAAAACCGATCCTAGGATGCTTCTTTCCAGTCCAGGGAGGACCTGGCCTGGCAGTTCGGACTAGACTGTTCCCATGAGGCACAGGGTCGAGACTGATTTGCATACGGCTGGGTTCAAACTGGAATGGCATGGTGCGCAAAAAAATGATGGATTTAGGCCCAGATCTCTGAACTGGAGTGAATGAATGACATTGTTCTGCATTCTGTCCATCAATTGTTCTTTTTGCATTTGTCACCCCGAGTGGGACGGGTATGCCCAGACGTGGGTCCCGTGCTCTCCATGCCACTGGAGTCAAGCTATCCTGGCTGATGAAACTGGTCCTAGGATGCTTCTTTCCAGTCCAGGGAGGACCTAGCCTGGCAGTTCAGGCTAGACTGTTCCCATGAGGCACAGTGTTGAGACTGATTTGCATATGGCTGGGTTCAAACTGGAATGGCATGGTGAGCAAAAAAAAGATGGATTTAGGCCCAGATCTCTGAACTGGGGTGAATGTATGACATTGTTCTGCATTCTGTCCATCAATTGTTCTTTTTGCATTTGTCACCCCGAGTGGGACATGTAGGCCCAGACGTGGGACCTGTGCTCTCCATGCCACTAGAGTGAAGCTATCCTGGCTGATGAGGGGTGAAACCCCGAAACCGGTCCTAGGATGCTTGTTTCCAGTCCAAGGAGGACCTGGCCTGGCAGTTCGGGCTAGACTGTTCCCATGAGACACAAAGTTGAGACTGATTTGCGTATGGCTGGGTTCAAACTGGAATGGCATGGTGAGGAAAAAAGGATGGATTTAGGCCCTGATCTCTGTACAGGGGTGAATGTATGACATTATACTGCATTCAGTCCATCAATTGTTCTTTTTGCATTTGTCATCCCGAGTGGGACGGGTATGCCCAGACGTGGGTCCCGTGCTCTCCATACCACTGGAGTCAAGCTATCCTGGCTGATGAGGGGTGAAACCCCGAAACCGGTCCTAGGATGCTTGTTTTCAGTCCAGGTAGGACCTGGCCTGGCAATTCAGGCTAGACTGTTCTCATGAGGCACAGGGTCAAGACTGATTTGCATATGGCTGTGTTAAAACTGGAATAGCATGGTGAGCAAAAAAACGATGGATTTAGGCCCAGATCTCTGTACTGGAGTGAATGAATGACATTGTTCTGCATTCTGTCCATCAATTGTTCTTTTTGCATTTGTCACCCCGAGTGGGACGGGTATGCCCTGACGTGGGTCCCGTGCTCTCCATGCCACTGGAGTCAAGCTATCCTGGCTGATGAGGGGTGAAACCCCGAAACCGGTCCTAGGATGCTTGTTTCCAGTCCAAGGAGGACCTGGCCTGGCAGTTCGGGCTAGACTGTTCCCATGAGACACAAAGTTGAGACTGATTTGCATATGGCTGGGTTCAAACTGGAATGGCATGGTGAGGAAAAAAGGATGGATTTAGGCCCTGATCTCTGTACGGGGTGAATGTATGACATTATACTGCATTCAGTCCATCAATTGTTCTTTTTGCATTTGTCATCCCGAGTGGGACGGGTATGCCCAGACGTGGGTCCCGTGCTCTCCATACCACTGGAGTCAAGCTATCCTGGCTGATGAGGGTGAAACCCCGAAACCGGTCCTAGGATGCTTGTTTTCAGTCCAGGGAGGACCTGGCCTGGCAATTCAGGCTAGACTGTTCTCATGAGGCACAGGGTCGAGACTGATTTGCATATGGCTGGGTTAAAACTGGAATAGCATGGTGAGCAAAAAACGATGGATTTAGGCCCAGATCTCTCTACTGGGGTGAATGAATGACATTGTTCTGCATTCTGTCCATCAATTGTTCTTTTTGCATTTGTCACCCCGAGTGGGACGGGTATGCCCTGACGTTGGTCCCGTGCTCTCCATGCCACTGGAGTCAAGCTATCCTGGCTGATGAGGGGTGAAACCCCGAAACCGGTCCTAGGATGCATGTTTCCAGTCCAGGGGAGGACCTGGCCTGGCAGTTCGGGCTAGACTGTTCCCATGAGGCACAGGGTGGAGACTGATTTGCATATGGCTGGGATCAAACTGGAATGGCATGGTGAGCAAAAAATTGATGGATTTAGGCCCAGATCTCTGTACTGGGGTGAATGTATGACATTGTTCTGCATTCTGTCCATCAATTGTTCTTTTTGCATTTGTCACCCCGAGTGGGACGGGTATGCCCAGACGTGGGTCCCGTGCTCTCCATGCCACTGGAGTCAAGCTATCCTGGCTGATGAGGGGTGAAACCCCGAAACCGGTCCTAAGGTGCTTGTTTTCATTCCAGGTAGGACCTGGCCTGGCAGTTCAGGCTAGACTGTTCTCATGAGGCACAGGGTCGAGACTGATTTGCATATGGTTGGGTTCAAACTGGAATGGAATGGTGAGCAAAAAAACGATGTATTTAGGCCCAGATCTCTGTACTGGAGTGAATGTATGACATTGTTCTGCATTCTGTCCATCAATTGTTCATTTTGCATTTGTCACCGCGAGTGGGACGGGTATGCCCAGACGTCGGTCCCGTGCTCTCCATGCCACTGGAGTCAAGCTATCCTGGCTGATGAGGGGTGAAACCCAGAAACCGGTCCTAGGATGCTTCTCTCCAGTCCAGGGAGGACCTGGCCTGGCAGTTCGGGCTAGACTGTTCCCATGAGGTACAGGGTCGAGGCTGATTCGCATATGACTGGGTTCAAACTCGAATGGCATGGTGAGCCAAAAAAACGATGGATTTAGGCCCAGATCTCTGTACTGGGGTGAATGTATGACATTGTTCTGCATTCTGTCCATCAATTGTTCTTTTTGCATTTGTCACCCGAGTGGGACGGGTATTCCCAGACTTGGGTCCAGTGCTCTCCATGCCACTGGAGTCAAGCTATCCTGGCTGATGAGGGGTGAATCCCCGAAGCCGGTCCTAGGGTGCTTGTTTCCATTCCAGGTAGGACCTGGCCTGGCAGTTCGGGCTAGACTGCTCCCATGAGGTACAGGGTCAAGACTGATTTGCATATGGCTGGTTTCAAACTGGAATGGCATGGTGAGCAAAAAAATGATGGATTTAGCCCCAGATCTCTGTACTGGGGTGAATGTATGACATTGTTCTGCATTCTGTCCATCAATTGTTCTTTTTACATTTGTCACCCCGAGTGGGACTGGTATTCCCAGACTTGGGTCCCGTGCTCTCCATGCCACTGGAGTCAAGCTATCCTGGCTGATGAGGGGTGAATCCCCGAAACCGGTCCTAGGGTGCTTGTTTCCATTCCAGGGAGGACCTGGCCTGGCAGTTCGGGCTAGACTGCTCCCATGAGGCACAGGGTCAAGACTGATTTGCATATGGCTGGTTTCAAACTGGAATGGCATGGTGAGCAAAAAAATGATGGATTTAGCCCCAGATCTCTGTACTGGGGTGAATGTATGACATTGTTCTGCATTCTGTCCATCAATTGTTCTTTTTACATTTGTCACCCGAGTGGGACGGGTATGCCCAGACGTTGGTCCCGTGCTCTCCATGCCACTGTAGTCAAGCTATCATGGCTGATGAGGGGTGAAACCCCAAAACCAGTCCTAGGATGCTTGTTTCCTGTCCAGGGAGGACCTGGCGTTGGCAGTTCGGGCTAGACTGTTCCCATGAGGCACAAGGTCGAGACTGATTTGCATATGGCTGTGTTCAAACTGGAATGGCATGGTGAGCAAAAAAACGATGGATTTAGGCCCAGATCTCTGTACTGGGGTGAATGTATGACATTGTTCTGCATTCTGTCCATCAATTGTTCTTTTTGCATTTGTCACCCCGAGTGGGACAGGTATGCCCAGACGTGGGTCCCGTGCTCTCCATGCCGAGTCAAGCTATCATGCCTAATGAGGGGTGAAACCCCGAACCCGGACCTAGGATGCTTGTTTCCAGTCCAGGGAGGACCTGGCCTGGCAGTTCGGGCTAGACTGTTCCCATGAGGCACAAGGTCGAGACTGATTTGCATATAGCTGGGTTCAATCTAGAATGGCATGGTGAGCAAATAAACGATGGATTTAGGCCCAGATCTCTGTACAAGGGTGAATGTATGACATTGTTCTGCATTCTGTCCATCAATTGTTCTTTTTGCATTTGTCACCCCGAGTGGGACGGGTATGCCCAGACGTGGGTCCCGTGCTCTCCATGCCACTGGAGTCAAGCTATCCTGGCTGATGAGGGATGAAACCCTGAAACCGGTCCTAGGATGCTTGTTTCCAGTCCAAGGAGGACCTGGCCTGGCAGTTCGGGATAGACTGTTTCCATGAGGCACAGGGTCGAGACTGATTTGAATATGGCTGGGTTCAAACTAGAATGGCATGGTGAGCAAAAACACGAAGGATTTAGGCCCAGATCTCTATACTGGGGTGAATGTATGACATTGTTCTGCATTCTGTCCATCAATTGTTCTTTTTGCATTTGTCATCCCGAGTGGGACGGGTATGCCCAGACGTGGGTCCCGTGCTCTCCATACCACTGGAGTCAAGCTATCCTGGCTGATGAGGGGTGAAACCCCGAAACCGGTCCTAGGGTGCTTGTTTTCAGTCCAGGTAGGACCTGGCCTGGCAATTCAGGCTAGACTGTTCTCATGAGGCACAGGGTCGAGACTGATTTGCATATGGCTGGGTTAAAACTGGAATAGCATGGTGAGCAAAAAACGATGGATTTAGGCCCAGATCTCTGTATTGGAGTGAATGAATGACATTGTTCTGCATTCTGTCCATCAATTGTTCTTTTTGCATTTGTCAACCCGAGTGGGACGGGTATGCCCTGACGTTGGTCCCGTGCTCTCCATGCCACTGGAGTCAAGCTATCCTGGCTGATGAGGGGTGAAACCCCGAAACCGGTCCTAGGATGCATGTTTCCAGTCCAGGGGAGGACCTGGCCTGCCAGTTCGGGCTAGACTGTTCCCATGAGGCACAGGGTCGAGACTGATTTGCATATGGCTGGGATCAAACTGGAATGGCATGGTGAGCAAAAAATTGATGGATTTAGGCCCAGATCTCTGTACTGGGGTGAATGTATGACATTGTTCTGCATTCTGTCCATCAATTGTTCTTTTGCATTTGTCACCCCGAGTGGGACGGGTATGCCCAGACGTGGGTCCCGTGCTCTCCATGCCACTGGAGTCAAGCTATCCTGGCTGATGAGGGGTGAAACCCCGAAACCGGTCCTAAGGTGCTTGTTTTCATTCCAGGTAGGACCTGGCCTGGCAGTTCAGGCTAGACTGTTCTCATGAGGCACAGGGTCGAGACTGATTTGCATATGGTTGGGTTCAAACTGGAATGGAATGGTGAGCAAAAAAACGATGTATTTAGTCCCAGATCTCTGTACTGGAGTGAATGTATGACATTGTTCTGCATTCTGTCCATCAATTGTTCATTTTGCATTTGTCACCGCGAGTGGGACGGGTATGCCCAGACGTGGGTCCCGTGCTCTCCATGCCACTGGAGTCAAGCTATCCTGGCTGATGAGGGGTGAAGCCCAGAAACCGGTCCTAGGATGCTTCTATCCAGTCCAGGGAGGACCTGGCCTGGCAGTTCGGGCTAGACTGTTCCCATGAGGTACAGGGTCGAGGCTGATTCGCATATGACTGGGTTCAAACTCGAATGGCATGGTGAGCAAAAAAAACGATGGATTTAGGCCCAGATCTCTGTACTGGGGTGAATGTATGACATTGTTCTGCATTCTGTCCATCAATTGTTCTTTTTGCATTTGTCACCCGAGTGGGACGGGTATTCCCAGACTTGGGTCCCGTGCTCTCCATGCCACTGGAGTCAAGCTATCCTGGCTGATGAGGGGTGAATCCCCGAAGCCGGTCCTAGGGTGCTTGTTTCCATTCCAGGTAGGACCTGGCCTGGCAGTTCGGGCTAGACTGCTCCCATGAGGCACAGGGTCAAGACTGATTTGCATATGGCTGGTTTCAAACTGGAATGGCATGGTGAGCAAAAAAATGATGGATTTAGCCCCAGATCTCTGTACTGGGGTGAATGTATGACATTGTTCTGCATTCTGTCCATCAATTGTTCTTTTTACATTTGTCACCCCGAGTGGGACGGGTATTCCCAGACTTGGGTCCCGTGCTCTCCATGCCACTGGAGTCAAGCTATCCTGGCTGATGAGGGGTGAATCCCCGAAACCGGTCCTAGGGTGCTTGTTTCCATTCCAGGGAGGACCTGGCCTGGCAGTTCGGGCTAGACTGCTCCCATGAGGCACAGGGTCAAGACTGATTTGCATATGGCTGGTTTCAAACTGGAATGGCATGGTGAGCAAAAAAATGATGGATTTAGCCCCAGATCTCTGTACTG
Organism: Calotriton arnoldi; assembly: GCA_963921515.1. Classification (NCBI taxonomy): domain Eukaryota; kingdom Metazoa; phylum Chordata; class Amphibia; order Caudata; family Salamandridae; genus Calotriton; species Calotriton arnoldi. The sequence continues at coordinate 311,755 of CAWUFW010011762.1, forward strand.
GGGTGAATGTATGACATTGTTCTGCATTCTGTCCATCAATTGTTCTTTTTACATTTGTCACCCGAGTGGGACGGGTATGCCCAGACGTTGGTCCCGTGCTCTCCATGCCACTGTAGTCAAGCTATCATGGCTGATGAGGGGTGAAACCCCAAAACCAGTCCTAGGATGCTTGTTTCCTGTCCAGGGAGGACCTGGCGTTGGCAGTTCGGGCTAGACTGTTCCCATGAGGCACAAGGTCGAGACTGATTTGCATATGGCTGTGTTCAAACTGGAATGGCATGGTGAGCAAAAAAACAATGGATTTAGGCCCAGATCTCTGAACTGGGGTGAATGTATGACATTGTTCTGCATTCTGTCCATCAATTGTTCTTTTTGCATTTGTCACCCCGAGTGGGACAGGTATGCCCAGACGTGGGTCCTGTGCTCTCCATGCCGAGTCAAGCTATCATGCCTGATGAGGGGTGAAACCCCGAACCCGGTCCTAGGATGCTTGTTTCCAGTCCAGGGAGGACCTGGCCTGGCAGTTCGGGCTAGACTGTTCCCATGAGGCACAAGGTCGAGACTGATTTGCATATAGCTGGGTTCAATCTAGAATGGCATGGTGAGCAAATAAACGATGGATTTAGGCCCAGATCTCTGTACAAGGGTGAATGTATGACATTGTTCTGCATTCTGTCCATCAATTGTTCTTTTTGCATTTGTCACCCCGAGTGGGACGGGTATGCCCAGACGTGGGTCCCGTGCTCTCCATGCCACTGGAGTCAAGCTATCCTGGCTGATGAGGGATGAAACCCTGAAACCGGTCCTAGGATGCTTGTTTCCAGTCCAAGGAGGACCTGGCCTGGCAGTTCGGGATAGACTGTTTCCATGAGGCACAGGGTCGAGACTGATTTGAATATGGCTGGGTTCAAACTAGAATGGCATGGTGAGCAAAAACACGAAGGATTTAGGCCCAGATCTCTATACTGGGGTGAATGTATGACATTGTTCTGCATTCTGTCCATCAATTGTTCTTTTTGCATTTGTCACCGCGAGTGGGACGGGTATGCCCAGACGTGGGTCCCGTGCTCTCTATGCCACTGGAGTCAAGCTTTCCTGGCTGATGAGGTGTGAAACCCCGAAACCGATCCTAGTATGCTTCTTTCCAGTCCAGGGAGGACCTGGCCTGGCAGTTCGGGCTAGACTGTTCCCATGAGGCACAGGGTCGAGACTGATTTGCATATGGCTGGGTTCAAACTGTAATGGCATGGTGCGCAAAAAAACGATGGGTTTAGGCCCAGATCTCTGAACTGGGGTGAATGTATGACATTGTTCTGCATTCTGTATATCAATTGTTCTTTTTGCATTTGTCACCCCGAGTGGGACGGGTATGCCCAGATGTGGGACCCGTGCTCTCCATGCCACTGGAGTCAAGATATCCTGGCTGATATGGGGTGAAACCCCGAAACCGGTCCTAGGGTGCTTGTTTCCATTCCAGGGAGGACCTGGCCTGGCAGTTCGGGCTAGACTGCTCCCATGATGCACAGGGTCGAGACTGATTTGCATATGGCTGTGTTCAAACTGGAATGGCATGGTGAGCAAAAAACGATGGATTTAGGCCCAGATCTCTGTACAGGGGTGAATGTATGACATTGTACTGCATTCAGTCCATCAATTGTTCTTTTTGCAATTGTCATCCCGAGTGGGACGGGTATGCCCAGATGTGGGTCCCGTGCTCTCCATACCACTGGAGTCAAGCTATCCTGGCTGATGAGGGGTGAAACCCCGAAACCGGTCCTAGGATGCTTGTTTTCAGTCCAGGTAGGACCTGGCCTGGCAATTCAGGCTAGACTGTTCTCATGAGGCACAGGATCGAGGCTGATTTGCATATGGCTGGGTTAAAACTGGAATGGCATGGTGAGCAAAAAAACGATGGATTTAGGCCCAGATCTCTGTACTGGAGTGAATGAATGACATTGTTCTGCATTCTGTCCATCAATTGTTCTTTTTGCATTTGTCACCCCGAGTGGGACGGGTATGCCCAGACGTGGGTCCCGTGCTCTCCATGCCACTGGAGTCAAGCTATCCTGGCTGATGAGGGGTGAAACCCCGAAACCGGTCCTAGGATGCTTGTTTCCAGTCCAAGGAGGACCTGGCCTGGCAGTTCGGGCTAGACTGTTCCCATGAGACACAAAGTTGAGACTGATTTGCATATGGCTGGGTTCAAACTGGAATGGCATGGTGAGCAAAAAACGATGGATTTAGGCCCAGATCTCTGTACAGGGGTGAATGTATGACATTGTACTGCATTCAGTCGATCAATTGTTCTTTTTGCATTTGTCATCCCGAGTGGGACGGGTATGCCCAGATGTGGGTCCCGTGCTCTCCATACCACTGGAGTCAAGCTATCCTGGCTGATGAGGGGTGAAACCCCGAAACCGGTCCTAGGATGCTTGTTTTCAGTCCAGGTAGGACCTGGCCTGGCAATTCAGGTTAGACTGTTCTCATGAGGCACAGGGTCGAGACTGATTTGCATATGGCTGGGTTAAAACTGGAATGGCATGGTGAGCAAAAAAACGATGGATTTAGGCCCAGATCTCTGTCCTGGAGTGAATGAATGACATTGTTCTGCATTCTGTCCATCAATTGTTCTTTTTGCATTTGTCACCCCGAGTGGGACGTGTATTCCCAGACGTAGGTCCCTTGCTCTCCATGCCACTGGAGTCAAGCTATCCTGGCTGATGAGGGTTGAAACCCCGAAACCGGTCCTAGGATGCTTGTTTCCAGTCCAGGGAGGACCTGGCCTGGCAGTTCGGGCTAGACTGTTCCCATGAGGCACAGGGTCGAAACTGATTTGCATATGGCTGGGTTCAAACTGGAATGGCATGGTGAGCAAAAAAACGATGGATTTAGGCCCAGATCTCTGTACTGGAGTGAATGAATGACATTGTTCTGCATTCTGTCCATCAATTGTTCTTTTTGCATTTGTCACCCCGAGTGGGACGTGTATGCCCAGACGTGGGTCCCGTGCTCTCCATGCCACTGGAGTCAAGCTATCCTGGCTGATGAGGGGTGAAACCCCGAAACCGGTCCTAGGATGCTTGTTTCCAGTCCAAGGAGGACCTGGCCTGGCAGTTCGGGCTAGACTGTTCCCATGAGACACAAAGTTGAGACTGATTTGCATATGGCTGGGTTCAAACTGGAATGGCATGGTGAGCAAAAAACGATGGATTTAGGCCCAGATCTCTGTACAGGGGTGAATGTATGACATTGTACTGCATTCTGTCCATTAATTGTTCTTTTTGCATTTGTCACCCCGAGTGGGACGGGTATGCCCAGATGTGGGCCCCGTGCTCTCCATGCCACTGGAGTCAAGCTATCCTGGCTGTTGAGGGGTGAAACCCCGAAACCGGTCCTAGGGTGCTTTTTTCCATTCCAGGGAGGACCTGGTCTGGCAGTTGGGGCTAGACTGCTCCCATGAGTCACAGGGTCGAGACTGATTTGCATATGGCTGGGTTCAAACTGGAATGGTATGGTGAGCAAAAAAACGATGGATTTAGGCCCAGATCTCTGTACTGGAGTGAATGTATGACATTGTTCTGCATTCTGTCCATCAATTGTTCTTTTTGCATTTGTCACCCCGAGTGCGACGGGTATGCCCAGACGTGGGTCCCGTGCTCTACATGCCACTGGAGTCAAGCTATCCTGACTGGTGAGGGGTGAAACCCCGAAATCGGTCCTAGGATGCTTGTTTCCAGTCCAGGGAGGACCTGGTCTGGCAGTTTGGGCTAGACTGTTCCCATGAGGCACAAAGTTAATACTGATTTGCATATGGCTGGGTTCAAATTGGAATGCATGGTGAGCAAAAAGCGATGGATTTAGGCCCAGATCTCTGTACTGGGGTGAATGCATGACAATGTACTGCATTCTGTCCATCAATTGTTCTTTTTGCATTTGTCACCCCGAGTGGGGCGGGTATACCCAGACGTAGGTCCCGTGCTCTCCATGCCACTGGATTCAAGCTATCCTGGCTGATGAGGGGTGAAACCCCGAAACTGGTCCTAGGATGCTTGTTTCCAGTCTAGGGATGACCTGGCCTGGCAGTTCGGGCTAGACTGTTTCCATGAGGCACAGGGTCGAGACTGATTTGAATATGGCTGGGTTCAAACTGGAATGGCATGGTGAACAAAAACACGAAGGATTTAGGCCCAGATCTCTGTACTGGGGTGAATGTATGACATTGTTCTGCATTCTGTCCATCAATTGTTCTTTTTGCAGTTGTCACCGCGAGTGGGACGGGTACGCCCAGACGTGGGTCCCGTGCTCTCTATGCCACTGGAGTCAAGCTATCCTGGCTGATGAGGTGTGAAACCCCAAAACCGATCCTAGTATGCTTCTTTCTAGTCCAGGGAGGACCTGGCTTGGCAGTTCGGGTTAGACTGCTCCCATGAGGCACAGGGTCGAGACTGATTTGCATATGGCTGGGTTCAAACTGGAATAGCATGGTGTGCAAAAAAATTATGGATTTAGGCCCAGATCTCTGAACTGGGGTGAATGTATGACATTGTTCTGCATTCTGTCCATCAATTGTTCTTTTTGCATTTGTCACCCCGAGTGGGACGGGTATGCCCAGACGTGGGTCCCGTGCTCTCCATGCCACTGGAGTCAAGCTATCCTGGCTGATGAGCGGTGAAACCCCGAAACCGGTCCTAGGATGCTTCTTTCCAGTCCAGGGAGGACCTAGCCTGGCAGTTCAGGCTGACTGTTCCCATGAGGCACAGTGTTGAGACTGATTTGCATATGGCTGGGTTCAAACTGGAATGGCATGCTGTGCAAAAAAACGATGGATTTAGGCCCAGATCTCTGTACTGGGGTGAATGTATGACATTGTTCTGCATTCTGTCCATCAATTGTTCTTTTTGCATTTGTCACCCTGAGTGGGACGGGTATGCCCAGACGTGGGTCCCGTGCTCTCCATGCCACTGGAGTCAAGCTATCCTGGCTGATGAGGGGTGAAACCCCGAAACCGGTCCTAGGATGCTTGTTTCCAGTCCAGGGAGTGCCTGGCCTGGCAGTTCGGGCTTGACTATTCCCATGAGGCACAGAGTCGAGACTGATTTGCATATGGCTGGGTTCCAACTGGAATAGCATGGTGAACAAAAAAACGATGGATTTAGGCCCAGATCTCTGTATTGGGGTGAATGTATGACATTGTTCTGCATTCTGTCCATTAATTGTTCTTTTTGCATTTGTCACCCCGAGTGGGACATGTATGCCCAGACGTGGGACCTGTGCTCTCCATGCCACTGGAGTGAAGCTATCCTGGCTGATGAGGGGTGAAACCCCGAAACCGGTCCTAGGATGCTTGTTTCCAGTCCAAGGAGGACCTGGCCTGGCAGTTCAGGCTAGACTGTTCCCATGAGACACAAAGTTGAGACTGATTTGCATATGGCTGGGTTCAAACTGGAATGGAATGGTGAGCAAAAAAACGATGGATTTAGGCCCAGATCTCTGTACTGGAGGGAATGTATGACATTGTTCTGCATTCTGTCCATCAATTGTTCATTTTGCATTTGTCACCGCGAGTGGGACGGGTATTCCCAGACTTGGGTCCCGTGCTCTCCATGCCACTGGAGTCAAGCTATCCTGGCTGATGAGGGGTGAAACCCCGAAACCGGTCCTAGGGTGCTTGTTTCCATTCCAGGGAGGACCTGGCCTGGCAGTTTGGGCTAGACTGCTCCCATGAGGCACAGGGTCAAGACTGATTTGCATATGGCTGGGTTCAAACTGGAATGGCATGGTGAGCAAAAAAATGATGGATTTAGCCCCAGATCTCTGTACTGGGGTGAATGTATGACATTGTTCTGCATTCTGTCCATCAATTGTTCTTTTTACATTTGTCACCCCGAGTGGGACGGGTATGCCCAGACGTTGGTCCTGTGCTCTCCATGCCACTGTAGTCAAGCTATCATGGCTGATGAGGGGTGAAACCCCAAAACCGGTCCTAGGATGCTTGTTTTCAGTCCAGGTAGGACCTGGCCTGGCAATTCAGGCTAGACTGTTCTCATGAGGCACAGGGTCGAGACTGATTTGCATATGGCTGGGTTAAAACTGGAATGGCATGGTGAGCAAAAAAACGATGGATTTAGGCCCAGATCTCTGTACTGGAGTGAATGAATGACATTGTTCTGCATTCTGTCCATCAATTGTTCTTTTTGCATTTGTCACCCCGAGTGGGACGGGTATGCCCAGACGTGGGCCCCGTGCTCTCCATGCCACTGGAGTCAAGCTATCCTGGCTGATGAGGGGTGAAACCCCGAAACCGGTCCTAGGATGCTTGTTTCCAGTCCAGGGGAGGACCTGTCCTGGCAGTTCGGGCTAGACTGTTCCCATGAGGCACAGGGTGGAGACTGATTTGCAAATGGCTGGGTTCAAACTGGAATGGCATAGTGAGCAAAACATTTATGGATTTAGGCCCAGATCTCTGTACTGGGGTGAATGTATGACATTGTTCTACATTCTGTCCATCAATTGTTCTTTTTGCATTTGTCACCCCGAGTGGGACGGGTATGCCCAGACGTGGGTCCCGTGCTCTCCATGCCACTGGAGTCAAGCTATCCTGGCTGATGAGGGGTGAAACCCCGAAACCGGTCCTAAGGTGCTTGTTTTCAGTCTAGGTAGGACCTGGCCTGGCAGTTCAGGCTAGACTGTTCTCATGAAGCACGGGGTCGAGACTGATTTGCATATGGTTGGGTTCAAACTGGAATGGAATGGTGAGCAAAAAAACGATGGATTTAGGCCCAGATCTCTGTACTGGAGTGAATGTATGACATTGTTCTGCATTCTGTCCATCAATTGTTCATTTTGCATTTGTCACCGCGAGTGGGACGGGAATGCCCAGACGTGGGTCCCGTGCTCTCCATGCCACTGGAGTCAAGCTATCCTGGCTGATGAGGGGTGAAACCCAGAAACCGGTCCTAGGGTGCTTGTTTCCATTCCAGGGAGGACCTGGCCTGGCAGTTCGGGCTAGACTGCTCCCATGAGGCACAGGGTCAAGACTGATTTGCATATGGCTGGGTTCAAACTGGAATGGCATGGTGAGCAAAAAAATGATGGATTTAGCCCCAGATCTCTGTACTGGGGTGAATGTATGACATTGTTCTGCATTCTGTCCATCAATTGTTCTTTTTACATTTGTCACCCCGAGTGGGACGGGTATGCCCAGACGTTGGTCCCGTGCTCTCCATGCCACTGTAATCAAGCTATCATGGCTGATGAGGGGTGAAACCCCAAAACCGGTCCTAGGATGCTTGTTTCCTGTCCAGGGAGGACCTGGCGTTGGCAGTTCGGGCTAGACTGTTCCCATGAGGCACAAGGTCGAGACTGATTTGCATATGGCTGTGTTCAAACTGGAATGGCATGGTGAGCAAAAAAACGATGGATTTAGGCCCAGATCTCTGTACTGGGGTGAATGTATTACATTGTTCTGCATTCTGTCCATCAATTGTTCTTTTTGCATTTGTCACCCCGAGTGGGACAGGTATGCCCAGATGTGGGTCCCGTGCTCTCCATGCCGAGTCAAGCTATCAAGCCTGATGCGGGGTGAAACCCCGAACCCGGTCATAGGATGCTTGTTTCCAGTCCAGGGAGGACCTGGCCTGGCAGTTCGGGCTAGACTGTCCCCATGAGGCACAAGGTCGAGACTGATTTGCATATAGCTGGGTTCAAACTGGAATGGCATGGTGAGCAAAAAAACGATGGATTTAGGCCCAGATCTCTGTACTGGGGTGAATGTATGACATTGTTCTGCATTCTGTCCATCAATTGTTCTTTTTGCATTTGTCACCCCGAGTGGGACGGGTATGCCCAGACGTCGATCCCGTGGTCTCCATGCCACTGGAGTCAAGCTATCCTGGCTGATGAGGGTGAAACCCCAAAACCGGTCCTACGATGTTTGTTTCCAGTCCAGGGAGGACCTGGCCTGTCAATTCAGTCTAGACTGTTCCCATGAGGCACAAGGTCGAGACTGATTTGAATATGGCTGGGTTCAAACTGGAATGGCATGGTGAGCAAAAAAACGATGGATTTAGGCCCATATCTCTGTACTGGGGTGAATGTATGACATTGTTCTGCATTCTGTCCATCAATTGTTCTTTTTGCATTTGTCACCCCAATTGGGACAGGTATGCCCAGACGTGGGTCCCATGCTCTCCATGCCACTGGAGTCGAGCTATCTTGGCTGATGAGGGGTGAAATCCCGAAACCGGTCCTAGGATGCTTGTTTTCAGTCCAGGTAGGACCTGGCCTGGCAGGTCAGGCTAGACTGTTCCCATGAGGCGCAGGGTCGAGACTGATTTGCATATGGCTGGTTTCAAACTGGAATGGCATGGTGAGCAAAAAAATGATGGATTTAGGCCCAGATCGCTGTACTGGGGTGAATGTATGACATTGTTCTGCATTCTGTCCATCAATTGTTCTTTTTGCATTTATCACCCCGAGTGGGACGGGTATGCCCAGACGTGGGTCCCGTGCTCTCCATGCCACTGGAGTCAAGCTATCCTGGCTGATGAGGGGTGAAACCCCGAAACCTGTCCTAGGATGCTTGTTTCCAGTCCAGGGAGGACCTGGACTAGCTGTTCGGGCTAGACTGTTCCCATGAGGCACAGGGTCGAGACTGATTTGCATATGGCTGGGTTCAAACTGGAATGGCATGGTGAGCAAAAAAAACAATGGATTTAGGCCCAGATCTCTATCCTGGGGTGAATGTATGACATTGTTCTGCATTCTGTCCATCAATTGTTCTTTTTGCATTTGTCACCCCGAGTGGGACGGGTATGCCCAGACGTGGGTCCCGTGCTCTCCATGCCACCGGAGTCAAGCTATCCTGGATGATGAGGGGTGAAACCCCAAAACCGGTCCTAGGATGCTTGTTTCCATTCCAGGGAGGACCTGGCCCGGCAGTTCGGGCTAGACTGTTTCCATGAGGCACAGGGTCAAGACTGATTTTCATACGGCTGGATTCAAACTGGAATGGCATGGTGAGCAAAGAAACGATGGATTTAGGTCCAGATGTCTGTACTGGGGTGAATGTATGACATTGTTCTGCATTCTGTCCATCAATTGTTCTTTTTGCACCCCTAACGCAAAGTGGGCGGAAGTAGGAGAAGTAAAATGATAATAACGCGAGTTATCATTTTATTTTCCCTTTGTGTCACTGCAAAAGAGCAGTGTGGCGACGCTCCTGCGCCCTAGCGGAGGAGGCGGCACTGTCTTTACAGTTCAAATCTCCATCCACCCAGGTTGGAGAAGATTTTCCCTTCTCAGAGTAGTTTCTGCAATATCATCCCTTGCATTCTTCCCATAATGAAGGACATGGAGCCCCTGTGACATGAAACATACACAATCTCTGGAGGCCTGTTCTGGCAGAAAACGTTGTATATTCCTCTCATTCAGGACCGAAAGAAAACTAAGGAAGGAGACGGAGACTACATAGGGGACAGGAGTGTCATTGTTGTTACAATGTAACCCTCAGCCATCCTCCATTTTCCACTCACTGCCTCTTACAAAAAGATGTATGAGATCATACATTGTGGCATCCATAATCATTAAGATAATAAACAAGAAGGGCTCCTGTTTATCAAGACCCTTCCATAAAAAGTAATACGTGACCCTGTCAAATGCCTTCTCAGTATCCATGAGGGTGTGATTCATGGGTATCTCATGCATTATAGCACTTACCTAGGGATACTGTAACAAACTTATTCAGAATGTTAATATTTTTTAGATTAGCCTGCTGTAAAAGTTCATTAAGCCTATTGAGTGATAGTATCTACTCTAAAGTGAGTTGTTCCCTCCCTTGAGAAAATCCATTATCTTGCCAACTTTCACTTTGCCTGGCCTGGAACAGTTCCCCCTAAGAGATTCACTCGTTAACCAAGATTTGCCCATTGTACTCCTCTGGTGCATTTATAAAATGTGTTTTGGGCCACTAGGGCCAGTATTTGATTAATTCTAAGATTGCTTGATATTGTTTCCACCATGAGGGCACTAACTGAGGCTTCTACATTTTCATCCTGTATTTGTGTAAGCCTAGTAATTTTTACATTGTCAAAGTATTTGTCTCCTGATTTCCTACCCCCTTGAATTCTGAAGTGTACAGTTCTAGAAGGCCTTAAAATGTGCCTTACCCGTCGGTATTAATACTTTAACTCTTTCTCTTTCAAATTATATTTTCTGATCTGGTGCAAGCTTTATGTTAACAAGTTAGCATCTGAGTACATTTCTTGAAGGATTTTTAATTTTGAACTGGTCCAATCATCCAAAGTTTTACTGGCCATCAATTCCTTCGTGTTTAAGCTCCTTTCTCCAACTCTGACTATCGATCATAACCAATTTCTCATTGACTTTCATTATCATTTCTGATTTTGCACATTTTTTTCTTCTCTCTTTTGCTGCAGCAATGCTCCTAAGTGTAAAAATGAATCCCAATATAATCCATATATCCCTAAAAACCTACTTGTATTATAGAATGGTAATTTCCTTCCATGCTAAATTTTGGCAAAATAATTCTTCTGTGGAGCATGTTCAAGAAAATGATTGACTTGCAACAACTTAAGATGCAAGACTAAAGTTTCAAAATGTCTGTCAAAGTAAAATGTAAAGGATGTCTCCTCTCTATCTACTCATATCAATATTTTTAATAAACTAAATATTTACTGAGCTCACTCACCTGTCTCTGCTCTTACAATAAAGTTGTCCTTTAACCTTGATTACTCAATCTAAATCTTCCCGCTGAGCTTCAGCACAAAACACAGCTCAAAAGAGGGTAAAGTGGTGAGCCCTACATAGGTCCCATGCTAATATTTTCAGTACAATAGAGAAGTGACTAATGCTGCACATCCCCAGGCAAACAGGAAAGACAGCATCTCTACATGTTTCAGCACAATCTAAGTCCCAGTTTTTAAAAATCTTATTTACATTAAACAGCACTATCTATTGGCAAAACTGCTTTTTGGTGCATTTAATTGTGTCAGTACATATTTTGCTTTTATTCGTCATGCCTGCAATGAACATGAAAGAGCAAAACAAAAAGGATGTAAGTGGTTTGTGGGAATTTAGATGGTCTTACCATGTATTATAAGGAATAAAATGCCCTTATCCTTACATTATTAGGATATTGCAAGTTCCAGGACCTTATAAAGAAACTCTGCCTTTGCCTCGTTCTTCTATATGGTGAGGGAACTCTTCAGTGATTTCATTATCCTTATAATGTACGGCAAGGGGTACTTTATCCCATAAATAATATACTTACTTACAGTAGCTGTCAGCCAGCCCTTCTATCCATAAGTCTGCTATTGTGTCATTCACCTTTTCTTCTGCCCATACAGCATATAGCAAGGGGCAATAGTAACCTACTTCAGCCATTGACCAAATTCACTGTGAGCGAAGGTAGTTTTCCCTTTCATAGGGAGCATATCCACACTCAAGGTAGTTCCCTTCAGTTCCAGTGACTACTATGGTATTATGTGATTTTTGAAACAAGAAAACATTTTGATTATAGGGAATAGATTTTTATATTGGCAAGAGCCCAGCTGCTGCCCCAACCTAAGAGTTCGATGAAGAACATGAGAAACCAAAAAACACAAGCATTCACAAAGCCAAAAGGCTAGAAGCCAACTACACACATACTGCCATTACCAATGCCTGTCCGAGGTTTTGTTTTTGGGCTTCTTGTGCAACATCTGCACCATACATAGCACATGATGTGTCCTCCGTCATATTTAGGTGTTTGGATGAGTTCAGGGCGTGACTGGCCATTCATGATGGAGCACGATTGAGAGCTCTGTAGTTGGGCCAGAAGACAGAGCGTGTTCTCACAGTGCCTGTCACTGGGTCATAAAGGTTCCTAGATTACATGCTCATTCAGTCCTTGGTCTCTCTGCAGAGCACACAGAGAGATGATCACACATATGTGCCAGTTTTAAGTTTGAGACTATGGGGAAATGCAGTGTTAACAGGTAGGTGTGTGTATGTGTGTGTGTCTCTGTGCATGGTTGTGTAGACGAGATGAAAGGAAGTACTTAGAGGGCAGAGTGAAAAGACAGTGATGAAAAGGAAGAAGATGAAGTATGACATACAAATGAAGGGACTTTAGTAAGTAAGAATATGCAAGAAAGCAGGCATAAGTGACTAACAAGGAGGGAGAAATACTAGTCAGGTGGCACTGTGTCTGGCAGGGCATTCTAGTTCATACGTTTTAGTTCATGTTGTTAATTATATAGTGCCTCTAACTGGGCCATAAATATACTCAGACTACGTGATCATCCAATTCATACCCTCTCTTCAGAGCATACAGAGAGAAAATCACATATGTGCCAGTTCTAATTTTGATCCTAGGGGAAGTTTGTGAAGGAGAAACACTGCAGGAATAGTGCCAAAGGAAAATAAATATATCTGTAAAAAGGAGAGGGGAGGTGGATAGTGACGTAGAGGAGGAGAAAGGAAGTACATACAGGAGTGAGGGAAAAGCCAGTGATGAAGGGAAGGAGATAAAGTGTGGGCACATGGGATAGCTTGGTCAGTAAGAGTGGGGTTGTGAGCTTCAGATTTTCCAACAATCACACTGGCACATAATGTTAAAATACAATATACAACAAGTAGGGCACACAAGAGGGGCTTAAGGGGCAGTGGAAAGGGATTGATTAGTGGGGGTACGATGTGAGAGAAAACACATTATTTTGTTAAATAATCTAGATTGTTGAAGTCTTTCCAACCGGAGAGAGGGAGAGAATGTGTGTGTGTTTTTTTTCTGTGTGTGTAAAAATTCCTGATCAAATCCGACAGACATCTCACCATACCAGACTGAAAGCATCTGTACCCAGCTATTTATCAGACAACACATTTATTACAGGTGTGTAACATCCCAAACACCTACCCTAAAGCTACGCCCTGTGTGGGAATAAAGATGGACGGACTTTAGAAATAGAGATGGGGGTAAAACAGGATTTAAGTGACTAACACATGGAGAAAGATTGCAGAGGAAATGATGCACAGGGGATAAAAGGGGTGATTGAGGCACGCAGACGTGCACCCTCTTCCATACACATGTTTAATGTTTTTAATGTTTAATACCCAAGCTTATGTTTTATACATTTTTCAAAATCTCATATTTTCAGAATTGAAACATTTTCAATTTTAAATGTTCAGAGTATTTTCCTTGCTGTTATTCAGTTATCTGATATCGAATAAAAAACAGTGCTAACAAGAATTGTCAAAGCAAATTGGTCTGCCGTGTTTCCTGTGGTTATTGGAGCATAGTGTACTTGGATGCACTAACAGACAGACATTGGCAATTCCAGTAGGTCTGGGCTATATTAGTTGAATTAATTATTTGTTCCAAAAGCTGTATGCTGTGGGGTATGTATGGATGCACAAATATGGTATACATGCAGACACAAGTGGATACTATATGTGAGTGAGGTAACTCAGATCTGATAGTGTGAGACTGTGGCATTGGACACCACACTATTTCCATGGCAGACATGGCAATAGGTATTGATTTTAGACAGCAGAGCTGTCTGCCATGGGAAAATGTAACTTGATTATCGGTCGAGTTATCATATGACAAAACAATATTCAGGTTATTCAAATCTACTAGTTCTTATAGCAGAGTTATCTCCCAGGTCCCACAAACCTCTCAAATGAAGGCCACAGAGCATAGCTATCCACAGTGCAGTACACGACTCTAGGCTCAACCCAGAGTGTGTCGTGATGTAAGGATGCTGGTGGCTGAGTCATGACGTCTGGGAATCCGAACGATGTTGTAAGTGGTTGACTGAGTGACGGCGCAGTGTGTTAACGCTAACTTATACTGTGAGATATGAAAGTGGTACTGTAAGACGGTTGTAAAAGATAGATGGAGACAACGGAGAAACAGCAGCCCTCATCCTCCTGGACCTATCAGCCGCCTTCGACACGGTCTGCCACCACACACTACGAACACGCCTTCACGACGCCGGGATCCAAGAGAAGGCCCTGGACTGGACCACATCCTTCCTTTCCGGCAGAACACAAAGCGTCCGCCTCGCCCCCTTCCGATCCAAGGCCACCAAGATCATCTGCGGCGTACCGCTATGCTCCTCCCTCAGCCCAACGCTGTTCAACATCTACATGGCACCCTCGCCCACGTCGCCCGACAGCACAACCTCAACATCATCTCCTACGCCGACGACACCCAGCTGATCCTCTCCCTCAACAAAGACCCTCACACCGCCAAAGCCCACCTCCACGAAGGAATGAAGGCCGTCGCCGAATGGATGAGGACCAGCCGCCTGAAGCTGAACTCGGACAAGACGGAGGTCCTCATCCTTGGTTCCAACCCTTCAGCCTGGGACGACTCCTGGTGGCCAACATCACTGGGAACAGCCCCGCCACCCACCGACCACGTACGCAACCTAGGGGTCATCCTCGACCCCACCCTCTCCATGACTAAGCAGGTCAACGCCATTTCCTCATCCTGCTTCAACATCCTCCGAATGCTCCGCAGGATCTTCAAGTGGATCCCCACCGAAACAAGAAAAACAGACACCCAGGCCCTCGTCACCAGCAGGCTGGACTACGGAAACGCCCTCTACGCAGGAACGACGGCTAAGCTCCTGAGACGGCTGCAACGCATCCAGAACGCCTCTGCACGTCTTATCCTCGACATCCCCCGATGCAGCCACATCACACCCCACCTGAGAGACCTGCACTGGCTCCCTGTCAACAAGAGGATAACCTTCAAGCTCCTCACCCACGCACACAAAGCACTCCACAACTCCGGACCAGCCTACCTCAACAGACGAATCAGCTTCTACACCCCCACCCGCCAGCTCCGCTCGACCAGCCTCGCCCTCGCCACAGTCCCCCGCATCCGGAAAACGACCGCCGGCGGTAGATCCTTCTCCCACCTCGCCGCCAAGACCTGGAACACCCTCCCCACCAACCTCCGACAGACCCAAGACCTACTGGCCTTCAGAAGACTCCTCAAGACCTGGCTCTTCGATCAGTAGCAGCACCACCCCCCTCTTCCCCCAGCGCCTTGAGACCCTCGCGGGTATGTAGTGCGCTTTATAAGTGACATGATTGATTGATTGATTGATGGTGAGTGAATGGTGTGAGCAATTGGAACTGTTATGGGTGGGTGATGTAAATGTGTGGCTGATTAACATTGCTGAGTCTCTCTTTGGGACAGGGTGTCTCAGGCAGGGTGTCTAATGCTTCTCTGGGGGCGAGGGGTTAATCTCACTCTGTGGTTATGGCCTTCCTAGTGTTTGCCTTACTTTCCCTGAGGGGGTCTTAATCAGGTTGGGTCTACTTTGAGCCCGATTGTAACGAGCTTAAATGATGAGTAGACAGAAGGCTGGTTCTAAACTGATTGACAGGCTAAATGCTGCAAAGAAGGGTTTGAACGATGTCGCTGTCCACACCCTATCACAGGTAATTTCAGTAGGCAATGCCACAGCTCTGCCAAGAGTTAAGGTGGTCACATATGAGAAAGGGTGTGGGAAAATATCTAAGAAACAAAGACATCCATCTTTCCAGTCCCATCAACTACCCCCCACCCCCCTAAAGGCAATGTCAGGGACTCTTGCCTCCACACCTTTGTCTTGGTTTAGCAAGAGAAACTGTGTCATGGAGAAAAGTCATCTTTCATCTAAGGTGAAGAGCGGCATCGTTGCGCTTCCTTGTGATGGAAAGCAGCATTAAGCAGCTGCAAGTTACATATGAAATAAATAGATATTTTAGCGTGGAGTTCGTGGTGTTAATGTCATGAAATGCCAGCTTTGAGCATGCAACAAACATCCAGTGATCTTTGACGATGTAGGCTAATACTAAGTAAATGTACCTGAACTTTTCTTTTATGCCAAGCAGCAGTGGGCGCAGAGAGCGCCCAGAGGGGGCAACGTAGCAACTCGAAAGTCAAAAATGTGACTGATGATAAAAGGCTACTGGTAGTTTTAGATTAGCTACAAAGTGACCCTATGCCATCTGTGACACTTTCAGCCGATCCTGGCTGTTTTGTAGTATTTAGTGATTGGCATTGTTAGATTTGGAGTTTCGTTTCCACCACTATAATTGTAGTTTTACAAATCTTAGAATGCAGAGTATGACAAACGAACAAAAAAAATGCTTGTCTCGGTTTCTCCGAAAAGCAGGGAAACATTTGATAATGACAAAAGTCCAGTGGTTAAGTGGTTGACTTTAAAATTAAGATTACATAAAAATGCTGAACAAACCTAAATCCAAACCTGTTCAGTAGCACAGCAAGCTTTCTTTCCTCAAAGCAGAGTTTGAGATTATGGTGACACAAAAAGAAAAATACTTTTCTCTGCACAGCACCTTATTTTACAGTAGAGGTGGGAGAATCACTTAAAGCTTGAGCCAGATGCCTGGCTCTAGCTCAGCACAAAGTCCTTTTCGACCCGCAAGCTCAAAACAAGCTGAACGTTCATGTGTTTTCTGCCTGCCTCCCATGCTCCAACCTCATGCACAACAATTAAAAGCAAAGCATTACCCTTTCGTGTAAAACAGGAGAAAGTAAGGGGCATATTATCAAGAACGGCGTTAAAAATTATCGCCGGTTTAGCGGCAGAAAACTGCCGCTAAAGCGGCGATAATGGGCTTGATAATATGCCCTTGAGAATTTCAATAGAAGTCCATGTTCTGGTGTGAACATGGGCTTCTATTGGAATTCTCAAGGGCATATTATCAAGCCCATTATCGCCGCTTTAGCGGTAGTTTTCTGCCGCTAAACCGGCGATAATTTTAACGCCGTTCTTGATAATATGCCCCAAAGATACTCATCAATTGACTGAATTGCACAATGTGAAACCAGAAATCCTGGGATCAATCCGGCACCGGCTTGACCAAACTGTGTGATCCTTGGCAATAATTATTTTACTGAGCCTCTTATTCTTCATTATCTCAAATGAGAGCACCTTCAAAATCATGAGTTCAGGATGTGCGCTGTACATACACCTCTTAAATTCGATTTAGTAGATTAGAATGTTGCTCCATGTATAATGGGATTATGTGCCACATATATTAAAACTTACATACATGCCTCATAGTTCACTAATAGCATTATCGCCAGGTCAGCAAACGTTCTAAGTTCAAGTTTAGAAATGATCACTTTTAGACGATGCCTCTCAATGCAGAGATATTACCCGATGTACTAAGGTGAAACGCTTCCCCATGTTAAAGAAAAACACTTTTTTGAATTTTCAAAGAGACTCTACAACATTTGTACATGACG
Organism: Calotriton arnoldi; assembly: GCA_963921515.1. Taxonomy (NCBI): domain Eukaryota; kingdom Metazoa; phylum Chordata; class Amphibia; order Caudata; family Salamandridae; genus Calotriton; species Calotriton arnoldi. The sequence continues at coordinate 329,030 of CAWUFW010011762.1, forward strand.
ATTCTCATGTTTGTACATGATGCTTGCTACATGGCAAACATTTTCATGGCTGTGCTCGTGCATGGCTCTTAGAGCCAAACCGGACCCCTGGATCAGTTTTGGCTCGACTCTCCCTTTTAGTTTGTTAATTCACCCACCTCTACCTAGACAATATTATAAAAGCGAGTGTGGCACTTACTAGTGTAGGGTTTGCATTGTGTGCCACTCCTTTATGCTTTTGGAAAAAAGAGAATGCAGGTCAGTAGAACAAGGGGCAATGGTGCGGATCCATTTATTATACAAGGGGGAGCTCTCGGGTATTTTAAGTTTAACCAAAGCATGGGCTGGTGAAACTGAAAGGCTTTTTTGTGCATCGCCATACAGAGCCCTGCCTCGGAGAGCCACCTGCTGCAGGATATAGTTTAACGTTAGTTGAAACGAGATAACTACATTGAGGTTACCTGAACGGCTTGACTATTTATTTTTAGAGTTGCTAATGCTGGAATGGGGATTTTTGTTTCGAACGTCTGGTATAATCATCAAATAACCCCCAACATTGGTCATATGGACCTTTGTTAGTCAGCAAGGAGAGGGGATAAGGAGCTATCATTTACCTCAATCACCATAAACAGTGAAGTATAATTGGGGCTTCACAGAAATCGACAAAGATTTTTAGAACAAGTTTAAAGGGATTTATTAACAAATTAATTCAAACTAATCATTAGTTCAGTTTAAGTATCCACATTTTAATTATTATTATTAGAGATTCAAATAATCTAAAAGTCAATATTTCAAAATAAGATAGAATAGCACATTGGTAAGAATTACAAATAAAAGGCAGAATATGCACCAAGGGTGTTCCATAAATAAAAATCGCTGAACTAAATTAATGGGGGTTGGGTGTAAAAAGTATATTGTTTTAAGCAGGTTAGGAAAAGGTCTCAGCTTCAGAAACTAAATGAAGCTTTCTGGTGAGGGAATAGGAATACAAAGGCATGAACCCCCAGCACTCAAGCAGTGGAGTTTAGAAGAGACTGGAACGGTCTTCTCAGCTCAAAGTCAACAAGCATCTCTAAGATCTGCTTCCTAAGTTCTGCGGTAAGGTCTCCTGTCTAGTCTAAGGAACACACATTAACATAATTCAACAAAACATTGGTTGCAACATTCTTCTCATTTCAACTCCCGTAAACCAATCAGTCTTTGGCAAATTCTGTGAGCAGGCCAACTCCCCATTTTCTCATTTCTTTACAATGTATTTTACACATCCGTGCCATTGGTTTTTTACTTGAACAGATCTTGTAATTGAGACAGTTCTTCCCACTATTGAATCTAATGGGGTTGCCCTGAGTCCCTCAGAACCTGGGTATACAACTTTAAAGACTGCAAAGGGGTAGGAACCTGACAGAACTCTTTGCAGTCCTTAAAAAAGTTCTTGCCACTAGTCATGCTTTTCACCATCTCCTCTCATCCCGGAAAGAACCTCACTATGAGTTGTCTATTACATGACAAAAGCCTATTCACTAGCTAACAGAAAGCGTCTGGAAAATTACAGCATCTGCAGTGGGAAGAAAGAGAAAAACCTCTAGTGCAAAACCACAGTTTAAACACAAAAACAGGCATCTAGTTCCTAACGTGTAAAGTCAACATTTAAATGGCACCAGCATTTAAACTAACTCTATTCATTATAATATGTTAACTGCTAATAATGGTTAATTGTGATTGCCCACTACAAATTTTGTGTTTACTGTGCACATTATTTCAACATTGAAGTTAGCACTTGACAGTTAAATGTGCCTAATTTGCAAAATGATAAATTTCGCTATATCACTAACATCATGTATTGCAGGGTGTTACAGCACAAGACTGGGGTGTTATACGGGAAGTCAATTCCAGGAGCAGAAGAACACAGCAGGGAAGACCTTGGCTGCAGACTGAAACTCCCTCTCCAAATTGAAACAGATAACGGACTAGAGGACCAGCAGAGTTATGGTCTGACCACTGTGACATAAATGTTGCAGCCATATCAGAAAGGTGATATTTGTATCTCAAACATAGTCACCTCAATGAATCGCAGTTTCTATAGTCAAAAATGAAAAATCTAGATAGCATTATTGAGATTTAAAATATAATTATTGTTTAAATTCTGTTTAGTTAATAATGTTTTGGCAGTGTAATGAATGTATTTATTGAATATACCAGTAATTATAAATTGAGAGATAACTTATGGATGCATAGTGTTAGACCTGGCTGCCTTAGTGTGGTCTTCCTCCAACTTTTTGACTGACTCCCTCCATTTTATGATCTTGTTTCTGCTGGTTTTAGGACTCTGCGCACTTTACCAATGCTGACTAGTACTAAAGTGCTTGTGCTCTCACCCCTAAATATGGCAACATTGGCTTAACCCTAATTGGCATATTTAATTTACTTATAAGACCCTAGTAAAGTGCACTACGTGTGTCCTGGGCCTGTAAATTAAATGCTACTAGTGGGCCTGCAGCACTCATTGCGCCACCTGCTTAAGTAGCTCTCTAACCATGAGTCTGGCCTGCTATTGCAGAGCCTGTATGTGCAGTTTCACACTGCCACTTCGACCTGGAAATGTATCCCTCTTCCAGGCCTAAACGTTCCCTTTTTAGGTCGAGCCTATAACGGCAGCGTGCATGCGCTGCTCGCTTTGCGAGGCATGCTGTATTCAGTATGGAGTGGAAGCTCCGTGGAAGCTCTGCCCACTCTCCGCCCATCTTTTTCATTGGCGTGTGTCTTTGTTGTTCCTAAATGCTGCCTTCCGATTAGTTTTAGGCTTGGTAGTCCCTCCTTATGACGGCCATGTCGTCATTTGTATCCTTCCATGGCTACTGGCCCCTTTACTTCGAGTGTTGCACAGTATGTTTTATTTAGATTGTGAGCACTATTTTCTTCCCGTGCCTCCCCCCCTCCCGCAGTCCGTGCCTTCTCGCCCCCCTCCCGTTGTTCGTGCCTTCTCGCCCACCCTCACTCCCGTTTGCAATTCAATAGGTCTAGTGTAAATGCGAGTCCTATTGCATTGTAAATGCTTGGTTTTTTTAGGTGCCGCACTGCCTCGCACGGCACCCGGTTTCATGTTTTTTTAGGCACCGCGCTGCCTCGCACGGCGTCCCGTTTCATGGTTTTTCTTTTTATCAGATATGACAACGCATACCGCGCTTTTACTTGCACATCACGGGCGCACACATGAAAGAAAAAAAAGGGACGGATGGAGCCCGGCGAGAGGCCGATGGCTGCAGCTGCATGGAGCAGCTAGCGAAATATGACGCAGTAGCGCTTGTTTTGTTTTTACACCTGTGCCACACCTAAGGTAGGACTTAGCCGGCTTCTCTCTCCATGCAACTTTCAAGTAGCTTTTTAAAATTCCTTCCTTGCTGGCCAACAGGAGCTGGTGGGGCCTCCGTTGAAAACAGGGGGTTTGAGCTCATACACAGTGGGAGTCGCAGGGGCCTTGCGCCCCTGCATTACAATTATCCTGCAAATTCCCATGGGCCTTGATTCAGGCGGTTACAGGACCCGTGAGAATTATAAGTTTTGTTCTCATACAGAGTTTTTGGTTACAGTCTCCGAGTGAAGCCCTGGTGGAAACTCCCAAAAAGGTCATACTTGTTATTTCCCTGCTCCCTGGAATCATGGGGACTATCAATAATGGTAAATCCGGGCACGCGCACATAACGGGCCGCTCCCCTGATGAGGACCATTGCGTGAACGAGGCTCTCATGCATTCTAATAAAGCAGCTGGGTGTTTCGCTGTGCTAGGGAGAGGTGCCGAGGTGCGGTGGACGTGGGCAGTTACAGAGGCAGGTGCAGCATGGGACATATGATTACCTTCATTTACCTGCTTTCTGTCAGAGCTGAGCTCGCGCCTGCTCCACTTCTTCCCAAAGAGAGCTCAGCCCGGGACACAAGCTGCTGTACTTTTATTTATCAACTCTTTATCCTCTGCCTAAATTATTTAACCGCCTCTCTGTGGCGAAGCGTGTTTATTTCTTTATTGACTAGACGGCGAGCAAACACCGCCTGGAGCACGAGCAAAAGAGGGTGGGTGAGGGGGGCGGGGTTTAGGTGGCAGTGCTTAATTTGTAAAAAAATAAGTGCCAGGGCTTTCATTTGTAAAACATTAAGTGAAGGGCTCTCGTCAGGAGGCTACTGCAGCTTGCACTACAGATTGCCCCTGCCAGCACTGCCACTGATGTTAACAACGCAACTACTAACCCTCAAACTCCTTACAAGTGTGTCAATTTGGGCTATTTCAGGCCCCCAAAGCTATAAGAATGGCTTGGGCGGCAGGTAATAGTCATTTTTGATATATATTGAATTAATAATTAACTGTTGTTGTGGTCATCTCTAAATTGGCCAGACAGCGCCACCATGTGGCAGACTGTCACACGCACCAGTGCTGACAATTAAGTGCTGTGTGGAGCACCGGAAACCACCGGCTCAAATTGAATCAGAGGGGTCTCTAGAAATACCACAGGCACACGCAGATGTAAGGTTTTGATGGGTGAACAAGACCGACCTCATCCCACTTCTGGTTCTTGCTAGTTGTCCCATTTCTCTTGTACTTACCTTTCTCTTTACTCTTGCTCTGTCTGTCTCTCATACTCTATCCTTTCATTCTCTGTATAGTCAAGCTTTTTCTTTCCTCGGTTATACTACCTGTCTCTTTCCGTTTTCGGCACTATGTGCTTCTTTCCCAAAACATTTTGTGCTGGACTAGTTGCATATTACATCTAACTTGCCCACTCTCAGGCAGTGGAGCCGAATCCGCCTTCAGGTTCTCAGTCACAATGTGCTTAAAGTACACCACATACCCACAACCACAAAATCCCAACCAAACTTGTAATCGCAAAGTCAATTTCCTAATCAAGCCAGCGCTAAAGCAAACCTTAGAAACTCTATCTAATACACAAGTATTGCTTGATAGTCTACCGACCGGGAGCGAATGGTCTTAACCGTGGTGATTCTAAGCTTCCGCACCTTTTTCAGACAGTGGAGTGGAGCCAAACCCACCTTCAGTTTCTTAGTCACAATGTGAGAAACTTACACCAGCTGTCTACAACCGCAAAATCCCAAATTTGTAATCGCAAAGTCAGTTTCCTAATCAAGCCAGCGCTGCGTGTCAACGCTAAATCAAATCTTATAAACAATATCACAGAGCGATACAATACACGATTCTTGCGTGATAGTTCTATCTACCAGGAGCGAATGGTCTTAACCGTGGTGATTCTAAGCTTGTGCGCCTTTTTTCAGACAGTGGAGCAGAGCCAAAACCACGCCCGCCTTCAGGTTCTTAGTTACAATGTGAGAAATTTATACCAGCTGCGTACAACTGTAAAATCCCAAACTTGTAATCATAAAGTCAATTTCCTAATCAAGCCACCTACAGCATGTACGTTTTAGCACCGGTTAACCGCAACTGACATAATGGCTGACACTGAAAGAGTGCAATGGTCCACGACAGTGTATTAAATTCATAGTTGCCAACATTTGAAAAAAAGCATTTGCAATGCAATAGGTCTCACATTTACGCGACTTTGAGCTATTGGCATTGTAAATGACAATGACTTTTATTTATGTTTTGGTTTTTAAAACATAAATAAAAGACCTTGTCATTTACAATACCAATAGCTTAAACTTGCGTAAATGCGAGACCTATTGCATTGCAAATGCTTGTTATACATACAAGTCACCCCTAAGGCAGACCCTGTCTAACCCACAGGGCAGGGTGCAATGTATATAAAAAGCGGGACATGTACTTTTAAGTTTTACATGTCCTGGTAGTGAAAAACTCCCAATTTCGTTTTTCACTACTGCATGGCTTATCTCTCCCATTGCATAACATTGGGATTACCTTATTACCTCTTTTAAGTGTAATTCCCAATTGTGGGGAGATGGGCTTTTCAAGTTTGGTTTCACTGGACTGCTAATTTAAAATCACAACTTATGGTGAAGTTGGATTTTAAATTACAGTTTAGTCAATGCCACTTTAAAAAGTTGGCATTTACTTACTTTTGCCATTCGGTGGCTGTTGCCTGTCTCTGTTCAGTCTGGGTTGGGTGACAGCTAGGATTTGTGTAATCCCTCTAGACAGCCACACAAAAAGGGAGCTGAGGTGTGTCTTGTTGGGCCGTCCTGGAAGATGGGAGGGAGGAGCTGGCCACAGCCTCACACTTACACCTAAACAGGCTTTGCCCTGCTCACACACGAAGGGCTGCATACCCCCCCTGCAGTGAGTCTGGAGCCAGGTCAGGAAGGGAGGACCTCTGTGCATTTCAAAACATTCTTTGAAGTCCCCCCCCACTTCAAAGGCACAACTGGGTATAAGTACTGGGCGTCTGACACCATAACTTCAGCACACTTCTGGACCTGTGACCACTCTGCCAGGAGTAAGTGCTGCTGAAAGGACTGGCACTCAGAGGGACTGCTGCTTTGCTGGACTCTTGCCTTGATGTGCTCATAATTGCTGAACTGCCTGCTGTTCTCCTGCCAGGGTGAGAAGGACTGGACCTGTGTCACTTGAAGTCAGAGTGACTCCAAGGGCTTGCTGGCTTGCCTCCTGTTCTAAGTTGTAGTATCAAAGACTTCAACTACCTGCATCTGGACTCTACAAGCTGTTTCTCTAACCTGCCAAGTGGTGCTACCCCAGTCCTGGACCCTTAGAAGTGAGGCCTAAAGTGCTTCTATATCCAGAACCCATGCATCCTCATTGGAACCAGTGCATCTTCGCCTTTGCATGAGTCGGAACCAGCACATACTCGTCATTGCGTAGAGCAGACCCGACACATCGGCTTCGGAACGAGCGCATCGCCTTTGGAATCAATGCATCGCCTACTGCAGGAGCAGCAGCCATCTATCACATTCAGAACTAGTGCAAAGCTCTTGGAACCAATGCATCGCTGCAGTTGCGTGGAGAAAATCGACTCATCTTGATCACTGTGTGGCTCGACACAGACTCATCGCTTCTGCTGCACCTCGCATCTTTGCCAATGACAACGCATCCCGGATCAAGGTGCATTGGTGCAGCATGCCCAAGTAGGCCTCTGTATCTGGCCCATTCTTCATTGTGGTTGGCCTGAACGTTTGACTTTGCCCTGGTCCTGCGCGACCCGATAACCCATTTAAGCACTTATTGCTTCTAAGTGCTATTTTACATTTATTGTTTAAAATTTCATATCTCGACTTCTACTTGTTGGAGTTTTGTCATTTATGTCTTCTTTTATTTATAAAATTAAGCTCTATTTTCCTAACCTGGTGTGGAGTGTTTTTGTGATCTTTTCACTGTGTTACTGTTTAAAGTGTTGCACAAATACTTGCACATTGGCCCTTAAGTTAAGCCTGACTGCCCTATGCCAAGCTACCAGAGGGTGAGCACAGGATAATTTAGGGTGTGTTGTGACTTACCCAGACTAGGATTGCGGCTTGGACAGGGTGCTTGCCTTTGCCAACCAGAAACCCAATTTCTAACAATAATGGTTTAGCCCAGACCATTTACATCCCACTGAGTGTGAGTAATGTGAATGTAAATGTAATGTGTATTTATATAGGGCTTACCACCCCTCGTGAGACACTGAAGCTCTTTGTGCCAAGCAGTAATGTGTTAATACATCATCATTCATTACCAGGAGCAAAGTCTGGTGCTAAGCAAACACACAAACTGCAGAAAATGTGTAATACATCATGCTTTGTACTCGCACCCATTGTATCTCTAACTTTAATGCATCTGCCTAATTTAGATTTGGGGTATACTGCACTTCTTTATTTCTGGAATAGTATAACCTCATCAAAGTGTTATGACAAGCTTTTGATTGATGTACATTATGCATGAAATATGTAACAAAAAAACAAAATACACATGTATTCTTCAATTTTGGAAAGTAGTCGCATTTAGCAATGATATAAATCAGATGACTTGCTCGCTCCAAATACTTTGCTGATCACATTCTGGGGGTGAGGGTTGCATCAATTTGCATTATGCCGTTGTGGGAGCTGTTTTTCCTTTCCCTTAGCTTTAAATGTATTAGAAACTGAGCTTGCGCTAATATGACCCGTGTTCATGTTTTACCCCGTCTCAAAACGATGTCGTAGCACCCCCTTGATGATTAATATTGCTGTTTCTCGGCTCGAAATAAAGAATTGTGAGATTTGCACTAAAAGACGGTGAGCATACCCAGAGGCTTCTCACCCCATTGTGCCTAATCAAGGACTGCCTAACTGTCCCAGGCTAATGCTTATATAATGTGTCAATTATAGTGGTTGAATAAACTGCGAGAATTACTGAACTCAATGCAATAGTATTATGAGAGAATCTACTACATATTCTGAAGTACCATGTTTCTATCTGCTCGTGCTTCATTGGTGCATATCCTGAAAACCATGTACTTGTGTGGTAATGTATGAAAACCTTTGTCTAAAGTCCTATAAAAAGATGCGCATTTCCTCTGTAAATGGCACCCCAAAGTACCCATTCTTAAAAGGCGAATCTATGCTGGATTTTCCATAGAACTTTACCAAATTTTTTGTACTTATGATTTATGAACTTCGCTGCTAACTTTATTGATGGCATATTTATTTCATGTATTTTGCTATTACTTCATTATATAAACCTCTAAAATGTTGATCAATGTCTGTCATTCTTACTGTCAATGTTACAGTTCCTATTATACAAAAAAACATATAGGGTCCAATCAGGGAGCACCAAAGTCCATACAGGGTCTACACTGCTGTTGGCACGCTCTCGGTAAGATCATGAAAGACCGGTTTGGGTACTGACACCAATATGGGCCATATGTACAAGGACTGGCGAAAACTACCGCTAACGCTAGTTTTCTTACCGCTGTGTACCGCTGAAAACTATCGCCTTGTTAGCGACGTATGTACAAGACGTCGCTACATGGCGATAGCTTCAGGGATCAGCGGTGAAAACTGCCGCTAACATTAGCGTGATGGTGATAGGAATTCCGGCGTTAGCGGGCGAAAACCAACGAAAGGCCCATTAGCGGCAAAAACACGCATGTTAGTCAGCCCAACGTGAGTTTTTTTGCCTCTATTGGAAAAAATAGCCTATCAGTCGACCTCCAATAGAAAATAGGCAAAAAAAACAATGAAATGCAGAATGGAGCAGCCAGGGCCAAGTGCAGCACACATCAACAACCCCCTCAACCACCCAACATCCAGGATGACCAGGATGAGAGCCTGGATGCCTCGTAGGACCTGCGTCTGGAGCCTGGATGCCTCGCAGGACCTGCGTCTGGAGCCGGGATGCCTCGCTGGACCTTCTTCTGGAGCCTGGATGCCTCACTGGACCTGCGTCTGGAGCCTGGATGCCTCGCTGGACCTGCGTCTGGAGCCTGGAGTGGGATGCGGAGGTGTTGTGGAGTCGATGAGCCGTGGCGGTAGACATTGAGGCGCGGCGATCGCCCGTTTCTGGTGGGGAAGTCTGGCAGGTCGCTTGGAGACACGTTGCTGACCTGTGTGAGAAGACCACCTTGAGCCCCTTGGAGCTGTAAATGGTAGAGGCGCCCCTGCGCACCAACGTAGGGAGGTCTGCATCGAATACTACGATCCACCACTACAACGGGGTGCATGTGGGGGATTACCAACGGTGGGCGGCGCCTCTCTGCATCACAGGCCAGATATGCTGCGCTGGCTGGACGCTGTGGAGGGTGAGGCCCCCTGAGCTGCGCCGCACTTGTGTGGCAGGAGCTTTGCATCTTCACGCATTAGGGGGCCCTGTTGCATCACCTGCATCGGGAGGTTCCCCAGCGGACTTGTGAAATCCTGCCTGGCTGAGGCTCCTGCTGGCTGAGTCACAGGTTTGGAGAGAGTGCAGTGGATTGCGCCACGGTGTCAATGTCTAGGTAAGGAGAAGGTGGGACGCGTAGCGGAGGAGGCCCGGGGGTCGAGTCGCCCAGGCCTAGCACCTGTAGATGACGCACCCCCAGTGGCAGCTCATCCGCTATGTCGGAAGAGCGTTGCCCCACTGCTTTCAAGCAGTGCAAGAAGAGGAAAAATCATCACCTGATGATAACTTCCTGATGTAATCGTGCCATGTTTCCTTTGTGGGCGGGAGGGTGGGTAGGGCAGCTCCTCTCATGGAGCAGGGCAGGGGCAGAGTGGCATGTCCACTCAAGTGCGCAGTGACTGTTTGGTCAGCCCGCTCAGGCCGCCCAAAGCAGTCATGCGCACTGTCCTGTTCGCAATGCAGGCTGCATTACAGCCTGCATAGAGAACATGTCCAGCCCCTGGCCGAACACCTTGTCCCAGCGCCAATGACCAATCCCAACGCCGCATTGCAGCGTTGTGATTGGCTTAGGGGAGGGAGCCTGGCTGCCTACTTCCTGTTCCTGGAAGCAGACTCAGGAGAGCAGGAGCAACAAAGACACGGGACCCGGCCTCGAGGTAAGATTCCTCTCATTTAAATATTTACAACACCCGCTCACACACACACCCACGTGCCCACACCCCATCCAGTGTTCTTTCCGGTGTTTCACACCTCCCAGCTGTCCAGTACCCCCCGCAGCACTTCTCAATGGCGGCAGCTGTGTGGCCATGCGCAGCGGGCATATCACGGGTGTGCCAAAGGTATATAGTTACGACGCATACCATTACATCGCATCCCATTACAATGCATACTAATGCTAGGCATATTGCAACAGTAGGGAAGGTGTTGGATAACGGAGATGTAAAAATTACTATTCCCACTTCAGTGAGTGCAAACCTAAAACTAACCCTTGCACCCCAAAGAAAACACTGGAGCCTAAAATTCATCTTGGAGCCCCCAAAACACACCCTAAAAATCATATTTGACCCAAATGCACACCCCAATTTTCATATTTGACCCAAATGCACACCCCAATTTTCATAATTGACCCAAATGCACACCCCAATTTTCATAATTGACCCCAAAACACACCCCAATTTAAAATACCCCATTACTGACCTCACAATGTGTTGTAATGGAATGCGATGTGAAAGACACCTGCGTTGTTGGAGTAGCATTGTAAAGGCACTACGATGTAATGCATGCGTTGTAATGGATGTCTCCCGTGCCAAAGGCAAGCCCGTCTGCGTCCGTCTGCCCCTGGACCACGCTCAGCACCAAGGACCCTTCCTCTCGGACACTCCACCGCTACGACGCCAGCACCCTCCTCGCCATCAACCCTGGAAGCCACATCGCCTGCCAGGACCAACCTCTGCTCTGGGCCGGACATCGCCATTGCCATCACTGACGGCTACTGAATCACCCGCAAGGACCACCCCGACCGTCCAGGCGGAGGCATAGCCATCACCTACAGAAGCACACTCCGACTGACCACGCTCTCTAATGACCCAACGATGACCATGGAACACCTCAACTTCCAGATCCGGACCAACCCCAAGCCCATCCTCTGCAGCACCCTCATCTACAGGCCCCCGGTGCCATGGAGCCCCATTCTCCGATACCATTGTAGACCTCATTGCACCCCAGGCTCTCCCATCCAGCGACAACATCCTTCTCGGTGAACTCAAGTTGCACCTGGACAACCCGAGTGACCAGAACACCACCCCCTCCTGGGGAAGCTCCCCAACATCAGACTCAAGCAGCTAGTCACTGCAGCAAGCCACATAGCAGGACACAAGGTCGAGCACGTCTCCTCCGCCAGCGTGAACATCAACTACAGCCACACCACCGGACTCTCCTGGACCGACCATCATTGTATGCATCACTCTTCACCATTCCCACCGTACACCACCGCCATCATCACCCCCCCTCGCAGCTGGATCAAGGCCACCGAAGAACGTCTCCTCAACTCCCTCAGCACCACCACTCCACCAACGATTACAGACGATGACTCCACAGCGCGCAACCGCCACCGATGGATCCCCAACTGCCCCGACACCCGGGCACCCCTCAAGAACGGCACTGCGTCAGTACCTTACGCCTGCCTGATGGCAGGAGTAAGGGTGACGCAGTGCCACAGGAATAGGCTGGCCCCATGCATTGCTGGAGTTGTGTCATGCTTGTGACACAACTACAGCAATGTGTGACTTTAGCGCTGACAGATATGTCAGGATTCCAGACGTATCTGTCATTACTTGCGACATGAAGCGCTGTCCAGTGAATCCAGCGCATCCATGGTGTCGAAAGAAGGGCGTAGTGAAAAGTGTTGCAATGCTTATTTGTCGCAGCGCTGCAACACTTTTCATGAGTGAGGCCCAGGAATGCGCACTATCTTATTGATGGTGCGCATTCCTGCCCTGTAGTTTTGTCGCAGGGCAGCGCAGCAACATTGCTTGCAGCGCTGTCCAGCACCAAAACCTGCTGAAATGAGGCCCCAAGTGTTAGCTCCATTTTTAAGACCAGCTATGTTCTGGTCTTAAAAAACTGCCTCTAACTGCAGTTAGAGGCAGTTTTTTTGGTCTTCCACTCTTCAAGAATTCCCTTGTAAATATCGCGAAATGGGGTTAGCGGCCGTTTTTGCATGGGAACGCCTCCCTTGCATGTCATTCTCGCTAACAGAAGTGGCGATCTTTAAAATGGACGTTTTCGCCGTAAAACTGCCGCTAACAGAGGTTAGCGACAGCTTGTACATATGGCGATAAAAATATTGCCGCAAAACCGTCGGAAAAGTGGCGCTAAAGCGGCGTTAACTCCTTGTACATATGCCCCTATGTGTGATGCAGAGACATCTAACAACCTCGTGACGTGAGGTCGTCCTTGAAGACAGTCCTAAAGACACTTTTCAGAGTATACCAACCACGTCTAAAAGGTTGATCACGATCTGACACGTCAGTATGGGTGCGCGGAATAGAAATGATGTACAGGTCACTTATGGAAACAACAAACATGCCTAGATAGCAATCTTTTATTCATCGTAAATGCATTGCACTCTCTCTCGGGTAATAGCTGCAAATGGCCTCAGGGAGAAGGTTGAACAATAATTAAATTAAGTTTATGCGTTAGTGGAGTCATACATTAATAATTCAATTATTTCAAATGAGGCGCGTTTCTACTCAATGTAATTGCTTTCCATTGAAGATGCATGCCAGCGTGCTTTCAGAATAACTTTCCGACCTTTTCCGCCCATTTCTTTTTTTAGTTCGTTAGTAACCGAAGAACGTCATAAAATCCCTCGAAAATGTTATCATGATATACTCTCAGCTATGGTGTTTTGTTTTGGGAGAAGTATTTACTATTTGCAGCTGTGTATTATTTATTTGAAACGGAGCATTTCGAATATAAAACGCTGTACAAAGTTCTGTTTGGTACATAACAACATTAGTGGGTGGGTTTTTGCATATTTCTATTGTGATGATGTAGGTTTGATGCCACATCACACAAAGACAATGATAGCTAATGAATGGAAAACATTTTAATCAGTGCATCACGAGACAGTTGGTTGCATGGGTCGCGAGCCAAAGGGTCGTGAGGAACTATAGACGGACTGTAACTAGTTCGTTTAATGAATAAGTAGGAAGAATGCTGTATACAGAGACGTTTTAAGGCATGGGCAAAGTGGGCTTTCAGGGGGCCCCTGATAGAGCCAGCTCTGTTCCGCAGAAAGTCTTGTCCTTGTGACCTTGAATAATTTTTAAAAGAGATTGTTATAAATAATGTTTTCCTTTAATTTATTTTTAATGTGGTTGTTGTGTGAGTCTATTACAAACATTTTGCAGAGAAATCTTGTGTTGCCCATAAAAACGTTTTTTAGATCTAAACAGGACCTCACATATGAGAAATAGGAGAGTGTCACAGAGATTATTTGCAGCAATATTACACCTCACAATCCCTGAAAATTTGATGTAAACATCTAAAATTTGGATTAGTGTGTCTGCGCACTGGCAGTAACCAGGCCAAAGAGTGCATGAAAGAGCTGAAATTAGATCATAAATTCAAAGCTATTCCGAGCAGGGGCCCCCAAAATACATTTGGCCCAGGGCTCCCAAAATCCTTAAGATGTCCCTGGCTGTATAGGAGAGAAGTGAACACGCTTTAAAAATTTTGCAGACCGGTGATTTAAAGCATCCCCATTGGCTGCAGCAAATATGCTGCGTACAGCTGACTTAAAATACCGAAGTCGCAGTCCATAGAATTTCCGTCTCAATAACGCTATTTGCTTATTGGGGGTGGGCACGGTGAAGTAGTGGCATGATTGATCAGATAGATATTTGTGATATTTGGAAAGCCCAATGACAAGATAGTTTGAAGATCTATCAGGCAAAGTTATGTGGTGGGGACAACAATTACGCTAATGAGAGTTCCACGTGGCTATTTTGAAAAACAGCTTCTATTTTGACCAGAGCTATAAAGGGCTTGCCATAAATTAATAAGTGCTATCATGCAAATAAGAAACCCTCTTGATGTAAGTCCATTGAATAAACCATGCAACCTGTCCTTGCCTTTTGGAAATTATCTCTTAGATTCAAATATTTTCTTAATGCATGCATTTTTCAGAGAAATAAGACTACTCAGTGGCAGCTGGCAGGAGGGAAAAGTAGTGGGCAATAATAAATAAATTTAAATTAAAACTTACCTGCCGTCTCGCCACCTGCCACCTTGGTGCTCGCATCTCTTCTCCTGATCACAGGCTCCCAGACTCCCCTGCGCCAATCCAGGTGCTGCTATCATGCTGGTAATACTATTACCCAGCATGAGAGCAGCATCGGGATTGGGTGGAGTGGGTTTATTGTATGCTCCAAGAGGGACTGGGAGCCTGTGCCAGCTTCTCTCCATGCACCAGCCTGGAGCCAGCTGGCCAAACTGTCATGCCTACTTGCAGTGCCCACCACTGCAAGTGCCCTCCATGCTTGTCTTGGCCCCGCCCCCAAGACGCGGCTCAGCTCCGGCTCCTGTCATGAAAAATAAAATGATAATAAAACTGCTTGAGTATCATTTTATTTTACATGGTTTTATGCTGCTGAGGCAGTGGGGCAATGCTCCTCCGCCGTAATGGAGGAGCCGCTACTGGGACTCTTCAGCATCTGTTCCGTAAATTTCAATGAAAATGTAGAAGCATACTGAAAAACAGGTTTATTCCTGCAACTAGATATACAATCGAAATGGTGACACCCGAAACCATATTTTCAAACTTTGATTGTGAAGGGTGGGGAGTGGTCTGCATGGCTTCGATGCCACATGCCCTGAGCTACAGCCACAAGTATTTCAAGTACCATCGATGACGACCGCTGACATTGCCACATCCTTCTGGCATTGACTGTGGCATGAGGGTATCATCAGAGTACCCCTACTCCGTACCCACACAATGTGCCCCTGTGCGACACATCTCTGAACAGACCTGGGACATATTTTGTCATGCAGCAAGGTTTTAAAGAGACATATTGGGCCTGATTCACGACGGTAATCTTACTTTTTTGTGTAAGTTTATGTTTGTTTTGGTATTTACAAAGCACAATAGTAAGTTTACGACTGGGGAGAACTGTGCACAATGTGCACCTAAAAAGATAGGACAGACCCTTTTGCAGCTTAATAACTTGCTTTGTTATAATGCTAAAGTTGCACTTCTACAAGTGTTGCAATGCCACCATTTCTTTTAAAACAAAAGTATTCTTTTATCAAACAATAAAGCACTAGTGTGAAATTGTATAATCCCCAATGGATTCATTCTCATACAATATAAGCAATCTACATAAGGATCAGCTAAGCTTACAATGGTAAAGTGTCCAGAGGTGGAAATCCTGGATTGTCTATTCCTGTGTCACTGTGAGCATTTAGACACCTGTAATTATTGAGGCTCAGAAGCTGGTCTGGAGAATAAGGAATCTGAGCATCTGGGCTTTGAGGATTAAGTGTTAAAAGGAGAGTTATATAATATGATGAATGGAATGAAATCTGTAATGTCTTGTGAGATAGCGATGACGGGCCCTTTTGGTTCCTGATGGACTCCATGGAACTATGGTGTAAGTGTTCAGGTGTGATGAATAGTGTTCATGTTTAGAAAGTTGAGTTACACACACAGGAATAAAGACTTGTAATACTAATCTCCATGTGTGGTGTATTCATCTATTATAGAGGAGAAGGAAGGAAGTACTCCTGGGGCAGGGAGCGCATCACCCTCATCTCTTCCACATCCCATACTTTTTCCCTGGCCTATATCCCTAACCCGGAATAGAAGCAAGCACTAGATTTTCCCTACCTACACAGACGTTATGTATCTCAACGAACCGTCACCCCATGGACAAACCTGCCTTCTGCAGACTCTCAAAAACCCATGTCATACCCCAAGCCTCCGCTTTCCTTTTCTCTGGGCTAAATTAAATTTAAAATCCAAAAGAGAATGTAATTGCATTTTTAATAAGGACATTTCGTCACCACAAACGTCACTGTTCCCTGCAGCAGTCAGTGACTTGGAATAGCCTTAAAGTACGCAGGTAAATGTGCTTTCTCCATATGACGAATCTGGTGATGGTTTCCTACATTTCATAATATAACCAAGTGCAGTAGGTAACAACCTGTATCCTGATTTCTAAATCATTTTGAATGAGACACTAATTTCTATCCACTGATGGGGGGACCAAAATCAATCAGGTGTCACAAACATGCTTATGAATCGCCTCGCTGCTATTAGTGAAGTCGACACATCTCATCTGAGCAGAAGGATTATGTATAATTCTGTTTTATTTGAAGGGCCTTTATGTGGACAAAAGTCATATTGGGGGTAATGTTGAGTTTTTATTGAAGGGGGTTGTTTCCAGCGAGAGTTTTACCGTTCTTTCATTTGTCTCGCCATTGTAAGCAGTTGTGCAAGTCATCTACTGCGATATGATGCTATTTGGGTACTACTTGATGTGCTTACAACCCCTCTAAGAATGACTAATGGTGCTGGTAGTTTGTGAATAGCGAGTTTTTATAAACAACTGTTATATTTTTATTTTGTTACAAATATGATTATAATACCTTCATTCTTCATTGCATCCCAATTAATTTACGGAAGACAACAGGAAGTACTCCCGAGGTCGGGCTTACCTCACCCCCCACCCGCCCACCGGTAAAAAAAATGGTGGGGAGCCACGGCCAACTGCCAATTAGGTCAAGGGAGCCACGGGTCAAAAAAGTTTGGGAACCACTGATCTATGAGTACCCGGGCTGGGGAGGATGCTACAACAGGTGATGAGATAGGGGATAGGTAACCCGAAGATCGACAGTGCTCTCCCAGAGAGATTGCCATGGTCCAACACACTGCTCATGCCTGCAGCATGTGCCTCACTCAAAGTGAAAATTGACGTTTGCTATCTGTGGAGTCAAAGCACCACTCCAGCCACTGTGAAGCATTTGATGATAGCGAAAGCCTCACTAAGAAGTTTATTCATCGTTGGGCAGAGACCCGCTGTGAAGGCCATGAAAGAGGTACTGCACCACTATGAAACACTGAGCTATGAATCCTAATGAACGATAACACTAAAGGCAGAAACAACCATGTACAGAGAAGCGCTAGCAGTGGCGATCAACAAGGGTGAGAAAGCACTAGCAGTGGCAATAGGCAAATACCAAAAAGCGCTAAAGGCAGTAAAAACCAGGTTGAGAGATTATCGTCGTACTCCCCAAAAGCTAAGGAAATAGAGTCATCATGTCACCTCTGTGGGCACAGTGACCAAAGTAGATTACCAGGGGTGTTGAATTGGAGCTGTTGACCCGGGAAGTGGATACCATCGAAAGTGCAGGGGCGTTGCGCACAACTCAAAAGTTATTCAAGAGTTGAAAGGCTCTAATGGCCACAAGAAGAGACGCTCTACCCATTTTGATTGGCCATAATGACCGTGAAGCAAGCACGTCACAAGGACTTGCCGGTGGTATGAATGATACAAGTCCAGGTGAGCAGCATAGACTCTCAATGTCAGCAAGTTGCACAACTGGTTATACAGCCACCACCTCCCTGAAACCACCACCTCCATTCGACACTACTAAGAAGCAAAATAGTGGTGACAGATGGACTGCCTGGATAGAAACATTTGATGATTTCATCGATGCACTGGAAGAAACAGACAACAAAAAGATTGTCAAATACCTTAAAAATCTTGATGGTGAAGGAGTAAAAAAGGTAATAAAGAAACTGCTGCGAAATGACGAAGTCACCTACCATCAAACCAAAGACTCATTAAATCTTAAGTGCAATCCAATGCTGAATGTTGATTATGAAAGATATATTTTCTGTCAGGAATGACAGAAAGCTGGTGAAACAGTCAATAGATTTGTGGAAAAACTTGTTACGCTCATAAAATACTGCAAGTTCAATTAATTCAATGATGAAGAAGCTATGCATCCCAGAGTTATCGAAGGATGTCTGTCAGATTCATTCAGACGATGAATACTGAGAGAAATTCTTAGTTTAGAGTGAGTTCTCATGGCTGCCAGAGCTGAGGAAAGTGCTGATTGCAAGCTGCTGACATGAAGGCCAGAGGTGCCCAGAATGAGTCAGCCATGAACATAAAAAGAAAGCAGAAACACAAAGATGAAGGAAACAAAGGGATGGCTACACAGAAAAAGAGACTGTGCTTTAGATGAGGATTTTCATTACCACACGAAGGTAAATGTCCCGCCATTGGATAAGTATGCAAAGTCTGTGGGAAGGAGAGCCCTTTTGTATCGGTATGCAATGGAAAAGCTAAGTGCATCACAATGAGAAAACAAAATGGACGCCCGAACGTTCCAGAAGCAACATTCTACGAAAGCCCACAATGCCAAGCAGCAACACCAGCTGAGGCAAATTGACAATAAATGAACTTGATCGTCATCTAAATCTTCGTCCAAGAGTTCTTCAGTTTCATTGTCAAGTGATAGTGAGGAAGACGGATGTGCGATGTCGATGTTTACCTCAGAAAAGTGTACATAGGTTGGACTGGTCACATACAAACAGAAATACAAGTCAAAGAAAAGTCAACAAGTAAAATCACAATAGTCATTCAAACATTGTCTGAAAACGGTTGCTCCATACTTTTTATCATCAACAGTTGTGAGTCAATAAATATTATGTCTGAAGACAAATGCAATGAACTGTCTCAATTGCCCCATTTCACACCGTTGATCCAGCGGCTTACTAGCAACAGATACTCCACTACCATATACTCACCTTGGCCCATACAACTTGCTTCCGCTAACGCTAAGTAGACCACTGGAACTTTAGTTTTTTAATAATCTTCATACCTCAAGATCTAGTTATTACTTCTTTAACTAAACCTTTACTGATCAGACAGTTCTTTCCTCTGGTCAATGGACCAGTTAGGTGGAACTAGTTGATGGCGATAATTAACATAGCTTATTATACATTACTTAATAAAAAAATAAAATAATGACAGACTCAGTAAGCTTTAAAATCTTTATCTAATTAAGGGGTTTTGAACCATCTCAAAGCGTTTCAGTACAAACACCCTCATTCACGAGAGTGCCAATTCAATAAAATTTCAATAAACATTTAACAATTCAGACCAACACAATAACTATGCTCAGAAAGAAGAGGATAGAGAGAGTAGAGCATTTATCAAAACGATGAATTTCATAGTTACCAAAGTATGGTGTGAAGACCAACCCCCTGGCCAAAGGGCTGGTAAGGGTCCCCAGGACAGATCAGGAGACAAAGACTTCAGGACAGGATTCAGGACAGGATATTCACCTCTCTAGATACCGACGACTACGTCGCACCCCTCTCTGACACTCTCTTCCTCCTCGTGGTTCTTCCACCATCTTCTTTCTAACCCACCCAAATTAAGTAGATGGTTCTGCATTCGAATTCTTCTTCAGCGTCTCACTGCATCAGCACCACCCCCCAGCATCGACAGCATCTCGAGCTCTGTATCACCTCTGCTGCTTCCGCTCCCCAAAAGCTTAGCTCAAAAGCTCTCTCTCTCAAAAAGGCTTCCTTTTAACTAACTAAACTACCTCAATTATACCTTTTTCTTACCATGTACCACCCATTAATGTTTCAATTTTACAAAATACTAACTTCTGATTGGACAGGCAAAGGGGGATGATCATCACACCATGCTTATACTTCATTTTATTTCTTTAAACCATTGTTTCCAAACTCCTCCCCTCAAACTTTTATTCTGCCCTTCCTTTCCCATACATCTTTAAACTTTATTAATACAAATGTAACAGTTTTCTCTAATAAGTTCCTTCATATGAACTCTTCACCCTCATGTTCCCAGGGCACATCTCCGCCGACCTTGGACGCATGACAAGTCCTTAGTCATCCTTTCAAGCTTCCACACCAGGGCGCATGCGTTGCACCATATCAGTCTGCTCGACTCAGACAACTTTAACAGGCCCAAATACGCACTAATAACAAAGTCAAAAGGAGAAATGTTATTCTCAAAAATAAATGATTTCACTGTATACCACCAACCTCTACTCTAGCCCATACCATTTATTATTTCTCTTTCTGCATTTGCAATAATGTAAACTCAATTTCTAATTTTCAGCAAGCAGGTGCCATGCATGTGAGCTTTCAAGCGGGCATTTTAGAGCTATTTGCGCAAGCGCCAGAATTCCCTCCAAGTGTTTGTTTTGTGATACTACGTAGATGCAGTAGACGCATGCGCAGTAAAGATTCCGTGTTAGAATGCATTCTAGTCCTACGTCCGTGTTATTGCAGTTAGTAAACACATAGGCAAGCTTCATTCTTTTCCCGCGTATGATGGAAATGCGTATTATTAATCACAAAACACGTTGTTAGTAATTCGCTAGTAAGTTAAAACGAGAGGATTGCTTCCGAGCAAGTCTCATGTCCGAAACCTTGCTCCATCAATCCCCTCTCTGATGGCATATTAAGCCATCACAAAATTTCCCATCCATCCCAGATACCAACTTTAGCACTTCTCAATTTTCTCTATTTGTCCTCCCAACTTTTCATCAATGATTTCGTTTCCTTCTAAATCTCGCATCTTCTTATGTAACCTGCCTTTCAATTCTTCCAAGCATATTTCATCATACTTTCTTTTTCGTGTCTGTCCCTTTCCTTTTCTTTTCAAGTGTACTTTTTCTTTCATACCTTTTCTACAACATCTATATGTAATCATTATTAACATCACTATCGTTATTATCATAACTAATTGTTAGACCTGGCACCATTGGCGTGTGTCTCCCTTCCATTTTTTGCTGTTGCCTCATGTGTTTTTGCTGGTTATAGACGCTTTGGGCACTGTGCCCCTGCTATTCAGGGCCACAGTGCAAGTGCTCCCTATGGTAAATTGATGTATGGATTAGTGACTCCATGTTTGGCCTATTTGATTCACTGTCAGACCCTAGTACCGTGTACTGGTTGTGCCCAGGGCCTGTGAATCAAATGCTGCTGGTGGGCTTGCAGCACTGGTTGTGCCACCCACAGAAGCAGCCTGTAAAGTGTATCTCAGGCCTGCCATTGCAGAGCCTGTGTGCAGTCTGGTACTGCCATGTTGACTGGGCAAGTGCACCCACTTGCCAGTCCCTAAACCTTCCCTTTTCTTCATATCAGACAGCCCTATGGTAGGCCCAAGGGCAGGGTGCATTGTAAGTATAAGGTAGGACATGCCCTGGTGTGTGTGGCATGTCCTAATAGTGAATTACAGCCATTTTCGTTTTTCACTATTGCAAGTCTACCTGTTCCCCATAGGCCAGAATGGGCAGTTTGATTATAACATCTTATAATCCTAACTGACCCAGGTAACATGGTAGAAAAACGAATTTAGTATGCCTGAACTCAGAATGATGAAATACATCTTTTAGTGAAGTTGGTTTTAACATTCTGTGTTTGAAAATACCACTTTTAAAAAGTAGGTATTTTCTTGCCTAACTATCCAAGCCTGCCTCTGCTAGGTTGTGTATTCCTTGTCTGGAGTTTGAGTGACAGGGGCTGGGGGATTCCAGGAGACAGGGTGAGTCAGCACAGGGCTGAATAGAGAGATCTCCATGTAGAGTGGTGGGAGGAGTTGCACCTGGGGTCTGAATAGGGCTGTGCCTTCCCTCCACAATGCTGGCTCCACCTCCTGTGGTGCGTCTGATGTCCCTGGCCTACACTGTCAAAGGAAAGAAGGAGTCCTGTAGCTCCAGGACTGACCAGAACTGGTTTGGACTAGGCAAAGGCCTCTCTGCCTTCAGAGAACAAAGAGAATATGAGTATATAAGGGGGACCCAGACCCCAGAACTTTAGATCACTTTTGGGAAACAAGAAGGACCTTTGCTGAGGAGAGGAACCAGAGAGAAAATGAAGGAGGAGACTATCCCTAAGCTGAGTGCTGTTTGGGGGATTGGCCTGCAGTGTTGCCTGACTGCCAAAGAAAGGAGAAAGGAACTTTGTGCTACTTTCATCAACTTGTAAAGGATCTCCAAGGGCTTAACGATTGAGCTTGCCTCCTGCTGAAGTCTTAGGGACAACAGACTTCACCAACCAGCTCCCCTGAATTCCCTTGCTGGGAATTTGAAGTGCCTGCTGTTGTGCTGGGCCTTCTGAAGGACTGCGTGTCGCAGGGAGCTGGAAGCGCGACTCACGGAGAAGAAGAGTGTCGCCGTCGCAGCAGACGCCGTCGCATCACCGGAGAAGTGTGACGCCGCCGCAGCCGCTATCGTCGCATCACTGAGTAAGGGTGCCGCCGCTGCCGCTGTCGCATCGCATCACCGAAGCGCCTCGCATCGCCGGAGAAGAGTGTTGCAGCAGACGCCGGCGCATCACCGGAGAAGCGTGTCGTAGGGCCTGTCGCGGCTCAGAAGATTCGCAGAGTCACCGCACGGCTGTCGGGCGTGCACGCATCGCCTCGTAGTTGTGGCATCAAGGAGAAGACGCCATTTTTGTTGCATTGCATCGGATCGTCATCGCATCACGGCGCTGCTGGTCGCATCGCCATGGAAGCGCAGTAAGAAACCGACGCATCACCTCCCCACGCCGAGAGGAACCGACGCATCACCGTCCCCTGTGCAGCAGTAGGGAACCGATGCGTCACCGTTCTTGCGTGTAAGGAACCGACGCATCACCTTCCCTGCAACACTTTCATTGTATAGCGTTACGCATCCAAAGGTATATTGAACAATAAGTGTTGCACTTACCATCTAAAGAGCACTAAGCTATTTCTACCATTTTTAATTACAGTATTGTGGATTTTTGTCGTTTGTGGTCTTGTGTTAAGTCTATATAAAAAATACTTATTTTTTATATACAACCTGTGTGGTGTCCATCTTAGTGCTGTCACTATATTACTGTATGTGAATGATTTTGAGGCGCTCTTTGATTTAATTGCATGGGAGCACTTGTCAAGTAATTGTTTTCCATAGCTACACCAGCACCTGATTGATAGTAGGCTGACTAACCCTAGGAAGCTTGCTGAGGAGGCGGACTGCTGGGTGAGCACCCGGGTCCACAAGGGTCACGTGGGAGACTCTGCCAAGAGTGGGCAGGGTCCCCAGTAGAAGAGTGGGGGGACAAGGGTAAACAGAGGGAGTTCCAGAAAGGGCCCCAAAGTAATCCCCAAGGGAACCAAGGGAAAGGTTCCCAGCCTCCCCCTGAGAAGAAGCCCAGGGCCCCGACAGGTAGACCTGTTCCTAGTTGACCCCTGAGGTGCTTCAAGTGTGGTGAAGTGGGCCATAAGTCTATTGATCCCCAGTGACCACAGTATGGTAAGACAGCACCCCATGGTACACCACCCCGGCAGATGGCGAGTGTAGCCCTGGGGGAGGAGATGGGTGTCCAAGGTGGGTGGGGTCCCGCAGAGATGTCCCTTGTATCTTTAGGAGACTGTGAGGTGGTCCCCAGGACCCAGCTGCCTGATAACACTAAGAAGTACAGGCAGTGGGTGACCATCAATGGCCATAGAGTGGAGGCTCTGAGAGACACCAGAGCCAGTGTGACAGCTGTCAAGTGTCACCTGGTGTCTGAAGAGCAGGTGGTCCCCAATGCATTTTACCCAGTTGTTGCCGCTGACAACACAGAGAGCCACTGCAAGGTAGCTCAGGTTCCCTTTGAGTGGGGTGGTCTCTGGTACTCTTCAAGAAGCTGTGAGGCCAGCCATGCCTGTTGATTGTCTGTTGGGTAACGATTTGGAGAGCTCCCCTTGGGCCAAGGTGGAGCAAAGTGCTCATTTGGAGATGTTGGGTTTGCCTGACTGGGTGTGTGTGACCACACGGTCCATGGCAGCCAGTAAGGGGGTTCAAGAGGACCTGGAGCCTGAAAGAGTGGCCCAGGTACCTGCCTTAAAGAGAAGAGGCAGGGGGCGCGGGAAACCGGCCCCCGAAGTTCCCACGGTCCAGGAGGAGGCAGACCTTGAGGGGGATGCCCTGGAGCCTACAGGGGAACAGGTAGCTGAACTGGGGGACCTGCCTGAGCTGACCCATTGGCAGCAGGAAGGAGGACCCTCCAGGGAAGAGTTCTGCGAGGAGCAGAAGAAGTGCCCTTCTCTTGTGGATTTGCGGCAGCAGGCTGCAAACCAGGCAGCAGGTGATCAGTCTGGATCACATTGGATCTACTGGGAGAATGGTCTCCTGTATAGTGAGCCTAAGGTTGCTGAGCCTGGATCAGCCCGTGTGCTGGTGGTACCCCAGCGCTTCAGAGCCTTCCTACTGGGACTGGCACATGATGTGCCGTTAGCAGGACATTTGGGGCAGGACAAGACCTTTGAGAGGCTTGTCACCCACTTTTATTGGCCCCAAATGCGCAAGAGTTCAGACACTCATTGCAGGACCTGTCAGACTTGCCAGGCAAGTGGAAAGAGTGGGAGGAAGCAGAAGGTTCCTCTCCAGCCATTCCCTGTGGTCAGCACCCCCTTTGAACGGGTGGGTATTGACATTGTGGGGCCACTGGACCCCAAGACAGCCATGGGCAACAGGTTCATCCTGGTCTTGGTGGATCATGCCACCCGGTACCCGGAAGCCATCCCTCTCAGGACAGTGACGGCCCCTGTGGTGGGACGGGCACTGATGGGAATTTTCTCCCATGTGGGGTTCCCTAGAGAGGTGGTGTCCGACCGAGGTACAAACTTCATTTCCAAGTATATGGCGGGAGTGCGGTGTAACATACAAGTTCACCACTCCTTACCACCCCCAAGGTAATGGGCTGGTTGAAAAGTTCAACCGGACCCTCAAGGGCATGATTCTGGGTCTGGAAGAACCCATGAGGCGTAAGTGGGACGTCCTCTTACCATGCCTTCTCTTTGCATACCGTGAGGTGCCACAGAAATCTCTAGGGTTCAGCCCCTTTGAGCTTCTCTATGGTCACCCAGTGAGAGGACCTCTGAGTTTGGTCAAGGAAGGCTGGGAGCAATCTCCCAGGAAAACTCCCCAGGATGTATATAGCTACATGCTGGCCTTCAGGAACCAGACTAGGCGTTTCAGACAACTCGCTGAGGCGAATCTGGAAGCCAGCCAGGAGGAGATGAAGGGGTGGTACGACCAGAATGGCACTCTGGTTGAGCTTCAGCCTGGTCAGAAAGTGTGGGTCATGGCCCCAGTGGAGCCCTGCGCGCTCCAGGATAAGTGGACCGGACCATTTGAGGTGGTGGAGCGCAAAAGTCCTGTTACCTACTTGGTGGACTTGCGGTCTCCCGGGAACCCCTTGCGGGTCCTGCATGTCAACCGCCTGAAGCCCCACTTGGAGAGGTCCAAAGTGGGCATGCTCTTAGCGACAGATGCTGGAATGGAGGAGGAGACTGAGCCTCTTCCTGACCTACTGTCGGCGACAGAGCGAGATGGGTCAGTGGATGGTGTGAACCTCTCTTCCACCCTGACCCCTGAGCAACAGAATGACTGTCACCAGTTGCTAGGACAGTTTTCTGATCTGTTCTCCCTGATTCCCAGTGTCACTGATTGGTGCGTCCATGATGTGGACACTGGAGACAGTCCTCCTGTTAAGCACAAAACTTACAGGGTAACTGACAGGGTGAGAGCTTGCATCAAGGAGGAGGTCTCCAAGATGCTTGCGTTAGGGGTGATTGAGTCCTCTAACAGTCCTTGGAGGCCAGCCCAGTGGTCTTGGTCCCAAAGGCTGCCGCACAGGGTGCCACGCCAGAACTCCGGTTCTGTGTGGACTACCGAGGGCTCAATTCAGTCACGAGGACTGACGCGCACCCCATCCCCAGAGCTGATGAGCTCATCGATCGGTTAGGGGCTGCTCGGTACCTCAGCCCGTTTGACTAAACGTCTGGGTACTGGCAGATCGCCTTGACTGATGGGACAAGAGAGAGGTCAGCATTCTCCACACCAGATGGGCACTACCAGTTCAGGGTTATGCCCTTTGGGATGAAGAATGCGCCTGCCACCTCTCAGAGGTTGGTCAACCAGGTGTTGGCTGGACTGGAAGAGTTCAGTGCCGCCTACCTGGATGACATTGCAGTGTTCAGCGCCAGTTGGGAAGAACATCTGCGCCACCTCTGGGAAGTGTTGATGGCGCTGTGGAGGGCAGGCCTCACGATCAAGGCGAGAAAGTGCCAGATCGGGCAGGGTTCCGTGGTGTACTTGGGACACCAGGTTGGGAGTGGCCAGGTGGCACCCCTGCAGCCCAAGATTGAGACCATCCTGGCTTGGGAACCCCCAAGACCCAGACAGAGGGTGAGAGCCTTTTAGGACTCACCGGGTATTACAGGAGGTTTGTCAAGGGGTATGGCAGCATCGTTGCCCCCTTGACAGAGCTGACTTCCAGGAAGCAGCCCAAGAAAGTGATTTGGACTGACACCTGTCAGAAAGCTTTTGAGGCCCTGAAAACTGCCATGTGCATGGCGCCCGTGCTCCTGGCACCCAACTTCTGAAAAGAGTTTATCGTTCAAACAGACGCTTCAGAGCATGGTGTAGGGGCTGTTTTGTCACAGATAAATGAGGAGGGCCTAGACCAACCTGTAGCCTTCATCAGTAGGAGGCTACTTCCACGGGAACAGAGGTGGAGTGCGATTGAGCGTGAGGCATTTGCTGTGGTCTGGGCACTGAAGAAGTTGAGACCATACTTGTTTGGGACTCACTTCTGGGTTCACACAGACCACAGGCCCCTCAGATGGTTGATGCAGATGAGGGGTGAGAATCCAAAGCTGTTGAGGTGGTCCATTTGCCTACAGGGGATGGATTTCACGGTGGAACACCGCCCTGGTACAGAACACGCCAATGCTGATGGTCTGTCCAGATTTTTCTGCCTTAGTGATGAGAACTCCCAGGAGGTAGGGTAGTTCTCCCCACATTTGAGCTGGAGGGGACACGTGTTAGACCTGGCACCATTGGCGTGGGTCTCCCTTCCATTTTTTGCTGTTGCCTCATGTGTTTTTGCTGGTTATAGACGCTTTGGGCACTGTGCCCCTGCTATTCAGGGCCACAGTGCAAGTGCTCCCTATGGTAAATTGATGTATGGATTAGTGACTCCATGTTTGGCCTATTTGATTCACTATCAGACCCTAGTACCGTGCACTGGTTGTGCCCAGGGCCTGTGAATCAAATGCTGCTGGTGGGCTTGCAGCACTGGTTGTGCCACCCACAGAAGCAGCCTGTAAAGTGTGTCTCAGGCCTGCCATTGCAGAACCTGTGTGCAGTCTGGTACTGCCATGTTGACTGGGCAAGTGCACCCACTTGCCAGTCCCTAAACCTTCCCTTTTCTTCATACCAGACACCCCTATGGTAGGCCCAAGGGCAGGGTGCATTGTAAGTATAAGGTAGGACATGCCCTGGTGTGTGTGGCATGTCCTAATAGTGAATTACAGCCATTTTCGTTTTTCACTATTGCAAGGCTACCTGTTCCCCATAGGCCAGAATGGGCAGTTTGATTATAACATCTTATAATCCTAACTGACCCAGGGAACATGGTAGAAAAACGAATTTAGTATGCCTGAACTCAGAATGATAAAATACATCTTTTAGTGAAGTTGGTTTTAACATTCTGTGTTTGAAAATACCACTTTTAGAAAGTAGGTATTTTTTTGCCTAACTATCCAAGCCTGCCTTTGCTAGGTTGTGTATTCCTTGTCTGTAGTTTGAGTGACAGAGGCTGGGGGATTCCAGAAGACAGGGTGAGTCAGCACAGGGCTGAATAGAGAGATCTCCATGTAGAGTGGTGGGAGGAGTTGCACCTGGGGTCTGAATAGGGCTGTGCCTTCCCTCCACAATGCTGGCTCCACCTCCTGTGGTGCGTCTGATGTCCCTGGCCTACACTGTCAAAGGAAAGAAGGAGTCCTGTAAACAAAGTGCTCCAGGACTGACTAGAACTGGTTTGGACTAGGCAAAGGCCTCTCTGCCTTCAGAGAACAAAGAGAATATGAGTATAAAAGGGGACCCAGACCCCAGAACTTTAGATCACTTTTGGGAAACAAGAAAAACCTTTGCTGAGGAGAGGAACCAGAGAGAAACTGAAGGAGGAGACTATCCCTAAGCTGAGTGCTGTTTGGGGGATTGGCCTGCAGTGGTTGCCTGACTGCCAAAGAAAGGAGAAAGGAACTTTGTGCTACTTTCATCAACTTGTAAAGGATCTCCAAGGGCTTGAAGATTGAGCTTGCCTCCTGCTGAAGTCTCAGGGACAACAGACTTCACCAACCAGCTCCCCTGAATTCCCTTGCTGGGAATTTGAAGTGCCTGCTGTTGTGCTGGGCCTTCTGAAGTACTGCGTGTCGCAGGGAGCTGGAAGCGCGACTCACGGAGAAGAAGAGTGTCGCCGTCGCAGCAGATGCCGTTGCATCACCGGAGAAGCGTGACGCCGCCGCAGCCGCCATCGTCGCATCACTGAGTAAGGGTGCCGCCGTTGCCGCTGTCGCATCGCATCACCGAAGCGCCTCGTATCGCCGGAGAAGAGTGTCGCCGTCGCAGCAGACGCCGTCGCATCACCGGAGAAACGTGTCGCAGGGCCTGTCGCGGCTCAGAAGATTCGCAGAGTCGCCGCACCGCCGTCGGGCGTGCACGCATCGCCTCGTAGTTGTCGCATCAAGGAGAAGACGCCATTTTTGTTGCATTGCATTGGATCATCATCGCATGACGGCGCTGCTGGTCGCATCACCACAGAAGCGCAGTAAGAAACCGACGCATCACCTCTCCATGCCGAGAAGAACCGACGCATCACCGTCCCCTGCACAGCAGTAGGAAACCGACGCGCCACCGTTCTTGCGTGTAAGGAACCGACGCATCACCTTCCCTGCAACACTTGCGTTGTATAGCGTTATGCATCCAAAGGTACATTGAACAATAAGTGTCGCACTTACCATCTAAAGAGAACTAAGCTATTTCTACCATTTTTAAGTACAGTATTGTGGATTTTTGTCGTTTGTGGTCTTGTGTTAAGTCTATATAAAAAATACTTATTTTTGATATACAACCTGTGCAGTGTCCATCTGTAGTGCTGTCACTATATTACTGTATGTGTTCACAAATGCTTTACACACTGCCTCTGAGATAAGCCTGCCTGCTCGTGCCAAGCTACCAAGGGGGTGAGCGGGGGTTATTTTAGTAGTGTGTCCCCCTTACCCTGACTAGAAGCAAGGGTCCCTATTTGGCAAAGGTACCTACCTCTGCCAACTAGAGACCCCCAGTTCTAACACTAATGGTATTATTATCTGACCTAGAAAACTTTTCCCAAAATCAACAAACCATTTCCCTATGGATGTTATACTTTTTGTTAGTCTTCCCCACACACTGTCAACCTCCAGTTGGGTCAAATCTTTATGCATTCCCGTAATATTTTCAATATATCCTTTAATTTCTCCGCTCTTGTCCGGAATATAAGTGCAGCAATGTTGAATTTTCAACATGCCACAGACTCCACCTTCTTTTGCTAACAATATATCAAGAGCAAGACGGTTCTGTAAAACCATTGATCTAATTGCAACCATTTCTGTGTTAATCATTAAAAATCCTCCTGCAGTATCTGTAGAAAGACGATCAACTATGGTTGATAACTTACAAATTTTCTTTGAATTTAGAATGACTCCAACTGAGGGTATCAGTGCACTAAAAATATCTCCTACAATTTCAGAAAAACTAGCTCTTCTTCTTCGTGTTAGTCCATTAGAATTTCCATTGGTTCCACTGATTTTATCTACATGATACATTTTTGGAAAAACTATTCCAAAATAACAGCTTCCGTACCATCTTGCAGGTAACCTATAATAGGCATTGTTCCCACATACATAATACACTCCTGGAAACACAGGATCAGTTCCCCCTTTTAGTCCCCACCCTCCTAAAATTAGGACGTTATGTTCACATTCACTGGAACCAATGTAATTATTGTTATAATCTGTCTTTAATCTATGGAGGCAGAATTTTCCCATCTTCACAAGGTCCAGGGACATCGCAGCATGAGCCTTGCCACTTGCATAGATTCCCTCCTTCCCAACCCATGGAGGTACATGGGTTTTCTGTGTAGTTGCCTTCCTCATTAAATCCTGTCTCCTTTCTTCTACTAAATTCAAAAAATCTTTTTCTTCTTTTCTTAATGTACATGTTAGATTATCTTTGTGTGCCTGAACTAAATCTATTGAACTCATTGTTAAGAAAAATTCACCCATAAACTGTGCATTTTTACTACTGGCTACTGGATTCATATTCTTTCTAATAGGTAATTCAGAAAATACTACATCTATGTCTGAATAAAAATATTGAAGTCTCCCTGTAGCATAAAATAAACTTGACAAAACACTACATGACACACCATAGGTTAAGGGTATATGGTGATACGTCATTCCTTCTGATACTGATGAAGGCAACTTCATACATAAGTAGCAGTTATTAATCTCCATAGTACTAACATATTGAAATAACAACTTAATAAACACATTAGAGGACTTATTATAGTCTGTTTCATTATGATAGTTTGCTTCGTCTTCTACCCTATTTCTATTTCAGTTTCTCTTAATCTATCCACCTTAACTTTAGTACCTGTGTTATTCTTGTCACTAGTTTTCATTATCAAAGGTACTCCTACTGTTAAGAATAGCCATCCTAATGTTGCTAATAAAATACTACAAAAACAAAATCTAAAACACTTTCTTTTTAGTCCACATTTTGGTTTCTCGATAACTCCAGTTTCTGTCATTTTAATTTCTGAGAAAATTCCTTTTCTCTTATCTTTTCTTTGTCAGTTTGAATTTTTCTTTTTGTTTTAAGGAGGCCTCAATTTTCTTTCATCAATCTGTGCAATATGGACCCCTTCAGTCTCATCAGACAGATCCAGAGACTCAAATTCCTCGAGGATAACGTATGTCCACTCAGGAGCCTTATATCTTCAATTTAAATTTTTCAGTCTTGGACTTCTTCGAGTTATTTTTGCCAAGGTTTGTTTAGGTCTTGTTTGACTACTGACTTCGTTCACTTGTTCTGGTCTCTTTTCAGATTTTCTCAAATGATATTTCAGTTTCTTTACTCCAGTGGGCCAATTGTCCCCTCTCCTGACTCTTTTGATTTGTACTGCCTTTTCACCTTCCTTGTCTCTTTGTAAAGTTCTTTTTATTTCATTTATTTTAGGCACAATCTGTTTTGTTTCTCTGTTTTCTGTGCTTGAACCTTCTCTTGCTTCCTCCTGCTCAGGTTCTTCTGTATTTTGTTCTAGTTCTTCCTGAGCTTGTTCTTCTAATTCTATCTGACCCTGTTCAGGTCTTACTTCAAACCTTTCTTCTTCTGCCTGAACTTGTTCTTCTAATTCTATCTGATCCTGTTCAGGTCTTATTTCAAGCTTTTCTTCTTCCACCTGAACGTGTTCTTCTCTTTTTCCCTCAGGTTTATTTGTGTCACTTTCTGTTTTTACCTGAGTGTGTTCTTCTTCCCCTGTCTCTTCCTGACTACTTTCCTGTCTTTTTAGTTCTGTTCTTCTTCTGGTTTCAATGGCATCATCAATTATTTCAATCACTGGGATCCATCTTCCTGACTTATCTCGGGCTGTTCATCATATGGTTGTCTTTCGGAATCTATCACTCTAGATTCTTCAACTTCACAGTTTATACCTCCTGACTCTTCAGCCTGCTCAGTCAGTGATGGTTCTTGTTGATCTGATGGGCTCGGTACTCTTCTGGTATGGCTGGCATGAATCCAATTGGGCAAACCTGCACACTTCACTACTGTGGTAGTGACTAATATGACTTGCCTTGGTTTGTCCCACCTTGGTGCTAGACACGATTTCCTTGCGTGTTTCTTCACTAGCACCCAATCTCCAGGATTCAAATCATGCGCTTGATCTGGCTGTCTTTCAACTGCGTCTTCTCCAACCTGGTGAGAGATAGAACGCATCATTTCAGCTAATCCTTTGCAATAGTCCAATACCAGATCATCAGTTATACTCATTAGTTTATTTCCAGGAATAAACGCCTGTCTCATGGCTCTTCCCATGAGAACCTCATGTCGACTCATTCGTGTTTTTCTGTCTGGAATGCTTCTGAGACCCATCAATACAAGAGGTAATGCATCTGGCCATTTCAGTTTTGTGGATGCACACACCTTTCCCAATCTTGACTTGATTGTGCCATTCATTTGCTCAACAACTGCAGAAGCCTCTGGACGATAAGCACAGTGTAGTTTTTGTTCAATGTTAAATGCATCACAGATTAACCGAATTATCTCATTATTAAAATGAGGGCCTCTATCTGATTCCAAAGTGACCGGAAATCCAAATCGTGGCACCAACTCCCTCAACAACAATTTTGCAACTGTAAGACTGTCATTTCTTCTAGTAGGGTAGGCTTCCACCCATCTTGAGAAAAGGCATACTATGACAAGTAAGTATTTCAATCCATTGCATGGAGGTAATTCAATGAAATCTAACTGCAATCTGGTGAAGGGTCCTTCTGCTTTTCCAATTTTTCCCCAGCTTACCACTGTTTTTCTACCTGGGTTCTGCTGTTGACAGGTTAAGCATCTTTGGCAAAAGCTCTCTGCGACTACCCTGAACTTCGGATTGTACCAACTCTGTCTGAATAGCCTGATCATTGAATCTCTCCCTATGTGTGTTGCTCCATGGTATACTCTCGCCATTTTTGAAAGCAAACAATCTGGCATGACTGGTCTTCCATCTAGATACACCCATACTTCATCATGTGGTCTTTTGGTACAGGCTGCCTTTATCCAGATTTCTTTTTCCTTTTCCTCAACTTCTTCCTGCAATTGTCTAATCTCATCCCATGTCTCTGGTACTGAGAAGTACATAAGTTGGCATCTGGTTTCACCCGTTTAAATTTTTCTGTTTATGGCTACTGCATTTTTAGCGCAGTATTTCGCCACTTGGTCAGCATAATTATTGCCAGCAGTCACATAGTCATTTCCTGACTGATGTGCAGCGCATTTTACAACTGCTATTTCTTTTGGCAATTGCAATGCTTCCAACAAATCTTTTACATTTTTGCTGTTTCTGATAGGAGATCCTGAGGAAGTCAGAAATCCCCTTTGCATCCAAAGCTGGCCAAAGTCATGCACAATCCCGAAACCATATTGACTATCCATAAATATGGTTACTCTCCAATTTTTCCCCTTTTTACATGCCATTGTCAAGGCAACCAATTCAGCTACTTGTGCAGACTTGACCCCAGGTAAACAGGATGCTTCAATTACCCCAGAAATTTTGCAAACAGCATATGCAGCACTTAGACCTCCTTCTTGTGTCCTAAGGCAGGAGCCGTCTACAAATAACTCATGATCTGCTTCTTTCAAAGGTGTCTCTCTTATGTCTGGGCGGGGCTTCATGCATAACTCAGTCACGTCCAAGCAATCATGATCACTTTCATCTTTTACTTCCTCATCACAGGGGTCTTGCAATAGGGTGGCTGGGTTCAGGATCGTACACCTTATCACAGTCATGTTTTCAGCTCCCAAAATCACTCTTTCATACTTTGTCAAACGGCTAGGAGTGAGGTGCTGCGTTCTTGTTCTTGTCAAAAGAATCTCAACCGAGTGTGGAACGAATACCTTTACCGGATGTCCCATCACTATCGACTCACTTTGCTCCAGACTCATACAAGTAGCAGCTACTGCTTTTAAGCAGCCAGGCAATGCTGAAGGTACTGGGTCCAATGTAGCTGAAAAATATGCCACTGGACGTCGACTCAATCCATGTCTCTGTGTTAAGACTGAAAGTGCACAATTTTCTCTTTCGCAACAAAACAAAGCAAAATCTTTTGTATAATCAGGCATACCCAAGGCAGGAGCCTCACACAAATAATTTTGCAATTTTACAAATGCCTCTAGGCAGTCATCATTCCAATCAATCGGATATTTTGCTCGTTTCCGAATCATCTGTATCAATGGTTTCGCTAACATAGAAAATCCGTTTATCCATTGTCTGCAGTATCCAACCACTCCCAGAAACATTCTCATTTCTCTCTGAGTCTGTGGTAATTGCATTTCTTTGATTATTTTTATTCTTTCCGGTGTCATTTTTCTAACTCCTCTTTCTATTTTATGCCCTAAATATCTTACTTCTTGCCGACAGAACTGTAATTTTTCTGGAGACACCTTGGGGTATATTCACAAGAACGTGTGATAACTACCGCAAAAATAGCGTAACGCAACTTTCAACATCGCAGCCCATCACGGGAAAATAACCCTGTGTCAACGTGGAATTCACAACAAGGCGGTAGCATGCGCTAGTCACCAGATAACGCGTCAAATGACAGCGTGAAAATCAACGCCACGCTGAAAAAATGCAAAACGCGAGAAATCATGCGATGAGGACAATCGCGGTACAGAAATCAGCGAACACCAGCCACAGGCCTGTAAATCCCACGCGTCCGGCGGGAAAAAGCACCATAAAAGAAAGAAAAAAAAAATCCCCAAAACAATCCAAACTGCGTAGCAACATGGATGCACCCGGACCGAGTGCAGAGGACAAGCCGAACACCACAAGCCCTACGGAGGACCATCCAGGAACCCCGCTCTCGGGGAAGGGCAAGGACAAGAGGAAGAGGAAGACCGGGTACAGTCCGCAGGAAGACCAGATCATCGTCATGGGGTGACCGAACACCATCAACAACTGTTCGGCACCTCCACTGCGGCACTGGCAACCCAAACCGAAATATGGCAGACCATAGTCACCAACGTCAAAGCAGTCAGAGTGTCCAGGAGGTCACTGGAGGAGATCAAGAGGCGCTGGCATGATCTGAAAAGTCAGACCAAACATAAGCTCGCCGCCAACAGGGAGGCAGCAACGGCGACTGGAGGTGGGAGTCCTGCGACACAGGAGGAGCTGGATGAGCTGGAGGAAATGGTGGCCACAGTCAGCAGTGAGGAGATGGTGGCAGCATTGGGTGGCCTGGACACAGCATGATATGACCTGACCCAACAGCAACAGGGTGAGTAACCACTAGGGACGGGGGGGACGGGGGGAGATGGGCACAATGGCACACATGCACAATTACGCGCAGCACACAGTACACCCACAATGACCGTGGAACATGTCCCTGATTGCCTTGGCCCACTGCAGCACACATAGAAACGCCAATTAGGTCCCCATCCACAATGTGCACAGAAAGGCCCCCCCTATCACCAATATCACAACCGACCCGTGCATATGTGCTGAATCCAGCAAAGCAGTGGATCCGTGACCCACACTGACTATGCAAGTAACACTGCATGTCCGATAGCATGGCAGCTGCCCCAAAAAAAAGACATGGCCCACGAAGCGACATGGAGGAAGCCAAGTGCAGATCACATCCATAAAGGACCAGGTCACACTCCGACGTGTCCACGTGCACCCACAACCCATGCCTTACAATACACGCAGCAGACGAACAATGCACCAGGCCACAAAAACAGTCCGCGAGCACACATGACCCAAGTCAAAAGCAAATCAGGCCCGAAAAGCACACAATTCAAAGGCACCCCGCCTTAAAGGGAGAAGGCTACATGAAATCAGAGCTGCAGGGGCAACTCACCCACAATGCAGCACACACACATGGCAATCACAGAACATCAGCAATGAAGGCAATGTGGTACAAAGCGCAACACCACAGGACAGAGCTCACTACAGGTTCCGCTCGTGCGTAGTAACTGTCCACTCACACCTGGCATTGCCTGACACTGTGTGATGATAATGTATGAGTACTACCACACATCCGTCATGTAGCCGAAAAACACACTGACTGCCATCAAATAGCCAGCTCCCCCAAAACAGTCACAATGTACATTGGCATGCAGTCTGAATGTAAACATCCGCAAATCATCACCATACATGTGAAACTCTGTTAACCTGCATCTCCCCTTTACATTGCAGAGGGACAAAGAACACCCCCTGCAGAGCTCACCACACATCCCACCATTGAGGATGAAGAGGACAACCTGCACATATGTCAAGACACCCTCCAACGGATGCTGGACAGCCTCTGCACCCCACCCCCAGGAGCAGGCCAGGCCAGCTGCTTCGAGGTGACCCCACCACCTGCACAGACCACACAGCAGGAAACACACACCACCACGGCTGTCTCCCAGGACCCCCCGACCAATACATGGAATTCCAATGGTGTGTGTTGCGTTGCCAGGTGGAGTTGGCTCATCAGCTGCGTGTGGGTTTCGAGCTCGTGGCAGCCAATCTTGATGCCATACGTGGGTGTCTGAGTCCCATCAGGGACCACGTACAGTCCCTATCGGACACCCCCTGTACGCACCATGCTCCGCCTCAGACCTGGGCTAACCTCGCTGGTGCCATGAGTCTAATACAAGAACTGTCTGGTCAGACAGGCACCAGCCATGACAGCACAGAGTTGGCACAGATGCGGAGGGCAATGGGGACCATGGAGCAGATGCAGGCTGGAAGTATGTCTGCCACGGCTGGACACTAGCGAGTAGTGGCTGTGAACAGCAAGGCCCTGCAGTACTCCAACTTGCCATTGCTGCCACTGAGCCGTTCCCAGATGACTGCAGCGGGAACATCGACACACACAGGTCCGACCCCTGATGTGTCCGTGGCACACTGTGATGCTGCCCCATCACCTACGCAGGCTGATGTGTCAGGGGCACACAGCGATGCAGCCATCACCCCGCCACACACACCGGACACACCGGACACAGAACCCGTATCAGGGGAGTGAGAAGGGGATAGGAACTACTGTGTGAGGAAGGAGGCAGTAGCATCCATCACCGCCATATGGCCTGTCCCTGCCTGGTCATGACCTATGCATCATGCTGACCTCCGGAACACCCTGCGACATTCACCCGGATCCCGACACGGACTGCCATTTCTTCGCCGGTGGCCAATCACACAGCAATCCTGCTGCGGACTGCACTCTCCCTCTTCCCAATCACTGTGCAATCCCCAAAGGACTCTGGTTGGCCCACCACTGGGCTCCCATGTGATGTGGGCTTGGATGGCCAGGTACAGCTCCAGCTCCGTCAATCACCTGAATGTGAATACAACATTCTAAATCACACAGATGTGTCATCACTATGTTCACTCACGTATGGAAGTATGGCTGGATGTGGGGACGATGATTGCACATGAAGGTACACCCTGGTAACTGACATCTATGCGCATGTCTATCCATGAGACACATGGCCAATTGGGTGACTGTGAAGGTGAGTACTAGCTGTGTACCCATTGCACATCAACAGCAATCTCACAACACCCCAAAGTAGGCAGACATCCATGTGTTGAATAGGGCCGTGTGTAGGAGTGACCAAAACGGTGGCAGGCCAGGAGTGGTATCCAAACACCACGTGTGACAGCAGAACTTCACGTCGCATACCGACTTACACACATCTGTGTGGACACATTCTGTTGTGATGTATGACATTGCTCCACATGGTCAGAGGTTGGA
Source organism: Calotriton arnoldi (assembly GCA_963921515.1). NCBI lineage: Eukaryota > Metazoa > Chordata > Amphibia > Caudata > Salamandridae > Calotriton > Calotriton arnoldi. Next base: position 366,677 of record CAWUFW010011762.1, read on the forward strand.
CACCATACACACATAGCTGGAGTCATGTAAGTGCACATGTCGTCCAGCACCTATCCAAAAACAATGTCTGGCTCACAGAGGTGGAGCTTGCCAAAGGGACACACCCCCATTGCACATGCGTCAGCCAGTTCCTCCCTGTGTTGGGACGATGCTCATTGTGGCACATGAGTGGGCAATCTAAACAACACACCTCACAGTTAGACACCAGTGGAATGGCATAGGCTTTATTGGCATGTGCGTGTCAGTACGGACGAGGCAACGGCCACAACAGGCAGGGACATGCTTAAGACACTTACACACAGCATGGGTACATGTCTAGCTACAGATAATGTTGGGGCTGAAATGGACAACATTCATCACGGATGGCAACGCTCACAGCCCACCTTGCCTTGCTTGATGAGTCATGTGTTGTTTGGCGTCTGCCCATTGCCCCGTGTGAGGGGGCACGACTCACTCCACATGGGGTCTGCATGGTGCACTGCCTCAGGGGTGCGCCGATTGTCTGCTCTGCCGACAGTGATCAGGTGTGAGGGTCCGACAGGTCCACATGTCGTGCTACATTGCCATGTGTGTGCTCTCACCCAGCAGTGTGTCCAAATTGGCAACGTTGCCAGACGACGCTGTGTTGCTCCGACCATGGACCTGCGTCACCTTGCACAGGTGTGTGTACACACGCGTTATTCCACGCACATGCATCCAGAGCCCGACCGAAGGCAGACGTGTCCTCTGTTGTGGTGGTATATGTGAGCAATCCCCACGATGCAACAAGTTGTTGGGCCATGTGCTGATGCTGGCAATCGGATGTGGCTGCAGGAACGTAGTTACTCGTCCATGAATGCCCGTGCAGCTTCATGTGCAATGTGTTCCAATAGTACGTCGTTGTCGTGTTCAAGAAACACCAGGGTGAGCCAATCCATTAGGTGGTCCGGGCAGGTGTGCTCAGCCCACGCCGTCCCACCGATCCACAACACAGCCCAATAGGGGAGCGCCTCAATGTGGTCACTGCACACAAGAAATTGTGCAATATCCCATGCACAACTACCAATACATACGCAGTATGTCAAGGCATCCCATGCACGGCTGTCTCGGTTACACTCCTGTTCGTGATCCAACAGGGGGCGCAGACACAAGTCATAGTCCAATTCATCAACAGTTGTGTTGGATAGGCAGACATCCATAGGACACTCGAATGTGCATGTTCGGCAGTGGAACCAGGGCTGGACACAGGTGACGTGGGCAATGCGGAAGCTGAGCCTGTAACTGATCCGCAGCACTGCCAGTGGCAGTGCGCCCAGTAAATGCAGCATACGTGCACGGTACTGTTCCACGTGACGGGGGTTGTGCATGTGCCCGGTATGGCCTGCCATTGCGTTGGTGCGTCTCGTGAACAGGCACTCTTCTGGACTGTGGCAGTTGTGTGGAGGATATGCCACAGCTCTGAGCAATGATTCGAATGTGTGTGCAACGTTGTGGGTAATGGGTTACTGTTTCCGTGAGTGTCAAGGGCATCCCATGCAGGGGTACCAAAGGCAGGGGCTTCTGTGTGTGGGCTGTGGATGAGTCGGATGGTTCATTTTCGGAATGCTTGGTGTGGGAGTCGTCCCCATCTGCCATTGCATCTCTATCAGGGTGTTCCAGGCGCGTTCTGGACCAAGGTCAGGGGTGCAGGTGTCCTCCCGCCTTCTGCATTGGGACAATGGTGCTTTCATCCCTGATGTTTGTCTGACTACTACTTGGGTTTTCGGAATGTGATGTGGCTTTGGCGCTGAGATTGGGACACGGCCTTGGGCTCATGGTGTACGGATGGCGATGCACACACACATGTTGGCATGTGGAGCCAGGTGCCCGAGCGGCCTTGCGCTGCTTGTGCTATCTCACTCCGTCTCTCTCCCTGGCTCTCTCCCTCTCTTTCCTTTGTTGGGCGCATGGCACACCTTCTTCTCATGGATTTGGTCTTCCAGGCTGTGTGCTACGGATTGTCCAGTGGGAGCAGCTAGGACTCATCTAAGGGTTGTTTCTGCTTTTGTTTGTATGGTGTTTTGTGTTGGCTGATTGCATTGCTGTATGACTGATTCTCCATTTTCGGGCCACGCATGTATGTTTATTTTCCAGCTTTTGCGACATCAGGCAAAATGTTTGTTTTGGGATTCGTGGTGTTGGTGTGCAATTTCTTAGAGCGGGGTTGGGGGTGGTGTTCCGGGTGTGGGTTGGGGTCCTGGGGGGGTGGCGGTGGGTGTTGTGGCCATCTTGGGTGTCCGGGCCCCATGATGTGTGGCTCCATGGCATCTGTTGCCCTTCGGATGTGGCCCTGGGCTGTGCTCTCTTTTGTGGTGCTGGCTGCCGTCCGAGTTTACACCAGGTCAGAGCAGGTGTAGATTTCCTGGTGCTAACGCGCCTTATCGCCTGTTTTGTGTTTTTATCGCTGATGTGGCTGGTCGTTTTGAATGTTGAGGTGTGCTGTTGTCTCGACTTTTGTCACGGGAACGCCTACTCTGCATCTCATTAGCGATATTTGCGGGGGTCCTCTGTGGCGATGTTTTTTGTGGCTGCTATCGCGGGTAAACTGGTGCTGTGGGCTGTTAACACCGGCTTGTGAATGGGGAGGTAAATTTATCACGACTTTGGCTGCGATAAAGTGCCGTTAATTCGGCGATAGCTCCTTGTGAATATGCCCCCTTGTGTCCTCCTTCAGCCAAATGATTCAGTAATGCAATTGTATCGGTGACACAATCTTCTCGCATTTTTGATGCCACTAACAGGTCATCAATGTACTGAACCAGAACAGAATTTCCAGGCATAATCAACGATTCTAGCCACTTTTTCAAAATCTGATTAAAGATTGAAGGACTTTCTGTGTACCCCTGAGGAACACGACACCATGCGTAAATATGATCTTCAAACTTAAACGTAAAAAGATACTGGCTGTCTGGGTGCAAAGGAATAGAAAAGAACGCTTGGCATAAATCAATTACTGTGAACCATCCTGCATTCCAGGGTATCTGATAAAGGATCACTGCTGGATTTGGCACAATTGGGCAACAGGGAATTACAATTTTATTTATTTTCCGTAGGTCTTGCACTATTCTGTATTTTCCGCTAGGCTTTTTCAGTCCCATTATTGGCGAATTACAGGGACTGCCCATTACTTCTTTTAAAATACCTTGTTGAACCATTCGTTCAATCTCTGGAATAATTCCTGCTTTCACTTCTGGACTCATTTTGTACTGTTGGGTATTTGGATACACTGCACCTTCTTTTACTGTCACTTTAACTGGGTCTATATTCTTCATTAGCCCAATGTCTTTTCCTGTAAAACCCACACTTCAGGATTAACTGTTCTTAACTCTTCTGGCAATTCATTCTCGGTTATTAATGAAAACATTTCATCTACCTCTGTTCCCTGTTTGGCCAGCATTATCTTATAAACAATGTCCTCATCGGGGGTTTGGAAAGCAACACCATCCGGTGTACAATAGATCGTGCAGTTCATCTTGCACAAAAGATCTCTTCCCAACAGATTTACTGGACTGGAATCGCAAACTACAAATTGATGCATTTCTTTGAAGTTCCCAATGTGCACCTCCATTGGTTTTGTGATTGGGGTTCTAATCTGTTGGTTAGACACGCCTACAACTTGGGTAGTTTCTCCCGAGAGGGGTAGGTTTGGGATGTCTGCCGTTCTCATAGTAGACCTGGTAGCACCAGTATCCAATAGGAAAGTAATGTCTTTACCTTCTACTTTCCCGTCAACAAATGGACCTGACTGATCTACCGGCAAGGATGCGCCAAGCACGCACTCCTCTTCCTCCCCCTCAGGCACCGTCATTGTGCGGTATCTGAACGTTCTTCATCATTCTGTAAAAATATTGTGCAATTGTTCTATTATTCTTACCACTTTCTCCTTGAAATCCGGTGTTCGCACTGAAACTTTGATGGTTCACAAATTTGGCATAGGAGCTGGTGGCACCTGATATTGTGGTGTGACTACCTGTTGCTGCTGATTCATAAGTACTTCATTCTGCATCTGTGGGATTAAATTTTGATTTGGCCCATTATTATTATTATTATTCTGAGTACTCTTACACTCGTTCTTCCAATGTCCAAGCTTTCCGCACGCATGACAAGGAAACTTCTTTTCGCTTCTTCTCTGTCCATTCGCCCCTTAAATTTATTACCATTCGCTCCTTGATTATTCTGACTCTGTTCTTTCACTTGATTATTATTTTGCTCATTTGCTTTCTCTTCTTGCTGCTCTGCCAATTTAACTTGAGCCCACATCATTTTCTCTTTTAGCTTCCTAGCCTGGCCTCTATGTCATCTCCGCAATATTTCGCGTACTTTAGAATCTCATCCAATGTCTTACTTTGCCAACACAACATGTGCTGCTGTATCATCTGACTGATTTCCGGTTTCAAGCCATATACAAACCGATACACAAAATGTCCCATATCTTTGTCACCAATATTCTCAAAACCACTATACTGTTTAAACACCTGCAATAACCGTTCATAATACGCATGTACAGATTCATTTGGTTCCTGTGTTGTTCTATCTATTTTTACCCAATCTGTTTCTTTAGATGGGATTTTCCCTTTCAAATACGTAATTACTTGGTGATACTTTTTCATCACCTCTTCTGAAGGTGCTCCTGTTTTTGCATCTCTAGGATACTCCTCATTAGGCCAATCAATTGTGATCTTACATTCTGTCCATAAATCAGCAGGTAACACTATATCAAATAGACCATCCAGGTCTTTCAATAACACCTTTGAAACTTTCACAAACCTTTCTACCTGTTTGTACCACTCAACTGGTTTTTCTCTCAACTTTGGAAAATCATTTATAAATGATAAAATATCTTGTCTACTCCACGGGACATGAACATATCCACCTCCAGGAACCTCTCTCATTAGACACAATTTTTCCACTTTTCCTGATTCTCTTACTGGAAATGCAGCTGCTGCCTCTCTCGCTTGCACTTCTTCTTTCTTTCTTATCCATCTAATTCTCCATTTATCAATGTCTCCCCATTTTCGCAAGATGTTCATTAATTCTTTTATCTGTAACCTTTTTCCCGAAGCATTCACACTTTCTAAATCTTTATCAGTAAAATCCACTCGATAGGGCTTCTGTAACAATTTTGATTTCCCTATGTATATTCCAATCTCTGAAGCAACTTCAGTTAATCTCTCATGAAATAGTCTTGCTCTCCTAGTTATACTCTTACATAGAAACAATAATTCTTCATCATTGTAAACATTTAATCTTTCCGTACCTACACATCCTGTCATCATCTCTTCCAATTCCACTTTCAATCTACTGATATCTAAAAGCTTTGGTATTGGGTTCTGATTATCTCTTTCCTGAGCCCACCTTTCTATTTCTTCAGAGGTAACTACTGTTGTACCTGAAGTTCCAGCCGGAACCAAAGGTCTTCTCTCTCTCAAATTCATAGGCGTAACTCTCTTTGGAGTTTCCGCATGAGGTTCCACAATAGGGAGATCCATTAATGAAATAACTCGACTCACTTTCACTAACTTGATCATCTGTGATTACTACCTCTTTTCTAGGATCACTTAATGGAACTGTCTCGAGTTGTGGTTTTTGGCAAATCTTATTATCCCCATATAATGGGATTACTGGACCAATGGTTACTGGTACTGTCAAAGCTTCAGTATTTAAATTCAATTGACTTATCCTTTGTACTAACTCTTCCCTAGTTTTATATAAAGCTTCTATTTCATTATCTTGCAACCCTCTGTTGTATGATGTCTCATGTAAAATCTGTGGAGTTAATGGTATTCCCATTATGGGCGCACTTGGGACAACCTTACTAGCTGCTTCCTGATACGGTGGTGGATTTTTAATTAAAATATCCTCTAATAATTCATCATCTGATTCTCCATATCCTGTTGAATTCATATGCTTCGTTTTCTCCTTACACTTTCCTCCAGATTGTTCCTCAGCCATCAACACTGGATATAATCCTTCTGATACCATAGCTCTCCTCCACTGTTTCATCTGCCCTTCTCGTGACTGTTAGATTTGGGGGTCTCTAGTTGGCAGAGGTAGGTACCTTTGACCAAATAGGGACCCTTGCGTCTAGTCAGGGTAAGGGGGATACACTACTAAAATAACCCCTGCTCACCCCCTTGGTAGCTTGGCACGAGCAGACAGGCTTATCTCAGAGGCAGTGTGTAAAGCATTTGTGAACACATACAGTAATCAAGTGACAACACTACAGATGGACACCACACCAGATGTATATTAAAAATAAGTATCTTTTATATAGATTTAGCACAAGACCACAAACGACAAAAATCCACAATACTGTACTTCAAAAATGGTAGAATTAGCTTAGTTCTCTTAAGATGGTAAATGCGACACTTTGAGTTCAATGTACCTTAGGATGCGTAACGCTATACAACGAAAGTGTTGCAGGGAAGGTGATGCGTTGGTTCCTCACACGCAAGAACGGGGATGCGTCGGGTCCCTACTGATGCGCAGGGGATGCGTCGGTTCTTCTCTGCGAGGGGAGGTGATGCGTCGGTTTCTTACTGCGCTTTCGTGGCGATGCGACCAGCAACGCCGTGATACGATGAAGATCCGGGGCAATGAACAAAGATGGCGTCTTCTTCTTGATGCGACACGATGCGTGCACGCCCGACGGCCGTGCGGCGACTCAACGTTTCTTCGGAGCCGCGACAGGCCCTGCGACACGCTTCCCGGTGATGCGGCGGCGTCTGATGCGACGTCGGTCCTCTTCTCCGGCGATGCGGGGCGCTTCGGCAACGATGCTTCTGAGCCGCGACAGGCCCTGCGACACGCTTACCGGTGACGTGGCGGCGTCTGATGCGACGTCGGTCCTCTTCTCCGGCGATGCGAGGCGCTTCGGCAATGATGCGACAGCCGTGCGGCGACTCAACGATTCTTCTGAGTGGCGAGAGGCCCTGCGACACGCTTCCCGGTGATGCGGCGGCGTCTGATGCGAAGTCGGTCCTCTTCTCCGGCGATGCGAGGCGCTTCGGCAACGATTTGGCAGCGGCGGTGACACTCTTCTCCGTTGATGCGATGGCATCTGATGCGACGTCGATCCTCTTCTTCGGCGATGCGAGGCGCTTCGGCGGCGATGCTTCTTCTTCGTGAGTCGCGCTTCCAGCTCCTTGCGACACGCAGTCCCTCAGAAAGTCCAGCTCAGCAGCATGCACTTTACAGAAAGACTCTTGGGGAGCTGGTTGGTGAAGTCTGTTGTGCCTGAGACTTCAGCAGGAGGCAAGCTCTTCTCTCAAGCCCTTGGAGATCTTTTACAAGTTGATGAAAGTACACACAAAGTTCCTTTCTCCTTTCTTTGGCAGTCAGGCAACCACTGCAGGCCAATCCCCCAAACAGCACTCAGCTTAGGGATAGTCTCTTCCTCAGTTTCTCTGGTTCCTCTTCTCAGCAAAGGTTTCTTCTTGTTTCCCAAAGTGATCTAAAGTTCTGGGGTTTGGGTCCCCTCTTTTATACTCATTTTCCCTTTGTTCTCTGAAGGCAGAGAGGCCTTTGCCTAGTCCAAACCAGTTCTGGTCAGTCCTGGAGCACTTTGTTCACAAGACTCCTTCTTTCCTTTCACAGTGTAGGCCAGGAACATCAGACGCACCACATGAGGTGGAGCCAGCATTGTGGAGGGAAGGCACAGCCCTATTCAGGTCCCAGGTCAACTCCTCCCACCCATCTCCATACAGATCTCTCTAATCAGCCCTGTGCTGACTCACCCTGTCTCCTGGAATCCCCCAGCCCCTGTCACTCACAAACCAGACAAGGAATACACAACCTAGCAGAGGCAGGCTTGGATAGTTAGGCAAGAAAATACCTACTTTCTAAAAGTGGTATTTTCAAACACAGAATGTTAAAACCAACTTCACTAAAAGATGTATTTTATCATTCTGAGTTCAGGCATACTAAATTCGTTTTTCTACCATGTTCCCTGGGTCAGTTAGGATTATAAGATGTAATAATCAAACTGCCCATTCTGGCGTAAGGGGAACAGGTAGCCTTGCAATAGTGAAAAACGAAAATGGCTGTATTTCACTATTAGGACATGCCACACACACCAGGGCATGTCCTACCTTATACTTACAATGCACCCTGCCCTTGGGCCTACTATAGGGGTGACTAATATGCAGAAAAGGGAAGGTTTAGGGACTGGCAAGTGGGTGCACTTGCCCAGTCAACATGGCAGTACCAGACTGCACACAGGCTTTGCAATGGCAGACCTGAGACACACTTTTACATGCTGCTTCTGTGGGTGGCACAACCAGTGCTGCAAGCCCACCAGCAGCATTTGGTTTACAAGCCCTGTGCACACTGAGTGCACTGTACTAGGGTCTGACAAGTAAACCAAACCAACCAATCATGGAATCACTAATCCATACATCAATTTACCATAGGGAGCACTTGCACTGTGGCACTGAATAGCAGTGGCACAGTGCCCAAAGCATCTATAACCAGCAAAAACACATGAGGCAACAGCAAAAAATGGAAGGGAGACCCACGCCAACAGTGCCAGGTCTAACACGTGTCCCCTCCAGCTGAAATGTGGGGAGAACTACACTACCTCCTGGGAGTTCTCTTCACTAAGGCAGAAAAATCTGGACAGACCATCAGCATTGGCGTGTTCTGTACCAGGGCGGTGTTCCACCGTGAAGTCCATCCCCTGTAGGGAAATGGACCACCTCAACAGCTTTGGATTCTCACCCCTCATCTGCATCAACCATCTGAGGGGCCTGTGGTCTGTCTGAACCCGGAAGTGAGTCCCAAACAGGTATGGTCTCAGCTTCTTCAGCGCCCAGACCACAGCAAATGCCTCACGCTCAATCGCACTCCACCTCTGTTCCTGTGGAAGTAACCTCCTACTGATGAAGGCTACGGGTTGATCTAGGCCCTCCTCATTTATCTGTGGCAAAACAGCACCCACACCATGCTCTGAAGCGTCTGTTTGAACGATAAACTCTCTTGAGAAGTTGGGTGCCAGGAGCACGGGTGCCGTGTACATGGCAGTTTTCAGGGCCTCAAAAGCTTTCTGACAGATGTCAGTCCAAATCACTTTCTTGGGCTGCTTCCTGGAAGAGCTGCTCTGTCAAGGGTGTAACGATGCTGCCATACCCCTTGACAAACCTCCTGTAATACCCAGTGAGTCCTAAAAAGGCTCTCACCTCTGTCTGGGTCTTGGGGGGCTCCCAAGCCAGGATGGTCTCAATCTTGGGCTGTAGGGGCGCCACCTGGCCGCGCCCAACCTGGTGTCCCAAGTACACCACGGAACCCTGCCCGATCTGGCACTTACTCGCCTTGATCGTGAGGCCTGCCCTCCGCAGCGCCATCAACACTTCCCAGAGGTGGCGCAGATGTTCTTCCCAACTGGCGCTGAACACTGCAATGTCATCCAGGTAGGCGGCACTGAACTCTTCCAGTCCAGCCAACACCTGGTTGACCAACCTCTGAAAGGTGGCAGGGGCATTCTTCATTCCAAAGGGCATAACCCGGAACTGGTAGTGCCCATCTGGTGCGGAGAATGCTGACCTCTCTCTTGCCCCATCAGTCAAGGCGATCTGCCAGTACCCAGACGTTAAGTCAAACGTGCTGAGGTACCGTGTAGCCCCTAACCGATCGATGAGCTCATCATCTCTGGGGATGGGGTGCGCGTCAGTCCTCGTGACTGAATTGAGCCCTCGGTAGTCCACACAGAACCGGAGTTCTGGTGTGGCACCCGGTGCGGCAGCCTTTGGGACCAAGACCACTGGGCTGGCCCAAGGACTGTTAGAGGACTCAATCAACCCTAACACAAGCATCTTAGAGACCTTCTCCTTGATGCAAGCTCTCACCCTGTCAGTTACTCGGTAAGTTTTGTGCTTAACAGGAGGACTGTCTCCAGTGTCCACATCATGGATGCACCAATCAGTAACACTGGGAATCAGAGAGAACAGATCAGAAAACTGTCCCAGCAACTGGTGACAGTCATTCTGTTGCTCAGGGGTCAGAGTGGAAGAGAGGTTCACACCATCCACTGACCCATCTCGCTCTGTCGCCAACAGGAGGTGAGGAAGAGGCTCAGTCTCCTCCTCCATTCCAGCATCTGTGGCTAAGAGCATGCCCACTTCGGACCTCTCCAAGTGGGGCTTCAGGGGGTTGACATGCAGGACCCGCAAGGGGTTCCTGGGAGACCGCAAGTCCACCAAGTAGGTAACAGGACTTTTGCGCTCCACCACCTCAAATGATCCGGTCCACTTATCCTGGAGCGCACAAGGCTCCACTGGGGCCATGACCCACACTTTCTGACCAGGCTGAAGCTCTACCAAAGTGGCATTCTGGTCGTACCACCACTTCATCTCCTCCTGGCTGGCTTCCAGATTCGCCTCAGCGAGTTGCCTGAAATGCCTAGTCTGGTTCCTGAAGGCCAGCATGTAGCTATATACATCCTGGGGAGGTTTCCTGGGAGATTGCTCCCAGCCTTCCTTGACCAGACTCAGAGGTCCCCTCGCTGGGTGACCATAGAAAAGCTCAAAGGGACTGAACCCTAGAGATTTCTGTGGCACCTCACGGTATGCAAAGAGCAGGCATGGTAAGAGGACGTCCCACTTACGCCTCATAGGTTCCTCAAGACCCATAATCATGCCTTTCAGGGTCCGTTTGAATCTCTCAACCAACCCATTTCCTTGGGGGTGGTAAGGAGTGATGAACTTGTAAGTTACCCCACACTCCTGCCACAGGGACTTCATATACTTGGAAATGAAGTTTGTACCTCGGTCAGACACTACCTCTCTAGGGAATCAGACTCGGGAGAAAATTCCCATCAGTGCCCGTCCCACCACGGGGGCCGTCATGGTCCACCAAGACCAGGATGAACCTGTTGCCCATGGCTGTCTTGGGGTCCAGTGGCCCCACAATGTCAATACCCACCCGTTCAAAGGGGGTGCTGACCACAGGGAATGGCTGGAGAGGAGCCTTTTGCTTCCTCCCACTCTTTCCACTTGCCTGGCAAGTCTGACAGGTCCTGCAATGAGTGTCTGAACTCTTGCGCATTTGGGGCCAATAAAAGTGGGTGACAAACCTCTCAAAGGTCTTGTCCTGCCCCAAATGTCCTACTAACGGCACATCATGAGCCAGGCCCAGTAGGAAGGCTCTGAAGCGCTGGGGTACCACCAGCACACGGGCTGACCCAGGCTCAGCAACCTTAGGCTCAGTATACAGGAGGTCATTCTCCCAGTAGATCCAATGTGATCCAGACTGATCACCTGCTGCCTGGTCTGTAGCCTGCTGCCGCAAACCCACAAGAGAAGGGCATTCCTTCTGCTCCACGCAGAACTCTTCCCTGGAGGGTCCTCCTTCCTGCTGCCAATGGGTCAGCTCAGGCAGGTCCCCCAGTTCAGCTACTTGTTCCCCTGTAGGCTCCAGGGCATCCCCCTCAGGGTCTACCTCCTCCTGGACCGTGGGAACTTCGGGAGCCGGTTTCCCACGCCCCCTGCCTCTTCTCTTTAACCCCTTCGATGCTCATGACGAGCTCAGCTCGTCATGCTGCGCGGTAGCACTGTGTGCATGACGAGCTGAGCTCGTCACGACCCCACCCGCGATCGGAATGTCCAGCACACGAGCGGAATTCCGATCACGGTCAAGGGGTTAAGGCAGGCACCTGGGCCCCCCTCTCAGGCTCCAGGTCCTCTTGAACACCCTTACTGGCTGCCATGGACCGTGTGGTCACACGCGCCCAGTCAGGCAGACCCAACATCTCCAAATGAGCACTTCGCTCCACCTTAGCCCAAGGTGAGCTTTCCAAATCGTTCCCTAACAAACAGTCAACAGGCATGGCTGGCCTCACAGCTACTTGAAGAGTACCAGAGACCCCCCCCACTCAAAGGCAACCTGAGCCACCTTGCAGTGGCTCTCTGTGTTGTCAGCGGCAACAACTGGGTAAAATGCATTGGGGACAACCTGCTCTTCAGACACCAGGTGACACTTGACAGCTGTCACACTGGCTCCTGTGTCTCGAAGAGCCTCCACTCTATGGCCATTGATGGTCACCCACTGCCTATACTTTTTAGTGTTATCAGGCAGTTGGGTCCTGGGGACCACCTCACAGTCTCCTAAAGAGACAAGGGACATCTCTGCGGGACCCCACCCACCTTGGACACCCCTCTCCTCCCCCAGGGCTACACTCGCCATCTGCCGGGGTGGAGCACCAGTGGGTGCTGTCTTTCCAAACTGTGGGCACTTGGGATGTTACTAGGAATGTTACTCTACCGTCCCCCCGGGCCAGCTGGCCCTTGGGCCGCTTCCTTTCCTGACTTGATCGCTCCTCATCTGCTTGGAGCAGCTAACTTTACGATTGTGGGGGACTTGAATCTTCATTTCGATGATCCTACTTGCTCTGTTAGTACCGCCTTAATTTCCGATTTGGCAGCCATGAACATTCTGCTTCAAAATAATGGCCCCACCCATGTGGCAGGCCATCTACTGGATCCTATTTTTTCGACCCTTCTTAAAGTATGCTGTTCTCCTGCTCTTCCTGTCCTTTGGTCAGATCATTTTTTGGTTGGCTTTAGGGTAACGCTAGATTTGAACAATGTATTGGTTCCCATCTCAGGCAATAAGCTCAATTCTAGAAACTGGGGGAAATTAGATACGAAACTTTTTAATAGCCTTTTAACTAAAAATGCCCCTACTATCAACCTAGTCTCCATGATAGACCTGGAGACGATCAATAACTGGATCTCTAACTCTGTTGATACTTGCCTCCCCCCTTCTATTCAGAAGGTGAAAAATCACCGTCCTCCTGCCCCTTGGTTCTCACAAAGTCTAAAAATAGAAAAAAGTAAATGTAAAGCGCTCGAAAGGCGCTGGAGAAAGGACTATGCGTCTGAGTCTAAAAATGCATATAAACAAGCAATTAGAGAATATCATTCTCTTTGCAAGACTGCCCGGGCGGATTACGTGAGTTCCACCATCACTAATGCTCAAAACTGTCCCAAAACTTTATTCAAATTGGTGAAGGAACTTTTCGGCGCAGCTAACCAAGCTCCCCCTCCGATTCTCACAGAATCGCAATGTGAGGACCTTGCATTGTTTTTTTTAAATAAAGTAGAGAAATTTACTCAGCATTAAATACTACAAATGCTAATACCACACAGCCAATTTTAATTGCCCCCCTTTTATCTGATACTGATTTTCAGTTGGAGGCTCAGCAGGAGACCTGTTTGAGTAAATTAGAGCATTGGCTTCCGCTAGATATCACTTCTTTCAGTCAAATTCTAGGGAGCCTAAAATCTGGTTCTCCTTTAGATCTGCTTCCTGCTGCTGTGTTACAGAAAATTGAGCTACCTGCTACGAGGTTGATCATGGAGCTATTGAATGCATCTTTGCAGGAAGCCATGATTCCACCTGAGTGGAAACATGCTATGATTGTTCCGCTTTTAAAGAAAGCAAATGCTGATCCGACACAGCTGTCTAACTTCCGCCCCATTTCTTTGCTCCCAATTTTCTCAAAAATTTTAGAAAAACAGGTGAACTTGCAATTAACTCAGTACGTTGAGTCTCAAGGGCTTTTACATCCCTCTCAATCAGGCTTTCGAAAAGGCTTCTCAACAGAAACCACGCTTTTGGGAGTCACTGAGATGTTGCGCAGTCGTTTAGATGCAGGTGACACTGTGGCACTCATACTATTAGATTTGAGTGCCGCTTTTGACACGGTATCTCACTCTGTGCTATTGCAAGCCTTACGATCTATTGGCGTGATTGGGCCTGCCTTGCAATGGCTGGCGGATTTCTTGGAGAATCGTACGTAACAGGTCTTCTCCTCAGCCGCTACCTCTAAAACCCACACATCCCCCTATGGGGTACCACAGGGCTCCATTCTTAGCCCTCTACTTTTTAATATTTATGTGAAACCTCTGGCGGACATCGCCGCTGAGGCAGGGTTGTCGATTTTTTCTTATGCTGACGACACCCAATTAATTTTCTCCCTTTCTAGTGACGGAGCGTCCAAACCATCATCCCTTCAAACAGGGTTACGTAAAATTGCATGGTGGATGCAAGCCAATTCACTCAAACTTAACGGGGAGAAGACTGAGGTGCTGATATTGGGGAAAAATAAAGAGCTTTGGGGTCCCCAACACTGGCCATCTGAACTGGGTGCCCTTCCCCTGCCCACTCACCAAGCCCGTAATCTGGGTTTTATTATGGATGATCAGCTTTCTATGAAACATCAGGCGGTAAAGGTGGCCGCAACCTGCTTTTGCATCCTTAGATGGCTCAGAAAGATTTTGTGGATGATGCCAGTTTCTACTCAAAGAACTGTAGTCCAGGCTCTTGTCATCTCACGCTTGGACTATGGCAACATCCTCTTTTTGGGAGCCAATAAGGATGTGACACATAAGCTGCAGGTTGTACAAAATGCTGCAGCCCGCCTACTCTGCCACATTCCAAAAAATGACTCTGTGTCAACTTCTTTACGTGAACTTCACTGGCTTAAGGTTGAAAGCCGCATCAAATTTAAAACTCTAATCTATATGTTTAAGATTAAAACTGGCAAGGTCCCTGAATACTTAAACTCTATTGTCCACCAATATGTCCCGTCACGTTCTCTCCGCTCATCCACTCAAATGAAATACACGGTTCCTAGGTATAGATTGTCACGTATGGGTGGCAGATCCTTTTCTTCCTTGGGTCCCACCCTGTGGAACTCCCTTCCTCTGTTATTAAGGAAAGAGACCACTCTTGTCCATTTTCGTAAGTCACTGAAAACCTGGCTATTCAATCAATAGTTTCTTCTTCTTTTTGTTTTCTCTTTGGTCCTCTCAGGTTGGCGCCGGAAAACCCTTGGGTAGCTGTGCGCCTTATAAATTCAAAATAACATAACAAATAACATAACATTATGACCCACTTCACCACACTTGTAGCACCTCAGGGGTCCCCTGGGAACAGGCCTACCTGTCGGGACCCCGTGCTGTTTCTCAGGGGGAGGATGGGAACCCTTCCCTTGGGTCCCTTGGTGATTACTTTGGGGCCCTTTCTGGAACTCCCTCTGTTTACCCTTGTCCCCCCCACTCTTCTGCTGGGGACCCTGTCCACTCTTGGTGGAGTCTCCCACATGACCCTTGTGGACCCGGGTGCTCACCCAGCGGTCCGCCTCCTCAGGAAGCTTCCTAGGGTTAGTCAGCCTTCTATCAATGAGGTGCTGGCGTAGCTCTGGAAAACAATTACTTGACAAGTGCTCCCATGCAATTAAATCAAAGAGCCCCTCAAAATCATTAACTTTGCTACCCTTCACCCAACCATCCAATGCTCTGCAGAAAAAAGTGACATATTCTACCCAGGTACCTGACTCCACCTTCTTGCAATTTCTAAACCTCTGTCTATACAATTCAGGAGTCAACCCATACCTGGACATCAATGCATCTTTCATGTGGCTATAAGAATTATGGACTTCAGAAGGCAAGTCTAACAGTGTGTCCCGCCCCTCACTAAGGAACCGCCCCCACAACCCCGCTCCCCAATCCTTCTCAGGGACCCGGTGGGAAGACATGGCTACCTCATAGGCCTTGAACCACTGCCCAATATCATCATTCTTATAAAACTCTCTCGCCACATCTTTAGGAATATACACCCTAGCTTCAACAGGCATTGACGGTGTGCTGCCACCAGAGGGAGTAATTTCTAAGCTTCTAGCTTTCAACGCCAACTCCCTCAAACTTTTCTCATGCTCCAACTGCATTCTCTTTTCTTCCAGGGCCAATCTCCTATTTTCTAACTCCAGTTGCCCACCCAACTTGAGCTTGGCAAGCTCCAATTCGTGCATCCTGTTTTCTTTCCTGTCCGCCAACTCCTCTGGGGACAGGCTTTTGGCAGAGACACTGCTACCTACTGGGGAAGTTGCTCTCCTCCCCTGTGGACCCAATGGCCCCTCCAGCTGCTCATCTGCATTCTCAGCCCCTTCCTCATTCTCAGGGGTATTCCTTGCTTCCACCCAGGCCCTCAGCGCCTTTTGGAGCTCATCCTTCTTGGTGAGACCGGTCATAGCAACTTTAAATTTCCTGCAGAAGTGCTTTAGCTGTTTCACATTGTAGCATTCTAGTCTCTCCTCTTCCCAATCATAATCAACAGATGCTATGGATGCTACTTTATCCATGGTGGTTAAACTTGGCAGTTCTTGGCAAAAATAGAAAATCCCAGGAAAAACAATCTACCAAAAGTATGTGGTCGCGTTTTGGTCTGCACTCACTAGTAGTGTTCACCAATCACTGTACATGAGTCACAAATGCAAGTCCAGAATCCTCACCGCTGACCACCAATGTTAGATTTGGGGGTCTCTAGTTGGCAGAGGTAGGTACCTTTGACCCAATAGGGACCCTTGCGTCTAGTCAGGGTAAGGGGGATACACTACTAAAATAACCCCTGCTCACCCCCTTGGTAGCTTGGCACGAGCAGACAGGCTTATCTCAGAGGCAGTGTGTAAAGCATTTGTGAACACATACAGTAATCAAGTGACAACACTACAGATGGACACCACACCAGATGTATATTAAAAATAAGTATCGTTTATATAGATTTAACACAAGACCACAAACGACAAAAATCCACAATACTGTACTTCAAAAATGGTAGAATTAGCTTAGTTCTCTTAAGATGGTAAATGCGACACTTTGAGTTCAATGTACCTTAGGATGCGTAACGCTATACAACGAAAGTGTTGCAGGGCAGGTGATGCGTCGGTTCCTTACACGCAAGAACGGGGATGCGTCGGGTCCCTACTGATGCATAGGGGATGCGTCGGTTCTTCTCTGCGAGGGAGGTGATGCGTCGGTCTCTTACTGCGCTTTCGTGGCGATGCAACCAGCAACGCCGTGATACGATGAAGATCCGGGGCAATGAACAAAGATGGCGTCTTCTTCCTGATGCGACACGATGCGTGCACGCCCGACGGCCGTGCGGCGACTCAACGATTCTTCGGAGCCGCGACAGGCCCTGCGACACGCTTCCCGGTGATGCGGCGACGTTGGTCCTCTTCTCCGGCGATGCGGGGCGCTTCGGCAACGATGCTTCTGAGCCGCGACAGGCCATGCGACACGCTTCCCGGTGATGCGGCGGCGTCTGATGCGACGTCGGTCCTCTTCTCCGGCGATGCGGGGCGCTTCGGCAACGATGCTTCTGAGCCGCGACAGGCCCTGCGACACGCTTCCCGGTGATGCGGCGCCGTCTGATGCGACGTTGGTCCTCTTCTCCGGCGATGCGAGGTGCTTCGGCAATGATGCGACAGCCGTGCGGCAACTCAACGATTCTTCTGAGCCGCGACAGGCCCTGCGACACGCTTCCCGGTGATGCGGCGGCATCTGATGCGACGTCGGTCCTCTTCTCCGGCGATGCGAGGCGCTTCGGCAACGATGCGACAGCGGCAGCGACACTCTTCTCCGTTGATGCGGCGGCATCTGATGCGACGTCGATCCTCTTCTTCGGCGATGCGAGGCGCTTCGGCGGCGACGCTTCTTCTTCGTGAGTCGCGCTTCCAGCTCCTTGTGACACGCAGTCCCTCAGAAAGTCCAGCTCAGCAGCATGCACTTTACAGAAAGACTCTCGGGGAGCTGGTTGGTGAAGTCTGTTGTCCCTGAGACTTCAGCAGGAGGCAAGCTCTTCACTCAAGCCCTTGGAGATATTTTACAAGTTGATGAAAGTACACACAAAGTTCCTTTCTCCTTTCTTTGGCAGTCAGGCAACCACTGCAGGCCAATCCCCCAAACAGCACTCAGCTTAGGGATAGTCTCTTCCTCAGTTTCTCTGGTTCCTCTCCTCAGCAAAGGTTTCTTCTTGTTTCCCAAAGTGATCTAAAGTTCTGGGGTTTGGGTCCCCTCTTTTATACTCATTTTCCCTTTGTTCTCTGAAGGCAGAGAGGCCTTTGCCTAGTCCCAACCAGTTCTGGTCAGTCCTGGAGCACTTTGTTGACAAGACTCCTTCTTTCCTTTCACAGTGTAGGCCAGGGACATCAGACGCACCACAGGAGGTGGAGCCAGCATTGTGGAGGGAAGGCACAGCCCTATTCAGGTCCCAGGCGCAACTCCTCCCACCCATCTCCATGCAGATCTCTCTATTCAGCCCCGTGCTGACTCACCCTGTCTCCTGGAATCCCCCAGCCCCTGTCACTCACAAACCAGACAAGGAATACACAACCTAGCAGAGGCAGGCTTGGATAGTTAGGCAAGAAAATACCTACTTTCTAAAAGTGGTATTTTCAAACACAGAATGTTAAAACCAACTTCACTAAAAGATGTATTTTATCATTCTGAGTTCAGGCATACTAAATTCGTTTTTCTACCATGTTCCCTGGGTCAGTTAGGATTATAAGATGTAATAATCCAACTGCCCATTCTGGCCTATGGGGAACAGGTAGCCTTGCAATAGTGAAAAACGAAAATGGCTGTAATTCACTATTAGGCTGTGCCACACACACCAGGGCATGTCCTACCTTATACTTACAATGCACCCTGCCCTTGGGCCTACCATAGGGGTGACTAATATGCAGAAAAGGGAAGGTTTAGGGACTGGCAAGTGGGTGCACTTGCCCAGTCAACATGGCAGTACCAGACTGCACACAGGCTCTGCAATGGCAGACCTGAGACACACTTTTACAGGCTGCTTCTGTGGGTGGCACAACCAGTGCTGCAAGCCCACCAGCAGCATTTGGTTTACAAGCCCTGGGCACACTCAGTGCACTGTACTAGGGTCTGACAAGTAAACCAAACCAACCAATCATGGAATCACTAATCCAGACATCAATTTACCATAGGGAGCACTTGCACTGTGGCACTGAATAGCAGTGGCACAGTGCCCAAAGCATCTATAACCAGCAAAAACACATGAGGCAACAGCAAAAAATGGAAGGGAGACCCACGCCAACAGTGCCAGGTCTAACAGTGACTCATGCAAATGTCTCGGAAAGAATCCTCTATATCTTCCACCTCTGCATTTTTCTCGTTCATATGACTCAGTCTCCCATTCTTCCAAAGCCTCATATTGAGTTAACCTAGGTCTAGGTTCTAAATCATTCATTTTCAATCTCAAATTCTGAAGAATTCTCCCAATAAACGTACCATCCTTAGGAAACGCTAACACACCATCATCCTTCGTGTACTCTACTCAGTTTTCCAACCACACGCAGGTATGATATCCTCTTTCCATCATTATAAAAGATGCTGGTGTCTTCGGTGGCGGAATAGGAATTCCCCCTCTAGTCAATACAGGCTTATCCTTTACAAAGAAGTTCTTTATTTTCTTAAAAATTGACATCTTTCTTTTCTCTCCATACATCTTTGAAGAACGGTATAAGAAATTGTATTCCGCAAACCCTTGAAATCTTCTACCTGTACGTCTTGCACTGACAGTCAAATCAAAATCCCGCATACAATCCTTCTCTCCACCAATCCTAGCGCGGCTTCTAACTAAGTGTCCAATCAAATCAGGCTCACACTCGTACTCTGACCAATGTCAGTGCGGCCTTTTCCTGACGTCAGTTCTGCTCCTCACTACTGACTCTTCCTTTACAATGCTGCTCCTGTCCCGTGCCCGCTGCTTCTACCAATCCCAGCGCGGCTCTCTGTGACGTCGGTCCTACTCAGGCGATTTCTCACCCCTCCTTTACCAAGCTCCTCCTGTCACACGCCCGCTGTATCTACCAATCCCAGCGCGGCTCTCTGTGACGTCAGTACCACTCCGGCAACTGACCCTCCCTTTGCAAGGTAATACAAAACTTTTATTTCTTCGAAAATTCTTTAAATTTTCTTTGTTATTAACAACGTAAAAACATTTGCTACTCTGTCTGTTCCACTAAATCAAAAAGGATAGTTTATTTCTTTTCACTGCGAGTAAAACCTTCTGCTTACTCTTCACCCAAGCTCCAGAGAACCTGCTACTCTTCCGGTATCACCAGTTAGGGAATTTTGAGACCGATGTTTCACCAGCGAACTCCTTTTGCTGCCAATCTAGCTTAGAAGAACCTGCTACTTCTTCAGGGTTACCCTTACTAGGTGATATAACGCCTAAAGTTTCACCAGCGAACTCTTTGCTTTCAACCACTCTCACTTTTATACAGAAAATAGTCCCTAGTTTAAAACTGCCAGCCCTACCTAGCTTCTCAGTGTTATTCCAACAGACGAGTAACCTCACTGCAGTGTGGTTTCTATCGCCACCTGCTATTCATTCCCCGGGAATTTTCCAGACAACATAGAAACAGGACACTAACTCTTTTGTTAAAACATTAACCAAAAAATCGATAATCTATACTTATCACCAAACTAGTCACTAACAACCATAGCTCTGCTACCAGAAAACGGATCCAGCGGCTTACTAGCAACAGATACTCCACTACCATATACTCACCAGGGCCCATACAACTCGCTAACGCTAAGTAAGACCACTGGAACTTTAGTTTTTTAATAATCTTCATACCTCAAGATCTAGGTATTACTTCTTTAACTAAACCTTTACTGATCAAACAGTTCTTTCCTCTGGTCAATGGACCAGTTAGGTGGAACTAGTTGATGGCGATAATTAACATAACTTATTATACATTACTTAATAAAAGAATGAAATAATGACAGACTCGGTAAGCTTTAAAATCTTTATCTAATTAAGGGGTTTTGAACCATCTCAAAGCGTTTCAGTACAAACACCCTCATTCATGAGAGTGCCAATTCAATAAAATTTCAATAAACATTTAACAATTCAGATCCACACAATAACTATGCTCAGAAAGAAGAGGATAGAGAGAGAAGAGCATTTATCAAAACGATGAATTTCATAGTTACCAAAGTATGGTGTGAAGACCAACCCCCTGGCCAAAGGGCTGGTAAGGGTCCCCAGGACAGATCAGGAGACAAAGACTTCAGGACAGGAATCAGGACAGGATTTCACCTCTCTAGATACCGACGACTACGTCGCACCCCTCTCTGACACTCTCTTCCTCCTCGTGGTTCTTCCGCCATCTTCTTTCTAACCCACCCAAATTAAGTAGATGGTTCTGCATTTGAATTCTTCTTCAGCGTCTCACTGCATCAGCACCACCCCCCCAGCATCGACAGCATCCCGAGCTCTGTATCGCCTCTGCTGCTTCCGCTCCCCACAAGCTTAGCTCAAAGGCTCTCTCTCGCAAAAAGGCTTCTTTTTAACTAACTAAACTACCTCAATTATACCTTTTTCTTACCATGTACCACCCATTAATGTTTCAATTTTACAAAATACTGACTTCTGATTGGACAGGCAAAGGGGGATGATCATCACACCATGCTTATACTTCATTTTATTTCTTTAAACCATTGTTTCCAAACTCCTCCCCTCAAACTTTTATTCCGCCCTTCCTTTCCCATACATCTTTAAACTTTATTAATACAAATGTAACAGTTTTCTCGAATAAGTTCCTTCATATGTACTCTTCACCCTTATGTTCCCAGGGCACATCTCTGCCGACCTTGGACGCGTGACAAGTCCTTAGTCATCCTTTCAAGCTTTCACACCAGGGCGCATGCGTTGCACCACGTCAGTCTGCTCGACTCAGACAACTTTAACAGGCCCAAATACGCACTAATAATAAAGTCAAAAGGAGAAATGTTATTCTCAAAAATAAATGATTTCACTGTATACCACCAACCTCTACTCTAGCCCATACCATTTATTATTTCTCTTTCTGCATTTGCGTTAATGTAAACTCAATTTCTAATTTTCAGCAAGCAGGTGCTATGCATGTGAGCTTTCAAGCGGCCATTTTAGAGCTATTTGCGCAAGCGCCAGAATTCCCTCCAAGCGTTGGTTTTGTCATACTATGTAGATGCAGTAGATGCATGCGCAGTAAAGATTCCGTGTTAGAATGCATTCTAGTCCTACGTCCGTGTTATTGCAGTTAGTAAACACATAGGCAAGCTTCATTCTTTTCCCGCGTATGATGGAAATGCGTATTATTAATCACAAAACACGTTGTTAGTAATTCGCTAGTAAGTTAAAACGAGAGGATTGCTTCCGAGCAAGTCTCATGTCCGAAACCTTGCTCCATCACCGTCAAAGACTAAAGTGTATACCTGGGCTGCATCAATGCTATTAAAGAGTCAAGGTTCATTTGTAGAAACCATGAAACACAAAAAGACAAAAGTACAAACACCCATTCATGTGCTTCAAGGTACTGCGTCAAGTACCTGTTTACTCAGTTTTAATATTGCTGCTGATATGGGACTGATATCAGTGAACTACAACGTGAATGCTCATCACGGAATAGTAAGTCAGTTCCAGTTGTTATGTCATGGGTTGGGAAAACTTAAGACCATGAAAGTGCAACTGCATATCAATGAGGATGTTCGTCCCGTTGCGCAAAGACATAGAGAAATTGCATTTTGTCTACAAGAAGCTGTTGAGAAAGAGCTTGAGACATTACTAAAGCATGATATCATGGAGCGACCTACTGGTTTAACTCTGTGGGTTTTTCCCATAGTGGTCGTGCCCAAAAAGGACTGTGAAGGAGCTGTATGCATCTGTGTTGATATGCGTCATAGCCAACAAGGCAATTGAAAGAGAACTACATCCCGGTCCACACATTCCCAAAATATCACACTGCTAAATCGTGCCAAGATCTTCTCTCGCCTTAATCTGAACAAAAGTATCATCAATTGGAACACAAAAAAACTGCAGGCACATTACAACCTATTCTATCCATATTGGTTTGTTCAGATAAAAACAATAAGTATTGGTGTGTCATCACCAGCTGCTAATGTTTTCAAGATGTCATTCGACGTATCATACAACCTGTCATGAATGCCTTCAATTACAGCAATGACATATTCGTTTTCGGAGCTACACAAAAGGAACATATAAAGCTCTTATACAAGTGTGCCATTTACTTGCCGATGCAGGTTTAACTTTGAATGCTGAGAAATTTGAGTTTCTCACCGAATCCTGCCACTGCCACAGATTTTGCCTGCTGCTTGGGACCACAAGCCCCAGGATCCACCACCCCCAGGAGGGAGGGGCCAGGCACTCATAAGGGCAACCTGATACCCATGGCGCGGAACGCAGAAACCTGTTGCTGCCACAGATTTTGCCTGCTGCTTGGGATCACAAGCCCCAGAACCCTCCACCACCAGGAGGAAGGGGCCACGCGCTTATAAGTGTGACCTGATACCCGCGGCATGGAATGCTGAAACCTGCAGCTGCCACAGATTTTGCCTGCTGCTTGGAACCACAAGCCCCAAGATCCACCACCCACAGAAGGAAGGGACCACGTGCTCTTAAGCGTGACCTGATACCCATGGCGAAGGACGCCGAAACCTGCCGCTGCCACAGATTTTACCTGCTGCTTGGGACCACAAGCCCCAGGATCCACCACCCCCAGGAGGGAGGGGCCACTCGCTCATAATCGCAACCTGATTCCCGCGGCGCGGGAAGCGTGCCAGACGCGCCCGGGCAGAGCCCGGGCCAAGGGCGAGCCTATCTGCGCCCGGAGGAGCCCAGAGGAGGCTGGGCTGGGCCTCCCCTCTTGGCTTTCACGCTTTTTACTTGTTTGCCTTCCACTAAGCGCCTAGACACCTATGCGCTATATAAATTGTTATAACATAACATAACATAACTAGAACCGTGGAATTTGGTCTTGAACTATTGCCTCAGATCATCCATGAATTATCTGGACTTTTTGGAGTTTCCAGCTGGCTCATATGTTGCACACGGTCGGACTGTAGGTAAGAGTAACGTCTCCCTTTCATTTTTACAGCACATGGGCCCTGCGCTGATCTTGCTGGACTTGTTGGAATTGCCCTTCCCTTTGTTTTGACAGCTGTACCTGTGACTGTGGGGTTTTGTGGACTTTAATATTCTCATCTCCTTCATCAAGATATTTTGACCATTGTGGACGTCTGCTGGGTCAGTCAGGGCACTTTTGAACTTAAGCATTCAAGTCCCTCGACAATGGGAAAACGGAGGGGGGGGGGCAGGACCTACATGTAAAGATCCCTCGAATACGGTGAGCACTATGAATGCTTTCCTGCAGCGAGCTGTTGGGGTGCTGGACAAAGAGATCGAACTGGCTGTCAGGCGATTGTCCTGTTCCCCCATTCCCCCCACCAACTGGGGTCATTTGGTGCCCTACAAGAAGGCTCCCAAGCCCAGGCACAGACACTCCACGTAGGACTGATGGACATGGCACAAGATCAGGCTGGGGATACCGCCCCCCTACGCCAGAGGTCCCTACACGGGTAGGCACCCAGTCAGCAGCCCCTAGGGCAAGTTCAGGTGTGACCCCCCGGTGTTGGGATGGGAGTGGGGGGCGCAAAGAGGAAGCGCTCTTCATTGGGGGGCCCTTGTAAACGCAGAAAGAACACTGGCCCACAGTTAACCTCAGCAGTGCCTCAAGAAGGGCTCAACCTGGACACCATCTCGTTTGACATGTTCAAAGCAGCCCTGCTGTCAGCACTCAATACTAAACTGGACCCTGTTTTACTTTGATTAACCGCGTTGGAAAATAATCTATCTATATTGACTGCCTCACTGCATAGGGACTGTACCCCTCCCGTTATAAGCCCCCCCTTACCAAAGGCTGCGGCCACAGCCACTACTAATAGTTTCTGTGGTATTGGTATGGGGACTGGTACTAGAGATGTGACCATCATGGAGCGGTCAAGTCATGTTGTAGCTAAAGCCCACTCTGATACGCTGGTTCCACCCGTGAATAGGAATAAGCCGTTGGCTCAACCAGATAACTGTAGGAGGGAGAGTCTCTTGAACCCAGAATTCTGTCCGTTTCGCCAAGCTCAGGGATCCAAAGTGGGCGGTTTCTACAGCTCTGATGAAGGGTGGGAAGGGAGGGAAGGCATGCTCTCTGGGGAATTGAATAACCATCCCCCTAGTCTGTGCTCTGTTCACCTCCCTCCAGAGTCCACCCCGCTTGTCTCGATCCTTTGACAAAGAAGGATTTTATTCAATTGAAGAACAAGGTGGTGCATTGGCTAAATTCAAATATTGCTCCAGGGTCTAGGGTGGAAAACCAAATCATTATGGTGCGTAGGACCCAGTGGGTGGGTAGCGCCAAGAAAACCTGGGCGGGGGATTGCGTTGCCATTAATTTTAACAATTCTTTTATGGTAAATCGAATTTCAAGTACAGTTAAGCAAACCAACTACAGGTGTTTGAATTCGGCAATTTTGGCACTCGTGCTGGGATACTTTTATAGGCCCAGAAATTACCAACCAGGGTATCAACAGGAGTGGCGTCAAGAGGTGGGCCATAGGAGCCGAATGGAGATGTCCACAGGAGTAAGCTTAGCAAATAGGTTCGCTCCTCTGAGCTCATTGGAAGGATGTGATTGACGGTGGGCTGGTTCTTCGGACCTAGTGGCACCTATACCCCAGGAGAAGGCATGGCCCACAGACCAGGTATCTAACGAGTATGAAGGGTGCAAATTTCTTTCCTGGAACATTGCAGGGCTCATAAGTAAGATCGAGGACCCTGAATGGTTACTCTTTGTTAAGAGTTTTGATGTGATTTGCCTCCAGGAAACTTGGGCTGTAGAAAACAGTTATCACTTGGAAGGCTATAAAACCTTCTTTGTGCCAGCTACACCATCTAGGCTAGGGAGATACAAGGGGGGGGGCTTGTTACCTTTGTTTCATTAGCAGTCCTCCACTCTACATGTGATGTTGATATCCAGCGGAAAGAGCAAGCTCCTGCTGGTAAACTTTTATAATGCGGGAGTTGCACACTTGGATGAAAGCAATATAACACGGCTGGGGTCTGTACTCCGGAACATTAACCTGAGAGGGCAGAGTTTTCATAATATTTTTTTTAACAGGGGACTTCAATATTCACACGTGTGGAGACATCAGGCAGGGAGGGGTGAAAGCTATGGGCTGTGCGCGACAAGCAGGCGTGCACATGGAACATACACCTTAGGGTTCCAAACTTAATACTATCCTGAAAGAATTTGATTTAACATCCGTTATAAATAAGTTGCCCCCGGGGAAAACCGACATTAATCCCACTTTCATCGGGAGAGGGTGTGAGACTATTGTTGATTTTATTTTTGTTGCTACACCTTTTTATTCCCTGATCATGGATTTTTTAGTTAAGGCGTTTGTATATAGTGACCATAATCCCATTTGTGTCTCAACAGGATGGTCTTGAGTACACAGACATATTAAGGAGGAGTCGGGAGTTCCCTTAAAAGTGGCGGAAGCGGGGAGGAGTCTAAAGTGGGGGAAAATTGTCCCAGAACAACTTCATGAGTCCCTTTTAACCCAGTGTTGTTGAGAGTTCGCCATCTGTCATGATTGTGAGTCCAGTGCATCGGATAACATGGATGCATTTGGAAAAATGTCCAGTGTCATAGGGAAGTTATTACGGGTCCCAGGCGGGGGCTGTAAGCCCCGAGGACCAAGATGGTTTGACTCGGTGTGTTCCCAGGCATCTAGGAAATTGAAACAGGCCTTGCGAGTCATGCCTCAAGATCAGGTGGCTGTTAAAGGCCTACGGAGAGCATGCAAGGCTGCTCTAGCAAACAGTAAGTCCGCCTTGAAGGAGGAGACCTGGATCGATCTAGTAGAGGCCAGCACATTGAGCATTAGCTCAAAGTTCTGGGGTATTATCAACAGTCCCTTCTTAACTGGAGACAGTGGCAACCTACTGGATGCCCATGTTAGAGAGGACGACTGGATAAACCATTTTGAGGGTATCTTTCAGTCGGAGTACGCTGCGTACTCGCTAGGACGACAGAAGGCTGCATGAGCAAACACTCGGAAGGCGGTAAAACGGATGACAACAAATAATAAGGGATAATACAGATATGATTGGGAGAGAAAAACTATAGAGGACAAGGAACTATTTGGGAAACCGGGACGGAATTACAACCGGTTAAAAGATAACACTAAACATACAGACGAAACAGCCCTGAGGAAGTTGCAGCCACTTGCCATGGGCGACAAAACACGTGTTGGCTAAAAAGAGGCTAAAAAAAAGAACTAAACAAGAACATATGAGAATAAACCTAACAAATACAAAGAAGGACAAGAAGTGTTGATATCTGTTATATATGTAATACATGTTGACATTAGTGTGTGCTGGGGAAACCAATTTTTTCTACAAACTGGGTGATTTTGATCGTCCAACTGGGGAGTGGGTGATCTCTCCACCTCAAAGCACCGCACATAAATAAGTTCACGACAACTTTCAAGTGTACTTCTGTAGAGCGCCACAGAAACTTCTGCAAACCTCACCCAGGCTAGCGCATCTAGTGGGTGGGGATTACTCCTTGCTCCTCCCTAACGAATGGGTTAAACGTCCCTAAGTGTAAGCCTACCCACTGTTATAGCAGTTCCTGTCTGCCCTACTGGAAACAATCCCACAGTGCTCCTCACTAAATCCAAAATGGAGAAAGCCTTCTCTCATTGTCAGAGCCTGTGTGCCCACAGCAGAGTGAG
This sequence comes from Calotriton arnoldi, assembly GCA_963921515.1. Taxonomy (NCBI): domain Eukaryota; kingdom Metazoa; phylum Chordata; class Amphibia; order Caudata; family Salamandridae; genus Calotriton; species Calotriton arnoldi. Next base: position 394,138 of record CAWUFW010011762.1, read on the forward strand.
GCCATGGAAAGGGAGCATCTCCTCCCCTGTGGTCTCTCTAAACCGGTTATAGGCGCAGCTCCTCTCCCACTGGGCATGGTGACTGCCTTAGTAGGAGAACAAACACAAAGAGAGAGCCCTATCCAGGTGTTAGCTAGTACTTGCCTGTGACAGGGGTGCGGGGGCACTCTAAAGTAAATTAGGTTCCTGGGGCATCCCCAACTGTCCGTCCTGTCATGCTAATAAAATACCTCCGCACACCCAGGCCTTCTTCTTTGCTCTGGGAGAAGTTCTCACAACTCATCAGGGATAAGCTCTTCAGAGGGCTGCAGCTGGAGTTTAATGAAAGTTAGCCTCCAGAGCCGGGGTCTTCAGCAGGTCGATCATGAACTACCTGCAGTTTGCAGCGTGCCTCTGAGTAGCTCACACATAATTGCCTGCCAGCTAGTTTGAGAATATGCAGCTGCAAGTTTTCTTTACTAAAGCAGTACTTTAAAACATTGTGCATCACATTCTGTGATGCCTGGGGTTTTCATATAGCAAGGCGCCCTTTTCTGAAAATGTTCCTTCTTTTTCTTTTTTTCTTTATTCTCTTCCTTCCCTTTTTCATTTCTTCTTCCTTTCCAACTGTTTTGCTCTCTTGTCCTTCTTCCCATCTTGATACATTTTTCTCAATTTCTTGCTTTCTCAAATTTTTTCTTTCTCTCTTTTTTCTTCTCATTCTCTTTTTTGCTGTTTTTCTTTCTCTACTTTTTCTTTCTTCTTTACCCTCCATCCTCAACTTCTCTTGTTAAGTTTTCTTTATTCTGTGTCTATTTCCATGTTTCCTTACTTTCTTTTTTACTCTTAGTTTTGTTTTCTTGTTCAGCTTTCATCGATTCCATTCTAGTTGTATTCTGCTTTTTTCACTCCTTTACTATCTTCCTTTTTTCTGCTTCTTTCTTTTTTATTCTTTCTTCCTTTTTTATGTTTCTGTCTTACTTTTCCTTTTATTCCCTTTTTCAACTTTTTTTTTTTTAACGGAGTTTTATATAGCGCGAACTTGACCTGAAGGTATCAGGTATCAGAGCGCTTTACATAGCACCAGTTGCGTTACATGAGGACACATTCATTTTTGTTAGGCACAGGGAGATTAAGTGATTTGCCCAGAATCACAGGATGTTCAGCGTCATTGCCGAGACTCGAACCCAGTTCCCCAGATTCGAGGTCGACCGCCCTAGCCGTTATGCCAAATCCTCTCCCCTCTTCTTACTTTCTATCTTTCTTTTTTTGTGTTTCTTTCTTTCTTTTTCACTTTTACCATTGCTTTCTTCTTTGCTGTTGCTTACTTTTACATTTTTGCCTGCTCTATTTAATTTTCTCTCAGGTGCTTCTTTTCCTTTTTTCTTTTCTTTTTGCTCTCTTTGTCTTCCTTTCTTACCCTTTTCCTTCTTTCATTTCTTTCATCTTCTTTCTTTTTGATTCTTCTTCATTTGCTTTTCTACCTTCTTTTGAATTCTGTAGGAAAGTAGGATCTGCTTTCCTGGTTACCCCTCAATTTTTGCTGGTGTTATTCTGTTTTCTGACTAGTCTGACTGGGATCCTGCTAATCAGGACCCCAGTCACTGTGCTCTCTCCCTAAATGTGACTATGGTAAGTACTTTGGTACCTTCCCAATTGGGGCTACTGGTGTACCCTTCTACGTCCCTAGTATATGGTACTAAGGTACCAAGGGAATAGGCCGACCAGGGGTCTCCCATGGGCTGCAGCACGAATTATGCCACCCATGAGAGACCACTCAAACTGTGACTATAGGCCTGCCATTGCAGCCTGTGTGAGCTGGTGCTAGCACCACTCTATCTGCCCTTAAAACCTATAAGTCACCTCTAAGGCAGGCCTTTCAATCCTGGAGGCAGGGTGCTAGGTTATAAGTGTGAGGAGGCCCTGCATGAGCAGGACACCTCCTGCAAACTCCGGAGTCGATTCTCCAGGCTTTGTAAGTGCTGTCAGCCATTTAATACATATAGTGGACATTAAGGCAATTACGAGATGTCTAACTATATATTGGCTGCACCAAAACCAGTCATGTTTGGTATCAAACATGTTGGAATCCTACCCCAACACCGATTCCAGGGTTGGATGTAGGATCTCATGTACTGGGGGCTCCCTGGGAGCCCCCCTTTATTCCCGGTACCAGCCTCCAGGGTCTAACACCTAGCTAGTGCTGCAGCCGACCACACACACGATTCTGCCCTCCCTTTGCGGAGCTCAAGCAGGGGAAGGTAGAACAATAGGTTTCCTGTCACAGGGAGGTGCAACCATCTCCCAGACAGGACTTAGTGTGTTGGGCTGGGGTGGGGGCGCTTTCGAGTGTCACCAGACTGCTTTGAAGGGCACATTTGGTGCCCTCCTTACATACTCCAGTTGGAACTAGTTCAGGGAGCCGTTGGCTCCCGCTGTGGTGCGAAACTGGACAAAGGACATGGGAGTATCCTCACCTCTGTCCAGCCCCTCCTCTGGGAGGGATCCCTGAATCGTCCCAACCCTTTCCCTATGGTACTTAAGGGCTTACTTGTGGGTGGCTCTTCAGATTCGTCATGGGACAAGATTCAGATCTGAAACCACTACTACTTCAACCATCTGGGCACCTTAGACTTTGTTGGACTTTGGAACCAAGACTGCATCAAGGAAGACTCCTTCTGCTCCTGGTCTCGTCATCCTGCCAGTCTTCTGCATTGTCTGTGCCTGTGCTTCATCCAGGTTCTTCATAAAGTCTGTGGGCATCAATGGCACCGGAGATAATCTCCCTTGGAGTGAAGGAGTCACTCCCCTGCATCTTCAGGCATCGCAACAAAGCTGACCGGTCTGCTGCTCCTGAGGTCCCACACACTCCAAAAGGCTCAGCAACACAGGTGGTAGTTCTGCAACTCCATCGAGGCCTGCACTGTCTTCTCAGCAAGTTTGAGGCTAGTATCCCTCGCTGGAACTGCTGGAACAGAACCCCTGTGCACCACATCAACTTGCCGTTGCCAAGCTTCTTGATTCTGTCCTCCAGAGATCTTCAGGCTACAAGAAGCTACAGCCTCCAGCATCTCTTGCTACCAAGATCTTTGTCCTCACTACATCCTCTGCACCGTGGGCCTGCATTTTTGTTGAGCTGCTTGAGATCCTCTTGCGACTCCAGTGCCCTCAGCCTGTGGGTCCTCTTGAAGGTCTTTTTTGGCTTCAGTGGGCTCCCCTGCTTGCTCAGGGCCTGCTCTGACTCTCCTACACTTGGTTAGTGCCTTGGACCTTGCTGGTCCTGACACTGCACCTTCATCGCTTAAAGCGTCTGTTGCTGCTGCCAAGGCTTGTTGGTGCTCCCGCCAGACACCGACCCCCTGGTTCTCGACTTCTGACGTTGGCCATTTCGTGAACGGCTCCTGGTCTTCCACAGCGTCGCCTGGTCCTCACAGCTTCAGCGACAAGGTCCCCATCAATTCTCCTGCATCTTCCGTCATCGGTGGTCATTGGTCTTCAGTGCCTCCTGGTCACTCCCGAGTGGCATAGACAATGTCCCCTCTGCTTGCAAGTACTCCTATTCAAGAATCCATCTTTGGATTCCACCGAACTCTTTCACCTGCTTCACCAGCCGCATTAACACTGAAGTCTTCCATTGTGGTCCTCGGCGGTTTCCGACGTCACTTCGCACCAATGCACCCTGCTTCCCTGGTGTAGATATCCTGGTTCCTGGGGTATTCATGAGTGAGGTAACTCTCTAACCTTCCATCTTCCACTGAGTTTCTTCAGGGTCCACTGGGAAGGTTCCTTCTTCTTCAAAACTGCATCCGCGACTTTCCCATTAACTTCTATTGGGTACACTGCTGTGTTTCCGCTCCTGGGTACTTATCTCAGGTCGTTCTTTGGGTCCCCTGCTGTTCTGAGTCTTCTGGTCCAAGTTTCGACTTCAGTCCCAGTTCGCATTCCGCTTCTTTAGTATATGGTTTGGTCTCCCCCTGGAGACCACTGTGTATTTGTGCCTTTTTACCTCTTTACTTTAGAAATATTGTGTGTATTGTGTTTATATCTCCGGGTAGGAGATATACCAATGTGTTAGTGAGTGTGTATAATAAATATTACTATTTTTATAACTACACTGCATGGTTCTTTTTTGTTTAACCTAAACTATACGATTAGTTCTGGTAAAACAAGCTGCTTTACACTCCTTCCGGACTAAGCCTGATGGCTGCTCTCCACAGCTACAGCTTAGAGAGCTTCCTATGGTTGTCTAAGAATACTAAAATTGCCATAAGGGTTGTCTAGATTAGTGCAAGATGCTGCACTTAAATAAGTGTGCACCATATACTAAGCCTGACTCCTACACCTCCTCTTCCTTCCTCCATCCTGTCTTTCTTTCTTTATTTCACCCTTTTTCTTCTTCCCTCCTCTCTCTTTTTTCTTACCCACTTTCTTTCTCTTCCTTTCTTTTCCATGCCTTCTCCCTTTTTCTTAGTTCCTTTGCCTTCTTTCTTCATCTCTTTCTTTTTGACTTTTTCTACTTTTTGTTCTTTCCTATTAAATTTGCATGTGCTTTTCAAAATGGATTGTAGATAATGGTCCTAGTTAAGAATACCTTCTATATGTTAAATACTAATGTTTTTATTTTTTTAATGGTGGACATCAACCAATGGACCTCAGGACAATTAGCCAGGTAGTTAAAGTGTTTCGGGCCCTGGCTCTCAAAATGAGAAGAGGTTCATTATATGTATTGCATGGCAATGAGGCCACAAGCCCAGAGGAGACACTCACCTCACAAAGGTGGTTTATAAACAAGAGTAAATGTGTAAAACTATTCCTTTTGGACCCCACATGTAACACTTTTAGTAATACAGCTATTATAAAACTACTGTATAGTCATTGGAGCAAAACTGGGGCACTCTAGTGGTGGTGTTTAAAATGTGCATCCTTTTTGAATCCTTAAGTTTGGTAGTAGCTTAGGAAGGTTTTCAATGATCAGAAGTAACTTTCAGTATAAGAATGATTGGGAACACCTGGGCCCGAGGCCTTCGGCAGGGAACAGATAACTTTCTAAAAATTACATTCCTTAATATTTATTTAAAATCCAGCTTCACCATTAGATTTGATTTTTAATAAATATTAAAATAATCGCTGAATCAAATTTCTAGCTGTTCCTTAACTGGAGATAGCACAATCAATATTCTATGGGCCAGTCAGGCTTCCTACAGTAAAACCAGCTTCTGAGTGCACATATTAACATTACATTTCTGCATGCCCTGCTTTTAAATACCATGCACCCTGTCTTGTGGGCTTGGAAGCCTACTTAGTGGGTGACATATTAATATTGAAAAGAAAGTTATTTGACCTGTCAAAGGGTTTATTTTGACAGGTCAAACTGCAGTTTTTACACTGCTCCAGTCAGGCTACAATGGTAGGCCGCAAGCTACCCTTGCTCTTTCACTGTAGTGGATGGCACAGTAGGTGCTGCAGTCTACTAGTGGTATTTAACTTCCAGGCCCTGGGTGCACTTTGTACCATATACTAGGAAATGATATGCAAGTTAAATATGCCAATTAAGAGTATCCCAATTCATCCATGTTAAAATGTGGAGCACAGGCCCTTTATGACTGCACAGATTTCTACAGCCAGCAAAAAGAAATAGATCAACAATCTACTGGTACACAATTTAAAAAACAACAGTTAAAGGGCAATTAGGTTATGAATCTAAGTCCACAGACTAATGATCCACACATCTCTAACTTTTTAACCCAGTTTAAACCCACCCTAAAATATTGTTCAAACTCTAATTTCTCAAACACTAGTAAATAGATTTACCCCAAGCTAAGCAAAGGCACTTCTCTAGGCAAAGTTTTACTTTCATGCTAAGTTTGGTATAATTCTGTTCAGATGTTTTTCTGCAGAGGAGATCAAAGAATCATATGGGAGCTTAAATAGGAAAAGCCCTAATTTTGACCCCTCTCACATCCTTCTCCTCCCGCTTGACACATATGCCTGAAACTTGCCATCCAAATCCTAATCAGTTAACCTTCGAAAAAAGAATTTAGATTCATCGAATAGCTATTAGGAAAAACAAACAATGCCTTTCCTCAGTGGATTCTTTGACCTAAGCATAACTATAGAGTTCCTATTGCCAACTCTGTAATATAAATGCAAATATTTTTTCAGACCTGTGCTACCTGGAGATAATCATGTCAATCTGTCACATCTGATCTGTTGAATATATTCTGTGTTTTTCTGACTTCCATGCATTACTCGTAAGAGTTTGGTCTGTCATAATCCATGGTCTGAACCACATGAGAAGAACTGATGTATTATTGAGTGGCGATGATGTAAGAGCAAGATCTAGGACTCAGTGACAGCTTTCACCTTACAAGCTTTGGCTATAAGTGAAAGACAGCCTGCATTTGTAAAGAAATCATGTCTGCCAGATTGTAATGGGCTCTACTAGCAAGAGTCTGCTGCTTCCATTTGATCTATAAACCATGCATAATACCAATTCCCTGCCTGCCTTCCCTGCCCTCGTTTTTAAAATCCTAACTTATGGTGAAGTCGGATTTTAAATTACAATTCTGAAAGTGCCACTTTTAGAAAGTTTGCAACAACAGGGTACCTCTCAGACCACAGATCGATGATTATTTCATCAGTGGAGTACTGCAAAAGTTATCTCCACATATGTACACTTAATGAACTGCATTTATTTATAAAATCTTGAAGCAAAGGTGGTTAGCGTTTTCCCTTTCTAACATTGATATGTAAAGCTCATAAAATCATTTACTCAAACAGCAGATGAGTTGCCTGTATCAGACATTTATCTTATGAATGAAGCATCTACATAGAACAATAACATACAACATTACATTTAAACCAAAGACGGTACATTAATCAAGACAAAACACCAATGAATCACTAACAAAACTATTTATATATACATTCTATGAAAGGGTCATGCTTAACTTTATATACAGGAAAACATCACAAAAGGGGGAACATACTATACAATAGATATACCCTATTGGCCTGCTGTGCCACTTATTCGATATAATAAATCATATGTGTCCCAATTTTGCTTAGAATCGGGACCTATTATTGGTATTCTCGATTTTACACTACTGAGGGGTCCAAAGTGAGGTCAGAGGAAGGATGTAAATGTTCTTCACTCAGTCATATAGGTTGGGCTTGTATATTCAGTGCTTTTACGCAGTGAATTTCAGCATGGTGACTCTTGGCCTCAGAAGATATGTGCCGACGCGTTTCGACCTTCGTAGTTGGACCGGGGACAGAATTTCGATTGAAGGTCTTCCTCAGGGCTGGGGAGATGTATCTCATGGGCGATGTTCTCCAGGGATCTTCTTTTTCTTTTTCGTCTCCGCTACAGGCAAGGCCGTCAGTTCCTGTAAATGGATCGTGCATGAGATACATCTCCTCCTTCTTTGTATTTGAAAAAAAGGGACAAAGACATTAAGGATTTCACACAAGGGAAGCTACTTGATTTCCGATCTCCTTCACGGACCCAGTTCCGTTCAAGATGCAGTTCCAAGATACATGATTAGGAACCCCAAGTGTCCTCCATAAGCCCCCAGCCCTGAGGAAGACCTTCAATCGAAATTTTGAGTCAAGAACATTTACATCCTTCCTCTGACCTCACTTAGGACCCCTCAGTAGTGTAAAATCGAGAATACCAATAATAGGTCCCGATTCTAAGCAAAATTCGGACACGAATGATTTATTATATTGAATAAGTGGCACAGCAGGCCAATAGGGTATATCTATTGTATAGTATGTTCCCCCTTTTGTGATGTTTTCCTGTATATAAAGTTAAGCATGTCCCTTTCATAGAATGTATATATAAATAGTTTTGTTAGTGATTCATTGGTGTTTTGTCTTGATTAATGTACCGTCTTTGGTTTAAATGTAACGTTGTATGTTATTGTTCCATGTAGATGCTTCGTTCATAAGATAAATGTCTGATACAGGCAACTCATCTACTGTTTGAGTAAATGATTTTATGAGCTTTACATATCAATGTTAGAAAGGAAAACGCTAACCACCTTTGCTTCAAGATATTATAAATAAATGCAGTTCATTAGGTGTACATATGTGGAGATAACTTTTGCAGTACTCCACTGATGAAATAATCATCGATCTGTGGTCTGAGAGGTACCCTGTTGTTGCAATGTATTTATGATTCCAGCCTCTCAAGTCCTAAATTGAATCACTCCCCTATGAGACTTTTAGAAAGTTGGCATTTTCTGGCCTCAGCCATTTGGTGCCTGCAGCCAGTCTCTGGATCACATGACTGGGTGTAGGTGACAGCCACACACAATGAAAAGCTTAGGTGGGACTGGATGGGCCATCACTGGCAGGATGGGAGGGAGAGCTGGACCTACCCCTACTTACACTTGAATAGGCTGTGTCCTGCCTCCACATAAAGGGCTGCATACCCGCTGTAGTTAGTCTGGAGCCAGTGCCAGGAAGGCAGGGTATCTGTGCACTTCAAAGGCATGCCTCTAGATGCTTCTCCCTACTTCAATGGCTTAACTGTGTACAAAAAAAGGACCTCAGATATCAACTCTTCAGTACACTTCTGGACTGCTGGTCTGCTACAAGGACAGCCACTCTGCTGGACTGCTGCTCTAAAGGAACGTCTGCCCTGCTGTGCTGACCTGCTGCCCTCTTGACTGGGGAAGAAGAACTGGACCTACAACTTCATCTTGAACCCAGGACCCCAGAGTGACTCAAAGGGATAGTTTGCTGGCCTCCTTGTCTGAGCCTCAGGGATATAAAAGACTCCCCAACCAGAATCTGGACCCAGTTGCAGTGAGTTCCTGACCCCCAAGTGGTGCCTCTCAGGTCCTGGGCCCTTGGTGTAGCCCACGGCATCTTTAAATCGAGCTTTTGGGATCTTCATGACCACAAACTGGCACGTTCACACTGGAACATCACCGCTTTCACTGACGTTCAGCACGAGCCGCCGCCAGCTCGTCTGTTCACACAGCAAGCATCAATTGCCTGTGGAGGACCGCCACCACAAAGCTCCATCCCGCTCATCTGCGACACCTCGCCTGCTCTTCATACCACGCTGACTACCACCTGCGGCACTTTCCTTGCTCATTGCGACCCTCTCCAACATGAACGGGACTCTTGACACAAAAATTGAGAAGGTAAATCATCAGCGGGACTAATCTGGGACTGCATCTGACCCACGGTCCATCCCGGTTGGCCTGAACGTTTGACATTGACCCGGCCCAGCGTGACCGGATACCAGCTGTTACCGCTTTGTGCTTTTAGGCACTATTTTGCAGTTTGTTCTTTAAAAATTCATAACTCCAATTCTACTGATTGGATTTCTGTTTTTTGGTCCTGTTTTATTTCTTAAACATTTTGCTCTATTTTTCTATCCTTCTGTGGGTGTTTTCACTACTTTACTGTTTGAAGTGTTGCACAAATACTTTACATATTTCATAAAAGTTAAGCCTGACTGCTCTGTGCCAAGCTACCATTGGGTTTGAGCACAGGTTAATTTGGGGTATGTTTGTGCCTTTCCCTGATTAGGATTGTCATTGCTTTTTGACCAGGGTACACATCCCAGTCATCCAGTAACCCAATTTCCAACACTATTTGATCGAGTGAGTGTGAAGTGGTGGGTAAATGTAATAGAATTCCAGTAGAATGAAGGTAGGTGGGTAGATGGGTGAGGGCAGGTGGAATAAGCGTAAGCCACTCATCATTTACAAGGAAAAGCTTTACAAATGACTGCACATATCAATGAATAGTATGTGTCGCACGATGGGCCACACTGTTTTGGGAAATCAAACCTTCCATCTTCATGACAGGAGTATTAGAGTACATATTTTCCAATTTTGAAAGCTTTTTATAATGCAAGCACATTTTATGACTGAGCGCAACTAATTGGAATGTACATTTGTCTGCTTAGCCAGATAATCAAAATGCAGTGACCTCCACTTACTGCTCATTCAAGCTAGGTTTTCTGTGAAGTACCACAGACGTGGAGGTGTAGGGATATACTACCAGTGTGGGCATACTAGACAAAATGCCACAGGAAAAAGGACATAAAACTAATTAGCATAGGAAAAAGGGTTTTGAGAAAAGACCACTGCCTGGCAGTGCAGAGAAGATTTACCACTGGCACAGGGGTGCTTGGAAAATTTGCCAAATTGCCATGCCCTTGTCCTCGTGGACTTTTGGCGTTACTCAGATCTAAAACTGCAGTCGGTCTAGGATGCTTTGCTTACCTTTCATACTTCTGAAAATGATTCAGCAGCATTATCTCAGATTCCAGCTATTCAAAACCCACATTAGACTGTGGATGTGCACCATCATGACAGGTGTGGGTGATGTAGAACAAAAGATCGGCACCTCCTTTTCTCCTTTCTTCAGCTCATTTGCCTTGTTTATACCATTATACATTGTGACGTAGTCACACGTGAATGAGAAAGTGGTGGATCCCCATTGCTCCTGCAATGACAATGATGGTACCATGCAGGTGAGATCATACTCTCTCCTGGCACAAAGGAAAGTGAGCTCAGGGACAATTAACCACTTGCATCTACAGAGAAAGTTACCAGAAGCAAGAAGGTATTGGTAAAATTAAGAGCAGGCCTTGGAGTAGTGGTAATACTAATTACAGGCGAGTCCCAGAAGCATCTAGCACAAAAGCACCTCTCCACATTTGTCTGATGCCATGCCAGTGAAGGCTCCTCCTCAGGGACTTATGCTGTATGTGGCAGTATCCGAGCCCTCGAGGGTTCGAACACCTTGATCAACCTACTGTAAGAGGAGATGTTCATGCTTGGTGTGTGGTGGTGCACAGGCTTTCATTTACATCAAACACTCAAAATTTGTTTTGAAGAATGCCTGCAATTGGTAAAACCACTGGCAATCACCTGGAATAGCATTCCCATCCATTATATGTCACCCATTAATAAGAGCCCGCATTATACAAATACTGACCCAGATCCTCAGGGGAATAGTCCATCCGGAACTGCCATGCAGGCCCCCTCAAGTGTGAAATGGGCTGTTCCAATAAAGGGCAGGATCAGCACTTATTTGCATAAGGAAGACCTCTGTCTAGAGTGGCACAGTGGGTGAAAAACAACGTGCTGGAATGCTACAGAGAATGATTGCCATTGGTTTAGACTATTTGTAAGCTTTCCTACCAGTGGTGTAGCTAGCCTTGTGGCCGCCCGTGGCGGTCCTTGCTTTTGCCGCCCTGCGGCAGCCCCATTGAAGAGCATGGGCCAGGGGGGGATGCTGGTGAGATTCTAAGGCGTTTGCTGCCCCGCGACAGCCGACATTTAGAGCGCGTGGGGGGTTCTATTGAGACCCCGAGACGACGGCAGGTACGAGCGGGAGGAGGCTGCCGCCCCGGCCAGACCGCACCCCCGCCCGCCCCCCTTGCTACGCCACTGTTTCCTACCATCACCTTGTGTGTTTTTGATATTTCATTTATATTCACAGGGTTCGAGGCACCGTGCAGACCATGCAATCCCTTCCTATTCCCAAGGTCGCTCCCACTGGAACCTGTGATTTGTCCTACAGTCTAATGTTAGTGGAGCCAAATCTATGGTGTTCTACTGCGTTAGACAGAATATTATTTCTGGTGGAATTCACAGTGTTGTGTTTTATACCTGTAATGTACACAACACGTGGAACCCTATGTGGAACTATGCCAAGTAGTTTTTGACAATTGTATGCCATTTGTTACGGAGAAAATCACACTCAGTGATAGGTGTTTTGCATGCTCTCAATACGTGAAGGTCCCAAAATGGCAGCAATCTAGAATGATAACATTTTAAAATTTGTGGGAGACCATCCAAAAAGGTGAATTTTGCAATAGGAAAATAATGAAGGATTAGAAAAGAGTAAGGACCGGCACACGCATAAAGATAACGGTAAAGGCAAAAACAAAAATGAGCGCAGTAAATATTTCATGAATGAAAATCAGTCCGAGACAGAATAATTTATACTAAAAATTCAAATTATGGTATAATAATAAAAAAACTTTTAGTTTCACCGATTACTTTTGAATAACTAATTCACAAAAAAATAGAGGTCAAAAATCACAGGACTACATCCATGCAAAAATAAACAAATGATAAGCTAGAAATCGTTCTTCACAAAAAAAAGTATTTATGGATTTCTAAAATATATTGCATCCCGCTTTTTCAAAAGATTCGAATGAGCATTAAATAGATACACAATAACATACTTTCCAATTTGGCTACATATTCAAACAAAGAACAAATAAAAGATAAGGTTAGCACAAGTACAGGCTGAGCAAACCCGAACAATAAACTAAAATGAAATGCAGACAGCAACGCTGGTGTGTATATGTTTAGGAACAGGAAAATTAAAACTATTCAAATTCAAGTATATATGGTTACCAGAAGTAAACTGGTACTTACATTAATTTGCTAGTATAGCTTTTTATTTAGAATTCTAACCTATTATCAAACTTTCAAATTATGCATATTTCCTTGTCAGAGCCCGATTGGGCTACTAAATATGCTTAAAAGGCCTACCAATGGTACGTTTATCACTGTCTTTGTCAGTATTCACACTGGGCAAGCACATAGCGTGGAACTGAAGATCACAGAATGGAAAATAAGATAAGATAGGAAAGAGAGAAGGGGAATCTAAAGTCTCGAACTCAAAATCAGACACAATAGAAAAACAAGCATTGGCATAGCCAATAGGTCTCGCATTTGGGGCCTTATAAGTGTTTCGGCAGAGCTATTGACTTTGCCAATGTGTTTAAGCTGTGCTGTAGAGAAGTGTGGCTGCTGTGCAGCATGCTGAAAAGTTGTAATAAAAAAGTGCCAGAAGCATTTTTGTTACCTTATATATGACCGAGAAGGCATTATGTCCAACAGAACGACCATATTAAAAAATGTAGTTTGTGAGAGAGTGTCTGTGAGAGTGTGTCTGTGAGAGTGTGTTTGTGAGAGTCTGTGAGTGTCTGTGAGTGTCTGTGAGAGAGTGTCTGTGTGAGAGTGTCTGTGAGAGCGTGTCTGTGAGAGTCTGTGAGAGAGTGTCTGTGAGAGAGTGTCTGTGAGAGAGTGTCTGTGAGAGAGTGTCTGTGAGAGTCTGTGAGAGAGTGTCTGTGAGAGTCTGTGAGAGAGTGTCTGTGAGAGTCTGTGAGAGAGTATCTGTGAGAGTCTGTGAGAGAGTGTCTGTGAGTCAGAGAGTGTGAGAGTCTGTGAGAGAGTGTCTGAGTCTGAGAGTGTCTGTGAGAGAGTGTCTGTGAGAGAGTCTGTGAGAGAGAGTCTGTGAGAGAGAGTCTGTGAGAGAGAGTCTGTGAGAGAGTCTGTGAGAGAGAGTCTGTGAGAGAGTCTGTGAGAGAGAGTCTGTGAGAGAGTCTGTGAGAGAGAGTCTGTGAGAGAGAGTCTGTGAGAGAGTGTCTGTGAGAGAGTGCCTGTGAGAGAGTGTCTGTGAGAGAGTGTCTGTGAGAGAGTGTGTGTGAGTGTCTATGAGAGTGTAGGAGTGTCTGCGAGAGAGTGTCTGCGAGAGAGTGTCTGTGAGAGAGTGTCTGTGAGAGTGTGAGAGAGTGTCTGTGAGAGAGTGTCTGTGAGAGAGTGTCTGTGAGAGAGTGTCTTTGAGAGTGTCTGTGAGAGTGTCTGTGAGAGTCTGCGAGAGAGTGTCTGCGAGAGAGTGTCTGCGAGAGAGTGTCTGCGAGAGAGTGTCTGTGTTGGGGGTGATGTTTGTTGTTTCAATATTATCTCATTTACTTTCCCCCTACTGTGAGGGCAATACCTATTACACTTATTTATCTAGGTATTTTAAATTGCACAAACCTAGCTCCAAGAATAGGCAGAGGGGTTTTACAGAGAAAATTCCTAGTGCAGCAGAGAACCAGAAACAAAAAATGTGGTATAAAGGATATTATTGTGCGAATGGGGTGGGGGTAAAAAATAATGTAACGCGGATATATATTTAGAGCAGTATTGGACAGTTACCCTTTTTTGCCATACATATGTACATCGTATACATATTTACAATATGAGGCACGGGGAGATACAGTGATTTGCCCAGAATCACCCAATTTTAGTTACTCTCTGAAGCTGGGACTAGAATGCTGGTTTTCAAGGTGGAAGGTAATAAATGGAACCACTTGAACAAACGTCACTCCTCTCAGAGGGATGCTTGACTTTACACATCTATACAAAGTATGGGGCTTATTTAGAAGCTCCTTGTGCAGCTGGTGCATCACTTTTTCCCATATTAAAAGTGATGCACCGGTGCGCAAGGAGCTTGTAAATAAGCCCCATTATTCTTCATCAGGGCTATGGGCACCTTTACTGTTACAATCGAAACATATAACATCACCTCCGGAGACTGAGAGAATACTTACATCAAATTAGCAAACATAATGAATCTCTTTGCCAGCCATGCATACCAAAACGGTTCTGAAATGTGCATCTCCCTGTGAGCTGTGGACAATCATTTCCCTCAGGGATATACTTTGAGTTAAAATGAACACTACACTACTCACTTCCTTTCATTCGTCACTGTCCTGCCCATAACTGGCGAAGCAGCCTTCATCAGGACCCTTTTGGAGCATAAGTGAATCCTGGAGCTGTATGAATCACTAAGGATTCATTGTGTACCTCTCACTAATAATATGAAGGCCCGCCATTTAAAAAAATATATATTTGGGGGGATGGGCGTGAGCGGGGCCCCACTCGCAGACCCAATTTGGTCCCCGGCGACCCATATCCCCTGGGACCAACTTTAGTTACCAGAGATAACCATAAATGGTGAATTCCAGCGGTTTTATGAGTTGAAAACTCGTTGGCATTGAAATTATCCCCTAACTGACATGCATAGGAGAATGTCAGCTACACATATGCATGGCAGCTACCTCTATAGGTGGTGCTCACCACAAAGTGCTTCAACAGCTCATCAGGGACAGTAAGCGCTATATAAATATAATTTACCATTACAATACTGTTTGCTACAAGACGACTTAGAGGCTCGGCGTGAAACATGCACGCTGACAAGACGACACGCACGTGCCCACATTCAGACACACAGGCACAACCCCAGGAATATAGAGATACAGACAAACAGACGCAAAGATACACATGAAGACACAAATATTCACACACAAACAGACGTGCACACTCTGAGACGTGCTCCCGCAGGCACTCAGTTACAGGAGTGCTCACACAACAGACAGGCACAGACAGAGGCATGGACACAGATACTGGCACGCACGGGACCACGTATAGATAGACTAGTGCAGCTGCACACACACGTGCACCCGCAGATGCACAGTTACACGCACGTATGGGCACAGACACTGGCACGCGGGGAGAGACTGGTACAACCACACGCACACATTCAGACATACATGTGCAGAGGCCCGTGTACACGCAGGTACATGTAAATACAGACGCATACATGCGGTGGGACATCTTAGGACCTAACTCTGTTAACACTCCCGGCTCACCCCCTCCTCACATCCCGCAGCACAGCCGCCCCCGGGGTCCCTCTGAGGCTGAAAGATGCGCAGGTCAGGGGCAGCGAGTGTCGGAGTCCGCTGGATATCCCGAATGGGACCGAGCATCGAGCGCTGCATGCTACAGTCAGTCTTCTAAATGCCTGTCTGCCCACAGAGAACGAGACTGCGCAGCGCGATGTGTGCTCCTGGGAGCATAGAGACTACCAGGTGGAGGTGGTTGGGTGCCAGGGTGCACTGCGCTGCGCTGCGCTATCCAACACCGTCCATATAACTTGTAATTATATTACGCACACACCCAGAGTGAGTTATACTATACCAACTGTCCGTAATAAATAAATAAAGATGTATGTGTGAATGTGTGTTCGTGAATATACTAAATGTATATATTAACTTTAAATACATTTGGGAATATATATATATATATATATATATATATATATATATATATATATATATATTTCTGTATTAAGCATAGATATATGTGTGTTTATAATGTATTTATGTACAATATGCAAAATATATATTTTATATATACATATGTATGCACACACAAACACGTTTTTTTTACTAAATGCAAACTAAAGTATATACATGTAAATAATTCGGATAGTGTGTACTTGAGTCCGTGTGTCCGAGAGCATTGCTCATTTGTTTAGCTTTTTCTAAAATCGTTAAAAGCCTGTAGCTAATTTTAAGACACCGCTGTCACTATCATATTGTTTTTAAGTCAGCTGGTATGCAGAATATATATATAGGAAACAGCAATAAAGATTTGATTTGCCTGCATTTTTGGTGGTTCGCGAGTCCTTTGTGGCGGAAGGAGCGTTGGGAACGCAACGAGCAGATGAGGGACTTCTGGTGATATATATATGTACATACACACATCCATATATACACACACATATATATATATATATATATATATATATATATATGTATATATATATATATATATATTTGTGCGTGTGGGTAATGCACAAACAGAATAAAATATGTATTAAAATTGAAGCTCATTGCGCCCACACAGCTGGTAATAGCCGCACCCCTCATTGCAGACAAGATCGGGGTCTGCGGGTTCCCGAATGTCCGCCGGAACATCCAGACTGGTGGCTTCAGCGGCTCCAGACAGAGCCCGAATAGCGCCCTGATCTGGCGCCGGCGCTACAAGGGCCAGGGGGTGCGCAGATATTCGTGCTGGGAGAGACTCTTTTAACAGCCTTAAAAGAAGGTCGGGAACCAGCGGCGATGTTCCTTTGACAAGAAGGTAAAAGGGCAGGGCGTGCGCACGTCTGTCCCCCATACCCCCCCAAACGAGCCCCCCAAAATTTGAGCATTTATCATATAGTGATTGCCTACCTCGTCTAAATTCAGAATGAAATGCTAACTGGTTTATTTTGTTAATTATTTTTTTTTAGAAGGAAAGCAAATAGGAGCGGCATTGTCCGGTTATTAGTGCGCGTTTTGAAGCGTGCGCACAGACGGGGAGGGAGCCCAGCCGTGCGCGTGCACATCTCCTGTCCTCCGGATGCTGTCTCTTCCAACGCGTGGTATGTGTAGCAGCGTTTTGTTTCTTGGTAGCGGACGGTGTTAAACATACAGCAGCCGCGATAGCAAAGTTTGGCTTTCAGTAGCTTTGACAAGGAGCCTAATGGAGGGAGAAAAGGAGGGAGTGAGGGGGAAGAAGGAAAGCAAATAGGAGCGGCATTTTATTAAAGCCAAAGCGCATATGTCCTGTCATTAGTGCACGCAGTGAAGCGTGCGCACAGACAGGAAGGGAGCCCAGCCGTACGCGTGCACATCTCTTGTCCTCCGGACTCATTTAAAGCGCTCTGATAGCTTTGGTTCTAGTTCGCTCTATATACAACTACAACAAGCACGCCTCAGCAGGGGGGACGAGGGGGGCTGCGCGATTCCCTTGAGAGAGCGATAATTGCTACCATATGGTGGCGCTCGCTCCCGCAAGTGAATCGCCAGACGTGCATGCGTTGCCATTGAAGGCAATGGAACGCGTGCACGTTTTTGGCTGAAAAGCCATGGCGATAGCAAAAGGTCTTTTTGCCTATGCGTAGGCGAAACCTAACAAGTGAAGAAAAAGGTGTAAATGAATAATAAAACAATGCAAAAAGATGTGAAACAAGCAAAACTTACTAAAGTAGAACTAGGATAGCTGAATCACTCTGGACCTGAATACTGACTAAAGAGACAACATTCAGTACTATTGGATACAATGCACCTTTAAATGAAAAGTATATCTCTCACCCTTTTAATACAACGGGTGCTCAGAGATCCAGCGTGGAAAAATACAACTTGTGCCATCTAAAATCCTAGAGATGTACTCTTTGTTTTGTTAGAAAAATATCAGACTCTGCAGTTTGAGAAAAAATAGAAGATATAAACATGATAATGTGCCTATATTACCAGGCTGGTATAGTAACACGGAGAGCAGAAAAGGGCTAGTGGATGTAGAGAATAATTCTGTGGCCTGGTCAAATAACTGTTATATCTTTACGTACAGCTTATACATTCTGTCATGCAGAAGAAGGAACTGACTGAAATGAACAACTTGAGAAGAGAAAATGCGGCTGAAATGTCAAGTAAAAAGTAGAATTAATTTCACAAAGCCATTAGAAAGAAAAGAGTACATTTCCCTTACTAAAATGCAACCCAAAAGAGGCACACATTGAGGGGCATATTTACTAAGATATCACACAGAGCAGCAAGTCACCTTGCTGTGCTGTGCTGCGTGATAGGGAAAGGAAGGAATGCACTGTACTTAATAATTTACGGCGCATTCCTGTCATTTCCCAGCACTGGCGCACAATGTGCTGCCATGCGCTGATGCAGGCACCCTTGCACCAAGTGTGTCTGCATTGTAAGCAGGATTGTTTTTGTGCGGGTTGGACATTTTCCTGCACAGAAACCATCCCCTGAGGCATTTCCCTCTGTCTATGTGTGCTGCTGAATGCAGCACACAGAGAAAGAGGAACTAATGAAAAGAAATACAGATATTTCTCATTGCTACACCTCACCTGGGAAGGCGTAGCATTCTGAAGCATTCCCAGGTTTACCAGTATTGGTAAATCTGGGAATGCTTCTGAATTAATGGGTGGATGCATGGGAACACCCACGCTCCACCCATGGAATGCCTTCCCAGTGCAGATTAACGCAATGCAGCAATTTGCACTGCGTTGAGTTACTCTGGAATTATCAAGCCACTGAGCTCCACGCACGGTGGCCTTGCATGGCTTGATAAATTGAACATCGTTTTTGCGTCACCCTTGCGCCCCCTTCAATGGCACAAGGGCGATGCAAAACCTACACAAATATCCCCCATGAGGTGGAGAATACACTAAGAGGCACCAAGTTAATGATGTATTTCCTGAGAGGGTAGAGGAGTGTCAAATTGCAACACAAAGTCTGATAAATTGGGGTAGGAGAGTGGTCAGTGTGTAGTATTATTTCTCAATTGAGTTGAATGTGTCACAGGCTAGACCATGCCTTTGGAGGGTCCTGTGTGCATGGCATATATTCTATGGCACCCAGCATAGGGTGACCAGAGCAGATGATGCTACTTCTGCTAGCATTGTGGTCAAAGCAATAGACAGAGATCTTGCGACAATGCAGAGTATCAGGTAAATTGGAACTTTCTGTACGGCGCACGTCTGCTGCCGTTGAAAGAGGAGGTGTTGTGTTTGGGGGAATAGCAGCACACTTACTCGTGAGAAACCCTCACTAATGTCTTGGATTGGTGTCAGAGTGGAGGCGCCGACTATGTAGTTTTTGACATCATGAAGGAGGGTAGTAAGTGGATGCTTGTTTGGGACAAGTCTAGAGACATTGACGAAAGTCTACCCTAGGCCTCCTGGTTAATTTGGATAAGTTGGACTATCTCCAAGGACACTGGAAAGATACATGAGACTGAGGATGTTCAAGGATATACCATGTCCTGAAGTCATGGAAGTCAAAACGTCGCCTGCCTGGCATGTGTCCAATTGCAATGTTAAAATTTGAAAATAGGTGAAATTTAAATTACACTAGCGTGCTGTGCGTCATTTTGGGAATTTCACATTTACACTTGCATGCAAAATACCTGGGGCCGATTCACAGAACTAATCTGAGATAAAATCCTAAACGTAATACTTTTGGTATTCACAGAAGGCATTCAGTAGTAGTAAAGTTAGTTCTGTGAATCGGCCCCCCTGACATTACACCATTAAACAGCTTTGTGTAGTTACACACCATTTGCCAATGGTGCATAACTATCAGCCACCAAACCTTGAGCATTGCTGGTCATGGTGCTTTTGTTTATTTGCGCTATTTTTTTAGTGTCAAATGCATCCCTCTATCACAAATTGGCACAAGGACGCATTTTGCAGTAAAATATAGTGCAAAATGACCGATTTGCATTTAATGTAATTAAGCAGAATTTTGCCTCAGTTTTGCCAACATTTTGTGTAATTACGCAACGCATAGAAACTCCACATACTGATAACATCACAGTTTCAACATCACTGTTGTAATTTTTCTACAGTAACAGAACTCAGCATGCTTAAACTAGAATGGCACATGCCAGCCTTTGCCCTCAAATGCAATGCGATGCTGTGGTATCCTGTGTGTCCCATTCCCTGCATGTCTGAATGTTGAGAGTGAATGATGTAATAGAACATTGGAGTGTGTTGTGGAACGGTAGCTAGGAGACAGACACATTTGGAGGTGGAATGGAGTCCTGACAGGGCCTACCTGCTGTTGCTGTAGCCTAAGGGCCTAATTTGTAATAAAGAACCTACCTCCTACCTGAATGACTCCAGATCCTTGTATGATCACCCTGCCCTGTAACATTAAGAGGTGGCCAGATTTTTAAACTCTAAAATGCCAACAATTTTGGCTAAAGAAAAAGTCACAATATGGCTGTTTCAGTGACTTGCCTAATATCCAGTGCTGCAGCGGAAAACGTGGTAAAATTATTGATCAAAGGCTTACTCTCATTTATTCCTCTAAATGTACTGGGCCTTTTACGGTTAGACATACTGCAGCGTTACCATTTACCACAGAGGCAATGGTTCTCTAATAAATCTTTCGCTGCCGATAAGGGGGGTGGAAATTAGGGTAACCAAACACTACGTTAGCTGTCCAATGAGGACCATTAATTGACGGCCAACTCACAAATGTGAGATCAGAATTAGGTACACCACTCTCAGGACCATACTATAGAAATAAAGAATAGCAACAGAAAGACCCAACCTCCTAAAGAAGTTAAGTAAAGTTAGAATTATGCAGACCAATAGTTCTGCAACCGCAACACAAAACAAAAGCAGTAATACTTTATGTTCTGTCAGAGCTCACTGATTCTCCCTACAATGCATTTAAATCATCAGAATAAGAGCACAGTTTAAACGGAAATGCAAAAGGACTCAATAATAGACTCAGATAGAGATTTGATTAATTTAGCTATTGTATTAAAGATTCATAGTTCGTTGCTACAAACACTTACTTAAGAAGTTCAGTTAAAAATATCACAGCTTTTATAATAATGCCAAACATTTAAATAGCCTTTCTCGAATAGATTTTGATCAGAATCAGCTACAGAGTTACAGAGTCCTGCCACCATTAAGGCAGAAGGATAGTTGTTGTTTAACAGCTCAAAATCCTAAAGGAAAATAGAAATGGGTTGGGGTTTAGAGTTCATTAGGGGCGAGTCCATTAGCATAAGCAAAGAAATAAAGAAAATGGAAAAAATGGGAATGGTTTGGCAAAGAAGGATTAGTCCATAGTCCATCAGCTACTGACTGCAGTATTTAGCAATTTAGCAAGGCAATCTGAGTAAAATGTTCTCAAAGAACATCAAAATAGATCAGCATGGCGTTCTGGTCCCAAAGCAAGAAAAATCTGAATGGCATATGGCGTGGCCCCTCCTTTGGAGTTTCTTGTATAAGGTTTTTTAACATCGTCCCAGTGAGATGGCATCACACCACCATCAAAAGACTATCATATGTTTGAGTTCAAATATAGTCATTTAAGATGCTTGAAACATTGAGAAGCTTTCCCATGCTAGTCATGGGAAACAATAGATTTGAAAGTCCACACAAACCTAATATTGGTGGAAAGGGAAACAAAGTAACAATCTAGAGCAACAGCTGAACTCCCATTCCCACAGGAATAATTCTCTGTGAACATTGAAGAAACATTTAGGAATGTCAAAATCGGTACATGTACAGGACAAATAAGCAACATTTCACTAGTCATAAATGGGACGTTCTATTAAGTTAGGGAAAAGGTCCATATTAGAGAAAAAGCATTTTGAAAAGGCATTTAACTTGGAATCGCAAGTATAAATGAAATAAGCTCTAACCCAACATCAAATGTAATGAAATTAAATCAATTCAATAAAAGAATTATAGAACTTTCACAAATCATTATTACATGTAAATAGCTTACATTAGAAATTCCCTACTACCACATTTCTTCACAACATTCATACAAGTGAATATTTTTCTAAATTAATTCTACAAAAATCGCTTGCAGTTTTTCATAAACTCTAGAGTCTCTAGTATTACAGTTCAAAGTTTAAGGCTTGCAGTTCATTTCTAAACATTTTCCACCGACTTTTCTAAATGGTGCACTCTAGCAAAATGGGCATTTGAAACACTAGGCCACTCTATTAATAAGACACCAATTCATCGAGGTACATTAATAAGCAACATGTGCATAAGAAAATTCTCATTAGTACAACTCGTTAATATGTATTAGCATTACTTTAGATGTCTGTTTTCTTAATCTCACATTTTAAAGCACGCTTTTACGGTGCTTCTGCTATACTTGTCTCAGTTTCATGTGTCACTGTCTCTAAAGTGTGCAATGTGCACTTTCAGCTTTTCATGTTTTAAATTTGCAAATTTGTCGTGTATTATGATCTTTAAAATCATGCTACATCACCAGTTGTTCTTAGTGGTTCAATTGCAAACATTTAAGGCACTTCCAGAATGGAAGGTAGAGATTGTGTTCAATGGATCATTTCTTGATCTTTTCACTGAACACTTTTTTAAAAGCCATATGCCTGTTTTTGAGCTAGAAGTCATGCTCATAACTAATCCATGTCTTCTATTCGACCACAGCTCAAAAGACCCTCTTTTGTTTAGATAAAAAGATCTTATTGGAATCTGATAGCGCTACAAACCAACCTATTTCCAAGCTGCCATATCTCTCTAGAGTAATGAAATGAGCGGTCTACAATTAACTGTAAGAATCTTTAGAGCCCAACAATACATTGCATCCCATGCAAGCCGGAATTAAAACAAACTGTTGCATTAAGGCAGTAGTGGTGACAACTCTGTGAGAGCTGAAACACCAGGCGACACTGGCTATGCATGGGTGTTAGTTGTACTAGATCTTTACAAAGTCTTTGACACCTTAGACCACCACAATTTATTTATACGTTTAGGTGGTTTCAGTGTTTAGGGCACAGTCTTGACATGGTTCAAAGCCGTCTGAACCAAAGAACCCAAAATGTAGCCAACTCCAGCTCCATGTCTCTTTTTCAATATCCAGCATCCCACCAGGCTGGAAATTTATCTTGGTTGCTTTTCAACCTATATGCTCTCCAACTTGTGCACCTGATTAAGTCGTTCAAGCTCATATATGTTTATGCATGCCAACAATAGTAGTGATTGGGGAGAATAATGAGTCGATCCTCCCATACAAACTCGGTCCTGGTAACAGGTATCTAGCCTCTTTTTTGGGACATGCTTAAAATTTTGTAAAGAACTTTTGACAGAAAATTATTTGCAATTAAAATTTGTATGAACGTTTAGCACTGTTAACAGTAGTTGTCTTTACTGTTGTTACAAGTTGAAAAAAAGATCTTGCATGTTTCCTTTGCTTACTCATCAATTAACAAATCAAGTATAAAGAACTTTGCCTTGTTCACAGAGCATTGCATTCTAGGTCAGGCCAGGGATCTAGCCAATGGGGGTGGGATTTGCTGGCAGGGCCTGGCACCCCCATATTAGTGCTTGGCCCTTCTTAAATCTAATAAGCAGAAGGCAGGACTGGCAGGTCAAGAGATTGCTTTAAAATCAAAAGTTATCTCATGTTAACACTCCATCTCCTCTGATTACATTCAGCATGTAAGCTAAAATAAAATTAAAGACCTGCTCTGCATTGTCAAACAAACTCCAAACCATTTCTTCAATTTTCAGATGATCAGTGAAAGTGCTCCTGTGTGGTCATTTACAAAAATGAGGGTGATGTGGGGGGTAATCATAATGCCTCATGAGTCACTGTACTCTATGCATAAGTGAAATGCATACTTTACTTGTCAGCTCACCCTTTTGTGAAGTCGACCTCTCTTTGTGTCCAAAACATTCTTTCAACCCTTGTTTTTCAAGGTATCCTTCCTAGAACAACTATCAGCACTGATCCATGTTCCAAGTCAACAGATGTTGGGCTTATCTTTAGCTTACACCCTTAGGGCTCTATCATCTACTTAGTGTTTTGAAGTAGATGTGGGATGGTATAATTAGTTTATAAGCATATGGGACACTAAGACTAGTACATTTGCACACTCCACCACACTGATACTGGGTAATTGAATCAGGGTCACTGGCTAAACCATGACTCAGAAACACCACCAGACGAGACACAACACTGTTACTGCCACACTGCCATAGGAGTATGAACACTAACATGGGGACATTGACATAGGTACAGTTACAAAGGGGCGGTGACACTAGGACACTTGCAAGGGAACACTGGTAAAGAGGCACTGGTAAATGGGCATTGTAACTAGGAGACTGACACAGGTAAATCTACAGTGATACTACAGGACTGAAATAGAGGACACAAAGAGGAGCAACAATACAGACTTGGGAACAGTGACACTGAAACAATGACATGAGGCACAAACACCAATGTTGGGACATTGGCATGGGGCAATTTCACTGAGACACTGGCACAGGGGTGGTAGGGCACAAGAATACTGACACTAAGATAGCGACATTTGGACACAATACCAGAATAGTGACACAATAGACAGACAATGACACTGAGACACTTCTTGAGGAGACACATTAGTGTACTGACATGTGGATACTGACAGGTGGGTGTTGACATAAAGACACTGACATACAGATGCTGTCACTGCGATACTGCCACTAGAACACGGATGCTATACAACTGACATATTGACATAGGAACATTAACACGGGAAGAGCGACAGAGAAACATTTAAATGAGTCACAAGCATTGGCATTAGTACACTAAAACAGGGGCAATAACATTAGCACTAGGGTACAGACACAGCAGCACTAGCAATCATACAGCGACACTGTCACCATGGCACTGATACTGGGACACTGGAACAGATGCATCAACTTTGACATGCGGATCATGACTTGGAGAAGGGTGACAATGAAATGGTGATGGGGCAAAGAAACTGATGCTGGGACGTTGAGATGGGACAGTGACACTTGCACATGGGCACTGGGATGCTGACAATATGCATCAGATTCCTGGTCACAACACCAGGGCAATGACATAACACACAAAACGCTAACATTAGGGCATGTACTGGGTATCACAACACTGGGGTACTGATCTGTGGTTACTGACAAGGGGACACTTACAGAAGGACTCTGACATGGAAACAATGACAGAGGGATACAGGCATTGCTACTGCCACTGGGACCCTAATATGTACGTTGGGCACTGCAACATTGCCAATGGATCATCCACAGTGACACTACCTTGGTGCACATACACTGACACTGGGAAAGAGAACACTGATACAGAGACAAAGGGGCCGATTCCGATCTCGGCCGGTAGGGCTCCGAATCGGATTCGGCTTAACCGGATCCGATTCGGAGCCCTATTGCCCGACCGATTCGTACGCGCGTCCGGGCGAGCGAGTACGATGCGAAATCGCCGACCGACTCGTCCGGGCGTCCCGACCGCTCCGACCGACTTCGTTCCCGGGTCTAACCGCACCGACCGACTCGCTCGGACTCGACTCGCACCGCGCAATGGAGACGTTCCCCGGCCGGGTAAGTACGATGCGCGCCGCGAGCAGTCCGACCGAGCCGCGCACTCCGGCTCCAAAGAGCAGTCGGAGCCGTACTTTGGGGGTCCGTGTCGGACCCCCTGTACGCGTAGCCGCACGAGTCGCACACAGGGGGACCCATGGGTCCCCCTACCTGTGCGTGTACGGCGCGAGTCGCTTCGCCGCGTACACGCTGTAGGGGGCGCCCTTGTCCGCCTCGCACCCATTGAGTCAATGGGAGCCCGTGTACGCGTTGTACGACAGGCTCCCATTGACTTCAATGGGAGTCCGACCGACTCGAGTCCGATGGCATACGTGCGCATCGTACTCGTTCGGTCGGGCTGCACGGGTCCGATTCGGTCGGAAATCTCTCCGGGTCCGGCTCGGTCGGAGAGATTTCCGGCCCGAATCGGAATCGGCCCCATTGAATCTAGCATGATGGCATTAATATTGGGATGCTAGCCTTGCCCCATGGACATTAACACAGAAAAACTGACAAAGGGACACAGGGACACTGTTCCTAGGACACAGATAGGTGGGAAATAGGGTCACTGACATTCATACAGGAATTATGATTGGGGAAACAAAAAGATGGGCACTGACACTGCAATAGCATTTACATGGAAACACTGACCCAGGAACACTGACAAGTCTACAAGCACTAATGCTGAGACACTGACACAAGGGCACCATCAATTGGACACTGAGATGGGAATGCTACAAAACATGGATATTTATGGTAAAGCTATGAAGTGACACACAACAAGGGCACCAGTATAGGGGCACAGACACAGGGTCACTGGCAGTAGAGCACAAATTCTGACTCAGTGACACAGAAAAGCTGCTGAGGGAGAGGAGGACACAGACACTGAGGCACCAACACTTGCATATTTATTCTCCATCGCTGCCACTGAAACACAATTTCAGAAAATAGATAATGGCACAGGACACTTACATGGGGACACTGCCATTAGAATGGGGCACTGGGACAATGACACAAATTTGAGATGGGGATTTTGGCACTGGGACACCAACACAGGGATAGAAAAACTTGCAAAGTGACACATTGACACAGGGAGACCAACACTGATAATGGGACCTTACCAATTGGGCACTGACATGGGGGCACTGACACAGACACTGGGAGAGCGGCAATGCAACACTGTCATAGCTATATTAATTTAGAGACAGTGACAATGTAACTTTGATAGAGGGCGCAATTATTGATGGTGGGGCAATCTCATGGGGCTGTTATACTGTGAGACTGACACATAGGCATTAGGATAATGGCACAATTATTTTTAAAATGTTTAGACACACCAGGACAGTGACACAACATGGGGGTACTAACTCAAGAACACGTACTGAGGGAGACAACACTGGGATATTAGCCTGTAGTTATTGAAAAGGGGACACTGGCACTGGGAGACTGGCACAAGGACTTTGACATGGAAACACTGACATAGGGAAGCAGTCATTGATAGTGGAACTGGGAAACAAACATGAACATTGGGCACTGTAACTTTGTCATTGATTACTGCCACAGATATGGCCTGGGTACACACACAAATCTTACATGCGGTGGCTGAGACAGGGACGAGTGAATGCAAGAATACTACTTTGTGGACACAAAGACTAGGTCAGGGAGACGGCCCAGTAAACCAATGACATTGATACCGTGGGCATAGGGACAAGCAAGTCTATGGTCTCAAAATATAATAATATTCTTTAACAGCCCTCAAGACCAAAAGGGCATAACATTTTCAAATGCTGCTCATTAGCAATATTTCCTGACCTTTATTATTAAGCTTATAAAGCAACATATCAGCTCCCACATACAACGACTTCTCAGCCCCTGCCCAAACCCTGCCTTAGTCAATGTGAGTTTCCAGAATACATCTTTTTGGTTTCCAGCACTTGAAGAAACATACATGCTTTCTGCTGCCACAGTGCAGAAAATGGGATCGTCAATCAAGTTAGGCCTGCTGTACATGAAGGAAAGGGTGCCCTTCATTGGTTGAGTCGCCTTCATCATTTAAATTGCACTGCCTGCCACCTGCTCAGTCAATTTGAAAGCACTGCGCGGGAGGTCACAAACATAAAAAAAGACCAGCACAGAGTGAGAATATTTCATTGTCACTCAGTGCCAGTGTCTTTGGTTCCATGCAGAGCTTGATTTGAAAAAAAGATGCAGAGTCCAAAAGTTTTTCTTAGGAGTCAACCACGGGCACTACTGAATGCCAGGGTTGAAAATCACAAGGGCTGCCTAGTTTGGATTTTATTTCATACGTCTTTCTTCCACCACATACGCTTTTTCTTTGTTTTCTTACACATACAGATTCTTATTCATCTCAGCTTCCCCCATTTGTCAATTTCCCTATCTTTCTCTTTCTCCTTCCTTCTCCCCTTTCTGCTTTTTTCTTTTTTGGTTTGGGTCAAAGACCGATTATGACAAATTAGTCCAGATCCCGAAAAATGAGTGCCAGTGCCCACCACCTGCAACTACTTGAACAAATTATGCACTGGATCCGGGGCTCTGGAAAGATGGCTGGGTGGCTGAATGTCTAGTTCTTGCTCTTTGACTAGTGGAAGTGGGCTCCTTGTCACACTTATTCCACGAGCTGACCTTATGCGCCCTCACAAATGTATGCCTCTATTGTCCCCCTGTCCTGCTAACTCTTGCATCAAGGTCTCTCCCGCAGGAGTCAGGTAATGAAGGAGTGCAGGGCACTGACCGCGAGAACATGTCTTGGAATGCACCATTTCTGTGTACCCATAAATATATGCAAATGTGATTAGAACTACATTTCAGCACATTTTCTCAAAGATGCCTTGAGGGTGAACGCATAATCCCATGTATAATTGTATTCATGTTCTATGCAGTTTTCATTATTTTTCCTGGCCAGAAGTGCTTTCCTAAAACTTTTCAATGTTACTGGTTCACTGTGAGTTAAACGCTATGATTGCCTACTAATTGTTACAACTGTAACCAGGGCCGGACTGGCTACCGGGCGTTTTGGTGTGCTGCCAAGCTGGGGGCTGATTTCACTGCAGTGGGGGCTGATTTCGTTGATGGGGACCTGCGTGTGCTTCTAAATAAACAAAGCAAAACAAATGGTTTTAAGCACACGCAGGTCCCCATCAACGAAATCAGCCCCCAGCTTGGCAGCACACCAAAACGCCCGGTAGCCAGTCCGGCCCTGACTGTAACGGTAGTAAAGGTTCCAAAGAATGTTGGAGAATTATTTGAATACTTAAAAAAAAATATCGTAAGATATGTCAAAAGAACACTGTGGGAGGGAACCACTCCCTTGTCCAGTCTTGAGACCACTTATTTGCTGCAGTTGTTCCTTGGCACCATGCCAACCAAAACATCTACTCATCTACCCATTGCTACTGGCTTGACTCACGCTTCTCTTTAACATCTTGTTTAGTTGAAACAGACCGTTCAATGAACTTAGATTGTCTAACTAATGACTGGTTTCAAGATTCAACTGGATACGATTTAGTGGTAGATCATTTTCGGCAGTAGAAGCCTGCCTCTGGAGCATCCTGCTGGTGCTTATCAAATGAAAATAAAATATCCTAAAATTCAGAAAACATCTAAAGACATGCTTATCCCCTCACTGACATCTTTCCTGTCTATTTACCATTAGGGAGGTAAATCAACAAATGTTAAGATAACTCCTTAAATTGTAAGGGTAGGGTGATTAATTTGCACTCTAAGGAGAAAAATAAATAGTGCCTACAGGTAACTGAATTACCTCAAGGCACTTAATGCTTATTGTTTAGTGAAACAAAATGAAAAGTATCATGAATAAAAAAGTCACTGCGGTATGAATAAACTGTGAAGGGAGGTCATTATACACCCTGGAGCTATTTAAACTATTCACCAGATGGACTGGTTTTCCCCATGTATGTGTAAGACAAATACAATAAACTGATACTGTGGGGCCTTCTGAAAACATGAGGATAAAGACATAGTTCTCCTAACAGCATGCACAGAACTACGGTCCACATTTATCAAGGGTTTGCCCATGCTGTGCATCACTTACTGTGATGCAAGGCCGGTGAAAGAAGTAAGTCATATTTCAAAATTGAAGCAGCTATAAAAATGCATATTTTTTGAAGCATTGCATAGTGCAAAAACTGCGCCACGCAGGAATAATTTTATGCAATATATGCATTCTTTTGCAAAATCCAATGCAACCGTAACGCACTTGTATTTATAAGTGTACCACTGCATCGTGCAGGCAAATCTAGAAATGCACCAGAATTGCTATGCATCGGCAACCCAGGTGTAAGAAATGACGCAGTGGCTGTAGTACAAATTGGTAATAATCAAAAGAAGAGCGAGGAGATAGGGGCCAGTTCACTTCCCCTGGGTATAGTATGAGTATCAAAGGGAACTAGCTACTAAATAGGAGCTCCTGGTATGTGTATGTATGGCGACACATATGTGTTTTTAGAAGACCCTCACTCACCAACCTAGTTGGTGACATGCTTCATCATCGGGTCCCACCCAAGGTACCGAATGTACCTTGGGAGTGCTGCGGCAGCCTGGATACAGCGGAGCTGGTTCTGTGCAGTGAGTGTGCAGTGAGAGTGAGATGAGTGTGGTTTAAAAAGCTGTCCGTAGGGTCCCGTTCAGGTAACAAAAGGACTATTTTAATGTATGGGCCCTCGGCAGTGGTTAAAAAGAGAGGTGGATATCTCTGGAGTTAATTAGGTTCCGATATCCTGGTCAACATGTTTCAGCCAGTCTCTCATACTGGGCTGGCTTTCTTCAGGACCTTATGTGTGTGAGGTTAAAATGGTGGTCTGGAACAAAGTGTGTAAGAGACCATCTATGTAGTGCACTCGCTAAGGTGCATTATGTGATAGAGGATGATTTCCTCTGGCGACGCATACCTGTTATAGGGGTAAAAAGACGATAGACAAACATACACATTGATCCATTTAGATGTTGTTGTTTAAGCACATCTATTATTGTGAATCAGGAGCGTGGTGTCCGTGCTCTAATCGAATAAATTGCGTAGTGAGGACGGACCGTGGCGTTTTAGTGCATTGTAATTAAATCAAAACAATGTATACGCCTCTTATATATGCGTTAACAAGTGAAAATCAATATGCGATATTACATGGTGATAAATAAAGGGATAAAAGGTAAAACCATGTTTGCTCACTCAGGAATTGTCTGAGAAATGCCCCATGAGTTCCGTGGGGGGCCCGACCTATTGTCACACTCTGTGTGTTTTCGGAAAAGAAAATGAAAAAAAAAAGAAAAGGAGTAAACAGTAAAAGCACATACATCGTAAGTTGCTGGCGTGCCATATTACTGCAGGACTGTTAGTCCCTCTCTGGCTGGAACCCCCTGAACAGAGCCCCACTTACTTCTTCAAGATCAAGGGCCCGTCTCCGTACCTAGTCTGGCCGCATCGGAACTCCGACGGTGAATGACTGGTACGCGATGGGAGTTTAAATACCTTAGCAGATTCTGCCGGTAAAAGCAGGTTTTCTCTAACGACCTCCAGGTGCGGGTGATCAGTTTCCATTCCTTGCACCTGCGAGGATAAACAGAGAAGAAAGCGTGCGCACGTGTTTGTGTGTTTACGCTGCGTATGGATAAAGTTAAATTAGGAATAAATGTAAATAAGTAAAAAGTCTGGAAATTCCCTTTATGGTATTGCTTAACTTTATAATTAAAAAGGATATTTTAATCGGCTGTATTGTACTGAAGAAAGCACGCTAGAATGTTGGTTGTTTGGGTATATCTCCTCGGGGATAGACAGGACTCCGTGCTGGGACTGCCTCCTAGGGGACGTTTAACCATATGCACACGTGTTGGTGCCCCGCTTGTGGGTATCGTACATATGTTCAAGATATTTTAGCAATATTTTATGGGTTAGGGAGGCCGATTTTAAGTGGGACGCCTGTTAGTTGAAGACTCGTTATATGCCTGGATCGGGTGTGCATATATTACACTCTGCATGGTGCAGTGTATAAATAAGTAGTACATAAGGAAGTGGTCATGATGAGGACACATAGGTATTTGAGGGCTCTTAATCAAAACATAGGGGTTTTTGTAGTGAGAAAAGTACATATAGTCAAACGTGAATACTATTCCACGGTATATTGTCATTCAATCCTGTGTTATTAGTGGAAAGACGATATATCCAACGTTGTTCTTTCTGCAGAAGGATTTTCTCATGAGTGTTACTATGGCATGTGATCTGTTCTATGACCGTCCACCTAATGTCATTAGGTGTATGTCCTGTAGTGAGGAAATGGTCTGTAAGTTTGCTCAAATTCTTTTTGCAGCGTATGGTGCTGCGGTGTTCCACAATGCGCGTCCTTACTTTACGGCTTGTCATGCCTACATAACGTAGTTTGCATGGGCATTCGATTAGGTAGATTACATTTTTAGAATTACAGTTTGTGTGTTTGGTTTGGTGCCAGGTTTTGTCTGTTTCTAGATTTAAGGTTTTAGTTGCTTTAGTCAAGTGACAGACGCTGCAATCACCACAGGGATAGTGACCTACTATCGCTGGGAGGCTCCATGCGTTCAGTATGGTGTTTGTCATGGGGGTAGGTCTTTCCTTTGGTCTTGTGGAGACCAAGCGGTCCCTGAGGCTACCTGCTTTTTATAGGCAAAGAGTGGGGGTCCCAAGAGAGGTTACCAGTATTGAGTAAGCGCCAGTTTCTTTTAATTATTTTGGCCACCTGATTGGAGGCTGCATTGTACGTGGTGACACAGGTAAGTGGGGTTGAAGTATTTTCCGTGTATTGTCTTCCAAAGGGATTCTCTTGGTTGGTTACGTGCCCGTTTGTTGGTGATCCGAATGATTTTATCTGGGTAGCCACGTTCCCCTAACTTCTTTGCCAGCGCTGATGATTGTGTTTTGTAATCCTCTATTTGGCTACAATTGCAACGTATGCGCAAAAATTGGCCATATGGAAGGTTTTCCCGGAGAGGCCTGGGATGGAAACTTCCAAATTGAAGCAAGGAGTTTCTTGAAGTTGGTTTGTAGTAGGTGGTTGTCCGGAGTTTGCCCGCTATGGCCATGATGTTGAGATCCAAAAAAGCGATTTTGGAATTACTGGCACTGCTGGTGAATCGTAGGAAAGGGTCCCGTCCATTCAGCCATGTGAGAAAGGAGGTCAATGAATCATTTGATCCTGTCCATATCAGGAGGATGTCGTCTATGTAACGGCGCCAGAATCGAATGTTTTGGCTGTATGGGTTATTAGTTGGTAGAATGTGTGTTTTCTCAAAGTGGTAGACGTAAAGTCCAGCCACACTAGGAGCAAAAACACTGCCCATAGACGTGCCGTTCGTCTGTAAGTAGAAATCGCCCTCAAATTCAAAATAATTATGTTTGAGGGCTAAAGTTGCGCATTGCAAAATGAATTCTCTTGGCGTGGTGTGTTCCCAAGTGGATTCTTGTAGCATGGTTCTGAGGACCCTAATAGTGTCGTCCTGTGGGAGGCTGGTATATAGGCTTTCAATGTCCAGTCCCACTAGGAGTTGGGACTCGGGATCAAAGTCGATGTCCTGAATCAGGTTCAGTAGATGTTTTGTGTCCTTGATGTACGTGGACGACTTTTGCACCATAGGGTTTAGGAAAAAATCACAGAAACGTGATAGCGGTTCCAATAAGGAGTTGATTCCTGACACTATTGGGCGACCTGGTGGTGGTCTTGTTTCCTTATGAATTTTGGAACTGTGTAGAAATATGGTATTCTCGGCTTTTTGATGCAGAGGAAGTCTGCCTCCTGTTTAGAGATCTTGTTAAGTGCCTCTGCTGTCTCTACCAGTGAGATAATGGTGTTCTGCAGTGTGGTAGTAGGGTCTTCCTGGAGGCGTCTATAGTTTCTGGCGTCACTCAGTAGTCTTCTACATTCATTAGTGTAATCCATTTTGTTCTGGATGACTATACCGCCCCCTTTGTCCGCTGGTTTTATGACAATTTGGGGGTTGTCTTGGAGATTGTGTACAGCTTCCCTTTCTTTTTGGTGAAGTTGTTAAAAGGTTTGGGTTGTTTCAGTTCCTCAATTTGGTTAAAGACCGCCTGTTCAAAGGCGGCTACTTCAACTGGGATGCATACTGGTGGTGGTAAAAAGTGGACTTAGGTCTAAGTCCTGTTTCATTGCTTAGGCGTGTAGTCTCTGTCGGCGGCTGCTTCTCAAAGAATGCCTTTAGTTTTAATTTACGGAAAAATTCGGCCAATTCCACCTGAAGTTGGAATTTGTCTAGGCAGGTCGTGGGCACAAATGAGAGTCCTTTGTTGAGGACCCTTTCCTCCGTCATGGAGAGTGAAGTATCTGACAGATTAAACACCAGGGATGGTGTGTGTTGATTGGTTTTATTTATCTCATCCCACTGGGTCCTGGTTGTGGTTCCCTTGTTTTGCTTCTGGTTGCCCCTGCTGGTCCCTCTTCGTCCGACCAATGTACTTGGGGTTGATTTCGTCTCCTTCCTCTGGTACGATGGCCTCTCCCTAAAAAAGGGGGGCGTTGGTTGGGTTGGTAGTAGACCTGTGGACCAGGTTGGTACATTGGTGGCCATCCAAAGAATGGGTTCTGTGGTGGTGGGTTGAATAGTGGTGGGCCATAATGTTGGCCTTGGTGATGGTATGTACCCCATGGTTGTCGCCATTTTGGTGTTCTTCCTCTGTTTCGCGTATTGTTTGCACTGCCAGTACTGGATCCACTGGAGAAAGAACTATCATCCTCTGAATTATCTGATTTGGGTTCCTGTCGTTGGGGTATAGAGTAATTTTCATCAGCATATGGATAAGCTTTATTGTATGAGAACCGTTTGAGGTCCTTCTGGAATTTGTTGATTTTGGACTGGGTAAGGTACTCCTTGTATTCTGTCACTTCCCTATTGGTTTCTTCCAATTTTTCTTGAAACATGTGAGGGTTGTTTTAAAGTGGTTCTCGGTTGCTTGAATGTCAATAATCATGGCATCAGAGAGGCGTTTAGCGGTCTTTATAATGAGCACTAACCAGTCCCTGGTGCAATGCCACGCTATCTGTGCCCAGTCTTTCCTGAAGGAGGCATCCTCCAGGAAAATCCTGGGAGCATTGGTCACTAGTAAGCCCTTAGGTGCTGTATTGGTACGGAGATACTCTGTAAGGATTACGCCATGTAAAATGGTGCGAATTCTATTGCGCTTTTGTTCAGTGAGTTTGTCCCAGTCAGTTGTCTGGGCTATTACTTGGGATATGTTAACATCAGCCATTAGAGGTGGGTTAGAAAGAATTTCACTGATCTCTTCTTCAGCGAAAGTTAGGCCGGGGTTCTCCGCCATGGTAAATGGCGGTGATAATGGAAATGTACTCTTACAGCTGTGCGCTGCTGATAATGGTAATAATCAAAGAAGAGCGAGGAGATAGGGGCCAGTTCACTTCCCTGGGTATAGTATGAGTATCAAAGGGAACTAGCTACTAAATAGGAGCTCCTGGTATGTGTATGTATGGCGACACATATGTGTTTTTAGAAGACCCTCACTCACCAACCTAGTTGGTGACATGCTTCATCATCGGGTCCCACCCAAGGTACCGAATGTACCTTGGGTGTGCTGCGACGCCTGGATACAGCGGAGCTGGTTCTGTGCAGTGAGTGTGCAGTGAGAGTGAGATGAGTGTGGTTTAAAAGCTGTCCGTAGGGTCCCGTTCAGGTAACAAAAGGACTATTTTAATGTATGGGCCCTCGGCAGTGGTTAAAAAGAGAGGTGGATATCTCTGGAGTTAATTAGGTTCCGATATCCTGGTCAACATGTTTCAGCCAGTCTCTCTATACTGGGCTGGCTTTCTTCAGGACCTTATGTGTGTGAGGTTAAAATGGTGGTCTGGAACAAAGTGTGTAAGAGACCATCTATGTGGTGCACTCGCTAAGGTGCATTATGTGATAGAGGATGATTTCCTCTGGCGACGCATACCTGTTATAGGGGTAAAAAAAGACGATAGACAAACATACACATTGATCCATTTAGATGTTGTTGTTTAAGCACATCTATTATTGTGAATCAGGAGCGTGGTGTCCGTGCTCTAATCGAATAAATTGCGTAGTGAGGACGGACCGTGGCGTTTTAGTGCATTGTAATTAAATCAAAACAATGTATACGCCTCTTATATATGCGTTAACAAGTGAAAATCAATATGCGATATTACATGGTGATAAATAAAGGGATAAAAAGGTAAAACCATGTTTGCTCACTCAGGAATTGTCTGAGAAATGCCCCATGAGTTCCGTGGGGGGCCCGACCTATTGTCACAGCCTGTGTTCACCCGCACCTGGAGGTCGTTAGAGAAAACCTGCTTTTACCGGCAGAATCTGCTAAGGTATTTAAACTCCCATCGCGTACCAGTCATTCACCGTCGGAGTTCGATGCGGCCAGACTAGGTACGGAGACGGGCCCTTGATCTTGAAGAAGTAAGTGGGGCTCTGTTCAGGGGGTTCCAGCCAGAGAGGGACTAACAGTCCTGCAGTAATATGGCACGCCAGCAACTTACGATGTATGTGCTTTTACTGTTTACTCCCTTTCTTTTTTTTTTCATTTTCTTTTCCGAAAACACACAGAGTGTGACAATAGGTCGGGCCCCCCACGGAACTCATGGGGCATTTCTCAGACAATTCCTGAGTGAGCAAACATGGTTTTACCTTTTTATCCCTTTATTTATCACCATGTAATATCGCATATTGATTTTCACTTGTTAACGCATATATAAGAGGCGTATACATTGTTTTGATTTAATTACAATGCACTAAACGCCACGGTCCGTCCTCACTACGCAATTTATTCGATTAGAGCACGGACACCACGCTCCTGATTCACAATAATAGATGTGCTTAAACAACAACATCTAAATGGATCAATGTGTATGTTTGTCTATCGTCTTTTTACCCCCTATAACAGGTATGCGTCGCCAGAGGAAATCATCCTCTATCACATAATGCACCTTAGCGAGTGCACCACATAGATGGTCTCATACACACTTTGTTCCAGACCACCATTTTAACCTCACACACATAAGGTCCTGAAGAAAGCCAGCCCAGTATAGAGAGACTGGCTGAAACATGTTGACCAGGATATCGGAACCTAATTAACTCCAGAGATATCCACCTCTCTTTTTAACCACTGCCGAGGGCCCATACATTAAAATAGTCCTTTTGTTACCTGAACGGGACCCTACGGACAGCTTTTAAACCACACTCATCTCACTCTCACTGCACACTCACTGCACAGAACCAGCTCCGCTGTATCCAGGCGTCGCAGCACACCCAAGGTACATTCGGTACCTTGGGTGGGACCCGATGATGAAGCATGTCACCAACTAGGTTGGTGAGTGAGGGTCTTCTAAAAACACATATGTGTCGCCATACATACACATACCAGGAGCTCCTATTTAGTAGCTAGTTCCCTTTGATACTCATACTATACCCAGGGGAAGTGAACTGGCCCCTATCTCCTCGCTCTTCTTTTGATTATTACCATTATCAGCAGCGCACAGCTGTAAGAGTACATTTCCATTATCACCGCCATTTACCATGGCGGAGAACCCCGGCCTAACTTTCGCTGAAGAAGAGATCAGTGAAATTCTTTCTAACCCACCTCTAATGGCTGATGTTAACATATCCCAAGTAATAGCCCAGACAACTGACTGGGACAAACTCACTGAACAAAAGCGCAATAGAATTCGCACCATTTTACATGGCGTAATCCTTACAGAGTATCTCCGTACCAATACAGCACCTAAGGGCTTACTAGTGACCAATGCTCCCAGGATTTTCCTGGAGGATGCCTCCTTCAGGAAAGACTGGGCACAGATAGCGTGGCATTGCACCAGGGACTGGTTAGTGCTCATTATAAAGACCGCTAAACGCCTCTCTGATGCCATGATTATTGACATTCAAGCAACCGAGAACCACTTTAAAACAACCCTCACATGTTTCAAGAAAAATTGGAAGAAACCAATAGGGAAGTGACAGAATACAAGAGTACCTTACCCAGTCCAAAATCAACAAATTCCAGAAGGACCTCAAACGGTTCTCATACAATAAAGCTTATCCATATGCTGATGAAAATTACTCTATACCCCAACGACAGGAACCCAAATCAGATAATTCAGAGGATGATAGTTCTTTCTCCAGTGGATCCAGTACTGGCAGTGCAAACAATACGCGAAACAGAGGAAGAACACCAAAATGGCGACAACCATGGGGTACATACCATCACCAAGGCCAACATTATGGCCCACCACTATTCAACCCACCACCACAGAACCCATTCTTTGGATGGCCACCAATGTACCAACCTGGTCCACAGGTCTACTACCAACCCAACCAACGCCCCCTTTTTAGGGAGAGGCCATCGTACCAGAGGAAGGAGACGAAATCAACCCCAAGTACATTGGTCGGACGAAGAGGACCAGCAGGGGCAACCAGAAGCAAAACAAGGGAACCACAACCAGGACCCAGTGGGATGAGATAAATAAAACCAATCAACACACACCATCCCTGGTGTTTAATCTGTCAGATACTTCACTCTCCATGACGGAGGAAAGGGTCCTCAACAAAGGACTCTCATTTGTGCCCACGACCCGTCTAGACAAATTCCAACTTCAGGTGGAATTGGCCGAATTTTTCCGTAAATTAAAACTAAAGGCATTCTTTGAGAAGCAGCCGCCGACAGAGACTACACGCCTAAGCAATGAAACAGGACTTAGACCTAAGTCCACTTTTACCACCACCAGTATGCATCCCAGTTGAAGTAGCCGCCTTTGAACAGGCGGTCTTAACCAAATTGAGGAACTGAAACAACCCAAACCTTTTAACAACTTCACCAAAAAGAAAGGGAAGCTGTACACAATCTCCAAGACAACCCCCAAATTGTCATAAAACCAGCGGACAAAGAGGGCGGTATAGTCATCCAGAACAAAATGGATTACACTAATGAATGTAGAAGACTACTGAGTGACGCCAGAAACTATAGACGCCTCCAGGAAGACCCTACTACCACACTGCAGAACACCATTATCTCACTGGTAGAGACAGCAGAGGCACTTAACAAGATCTCTAAACAGGAGGCAGACTTCCTCTGCATCAAAAAGCCGAGAATACCATATTTCTACACAGTTCCAAAAATTCATAAGGAAACAAGACCACCACCAGGTCGCCCAATAGTGTCAGGAATCAACTCCTTATTGGAACCGCTATCACGTTTCTGTGATTTTTCCTAAACCCTATGGTGCAAAAGTCGTCCACGTACATCAAGGACACAAAACATCTACTGAACCTGATTCAGGACATCGACTTTGATCCCGAGTCCCAACTCCTAGTGGGACTGGACATTGAAAGCCTATATACCAGCCTCCCACAGGACGACACTATTAGGGTCCTCAGAACCATGCTACAAGAATCCACTTGGGAACACACCACGCCAAGAGAATTCATTTTGCAATGAGCAACTTTAGCCCTCAAACATAATTATTTTGAATTTGAGGGCGATTTCTACTTACAGACGAGCGGCACGTCTATGGGCAGTGTTTTTGCTCCTAGTGTGGCTGGACTTTACGTCTACCACTTTGAGAAAACACACATTCTACCAACTAATAACCCATACAGCCAAAACATTCGATTCTGGCGCCGTTACATAGACGACATCCTCCTGATATGGACAGGATCAAATGATTCATTGACCTCCTTTCTCACATGGCTGAATGGACGGGACCCTTTCCTACGATTCACCAGCAGTGCCAGTAATTCCAAAATCGCTTTTTGGATCTCAACATCATGGCCATAGCGGGCAAACTCCGGACAACCACCTACTACAAACCAACTTCAAGAAACTCCTTGCTTCAATTTGGAAGTTTCCACCCCAGGCCTCTCCGGGAAAACCTTCCATATGGCCAATTTTTGCGCATACGTCGCAATTGTAGGCAAATAGAGGATTACAAAACACAATCATCAGCGCTGGCAAAGAAGTTAGGGAACGTGGCTACCCAGATAAAATCATTCGGATCACCAACAAACGGGCACGTAACCAACCAAGAGAATCCCTTTTGGAAGACAATACACGGAAAATACTTCAACCCCACTTACCTGTGTCACCACGTACAATGCAGCCTCCAATCAGGTGGCCAAAATAATTAAAAGAAACTGGCGCTACTCAATACTGGTAACCTCTCTTGGGACCCCCACTCTTTGCCTATAAAAAGCAGGTAGCCTCAGGGACCGCTTGGTCTCCACAAGACCAAAGGAAAGACCTACCCCATGACAAACACCATACTGAACGCATGGAGCCTCCCAGCGATAGTAGGTCACTATCCCTGTGGTGATTGCAGCGTCTGTCACTTGACTAAAGCAACTAAAACCTTAAATCTAGAAACAGACAAAACCTGGCACCAAACCAAACACACAAACTGTAATTCTAAAAATGTAATCTACCTAATCGAATGCCCATGCAAACTACGTTATGTAGGCATGACAAGCCGTAAAGTAAGGACGCGCATTGTGGAACACCGCAGCACCATACGCTGCAAAAAGAATTTGAGCAAACTTACAGACCATTTCCTCACTACAGGACATACACCTAATGACATTAGGTGGACGGTCATAGAACAGATCACATGCCATAGTAACACTCATGAGAAAATCCTTCTGCAGAAAGAACAACGTTGGATATATCGTCTTTCCACTAATAACACAGGATTGAATGACAATATACCGTGGAATAGTATTCACGTTTGACTATATGTACTTTTCTCACTACAAAAAAACCCTATGTTTTGATTAAGAGCCCTCAAATACCTATGTGTCCTCATCATGACCACTTCACTTATGTACTACTTATTTATACACTGCACCATGCAGAGGGTAATATATGCACACCGATCCAGGCATATAACGAGTCTTCAACTAACAGGCGTCCCACTTAAAATCGGCCTCCCTAACCCATAAAATATTGCTAAAATATCTTGAACATATGTACGATACCCACAAGCGGGGCACCAACACGTGTGCATATGGTTAAACGTCCCCTAGGAGGCAGTCCCAGCACGGAGTCCTGTCTATCCCCGAGGAGATATACCCAAACAACCAACATTCTAGCGCGTTTCTTCAGTACAATACAGCCGATTAAAATATCCTTTTTAATTATAAAGTTAAGCAATACCATAAAGGGAATTTCCAGACATTTAACTTATTTACAAGTATTCCTAATTTAACTTTATCCATACGCAGCGTAAACACACAAACACGTGCGCACGCTTTCTTCTCTGTTTATCCTCGCAGGTGCAAGGAATGGAAACTGATCACCCGCACCTGGAGGTCGATAGAGAAAACCTGCTTTTACCGGCAGAATCTGCTAAGGTATTTAAACTCCCATCGCGTACCAGTCATTCACCGTCGGAGTTCCGATGCGGCCAGACTAGGTACGGAGACGGGCCCTTGATCTTGAAGAAGTAAGTGGGGCTCTTTTCAGGAGGTTCCAGCCAGAGAGGGACTAACAGTCCTGCAGTAATATGGCACGCCAGCAACTTACGATGTATGTGCTTTTACTGTTTACTCCTTTTCTTTTTTTCATTTTCTTTTTCGAAAAACACAGAGTGTGACAATAGGTCGGGCCCCCACGGAACTCATGGGGCATTTCTCAGACAATTCCTGGAGTGAGCAAACATGGTTTTACCTTTTATCCCTTTATTTATCACCATGTAATATCGCATATTGATTTTCACTTGTTAACGCATATATAAGAGGCGTATACATTGTTTTGATTTAATTACAATGCACTAAAACGCCACGGTCCGTCCTCACTACGCAATTTATTCGATTAGAGCACGGACACCACGCTCCTGATTCACAATAATAGATGTGCTTAAACAACAACATCTAAATGGATCAATGTGTATGTTTGTCTATCGTCTTTTTACCCCCTATAACAGGTATGCGTCGCCAGAGGAAATCATCCTCTATCACATAATGCACCTTAGCGAGTGCACCACATAGATGGTCTCTTACACACTTTGTTCCAGACCACCATTTTAACCTCACACACATAAGGTCCTGAAGAAAGCCAGCCCAGTATGAGAGACTGGCTGAAACATGTTGACCAGGATATCGGAACCTAATTAACTCCAGAGATATCCACCTCTCTTTTTAACCACTGCCGAGGGCCCATACATTAAAATAGTCCTTTTGTTACCTGAACGGGACCCTACGGACAGCTTTTTAATCCACACTCATCTCACTCTCACTGCACACTCACTGCACAGAACCAGCTCCGCTGTATCCAGGCGTCGCAGCACACCCAAGGTACATTCGGTACCTTGGGTGGGACCCGATGATGAAGCATGTCACCAACTAGGTTGGTGAGTGAGGGTCTTCTAAAAACACATATGTGTCGCCATACATACACGTACCAGGAGCTCCTATTTAGTAGCTAGTTCCCTTTGATACTCATGTAGTACAAATTGCCCACCATCACAGAACATTTTGGCAAGCTCAACTGTGCTATTGAGGCAGTCATACTGCAAATGGGAGTAGCTCGGAAACAACCACGTAGGCAGTGAAGGAGAAAATAATGTATTTTCTGCCAGCGCATATCCCTCATTAACCTCAGGGAGGAGGAGGTCATACAGTTTTACAGATTGAAGAGGGAGACCATCATGGAATTGCTGAAGAAGATAGGGCCAAGTCTCCAGACAGCAACTACAAGACCAATGCCATTCCAGCACACATCACATTGTTGTCTGTGCTACACATCTTGGCCTCTAGATCATTCCAAACTACTGCTGCAAGATTGGCAGGTATATCACAGGGAGCATTATCTGCCTTTCTCCCATCTGTGTTGGATGCCATAATAAAATTGACCTCACAGTACCTACTCTTCCCCAACACTAACCTACAGCAATTGAATACCAAGCAAGGGTTCGACAATAATGTGTCATTCCCACATGGGCCTGGTGTCATAGATTGCATACATGTGCAAATTGTGCCCTCTGCACCCACTGCACACCTCTACAGGAACCGGAAAAATAATTTTTCCATAAATATCCAGGCAATAGTGGACAATCAGGGGATCTTCATAAACCTTCTTGCAAAATACTGTGGAAGTACCCATGAAGCATACATTTTCCGCCACAGTCTCATCAATGAGTGGTTCGAGAATGGCATGTATGGGAATGGCCTACTCATTGGTAAGGAAAGCAGAATTACTGATATGTTTTCTAATTTAAAATGAATGACTGAATACCCATCTCTGTGTTTGTGTTTGGATCATGTGTGATGTGCACCTAGTGGTAGTATGTCAATCAAACATGTAGCCAATTATGTCCCATTGTGTGATTACCTCACAGATTCAGAAATGGAAGATAAAAAAATACACAGTGCTAGGTAATGTGACCTGTCACACTGTGTGAGCTGCTAGAATCACAAGTAGTGTATTTGCATTGACATTAAATCACAAATCATATGCCCCACAATTGTTTTGAAGTTAAGTTTAAAGGAATAACCACAACAAATTGTGTGTGCAATGGTCTATCAAGGTGGGAATATATATTGAATCCCTTGATTTCAAAATGTTATAGGCAAAATCTTCGCATCACAGGTATCTTTTTCACACATGGCAGTATATAAACAGAGCAAGCATGGGAGTGATGGTATACTGTGTAATGATCAGTAGTAGTGAACATGACCATTAAGCCCTGGGTCACTGGAGTGAGGCCTACTGGCTCAGTCCCCTCTACCAAAGTTCTACTTCTGTGTGTTTGATAGTACAGACAATCTGCAAGCTGGGAGGACATACACTGTCCCTGGGAGAGCCAGTCTGTCTTTGTGCTTCTCTAAGTGTGTGTTGAATCAGTCATACATCACAAGGAAGGGGACCGACACATCTCAGGAAGGGAGAAATTGGGATGAATAGGGAACCTAAAAGAGTGGGGCAGAGGGCCCAGGATCAACCTTTTATGTACATATAACTGTGACTGACATCCAGGTGTGTACCCTGGTAACTCATATGAATACTGATGTGGGAGCAATCAGCTCTGGATTCCTGCCTTGCTGTGCTGCCCCGGCTGTGCGATAAGGACTGCACATGCATCCCTTGAATCAAGAGTGATGCCAAGAGCAATCTGCCAGGCCTCCTGTCATTAAGTTTCAGGGACATAAAAGACTTCCAAAAATGTCAAAATGAATCTGAGGCAAGTAAATATACAGTCAAATTGGGGGCACAAAAGAACACAACACAACTGATTGTTCGTATAATACCAACACTGCAAAGATATAATTTGCACAATAACCAAAAATATAGAATTAGGTTCAAAATACCAAAAAAAGAAGGATCATTTATCAGACGTACTCTCACTCATACATGTATACATACATACACTCCACATTGTTCTAAAAAATAATATCATGTACAAATACATATGATATATTTTGATGTTTGATGATACAGGGTAATGTCTGTGAATGAACAGCAGAAGTAATGGTATCTTTAAATATGATGAGTGCCCGCAATGAAAATAAATACTTGAAGGAAAAAGGTGTGGAGGAGAGTTAAAAAATAATGAACCACAGTGTGGGTACAGTAAAAAGCCTGCACCAAACAAGTTGATTCAGAGTGCACTCTGTCAATGTAGATCACTGACGGGAAAAGTTTGGAAAAGATGGTTAAGGTGCTCATTCCAGTTAAGGAGGTGCAGAATGGCACAGAATATGTAGTGTTTCCATGGTGTTTATGTGAGCATGCGGAGGTGTTTTCGATAGGTCTATGTTAGTAGTGCCAGATCATGCACAAGTATATAGCCCAGTGACATTACAGTCTGTGGTGCTAGAGGATAAATTAAACTAGCACCTGTGTTAGTGGTCAGGTAGTATGGAAATCCAGAAGGGATCTGGTTGGCTGGAGTTGAAGAAAAAGGAAAGCTCTATATAATACATGAACTTGGAATTTAGGTCAAACCGTCGTCTGCCAACCAGATCCCTTCTGGATTTCCATACTACCTGACCACTAACACAGGACATTGACTCTATGACCGTAATATCT
Organism: Calotriton arnoldi; assembly: GCA_963921515.1. NCBI lineage: Eukaryota > Metazoa > Chordata > Amphibia > Caudata > Salamandridae > Calotriton > Calotriton arnoldi. The sequence continues at coordinate 438,686 of CAWUFW010011762.1, forward strand.
GACATAGTCACCTAGATATATATCTGCATCTGGGTAAGCCCGCATGTTATGTTTACTTCCAGACAGTCTTTGTCTATCCCAGGTTATCCTTAATTCTCCATCTTCCCCACAGGATTCAGCTGGATTATCCCTCCACTTATGCTCCCATAGTGCAAATCTGGACCTTGAAGTTTCTATTTATAAGTCAGGTGCTAGTTTAATCAATACTCTAGCACCACTGACTGTAATGTCACTGGGCTATATGCTTGTGCATGATTTGGCACTACTAACATAGACCTATCGAAAACACCTTTGCATGCTCACATAAACACCATGGAAACACTACATATTCTGTGCCATTCTGCACCTCCTGAACTGGAATGAGCAACTTAACCATTTTTTCCAAACTTTTCCTGTCAGTGATCTACATTGACAGAGTGCACTCTGAATCAACTCGTTTGGTGCAGGCTTTTTTCTGTACCCCCACCGTGGTTCATTATTTTTTAACTCTCCTCCCCCTTTTTTCCTTTAAGTATTTATTTTCATTATGGGCACTCATCAAATTTAGAGATACCATTACTTCTGCTGTTCATTCACAGACATTACCCTGTATCATCAAACATCAAAATATATCATATGTATATGTACATTATATTATTTTTTAGAACAATGTGAAGTGTATGTATAGATGCATATATGAGTGAGAGTATGTCTGATGAATGATCCTTCTATTTTTGGTATTTTTAACATAATTCTATATTTTTGGTTATTGATTAAATTATATCTTTGTAGTCTTGGTATTATAAGAGCAATCAGTTGTGTTGTGTTCTTTTGTGCCCCCAATTTGACTGTATGTTAACTTGCCTCAGATTCAGTTTGACATTTTTGCCATATTCCCTGCCTTTGGCAAGCCATTTCTATGAAGGGGACCCCTTCTTTTTCAAAATAATAAGACTTCCAACCAGCCTGCTTCAGCACCTGAACTCTGTCATCTGTCAGTCTGTTAATATTCATGTTGATGTACAAAATGATACGTGTATGTACAAAAACTACATTGAATCACTGTTGTCGAAATCTCCAGATATGACCTCTCCATCAACCCAGAGTCAGAAATACATGGTCAAGCTGGGCCTGCGACCTAGGCCTGAGGCTACTGATTGACAGACCGCAGGTGGGGTGGCACTTAACCAGCAGGACAAACGCAATGAAAAGGAAAAACCCAGATTAGTCCCACAGATAGGCAGCAACACCACAATGGTCTGAGGAGATTGGCCCCAATAAAAATGCACATGGCCGGAGGGGCGCCTGTTGCCAAAACGTCATAAAGTTAGATGCCACATGAGGTTAGGAACACTCAGTCAATCAGAAGAACACAGCACACACAGCACCCACAGTGATCACACGCTCCCCATGCCGGACATCTGACACGCTACCCACTGGCCCTCATTGTGTCCACGGCATGGTCGAGACCCACCAGTGGCGTAACGAAATTTGAGATGGCCCCCTGCAAGGTGCATGGAGGGGCCCCCGCTCTGGATTTTATCAGGAGCTCTCAGATGAGAGAACTGTGCTGAGGGGGCCCCCTTCAGCTCGGGGGCCCCCCTGCACCGCGGCAGGTGCGGGGGCCTGTGTTACACCCCTGAGACCCACCTGTCTTGGTTATCAGGTGGGAATACTTTATGACTCCATACTAGGCCTGCATTCCTCTCCCAAACTGGGATCTATGAAATGTTTTATGATGCTTCAAGAAATGCATATAAAGACAATCAAAGCTATTGTACTTTGAGACAATCCTCAGACCCGACTATGTAACTGTGCTCCTAGCCATTGTGTTTGATTAAACCAACTGTTCCTGTTTTGCCAAGCACCTTTTGTCTTTGTTTTTCCAAGGTAAATTCATATTCGAGCAACAAATCTGTCCTTCCTAGTGGTGCCACCTCAGTCCTGGACTCATGGAAGTGGGCCTAAGGTTTTTGCTCCAGCAGAAGTCGCACTTCTTCTGTAGATCCTGTCATCGCCTCCGTTGTGCAGTTCGGAACCACCGCATCACCCCTGTTGTGCGGATTGGCATAGGCGCATTGCCTCTATTGCGCTTTTCGGAACCGGTGCATTGCCCCTGTTGCGCGGGGAAGAACCAGTGCATGGCCACTGTTGCGCGCCTCGAAGCAGACGCATTGACATCATTGCGTGGGCCTCAGTGTAGCTGCATAAATGCAACCGCGTACTGCATCACACAATGTACAATTGCATATCAATGCATCATAAAAATCTACTCAAAGGCTAGTATGTATGTACCAAGTTTCACATTTATTATAATTAAACACAGCACAGCAGAGCACAGCAAGTCACCTGCTGTGCTGCTTCAAAGTGAAAGGGCAGGGATGCATCATCTTTAACCTTTACGTTTCATTCCTGTTCTTTCCTATCACAGAAACAGTTTTGTGTGCCTAGTGCCAATGGTGCACCCTTGTGTCAAGCTGCAAGGGAGCCTGTGATGATGCTGGCCAGCAGTACTTAAAACATCACATGCTTGAAGCATGATTCTAGAATGTGATGTGAGATATCTCTGGCCTTTTACCTCAAGCCAGGCCAGCCCTGCAAGGTGACTGGCTGCATTCCATGTTCTGACAATGTATGCATATGTGTTTTAAGGGTGTTTAACTGTGCCATTATACTGGAATGTCATAGTGCTTAGTTTTGAATTTGAACTGTGTGTAGTTGCAGCATTTACAATGCTATTTCTAAATCAATGTCTTGCAGGTAGACATGTCCCTTTCACACAGGGAGCAGAGAATCTGATGCGACAAGTAAGTAATGAGTACATGGTTGTAGCTCTGTGACATCTGTGTGTAATCCATGATAGTTGTAATAGTGTGATGTGTAAGGGGAGGTATTCGTCACCCGGCAAAATATTACATTCAGTGTGCCAAAAAAGCAGCCTGTGTCCACAGAGTCATTTGGAATTGACGAGGAGGCATTTTAATGTGAATGTAGTCTAATTATAGGCATGGCCACTGGAATTATGCAAATGTGTGGCTGCGGGGATTTCTGCATATTTATAGATTTGATGCATTTGCCACATAATCCGTCATCTGGCGCATATTCTGCAGATTTACAAAAAAAATAAAAAATTCTCATGGATTGGCATATCAGTGACAGCCTAATGGTCAGTATATCCGCTATGTGGCATTTCTATGAAGCATTCATGCAATGGAAAGTGTGAAGCCAAGTTGCTGCACTGTGTAAAAGTTAAAATACAAGAATACACAGTGAGACCAGGATACAGTGCATTACTATACCTTCGTACTGGTAGTGTACTTTTGCCTGACTAGCACCAAAGCAGGCACCCTTGCATCATGGTGCAAGGGGCGCTGCATTGTAGGCAACATAGTTCTTGGCCAGAAGAGTACTCCTGCCTGCATACACACACTCCTGATAGGCGTTTGGCATTTTCTGTGTGTGCTGATGAATGCACCACAGGGAGAATGAGTGCAAAAAAATAGTCAAAATGTTAAGTTGCTCCTGGTTTTGGTACACTGGTATACATGATGCATTATGTCATATTTCCAGGTTTACAAATGATGCTAAATTGGTGAAGTGTTCAAAATTAAAGTGTTGCAACAGTGAGACACCCACCCTCCATCTGTGGACTGGCTCCCTGATGAAGAGTAAGGCAAGTCAGCAATGTATGCTGTATTGCGTAACTCTAGATTACTTATGAAATGCAGTTTACCTTAACACCTCTCACGTAGGTTGGGACAAAACTTTGCCCCTCTTGCATGATGCAAAACCAACACCAAAAGTGAACATATTTGGGCCATATCTAGAATTTCCCATTGACACAACTGAATGAGTGTGAATCACTGGAATGAGTAATATACATGCTATTATATTGTGACTAGATAGATATATTGTACACCTAAACTGACCTTAATTGGGCCAGTTTCACATAATGCATTAGGAGATGTCATTGTGCTGAAGATATATTGTACATATATCTATCTCAAGAGTTTGGTGTAGGTGTGGACTGGCACTTATGATTGCATGTCAATGTCAGTCAAAAATTGGTAAATGTCCTGTACATTTGCAACTTGAGCTAATATGTGTTTACATTTACTCCCTATATAACATGACAGCAGACATGGCCAAGAGGTTTGAGCTTTGGCTGGCACGCTATGTCCACGTCCTTAGGATTGCCCACGGCTATTGAAAAATGGGTCACATATACAAGAAGGCAAATGCAAGTGGCATATGGGGATCAGGAACAAGGTCTGGCCCACAGTACACCCCTGCAGCAACACATTCTCAGAGTGGCAAGCAGCAACAGGGCAGCACACAAGTGGATCAAACTGGGCAGCCACAGGGTAAAAGGGAAAAAGAGAATCAGATGTGCTGCACCCTCCACTTTCAGGTTAGCCATTGTGAACATGATATGGCAAATGGACAGGAGTATGGCTAGCAATGAGAAAGAGCAGGAGAGAATTAGAGAAATATTATTGACATTTCAGGAGGCATTGGAGCAGATTCCAACACAAATCTGCCTCTCTCCTTCAGAACATTCCCTTCAAGTTATTTATCATTGATATTTTTTTATTTGTTGTAGGCATAGTGATAGTTAGAGTTTAGTGTAGGTGTAGGTTTAGTTTATATAAGTTTTAGATAATTAAGAAGTTTTTAGGTAGCAGTTTTTTAGTGTGTTCTTAGTATGGTAGGCTTGTAAGTGGGTGGGGGGTTAATGTTTTGTGTGTAGGATATAAAAAACAATTAAAAAAGAAAAAAGTGTGTATATTTGTTTAGGTTTCTAAGCTAAGTGCAGTTAGTATATGTTTAGGATTTAGTTGATGTTTGGATTGTACTGAGCTATGGGTATTATGGGGGTGGGGGTGTTGATGTTTAACTTGTCATGTGTGAATAGTGGATAAGATAGGTTAAGATTTAGATAAGTTAGTATAGGCTACTGTTAAGGATAGTTAGTGTAGGATAGGTAGGGTTAGTTAATTTTTGTAGATAATACTTTTTCAATGTTAATAAATGTATCATTGTTCTCTAGTTGGATGTTATTTATTTGTCAAGAGTTGGTACTATTGTGTTCATTGTTGGTATATGTTGCTTCGTCAGAAGGTTCTGGACAACTGTAAGTCTTTCTCAGATTTGAATTCTGTATGGAACCATTTTAATACTTTAGACACTGAAAGTGGGGCTCAGAAGGTGAGATTACACACAGCACAACACAGGTAGTCTCCCACTGTAGCAGCACCCTGTGTGAAAGGGAGTGGGTAGGTAAGTGACTTTGTATTACAGAATGCTGACCTCTGGCTGCATTGTGACCTAAACTGTTGCATAGCACTAATTCTAACACCCGTGCACCATTGTGCATGGAGATCTGCATTGTTGCGTGGATTTTAATTGTTCAGGAAGTGACACCTGCTTGGACAATGTCCATCATTATTTGAATGTATTTCTTGCTTAGTGTGCCACTTCATGCACATCACTTAGGGTCTCATGACGATGCCAGTCGGACCGACTGTCTGACCACTGAGGCCACAATCCGATTTCGACAGTGAGGCCGGGAAAGTTCCCCTCGCCATATTACAATGCGGTCTCATCTACGGCGGTGCACATATCCCCAAATATGTTGCTGCAAGTGCATACAAAATCACAGAAAACATGTGAATTGTACACACATGCATGACATATGTGGGGATTTGCCTTCTACTCCATGTACCCCACTGCTGGAGTGTGGCGGAATGTGCCAGTCCAGTCATTGGGGATACATACTGCAGAAGTACTTACCTGGATTTCTGCTCCCACAGGGTTGTAGACATCGGGGTTCAGCTGCTCACGTATGGGGGGGACCTGGAGAAAGGGATACACGGCAGAGACTGCTGGGGAGAAGCAGAATTGGGTGAGTATGCACCCCAAAATATTTGTTTCAAATGACTTGAGCCAGTTGGTCGGACCTTCATGGTCGGGTTGTCGGAAACCCACATCGTAATCCGGACGGCGGTCGGAGATCCCTGCACTGCCCTATGACTGCTGTTTCTCTCCGACCCCCATCTCAACAGTCGGAGAAAGGCTGTCAGAGTCGGCGGTCTGTCAGCGGTCAGTTGGAGTAATGAGGCCCTTAGAAAAAACTGACAACAACAACTTTGTCACATAAGTCTCCCATTTACTCCTCCCCTGGGGAGGTGTAGCATTAATACAGGTTCAATTGTTTTCCACCTATGACAAACTTGTATGTGCAAATGATTTGCTATGTGGATGCACTCACACTCAACACATGTGAGGTCTCTCTGTGACAGAGTAACATAAGTCTTCTTTTTTGGCCTGTGTTTCATTACTCAACACTTATCAGTATACACAGGGGGAGGCTAGGTGCACTTGCATGTTTTGGTCACGGTCATTTACAGTATTGGGTTGACCTTGTGCATCCTTCTGTGGCACAAGTACTAGGCTAATCCATGAGGACTATGGGCATGGTTATCTGACTAGTATTGGTACAACCACCTACAGCGTTGTATTGTTGATAATCTTTTGTGTGAGCAGTGATATTTTCACATTTTGAAATTATATTGTAATCTTTAAATTACAACACCGATGTTGACATTTGTTATAGTGTTTTGACCGCGCATGCTTCACACATCCCATTTATAGGTGGTTGTTTGTGCGTACTTTTCCGTAACCTTCTCACTGTGTGTCTATCAAGAAAATGCATCTTGTTGATACAGTCTGACATGACATTGATAAAGTACGTATTGCTCATCATACCATTGCAATGGATGTAATTGATGTATGTGCACATACAATGGCAATAGGTGCAATTAAGCTGATATCTCTCTTCTTCAGCTGCAAAAAAAGGGTTTACGATTATGAATGAATGAATGAATGAATTTATTAACTGTACAATTAATTAAAATCATTACAGTAAAAGCAATTGGCCTATTAAAGCTAAAACAATGATAAAAACTTCAATTTGTGATAAATAAAATTTGCCGCCCCTCCCCAGTGCCAACACGATCAGCCTTCACCAGAGTTTGTAATCTTGAACGTGTAGCCTTATTCACGATCAAGAGTCCCACATTGTTCCATGAGAATGGGCTGCATTGCAAAGCTGTGACCCGTTCGCCTTAACACTCTAGTTATTCATCTTATAAGGCGCTATCCTAGAGGGGGTGCTGGGAGTGCGAAAGGCGTCAGTGCTCGATGGAGACCCCCTCAGCTATCTTCCGCTGGGTTTACAGTGCTCTTCACCAGGGTTTTATTGCATTCATTTGCAGCTTTTAAGGCTGTCCTGATGTGATGGATGAATTTCCCCAGTCTTGCTAGGGTCGTCGTGTTAGAGGTAGAAAAGCACATGGCTGACGCTTCACTGCAGGACTTTATTCCGTTGCTGGTACAGATCGGGCGCAGTAGTCGCCGACGTTCGTTCATAAGATTGGGGCAACAGCATAGAAGATGCAGCCACGATTCCCTCTTGTAGGGGCACAGTCTGCAGTTTGTGGCTTCCCCCCTTTGGGCCCATGCAGGGTTGAAATCCGCAATTTCTAGAGTGGTTAATCTCATAAAAAGGATTTTACTTCAGGCCAATGGAGTGAGAGCCTCGCTTAAGTAGGGCTGAGCTTTACCTGCCGTATAAGAGCTGTTCAGCGGATCTAAGTGTGAACTTGAACGGAGAGATTTGCGGTCTAGATCAAATGAGGTTTCACGCACTTGTTTGTTTATGGCTCTTTTCCAAGCATTCAGGGGGATGTCCAACCGCGGTATGCTCTCTTCCACAATCTTCAGTGTTTTGATCGCTTTTCTAGGCTAGTGTGCCAGGTCGTACATGGCTCTTCAAAAATGGATCTCAGTTGGTGTTTTAGTGAGTTGGCTGGAGCCCTTAATATCCTTAGATAGAGCTTTATGATCTCCCCCAGGCACGTCAGATCTGGCCTCGCCACGCCTAGTTCCAGCCTTAACCTTGCTTTCCTTGCTGACCTCGGAATATGGAGCACTGTTTTGTATGCTTTGGCTTGGGCTGAGTTGAGGAAGGCGTGCAGTAACCAGGGGAAGGCCAGGTGACCATAACTTATTGCTGCTAGAAGTTTCGCTTTTAAAACTTTTACGATTACGGGATTACGATTATATACTTACATTTTATATGTAGACTTTTCAGAAACAACCATACAAAATTCAACAGTAAATTTTATTCCTTAAGTATGGATCCTCACATTAAAACATGTGCAGTAGTAAATCTTTATTCTGTTATAATCATAACCATAAAAGTACACAGCAAAAAGCACAAACAAGTTATGCATAAAAACAACATATATAGAAAGATAAAAATACATATTGCACTTAGAACATTGAAAACATCGCATAAAAACCTAATAAAATAGCAACCCCAAAATCACATAAATATGATCATCAAATAAAATAGTAGAGACAGAGTAATCAAGCCCGAAATACCACAATCTCATAGCAGCCCTCAAAAAACAAGTGACATTAAAAATTATGTGTTCATTAGATAAAAGCTGCAAGAGCATAAGAGCGGTTTAGACTTGCATAAATTTCAGTGCTTTCAATAAAGGAATTATTAACATTCTCCTAGGTAACCTAAAATAGCTACACAACATCATAAAATATAAGGTATCCTGCGGAGACACATGGTCGCAGCTGCAGTGACCCAATGAGTCAGACGGTCTTCAATCCCTATGAGAAGCCAGAAGATAGTGCAACATATTAAATTTAAATCTGGTCAACAGAAATGTGTCCCTGTCACTATCTACAAAAGAGGGATATGGTTCTATGAACTGAACTGTTTTTAGCAGCATCTGCCCCCGTACAAGGGGTCTCATAAATTCCGTCTGTTCTCTATGTAGCATCTTACGTTCCAAAAAAAGTGGTCCCTCACTCACTTCAATTCTGAAGTGCACAAAGACTGAGGGGGATGCACCCCTGCTGAACCCCCCTGCTGGTTTTAAACGGATGGATACAAGCCAAACCCTGAGAGTACTCAAATAATGCTGAGGTGTGTACATGTAAATCTCTTAAGAGAAGCAGGATATCAGGGTACACCCCCATCTCGAGAAGCAAGGGGCACAGCTTCTCTCAGTTGACCCTGCCAAAGGCAGATGTTAAATCCATAAAAGCCAGGTGGATTAACTCAAACCGGGCAACAGTATACTTGATTATAATCAAATATAAATTCAAGCATTGGTCACTTGTAGATCTACCTGGACTACATCCATATTGTATGTCAGAGATTATGTTATTCTCATCTGCCCATGACATCAGCCTGTCTAAAGGCATCCTTCCCAGGACTTTCGCCTCGGAGTCAATCAGGGATATTGGCCAGCAACATTGGGGGTTATCTAAATCCCCCTTCTTGAACACGGGGACAATTACAGCATTGGACCCTGACGTGGAGAGCCCTCCCTTACTGCAGCATTTAGGACCATCGTCAGGGCTGAACCTCAGATCTCAATATTATCCAAAAATAAATCAGGGTATTCCATCAGGCCCAGGGGCTTTATTTCGTGAAAGTGCTAAGATGCCAGGGCTAACTTCCTCTAATGTAAAAATGAGGATAGATTCCACTTCCGAGAAAACACCCAGGTCATCACTGCCTCCACAAGATGCACCATTATATGTCCATTCAAAATGTGCTACCACTGGTGCTCTGTGATATGGTGGCGTAGAGCAGGGCCATTATCTCTGGCAAAACAAAGGTGATTTATTACACGCCAGAACAAAGAACTATCTTTAATGGCACAACCTTGAGCTAGATCATCCCAAGCTCTCTCTCTTAAGATAGTTTTGCGGTTTGAGTGTTCCAGTTAATACGCCCTGCGACAAGCAACCACCCCATACTTATCTCTAGGCAACCGCGTTAGAGCTTCCTTCACATTTCGTAGGGCGTTGGAGCATTTGCTGTCAAACCATTTGAATTCATGTGACCTGGTGGTCAAAATGGGAAACCTAAATAAAGATAACATCTTGTGCTAGATACCTGCATAGGCAGATAAAATTGACTCACTAGAGGAGCAAAGATCCAGAAATGTAAAAATCTCCTGCGTACAACACAAAAAAGAGATTGTTTAAGCTGTATAGGCTCCACCTGGGAAAACTTAACAACCTTCCTTGATCTGTTGGAAAAAATACTCCCTCTGTTCCGTCGGGAGATCCTGGTTCAAGAATTTATCCCGCTAACTGCTAAGAAAAAGGGTTATGATCACTAAATGGGCTTTGCACTATAATGAATTTAGCAAAAACAGCAAAGCTGACACAAAGATAAATCTACTATGGAAGCACATCTCCTACCCCCAAAAAAGTTAGTAAAATACAGGAATTAATGTAGATAACTAATTTCTCTAGAGTGAAGACAAGATTATGATTGCTTTGCGTTTAGTTCAGTGCCCTCCCTGGCATGGGCCATGTGAAGTCCCTCTACCAAAGTGCATTTAGCCTTGACGTTAAATCCAGAGGGCACTCACATAGGTGGCAGTTCAAATCGCCAACTAAGATTAACTTATCCAGACCATGCATAATACGGTCAGGGTTTCAATAGCTGTTCTTAAAGTGGGAAGGTTATATAGCTCATCCAACCAGGCTTTGGCATTATAAAATTGATTAAGGCAAAAGATATGAAGCCCAGAAAAGCTATCTTCAATAGTTGCATCAAATATGAGTCCCAAGCAAAATTGTTGATTTTCCCACAAAAATCCAAAAAGGCAAATGTGATCAACCTCCGTTTAGCCCTCCCCGCTGTCAAAGCCAAGCCGGGATAAAATAGGTTTTGTACCCTTCAAGGAAAAAGTGATTTAGCTCTTCCCACGTTTCTTGTAAACAGATCACCTAATATTACCTTACAAAGAAGACACAGTTATAACAGTTAAACTTAGCTGCCAGGCCCACAATATTCCATGATAGCAACAAGAAATCATGAGAGCTAACTGTCATGTCAACGGAGATGATTGTGGATTGAGAAAAAGTGGGAGACAGGGATGAATCAGGGTGGGCAAGTCAATCACAAGCATTCAAGTTGTACAAGGGAGCAAATCTATTCACAGTCCTCAAAACTGGAGATGCAGGGGGAACAGGTGAGCGCCTGCCCCGAAAGCTATACCACTGCGCCACCTGGTTCCATGAAGTAGAGCAAACCATATCCGGCTTGTAAAAGAAACCAAGAGGTAGGGCCTGAATATTTGACGGTCTACGAGATCTAAATTAACTTAAGGTTGTCAGAAAATACGCTGCAATGGTGGCCTATTAATGTTGGTCACTACACAATCCCTGGCCCACCTCTTAACATCAGACCCTAACCAGTTCACCCTTCTCATGATGTTAATAGAACCATATATCTGTGGGCCCAGATTGGAATGCATGTCTAACCAATGAACCACTTTGTGTTTAAGCTCATCATAGGATTCTGACATAGGCCTAGTCAGACAAGGCACATTCCCCAAAACCACTATGTACGGAGTAGCTTCAAGTGGTTCAACTGGTTCAGTAGCGGCCCGTGGTGGGAGTGCTGCCGGGCGGTGACGTGGGGCGGTGGAGGGGCAGGGTGGGGGGTAGTAAAGTACGGAATACGGCCATATAGAGGTAAGTAGACATATAAATAAATAAAACGAATTTCGTTGCGTGCGCAACGAAATTCGTTTTATTTATTTATATGTCTACTTACTCTATATGGCCGTATTCCGTACTTTACTACCCCACCCTACCCCTCCCCCGCCCCACATCACCGCCCGGCAGCACTCCCACCACGGGCCGCTACTGAACTGGTTGTGACCTCTTTGTTTAGGTAAATGGGGTGAACCACAGTCAGAAGATGAAAACTTGGGGTGGGAGTTAAAGGGCCAGAGGGAACATGAGGGACATTATTTAGCACACTACAAGACTGGCGCATTTCATGTAATGGGGCCAGCCTAGTTGCTTTCTCATGCGGGATCCGTTGATGAGAGGGAGGGGCCTTATTAGTCAAGTTAGAATTTAAGAAAATGCGTCCAGGTGCCAGTTCATCCATGTTATTCAAGAAATCCATGATCAACGACAGTCTGGATTCAAGGAGCATTAACCTAGAAAGAACAGTATCAAGTTTGGCACTAAGGGTTTCATTAAACTCCATCAGATGAGCCTCCGTCAGGGATTCCCCATGGAAAGAGAAATGTTGCAATAGCCCTGTTTCCATGACCACATTGACATGGCTGCACATGCTTATGGGCAATGCCACCCTTCTCCTGTGCTTAGTTTTGGGGCTTGAGCTTGACTGTGTAGGCTCTCGGATTAAATCAGCTGAGGGACCCACACCCGAAGACAAAGCCACAGACACCAAAGCCAAGTCCTGATTTCCATCAGGCAACCACCCCACAACTGAATCAAGATGCTCAGGACATGGAGCAGGATCACCAGGTAAAGGGGAAAACTTGAATGGACAAAAGAAGAACCATCCCCGGTCAGGGATAAGTGTCTCTTCACTAGCTCAATCTCCTTGGACACTACTCCCAACGCACATGCCAGAAAGCCGCCAATGGTGGTGACTCTCAAAGCCATATGTGGGGGCGAGGTCTTCGTGAGGGACGCCTTTCATTTCCCCATGCTCCGTTGACACTGCTCTACAGTGGAGACAAGGAACAACAAACAGGACCGGGAGTGACCAACAATTGTGGAGTAAAAAACACAAAAACAGTACCTTATACCAGCTCGGGGAGAGATGCCAAGGGAGGTGGCCCACCTGATGTCAGATGACAACGGGCAAAGACGGGTGTTTCTCGAATGTGAATTTACCTTTAAAAAACAAAAGACAAGAGGTGTTTGGCAAAACAGGAACAGTTGGTCTAATCAAACTCTTCGGCTGGGAGAACAGTTACAGGGTCGGGGTATGAGGACTGTCTCAAAGTACTATAGAAAGCCATTATATACATTTCTTGGAGCAACATAAAAGAATTCAGAGATCCTTTTTAGGGAGAGGAATGCGGGCCTGCTCATAGAGTCATAAATTACTCCCACCTGATAACAAATGCAGGTGGGTCTCGACCTTGCATGGACACGAGGGCCAGTGATTAAGGTGTCCAGATGTCCAGCATGAGGCGCGTGTGATCACTGTGTGTGCTGTGTCTTGATTGGCTGAGTGTTCCTAACTTCATGTGGCAACTTTATGGTGTTTTGGGAATGCGTGTACCCCTCTGCCATTTGTGCTTTATTGGGGCCAATCTCCCCGGACCATTGTTGTGTCGCTGCCTATCTGTGGGATTGATCTGGGTTTTTCCTGTTTGAGCGCTTGTTCTACTGGCTAAATGCCACCCCACCTGTGATCAGTCATCAGTTGCCGCAGACCTAGGTCGCAGGGCCTTTCTGACTATATATTTCTGACTCGGGTTGATGGAGAGGTCATATCTGGTGATTTTGACCACAGTGATGAAATTTCGTTTTTATGTACACATGTATCATTGCATACATCAACATCGACTTTTTCAATATTAACATTCCCCCCTCTAGTTGAATTTTCAACTGCATCATTTACCCCACACTTCATGACAGTCACATTATTAGGGGCTTGTTGTGCTTCAGTTCGAACTATTACTACTTCCCCAGTTACTTCCATCCTACCCAATTTGAGGACTTCGTTTTTACAGCAGGAAACCCCCACTTGTAGGAAACCACACAAAAACAATATGAAGATGACAATGGGTAGCAATGATGTACACAGACCAGTCAAACGCCAAGGAAGCCAGGAAAAGCAGTTGGCATAGCATTCCTGCTCAGGGGCACCTCCCTTCTTACACATGTCTGTTTGTAAACAGTGCAGTGCTTGGATGGCAAGAGTCAGAGTGCCATTTTCCATGTCGTTGCCTGGGATAAATGTGCAGCAGGATGCACCAATCTTGGCACATGCTCCTCCCGCCACTGAGGTCATCAAGTACAACACATATTGATGTTGCATCACCATCAGGCGGATAGCTCTTAGTTCTTCCTTGAAGTTCTTCCTTGATCGCATTAACGCCGAGCTTAGTACTGTTAATCATTTTCAACATTTCCCATCTAGTTATTTGCAACCAGCTGGTGTTTGCTTTTGTCTGCACGGTCAATAAGGGTAAGGACCCTCCTGCATTTACATGTGTGTCAGAAAACAGTCTGAATTCTTCCGGAATGTCCTTGTACTGAGCCCAGCCAAAATAATCAGCAGTTCATTTCACTCAAGCCGGATGCGAGAGAGTTGTCTTCTTCTGGAGCGGATGTTGGCATAACTCTGACAGATCTTCTCCAGGAATTACCAGGGTCGGGAGTGCATGGTGACCAGGGAGCATAGGCCCCTCCATCCAGGGACGAGCTGGGTGTAGGTAAACTAGCTGCACTGCCAGTAGGTATCCATCAGCGTGGAGGTGCCACATTGCATGATCGATATTTGTAGAATTGTGCAACAGTTCTCATTTGTGCAGAGTGGGATCATTCCTTTACCTCTGAAACACAAGGAATACAGTGTCAGTTTCCATGCAATTTGGGGTTGCCCCTTCCCTTCCAACCATGTGTACCTGTCTATCTCAGTATCCCATATTTCCTGAGATGGGTCATCTATGCTGGCATTCAACCCTCCCCTACAAGACTCATTTCCCTTTGTATTATCGAGGCGGATGGCACCTACACTGGAACTCCATGTCTGGGGTCCATCTGTTATTAAAGAAGACTGCCCCATACACTCTAAGGGCCACCCTGGGATCACAGATGGAAGAGGGAGCAGAAGTGTTTGTGCACTGGCGCAGTGGCTTCGCTACTTCCAAGAATCTCTTTTCTGGAGAGTCTCGGGGCCAAGCAGTATCCTCCCCTATGGTGCCCCTCCTGCGCATCCTATCTAGCTCAGTTTAAATATCGCTAGGCTCTGTGAAAAGGTAGAGTACTGTGGGATTGGTCTCGTAGCTGGTCACATTCATTACTCTATGGGGTTCTACTAGGTTGGGTTGTATCTTGGCCCTAATCCTACATAGGTACTGGTGGAGAAGGCATTTCGCTTTTTCGGGGGCTACCTCTTAGGGCAAGTAAAGCCTGTCTGCACCTACTGCATGCGGTATCAAGGAACAGATGTAAAATGACCTGGCTGATGTCTGGGCACCCACGGCGGTCATGTACTGATACCATGTGTTGTGTCAGAGTGCACAGTCTAGTGCATTTGAGATGCTAGTGTTGTAGTGCCATGAAGTGACATGGAAGAGGCCCCTATGCATGCGCTGTGAAAATGTCGAGGTGGACTCCATTTGACTAGGCAGATCTTTGGCAATGTATGGACAGATGGTATACAATTCTACAACTATACATAACTTGTTGAATATTTCAGGTCTTGGGGATGGATCCAGGGGAGATGTCTGTTTTCCTCTGGTGGTCAGGGTTTCTTTACTTTTGGAAGAGTTTAAAAAAGTCTGTGATGGTCATGGTCTTTGACTCGCACACTTGGGGGCTGTTCCGGTTATGGAAGTAGTTGCTGTACAGGTGGTGGGCCGCTGTAAAGGTAGTACACTTTGGTGGCTTGATTGCAGAACTGTTGGACAAGAGCTGTTGTTTGTTGGTTTAGTTCGAAAAACATTTGCATCCTTACGTATATCATCATCAATCATTCTTGGAGATTCCTGTGCCTTTCTTTTTAAGGGTGTGCTTTTACATTCATGCGTGCCATTTTAGTGAGGCACCGGAAGGTGGCCCCAATCAAGGTTTCTTCTTTTAAAAACATTGGGTGTTTATTCATGGTTTGCCTTAATTCTTACTTATGGGTCATCTGTTCTCCCCCTTCACCATGATAGAAAAGGATATTTGTTAAGGGGGTCTTCGTGAGCATGTGGATGATCTTGGTTATTTAACTAGCATTTTATTGGTGCCACCAAACTTCCACTATCCTACCGTCCCTAGTGTGTGTGCAAGGGGTACCTTTTGAACTACATGTGCATGGGGTGCTATATAAAGAGGGGGCATGGCGTAATTGGATGTTGTTGGCGATTGCAAGGTGCCCTGAAGTCACGTGTATACCCCTCCAGTCCCAGCATGCGGTGTGCAGTGGGACTCTCCCTATTGGTGCCAGGCTTCTTGACTATGTCCTTTTTCTAGAGGGTTCTTTTTGGGCGAGCTTTGGGCTTCTTTTTACTGTTCTTTTGGGCATTTCCCCAGGTTTTCATGTGATTTGCTGTCTATATTGTGTACCGGAGGTGGTTGGAGAGGTGTCCCCTGGCCTCCATGTGCTTCTGATGTGATGGTGTCTGAAATTGGGATTATTTCCTCCCCCGGATGGTGTGTGTGAGGCACTGTGTGTGCTGGCTGATCACTAAGCCAGATATGGTGGTGAAAATCTTTCAGAGTATCTCGCTGGAGCTGTGATGGACTTTTGTGGAATCTCTCCTTCCCGGCACCCCCCTTTCCCTCAGATCACATCTCATCCAGGATATTTGGGCCTGCAGTCCCCGGATGTGGCCAGGGACTTCTAACCGGTGACATGCTACTTTTGTTGTTTTGGAGGGACATGACCCAACGAGTCATGGATGTTTGAAAAACCTTTGAGGGAAACGAGGAGGCAGAATATTGCTAAAATGAGAGTCCAGTGCGAGGACAAACTCGTCGAAATTCTGCCGATACAGATAATGGACTGGGACTCCAAGATGGCGGCTCCCTGGGACGGAGACGCGGGTCGGAGCCGGCTCACCTCTCTACTATCTGTTAAGAGGCGCCAACCCCGCACCTCTCGTGCACTGCAGTATTTACCGCCTTGCTCTACTGAAGGAAGGATCGCTCCACTACAATTAGAACCCTCCAGATAGTCTTTTGCTTCGCACAGGTGATCCCGTGGAGGGCACCACCGGTGCAATCCTGTGAGGCGGGGCACTGCTTAGGCATGATGGGAGCAAGGGGCAGCGGGAACATTTGCAGGAATGATTAGCCCACCTCAGGATAGTAACGGCAGCAAAACAGATCCTCGCCTGGCCGTGCCTGACCCCAAAATGGCGGCCAACACGCTACCGAGGATTCCTCTAATTGAAGGGGGTGCAGCATTTAGTACCTCAGCGGCTTCTAGCTCCGCAGTGCAGCAGGAGGGATGTAAAGAAGGAGGGGATTGCTACATTCCCCATAGGCCATCTAACACTGACAGCGCTCAGCTGTGGACCACCGGTTTTGGGAGCGAACCCCCTGAGGACTACTCACTCTCTCTTCCACCTCTCCTATCTTGGGGCTAGCTGGAGGACGAGGCGGATGGCGCTTTCCCAGTTACAAAGGGACCGATGCCTTTGATTGAACTATGATGATGCCCCTTGGGCGTAACCCAAAACTGTTCGAACTTACCGCGAAGCCCGAGTACCATTGGCTGTTGCCCGGTGGAGCTGTCCTATGCAGCTATAGAGGAGTCTGGCTCTGGTTCACCCCCTCGGCCGTCACCTACCCAGCCAGACATCGGACATTGTTTTTAACGGTTCTTCATTGTTTTGTCTGTCTTTCACCTCTACCGCTTTGTTACCCCTGAACTACTGTCCCCCTTCTGGTCTGCCTGACTCTATCTACAACTCTTTCCCCTGTTTACCTTTCCCCCTCTACCTCCCATTCCCCATAAGACGCGTTTCTTGGATATGCAACGCGCAAATAAAGTATGTTACTGTATAATCCCATGTTTTTTCCCCTATGCCTATACCTGTAACTGTAACTGAGTTAATCATTGTAACAGTAACTCACTGATCCTCATGTAAAGCGCTCTGATACCTCTGGGTCTAGCCAGCGCTATATAAAACTCTGCAAATAAAAAAATAAAATAAAAAAATAAATGAACGATTTTTCTGGTGAACCTCCCTACTGACTCGGTACCATGCGGTGCTTTGCGATGTGTTGGAATTTGTGCATGTGCTATGGATTAACCCTGGGCGGGTAACTCCGCTCCGCCAGCGGAGTTTGCGGAGATTTGCCTACTCCGCATTCCGTGGCAAACGCGGAGGTAGGCAAAACTCCGCCTCCGTGGCGGAGCGGAGTTAGCTGCTCCCTCCCCCCTCCCAAATGCTTTAAAAAGGTATAAATAAGGCACTTACCTGCATGTCTGCAGCCTCCCATGCCTCGCCGCTCTCCTTCCTGCTCCTCTCGCGTCGTCGAAGTCCTTCTTAAAAAAAAACACTACGTTGTGCGTCTTGCGAGTGCGCATGCGGACGCGCAAGCCTTACAACGTAGTGGTTTTTTTTTTAAGAAGGACGTCGAGGACGCAAGAGGAGCAGGAAGGAGAGCGGCGAGGCACGGGAGGTGGCAGAAAAACAGGTAAGTGCCTTCTTTATACCTTTTTTAAGTATTTGGGAGCGGGGAAGGAGCGGAGCGGAGCTATGCGTAGCTCCACGGTGTTGTTTCCAAACTCCTTGGAGCTACGCGTAGAGGCACTACGCCAGCTCCGCCCAGGGCTACTATGGATGTTATGTGGTCTTTATCATCAGAGGTGTGTGGGAAACCAGGCTCCTGACACTGGAACATGGCTTTGTTTTGGAACTGAAAAGGGGGCCTCCATTGATTTGAGGCTTTTGGCTTTTCAGGCACAGTCGCAGGGGCAATGAGGGAATGTCGGTCTCGGGCTAAGTGCCCGAGAATGGGGTGCATTTGATTTTTTAATTAGAACCCAGCCCAAGTGGACTTGGGTGAGGGGCCTGGGTGCCTGCTTTTACTCCACCCGATACAATACTACCGATTGAATTACTGACCTTTGAGAAGGCAGTTATGGAAGACCTAAGTCGAATCACGACTGAAAATTATACTTCCTTTCAGAACACCACCAGATTGGAAAAAGAAGCAATACAGCAACTGTCGGACAACAAAGAGATTACAATAAAACCAGCCGATAAAGGTGGTGCAATAGTTATTCAGACATCAGTAGCTTATGACAACGAATGCAGAAGACTTCTGGGAGACAGAAGGAACTACGCGATAACACTGGAGGATCCAACAGAACTATTGAGGATAAAGATCACGGGGATGGTGGAAGAAGCCCTGGCGCATGACTGGGTGTCGAAAAAGGAGGGAGATTTCCTAATACAAAAATCACCCAGGACGCCATATTTTTACACGATCCCTAAGATACATAAAAACATGGAGCAACCCCCTGGTCGTCCGATAGTGTCAGGTATAGGCTCCATTCTGGAGCCTTTGCCTAAATTTGCCGACGCATTCTTACGCCCTTTGATTCAGAAAATGGATACATATCTGAGAGATACCAAAGCTGTACTGCAGCTACTACAAGGACTTACCTTTGATCCTGAGAGACAATTACTCCTGGGTCTCGACGTAGAGAGTTTATACACCAGTTTACCCCACGACGAGACTCTTAACATCATTGAGGAAATCTTATTCTCAAACCCATGGGAATACCAAACACCAAGGAACCTAGTCATGGAGTGCATTACCCTAGCCTTAACTAAAAAAAAATTCCAATATGAGAACACACTGTATGTTCAAAAACACGGCACTAGCATGGGAAGCACCTTCGCCCCAAGTTTGGCAGGGCTTTATGTACACCATTTGGAGAGTAGCAAAATTCTCCATCAGGACAATCCTTTCAGGCACAACATCAGTACCTGGAAACATTACATAGATGACGTGCTAGTCATTTGGAATGGAGATATTGAATCAACGGAACATTTCATGACCTGGCTCAACCAGCAGAACCCTTTTCTCAAATTCACCTGTACTGTATCAAGAGACCAATTGGTGTTCTTAGACTTAAATATATACCCAGAAAATGGTTTTTTTAAAACCACCACACATTTTAAACCAACGGCTAGAAACTGTCTGCTAGTTTATGACAGTTTCCACCCGCGCCATCTCCGGGACAATCTCCCATATGGCCAGTTCCTCTGCCTACGGCACAACTGCACCAACCTCAAAAATTACAAAAAACAAGCTCAGGATCTTAAGACTAAATTGTCACATAGGAACTACTCTACCCCTATCATAGATAAAGCTATGAAGAGGGCATGCAATAACAACAGGGAGGCTTTGCTGGAAGACAAGGTGCCAAAAGACCCAGATGCCAGACCAATTTGCGTGACTACATACAACACCCATTCAAATAGGATATCCAAAATTGTGAACAAACACTGGAGAATCCTTAACTGTGGAGATCTCAATCTTGAAAAACCATTGTTTGCACACAAAAGAGGCAAAAACCTCAGAGACATGATTGTCCACACTCGACCACAAGCTGATTCAACAGGAATGACAAGAACTCCTCTTTTACAACCTATCCAGGGCCACCACCCATGTGGCAATTGCAGCACTTGCCATCTAACCAGCAAGAGTTCTAAGATTAAGTTCAGGAATGGCAGCGAATGGGAGCAGAGGAAGTTTACCACCTGTAACAGTCGCAATGTCATCTACATGATAACGTGTCCCTGTGGGTTGGAATACATTGGGATGACATCACGGCCGGTCAAAGTCAGCATTGGAGAGCACAAGAGCAACGTACGGTGTAAGAAAAGCACCACGAAAATGGCGACACATTACCTGTCAGAAACCCACGGAGTAAATGACCTCCGGTGGACAGTAATAGAACAACTAACAACAGACCGTGGCCTTTTAGAAAAAGAACAACGCTGGGTGTTCCGTCTGGGTACTAACACCATAGGTCTGAATGATAATATACCGTGGAACCTTTTCATTTGAAAGGGGAGTCTCTGTCTACATGCGCAGGGAGCCATGGTATCTATTTATAATTTGGAAGTATGCACCTCGGTATTTCCCCCCCCCTTTTTTGATCATTTCCTCTCAATAAACTGGAAGACGTTGATTAGGTATGTCATAAGAACCCGTGGTCCATCAATACCACTCTTAATGTGTATATATATATCTCTCTCTTTTTTTTTTCTTTTTTCCCTCTGGAGCGTTTACATTGACTGTGAGAATGCCCCCAAAATTTTTTTACTTTGGCCTTTTGCTTCATTCTTAACTTTTTCATAATTTTGTCAGCATTTTTAACGCTTTATGTAGCGCAGAATAAACTCTGCTCTAGCGCTAATACATGCCCTTCGCTCCCACTTTGAACGATACATTTATTTTCGGGGTGCAGTACTATGACCCTTATATACGTATAACATTCAGGATGATTTCATAATCATACCAGCACCCATAATGCCCTTCTCCCTTCTCTTCTTCTCTTTTTTCCCCCTCCCACCCTTTCCCCCCCCTCCCTTTTTTTAACTACCATTAGTGCTGGAATATTTGGACACATCAAACGTTCCTTATATTTTGTTTTCAAAACTACAAATAGCGTTTCGAGACTTGGACGCTATAGATATATTATTTTTTCCCTTCCTGGGTTGGAAATGATTTCTTCTGGCAATACGCCTACTATTAGCGGTCTGTTTTTTATTTTTATGCACAAACAGCGTCATGAGCAGACGCACGCACAGAACACTGAGCATGCTTTCCTTTATTTCCGTTTTCCCCGCAACCGCTTCTCGTTTCTTTTGCAGCGGTCTAGTCCTATTAGCATTCCCTCCCATCATCGGTATTGGCGGTCAGGGCTTGTAGATGGACATGCCGACCCACACGTACCTACAATTAATGGGCCAATTAAGTTAAGTATTTAACATCGACCGCCTCCTGGTTTCTCAGTATCCACGGAGTCACGGAGGGGACGGTCGGGTGAGGTAGTACCCTCGCATTCGTAAGTACGGCACAGCCGCTTCAACTAGACCACGATCTGCTCTTACCAAGTAAGTGGGGATTTCTCTGTTAAAATACAGTTCCTTTTCCTCACAGAGTGCTCATTAGCACAGAGTCCCCTGCGTTTCCTCCCAGGCTCATGAGGCCTTGATCTTCTGGATAGCAAGTATGCAACCTTTTTCCCTGCAGTTCATGTTATTCCCTCCTTTTTTCTTAATGCTTGCCAATGGTTTACAAGGAACATTCCAACATAGTGTGTGTGTTTTATGTTATTTGTTGTGTATGTCTAGTTTTTGTCCACCTTTTTTACAGGAAAACTGCACTGACACTATATAGTTTTTCTGGTGTTTTTATCGACACTGTATATATCACTTTACAGGTCACGATCTTCACGGCTGGAATATTTTATCTAGCTAAAACGTACCTCTATACCTTTGTGTTTTTTTCAGAAGGAGATAGAGATATTCACTTTGTCGCCAAACTATGGAGCCTAATGGACATATTGTACATATAAATTACACATAGAATTCCCTATGTTTTCAACACTATTAACTGTTTTCTGTGATTAGGTTAGGGATCTGTGTACCCGTCCTGAAGAAGAAGCTTTCGGCTTCGAAACATGTTGACACAGACACACAGGAGGTGTCGTACATTAATACGTTAAACCTCTATCTCACTGTTTTTTAACAATACCAGCAAAGGGGTTTATTAAAAATCTTTCTAGTCCTCAATTGCCAGGTATTTTTTAATATTCACTCACTAATTACTGTAGACCCTACCACTCACACACTACACATAGTGGTTACTTTAAGTGCTCCCGCGTATTCGTTGGTTAGTAGCACGCCGCACTCCGTAGAGGAGTGCGAAGACCCCTATGATGAAGCATGACACCAAGGGCCCTTTTGGTGTGTGAGGGGTATTTTAAGAACACAATGTGCCTCCTACCATTGTAGGATACACATCGCCCGCAAGACCATACATCTTTTACAACTTCGAATTGTTGTGGGTGGATTCCATTTGTTTAGTAATTATAGCCAGGGGAGATTGAATCCACTCCCTGTGTCCCTTTGGACACTTCCTCTCTCCACTCCCTCCATTGATATTTACGTGCCTGATTTTATGCACTGGTCGGGGAGCTGCCCTGCTCCCTTGTCAGAGTGCCCTCCCAGGGCATGGCCAGCCAACCCCACCCCAAGGAATTAGCAGCAGAGTGGGGCCTAGGCTCCCGTAGGCACTCAAATGGCAGACTCTAGTGTGGATTCCCGATCGACAAAACATACAGCAGCCCCGAGTTTCCCAAACACAAGTAAAGGCTTGAATTTCTAATGTTGTCTTACTCGTCTTTATTTTTTAAATGAATGAAGTGTGCTTGAAGTGGATGTTTTGCTTTGGGGGTTTGAACTTACTGAGTAGGTGGGTTTTGCGATTATGTAAAGGTATTGCCTCCCCAGACAGTTACCCCTCCCTGCCGTGGTTGGGGCCCCTGTCCTTGTTGGGCTGGGTTCCCTGTCTGTTGCTGCTGTTGCCACGTGTTTCACCAACCACCTGATCCCTGCTGCAGTGGTGCAGTGGCTGTCTGATTTCTCTGTGGCTGAGTGTAAGGTGCATTCGGGTTACCCTTGGCTTAGTTTTGAGGATTGGGATTTTGCGGGGACTGGCACAGATTTATCAATCTCTGTTTGTGATCTGCTTTTAGGCAGTATTGGTGAGCAATGTGGCCCATTCTGTGGCAATAGTAACATTCTCTGAGGCCCGGCTGCTGCCAGCCTCCCTCTCCTCTGCTGTTATAACTGGACAGAAACCCTCTGGGGTTCTGCGGTGGAGCGCCCTTCAAGACTTGTGCCATTTGTATGCTGTCAGCCAATGCTACCCCCTCGAGGGTGGTCTTTTTCAATTTGTGTTGGACCCACTTGGTGGTGTCTCTCTCAGCTTGCTCCTGTTTTTCCCTCTCCTTTTCCTGTTTCTTTATGGAATAATGTAGTATGTGTGACTGTATCTGCCACCAGAGTTTGGTGTCTGACCCCAATACGCTGTCTAATCCACTTTGTATTTCGGTGGGAAGCCCCTTTTTGAGGATGTTATAGAAGAATGAGACCTGGGAGCCCATTTCTGTTAATGGTTGTCCTGTCTCTTGTCCCAATCATTCCCTCATTCTGTCCAAAAAAACAGTTCAGGGGATATTTCCCTCAGGGCCTTCCATACCTGCTGCCTGTACACATTGAAAACGGCCTGTCATGCTCGGTGTTTGCCAGTGTGACTGCTGGGATGCAGGCTCAGACGAACACTGTGTTAATCTGCTCTCCAATGAGACTGCTTAGCAGACTTTCGGCATCGCCTATCACTAGGTTTATTCCCGCAGTGTTCTTCTCAAAACACGAGATCCATTTCCCCACCCCATCAAACAATGGCTGCAGTTTGGGTTTGAGCCCTTCTCTATCCATCTGGGCTCATGGCATATTGATGGTACCTGACGTGTGCTTTCTGCAATAGCGGGCACATTTTGGCTTGGGGTAGTGCCACTGGTTTCTCTCTAACATAGCGCTCCCATCTTCTTAGGCAATCCTGCATATAGGGGAAGTTCCACTTGAGATCTCCCCCCCCCGCCAGACATTGTCTTCTGAAACGGCCATGTTCTCTCATTCGAAGGATCCCTCCTCCAACCAGGCTCTATCATACTGGCCCTCCCTTTCAGCCCACAGGGCTAGCAGGTGGCAAAATGGTCACACAAAGATCTCGCCATATTCTCTGGTCACTATCTCCCTTGGGGTGGGTTTGTCAATTCCACGCTTTCAAGGGGAGTAGCAGACGTCTTCATCGCTGCTCTCCTCGTGCACCTGCAAAGCTACCATGTTGCTTACCCTGCATCTTAATTAAGTTTGTACCAAGGTTCGTTGATTTCGTATTACCTGGTCTGCCCCTCTCCTATGCTGACGATCTGGTGAGGCTCGGATCTCTGGCAGAAGCCTTCCCTCTAGCTATGTTATGTTTTTTGAATTTATAGGGTGCACAGGTACCCCAAGGGGTTTCCCGGCGCCAGCCAGGACAGAGGTCAGAGAGTTAACGAAAGTTTAGGAGTTGAATAGTCAGGTTTTCAAACTTTTGTGGAAGAGACCGTAATCGGTTTCCTTGCGTAGGGAAAGCGGAAGGGAATTCCACAAGGTAGGACCCAAATAAGAAAAAGACCGGTCGCCCATGCGGGAGAATCTGAATTTCGGAACCGAAAACCTCATCTGATGGGCAGAGCGAAGAAGTCGCAAAGGTTGATACTGCTTCACTAACTTTTGTAGGTATAAGGGGGCCACTCCAGTTTTGATTTTAAACATGTAGCAGAGAGCTTTAAATTTAATGCGGTTCCCCATCGTCAACCAGTGAAGGCCATGAAGGAAGCTGGCGACTGATGAAAACTTTGGCACCCGACACAATAATCTGGCAGCCGCGTTCTGTACTACCTGGAGTCTTCGGAGTAAGGCTTTATTTAAGCCCAGGTACAGAACATTGCCATAATCCAGCCTGGAAGTAATAAGGGCATGGACTACCGTTTTCTGGGAAGAGAGGGGGACCATCCATATGATTTTTTTCAGCCATTTTAAAATGGTGAAACAGATAGCAGAAATCTGCGTAACGTGCTGGTTCATAGACAAATGCTCGTCAATAATGAAACCCAAGTTACGGACGTGGGGTGCAGGCTGGCACAGTGCTCCCAATTCAGGGGGCCAGTGTTGAGGACCCCACAGATCATTGTTTTTCCATAAGATCATCACCTCAGTCTTGTCTCCATTCAGTTTGAGCAAGTTGTCTTGCATCCAAGATGCAACTTTGCATAGACCTGACCGAATAACTGAAGGTTACGGCCCCTTAACCGAGGAGAGGAAGAAACTTATCTGAGTGTCATCTGCATACGAGAAGAGGGAAAGACCCGCCTCTTCTATAATATCAGCCAGGGGGCGAACATACATATTAAATAGTAGAGGTCTCAGCACCGATCCTTGAGGGACTTCACAAGGGGACGGATAGGATGTAGAGTTCGCTGCCGCCGAGAAAACCTGAAAGGTTCGATCGGCTAAAAAAGAGCCCATCCACTGTAAAGCTACACCAGTTATGCCCGCTCCTTGCAAGGCTTTTAACAAGATGGGGTGAGACACTGCGTCGAAAGCAGCGCTGAGGTCTAATAGAATAAGAGCCACAGTCTCGCCTGCATCCAGTTTCAGTCTTATCATTTCTGTGACTCCAAGGAGAGTAGATTCGGTAGAAAAACCGGCTCTAAAGCCTGATTGAGAAACATGTACGACATTCTGGGACTCCACAAACGTGGTCAACTGTCTGTTTACATATTTTTCCAAGATTTTGACAAAGACCGGAAGCAGCGAAATGGGCCGGAAGTTGGATGGATTAGTAGGGTCAGCATTTGCTTTTTTAAGAAGAGGAAGGACCATGGCGTGTTTCCATTCCCGAGGAACAACGCCCTCTGATAAGGAGGCGTTCAGGAGATCCATAAAAGTAGAGAGAATGGATGCATCAAATTGTTTAATCACCTGAAAAGGGAGAGCATCACAAGGGGACCCTGATTTCATGTTTGTCACTAAATGGCCAAAGGAGTTTGGTTCCAGGGGGGTCCATCTTTCCAATCTATTGGAGGAGAAAGTATTATCAAGTGGCCCAGGTTCATCAGACTCCTGGAGTATAGTGCCGAGCAACCCGGCCTCCAGAGGCGGAGATTGAGGGTGTTTGCTAAGTAATGCCGAGTAAATTAGTTCGATTTTCTCATTAAAATATAGGGCGAGCTCTTCGCACTGAACACTTGTGAGAGCGAGGGGAGTAGAACGACAGTCTGCGCCGGCTAGTTCTTTGACCACTTTAAAAAGTGTTTTGGAGCAGTTATGGGCCTTAGAGATTTTAAGTGTAAAGAATTCGGCACAAGTGACTTTGCAGAGGGTGTGATATTCCTTAAGAGCTTATTAATAAGCTACTTTGTCTTCTTCATGATAATGTTTCCTCCAGGCTCTTTCGAGAGATTTACATTTAGGTTTCTCCGTTCTCAATTCCGGAGAGAACCAAGGGGCCGGTAGCAGTTGTCTTACTACATGCTTGTTCATCAGAGGGAGACAGGCATCAACCGCTTGGGCGATCCAGTTATGGAAGGGACCTAAGTCGGAGATTGTGATCAGTTCAATAGTTGGTTTAATTTCCACTAGGCAGTTATTAAGGGCTGAAACATCCAGTTTAGCCCAGTTTCTCCTCGTTTGATCAGCAACCAGGGTGGGTGCTGGCGGAGAGGAAGCTACCTTCAGAGAAAAAGCTACAGCAAAGTGGTCAGACCAGCATAAGGGGCGCGCAGGGCCGCAGTTAAGATCCAGATTCAAAAACATCGGATCTAGCAGATGACCCGCAACATGGGTTGGGGCTGAATTACAAAGATGAATATTCAAGGCTTCTAGATCAGAGATAAGAGACCGACTCTTAGTACAATTTGGATCATCTAGATGTAAATTTAGATCGCCCAGAATGGTAAAGTTAGCGGCCTTTAGAGTGTATTGGGCTGCTTGATCGGCCAGAGAAAGTGCCCATGGCCCGGCCGGGCAGGGAGGGCGGTATATCAAGCTACCTGAAAAGGTAAAGTTAGGCGTAAGTGTTAATTTAAATATCAGAGCTTCGCAGTTGGTGTCACAGAAATCATCTATTTTACATACAAGAGTACTTTTATAAATAATAGTTTTGCCTCAGACTCTTCTCCGAGTGGTGCTCTGTACCTAACCCCGCTCTCCTCAGGTGGAAGGC
This sequence comes from Calotriton arnoldi, assembly GCA_963921515.1. Lineage (NCBI taxonomy): Eukaryota > Metazoa > Chordata > Amphibia > Caudata > Salamandridae > Calotriton > Calotriton arnoldi. Next base: position 466,079 of record CAWUFW010011762.1, read on the forward strand.
ATGCTGCTCTGCTCTCTCTTTGCTCTTCCAGGGTGAGAGCTGTCTCTCTCTCTCCATCCTTAATTCACTCCTCTCCTCTAACTCCAACCTAGGTTGCCTCCTTCGTTCTGAGCTAGGCACTGTTCTTCTTGGTAGGTATTTTGCCCTAAAACTCGCTTTCTGCTGTTCCTTCAACTGCCTGAGCATACCCTGTGGCTCCTCCATTGTCATCGGATCCCTGGGGACTGGGGCCCCTTTCCTCACCCCTACTAGTTGTGTCAATGTCCAGAACTGTTATGAAGCTCCCGGTCACTTGAGTGTGCTCACCTGGACGAGTAGGAATGCACGTTTGAATGGCTGAACGTGATGGACGGATTGTTGAACTTCGGGGAGCTCTAGCACTGGACTGGGGTGATGCTGGGATTGCCTGAGCCTGCTGGCCAGTTAGCCTCCCATGCCTGGATCTAATCAATCAATCAATCAATCAGGGGTTTGTTAAAGCGCGACTACTCACCCGTAAGGGTCTCAAGGCGCTAGGGGTGGGAGGGGGGGTGCAGGTTCCATTCCATCAAGGAGGGGGTCTGTCGAAGAGCCAGGTTTTGAGGTTTTTTGCGAAGATGGGGAGCGATGTTGTCTGTCTGAGGTGGAGCGGAAGGGCGTTCCATGCTTTGGCCGCGAGGAAGGAGAAGGAGCGGCCTCCTGATCTGGTCTTTCTGGTGCGGGGGACCACGGCGTAGGAGAGCTGGTCTGATCGTAGGGTCCTTTGGGGTGCGTGGAATTTGAGTCGGCTGTTCAGGTATGCTGGTCCGGTGCTGTGGAGGGCCTTGTGTGCGTGGGTGAGCATCTTGAAGGTGATTCTCGTCTCGATGGGGAGCCAGTGGAGTGTGCGCAGGTGCTGGGAGATGTGGCAGTGTTGTAGCAGGTTGAGGACCAGTCTTGCGGCGGCGTTCTGGATGTTCTGTAGCTTGCGGGTGAGGTTTTTGTTTATTCGGGCGTAGAGTGCGTTGCCGTGGTCGAGTCTGCTGGTGACCAGGGCGTGAGTGACGGTCTTTCGGTGTTCGAGGGGGATCCATTTGAAGGTCTTACGAAGGAGGCGGAGGGTGTGGAAGCAGGAAGACGAGACAGAGTTGATCTGGCGGTCCATTTTGAGCTCGGAGTCCAGGATGATTCCCAGGTTGCATGCGTGGTCTGTGGGGGTTGGCGGGTTTCCGAGGGCGGGGGGCCACCAGGTGTCACTCCAGGCATCGGGGTTTGGGCCCATGATGAGTACTTCTGTTTTGTTGGTGTTTAGTTGTAGGCAGCTGTTTTTCATCCATTTGGCGACGGCTTCCATGCCTTCTCGAAAGTTGCGTCTGGCGGTGTTGGGCTCGTTGGATAGGGAGAGGATGAGCTGGGTGTCGTCTGCGTATGACACGATGTTGATTCCATAGGTTCTGACGATGGGGGCAAGTGGAGCCATGTAGACGTTGAAGAGCGTCGGGCTGAGGGAGGAGCCCTGGGGGACTCCGCAGGAGGTAGGTGTGGGGTCTGAGAGGAAAGGGGGGAGTCTGACCCGCTGCGTCCTGCCAGAGAGGAAGGAGTGGATCCAGTCGAGGGCCTTGTCCTGGATTCCTGCGTCGTAGAGTCTGCGTATTAGGGTGCGGTGGGAGACTGTGTCGAACGCCGCTGATAGGTCGAGGAGGATGAGGGCTACTGTTTCTCCTTTGTCCAGTAGGGTGCGGATGCCGTCTGTTGCGGCGAGGAGGGCGGTTTCCGTACTGTGGTTTTTCTGAAGCCGGATTGGGAGGAGTCGAGGATGTTGTGTTCTTCAAAGAATGTGGCGAGTTGGCTGTTGATGGCTTTCTCGATGACTTTCGCTGGGAACGGGAGCAGGGAGATGGGTCTGTAGTTTTTGAGGTCGGTGGGGTCCGCTGAGGGTTTCTTTAGGAGGGGGTTGACCTCGGCGCGTTTCCAGTCGTCGGGGAACGAGGCGGTCGCCAGGGAGCGGTTGATGGTGTGGCGGAGCATGGGTGCGATGGTGTCGGCGGCTCTGTTGAAGATGTGGTGGGGGCAGGGGTCTGTGGGGGCCCCTGAGTGGATTGACTTCATAGTCTTCAGTGTGTCTTCGGTGGTGAGGGCTGTCCAGTCGTCAATCGCTGGTTTCCGGGTGTTGGGGGTGGTTGGTGAGGGTTCAGTGTGTTGGTTGTCTTCGTCGAAGTTGTCGTAGATGCTCTTGATTTTGTGGTGGAAAAAGGTGCTGAGTTTGTCGCAAAGGTCTTGTGAGGGAGCGATGTCGGTAGACTCGCTGGTGGGTTGGGCGAACTCCTTGATGATGCTAAAGAGTTCCTTGCTGTTGTGCGCATGGGTGGAGATTCTGTCTTCAATCACTTTTTTCCTCGTTTCTCTGATGAGTTGATGGTGGGCGTTGGTGGCGGCTCTGAAGTTGTTGTGGGCTTCTGTGGATTTGGTGTTCCTCCAGGCCTTTTCGAGGCGGCGGCATGTGCGTCTGGACTCTCGAAGTTCGGTGGTAAACCATCTGGCTTTCTTGGTGCGGGTATTGTTGTTTTTCTTGAGGGGGGCTATGGTGTTGGTGCTGTCCGAGATCCATCTATGCAGGGTTCGGGCTGCGGTGTTGGGGTCGCCGTTTTCCGCGATGGTTGGGGTGGAGTTGTTGAGTGAGGAGGTGAGCTGATCGTCGGTGATTTTGGTCCAGTTTCTTCGTGGAAGCAGGTGCTGGTGTCTGTGGATGGTGGGTGTTCTGAAGGTGAAGTGGACGCAACGATGGTCGGTCCATGGGAGTTCGGTGGTGTGGCTGAAGGTGATGGAGTTTCCTGTAGTGAAGAGGGGGTCGAGGGTGTGTCCTGCTGAGTGCGTGGGCTCGGTCACGATCTGGCGGAGTCCAATGTTGTGGAGGTTGTCCAGGAGGGATGTGGTGTTGGGGTCCCGTTGGTTGTCGAAGTGGAAGTTGAGGTCTCCCAGCAGGGTGTAGTTGGTGGATGCGATGGCCTGCGGGGAGATAATGTCCGTGATGGAGTTGGCGATGGGTCCGCGGGGTCCAGGGGGTCGGTAGATGAGGGTTCCTCGGAGGGTGGCGGTGGGGCTGGCCAGTATCTTGAAGTGAAGGTGTTCCATCAGTTCTGTGGGCTCGTCGGGGAGTGTGCTCAGGCGGAGGCTGGATTTGTGGACGATGGCGATTCCTCCTCCTGGACGGGTGGGGCGGTCCTTCCTGGAGATCTTGTATCCTTGGGGGATGGCGATGGCGATGTCCGGTCCCGAGGTGGTGTTGGTCCAGGTTTCGGTGAAGAACGCTACGTCCGGCGTGGTGCTGTCGAGGAGGTCCCAGATTTCTGTGGCGTGTTTGTGGAGGGATCGGACGTTGAGGAGGATGCATTGCAGGGTCTTCGGTTCGGTTGTGTTCTTGTGGGCGGGTTGTGCTGGATCCGTGTTCTTGGCGGTGGTGCAGGTGTGCCGGCAGCGGTGACAGCTGAAGGGTCCGTGGGTGTCGGCTGGTGATGCTAGCTTGCAGTTGTTGTTGCGGCCTGGGTTGAGTGCGTGGAGTGCTGCTGGGTCGTAGAGTTGGCGGGGCGGAGGTCCAGGGTTCCTGGCGCTGGTCGCGGACGGGTCACAGACGGGTGCAGACGGGCTTGCATTTGACGCGTCTTCGGTGCACCAGCGGCGCGGCCGCGCAGTGGCCGCCATTAAGTAGGGGTCGGGGAGGGCTGGACAGCTGGGAGGCGGGGAGGGGAGCCGGATTGGGCCGGTCACGCTGGGGGGGGGGCCACGGGGGCAGCAGCGGCGCGGAAAGGTAAAGGGAGGAAATAAGGGATAAAGAAAAAAGGGAAAATAAGCAGAAATAAGGCACAAAAGAGCAGAGATGCAGAAAAGTGCAGAAAGGTGAAAGATAAAAGAGGGTAGAAAAACGAGTGAAAACGAGTGAAAGAGCAGAGCGAGAGAAAGGGAAAATGAGCAGAAAAAAGGCACAAAAGAGCAGAGATGCAGAAAAGTGCAGAAAGGTGAAAGATAAAAAGGGTAGAAAAACGAGTGAAAGAGCAGAGTGAGAGGAAGGAGACAGAGGTCCACTGGACCACCAGGGATGAGGCGCAGGGAAACCTGTGGGTGGAGGAGGGCCTCGATCACCAACACTCAAGAGTGCAGGGGCAGGCCTCACTTAATGGTGGAGCTGCGAGGGTGGGAGAGCAATTTCACTGACAATGAGTCAGTGGTCTTGCTCGCCTGTCCCCGCAGTGGCCGCCATTAAGTAGGGGTCGGGGAGGGCTGGACAGCTAGGAGGCGGGAGTGGGGAGGGAGCTGGATTGGGCCGGTCGCGCTGGGGGGAGGGGCCGCGGGGCAGCAGCGGCAGGGAAAGGTAAAGGGAGGAAATAAAGGATAAAGAAAAAAGGGAAAATAAGCAGAAATAAGGCACAAAAGAGCAGAGATGCAGAAAAGTGCAGAAAGGTGAAAGATAAAAGAGGGTAGGAAAACGAGTGAAAACGAGTGAAAGAGCAGAGCGAGAGAAAGGGAAAATGAGCAGAAATAAGGCACAAAAGAGCAGAGATGCAGAAAAGTGCAGAAAGGTGAAAGATAAAAAGGGTAGAAAAGCGAGTGAAAACGAGTGAAAGAGCAGAGTGAGAGGAAGGAGACAGAGGTCCACTGGACCACCAGGGATGAGGCGCAGGAAACCTGCGGGTGGAGGAGGGCCTCGATCACCAACACTCAAGAGTGCTGGGGCAGGCCTCACTTAATGGTGGAGCTGCGAGGGTGGGAGAGCAATTTCACTGACAATGAGTCAGTGGTCTTGCTCCGGTGTGTATTTGTGTGTTGTTCAATAGGGGGCCCTTCTGCTCACTCACCCAGCAGATTGGTATAACCTAATGCAGAGAGGGCAGGCATTGGGGAGAGCACTTCCATTCCTGCATACGGTGGGGGAGATGCGGATGCCTTACATGCTGGCTCTGGAATAGGAATGTTGGTCTGAGCCTCCTCGAAGATGGCCCACAGGTCTAACAGTGCCTCTCTTCTGGCCTTCATTTGTCCTACGTATTTGGTTTGAATGTGTATCCTTATGTGTTTGATTACATTACTGTTGAAGGTAGCCCCTCTGGCCACTGAAACGCATGTGCCTTAGTGTGTGCATGCCATTCGTGGCAATACTTGCTACATTTTAAATCTCTGTGGGGAACCTAATTTGCATGTGCTTTAGCGGCAACTGTCAGTTGTGAATAAAAAGATTACTTAAAAGAGAGAAAGACACTTACTCAATAGACTAAAGCTGAGAGTCAATTTAAATATCTGTTAGGGAGACCCTAACGATCTTCTTCATTCGGGTTGCTGACAGTTTTTATGAAAGCTCTGCAAAGGTTTGATGTTGGTACATCCAAGATGGCCGACTCTCGGAAGATCGCCTTGAGTCTACCGGTTTAGATGTTTCTCTGAAGTTCATGTGCAGCCATCGTCGTGCGTGCTCTCTATGCGCAACGTGCACTTCAACTGTATTTCTGTGAGGAATAGTCGTGTTCTTCTCTGCGCATGTTCCGTGAGGAGAAACTCTTCAGTAAAGATTAGTTTAGTTTAGCGCCCATTCTTGCAACACTCTACTGTTTGTGGAGGTGAGAGAAATATTCGTAGAGAGGCAGTGTCTCTTTTGGGCGCAGTTTGAAGTATCCAGCCTGCAGACCTGCGAGACTCATTAGCGAATAGTGTCCCTGTTGAAACTTTTGTGAGCATTTTTTTAAAGAAGATTCCAAATATGTCTTCTGATGTGTATATCTCACTTTATTCAGTTCTTCAGCATTTCATTACTGCATTTAGGGGCAAGCCTTATGCCCGAGAACTTTATACTTTTACGGCAGCATATCTCAAGTGCAACTTAATGAATAAAGTACAGGAAGGAAGCCAGGGATTTCGTACTAGAGTTACTCCAGCTATCAACTGTAGCTCAACATTGAACAAACTGGATTTCTTGCTTCTACTTATTTGAAAAGATGACATATATTGAGACTCACAAGTTCTTCCTAATAAAAGAAAGATATTTTAAGATATATATATTTGTACTTTTCTTCAACATCCTTTGAAAGAAGAAAAAGACAAAGACAAAGGATAATTAGAACGCACATATATTACATGCTGGTGCATAATATAAAGACGGTGACAGATTCTCATCGCAAAAGACCAAGAAAAAGTTAATTTGTGCAACTCAACAAGAGAGAGACAACTCCACTGTTATAAAAGGTAAAAGAGAGTCTTTTAGTTGATGTCGAATTCAATAGGGTTAGTAAGAGAAAAACATAAGGCTAGGTTAGGAGTCTCTGTTCGCTAACTGTGTTTTATTTTTGTGTTAACATATGCCGTAGAATTTAATTACGCATTACAAGAGAGATGAGATGAGGTACCAGTAGACATAGCTTGAGGAAAAGGCACAACCAGTGGCAGTCTCTCTTTCTTCCCCATCCCCGTTCCCCCCCTTTGGTGTTGGTAACAAATTAAATTTGTTGCTAGAAGTGGAGTTTGGGATTTGGGGAAAAGTTCATCTGCTCCCGTGGAAGTCTTGGCACAGTTATGTGAATCTTGACAGATTGAAGTACCATCCAAAATCTATTCCACTGAAGCAGAATGGCAGAAGGTATAGATGTTAAGGCCTTGGTAACTGTTCTGAAAGGAATCCAAAAGCAGTTGAGCGATGTTTTTGAAGAAAGTAAAAACCTTAGAGAAGAAGTTAAGAACGTTAGTCAGGAAGCTAATTATATTTGTCAAATATTTAATGAGATGTCAGGAGGTACCACACCAGTAGTTAAGGAACCAAAAACATAAAATTTTTCCCCCTCTACATCTACGAGTGCGCTGTCTACTCAAGTAATCCATGCAATATCCCCCGTAATTCCGCTAGCGGCTCCAGAGAGATTTAGTGGGGATCCCCACAAGGCACAGATTGTTCTTACACAGTCCTCCTTACATTTTTTTATGTAGACCAATAGTGTTTACCGAAGATCAGTCTAAGGCGTCCTTCATATTGTCTTACTTGAGTGGGGATGCGGCTGCCTGGTCTATGCCTCTGGTCACACAAAATGATCCCATTTTGTATAGTTTTGAAAATGTTAAGACTGAATTTTTATGCATTTTTGATCGACAAACAGTTTCTCAAGCCACTGATAATGAGCTCTTGGAATTGAAGCAAGGCAATAGAGATTTAATAGCATATCTGGCACAGTTTAATACATTGATTGTAGAAACTAATTGGCCAGAAGCAAAAAGGGCAGCTATATTCTACAGAGGACTAAAACATTAAATAAAAGATGGATTGGCTCAAATTCCAAAGAGATCTACAGTTGTGCCTGAGTTAATAGACTTGGTTTTATAAATTGATCAATGTTTAAGCGAATGAAAAAGTGACCCAAAGGGAGAATTTCGCCCTCTTCGCCACATTTTGACAGAATTAGATTTGACGTCAACAAGACCTCCAAATCAACCTCTAGTGAGGAACCTATGCAAATTGGGTCAGATCGCGGACCATTGAAGAAGGAAGAGCGAGAGAAACAAGGACTGGGAAAACTTTATATGTACTGTGGCAATTCTGGTCATTTCGGGAGAGATTGCCCAAAGACACCAAAGAGTAATGAACAGGGAAAAGACAGGCCCCATCAGAGGAGTTGCTCTGATGGGTGCTTTAGACAAGCCAACTCCATAAGTTCAGCAAATAGTCAATGCCCTCCAGTCTTCAGCCCCGCATAATATCATCTCTTGTAAGATAATGTTTGGAAAATCGGAAGTGAAGGAAATATCTGTCATGATTGATTCAGGGCCACAGGGAACTTCAGTGACATAAAATTTGCAAGATCTTTAAGAATTCGATTCCTTAAGAAAGATGAGCCAGAATCAGTTCAGGCAGTTGATGGAACTAATTTGTCATCTGGTCCGATCACTGGTGATACATAGCCTATTTTACTGGAAGGACCAGATCAACATCTGAGTTTGATACATTTTAACCTTATTGATCCACCTCAGTTTCAACTTATTTTGGGGTACCGTGGCTTATGGAGCATAACCCTAAGATTGATTAGGCTAACAGAACAGTTTAAATGAATTCCAAACTTTGTAAGGAACACTGTTACTATCTGGATTTAGAAGAGCCTGAAGTCTCCCAGACTACTATGTTGGCCAATCAATCTCCAATGATTTGTTCTCTAGAGTTGCATGAAATTCCGAAAGAGTATCAAGATCTCTCGTCCGTCTTTGAAGAAAAAGAAGTGGAGAAGTTACCTCCACATTTCGAATATGATTGCAAGATTGATTTGGAGCCTGGGGCCTCTCTGCCTTGTAGCAGAATATATGCTCTTACAGAAGCTGGAAATCTCTATTTAAAGAATATCTGAATCAATACTTGGCTAATGTCTTTATTCAGCATCTCAGTCTCAAGTTTTGTCTCCTTTATTTTTCATCCCCAAGAAAGATGAGAAACTCAGAACTTGTGTAGACTGCAGAGCTTTAAATCAAGTTACAAAGAAGAACCGGTATCCTTTACCATTAATTTCAGAGCTTTTAGACTAAGTAAAAGGGGCCACAGTTTACTCAAAATTGGATCTGAGGGGAGCTTGCCATCTGGTGAGAATAGCAGAAAGAGATGAGTGGAAAACAGCCTTCAGAACTCGGTTTGGATTGTTTGAATATCAGGTATGCCATAATGTCTTTGCAACGCTCCTGCTGCATTCTAACACTTTGTGAACAAGGTTTTGAGAGAATTTCTGGATCAATTTGCTGTGGTATACATCGATGATATTTTGATTTTCTCAGCAAATTTGGAGGAAGATATCCTACATTTGAGAGCTATTCTTGGGAAATTGTTGGAAAATCAGCTATTTGTAAAGTTAGAAAAATGCACCTTCCATACTGATCGAGAAGTATTTTTGGGCTTTGTTCTCCCTCCAGAATGAGTATCAATGGATGGCTCCAAGATGAAAGCAATTAAGGAGGGGCTATCACCAAGATCAATTAAAGAAATACAAAGTTTAATTGGATTTACAAATTTTTATAGGCGATTCATTTCAAATTTTTCTGATAAGGTCAGCCCACTTACTCGTGTGCTACAGAAAAAAGAGAAATTTGTTTGGAACTTTGAAATGGAAAGAGCATTCAACTATCTCAAAGAGGTGTTTACAACGGCTCCAGTGTTATTCCATCCGAATCCAGAAGAGCCCTTCTATGTGGAAGCGATGCGTCAAATTTAGCGATTGGAGGAATCTTATCTCAAAGACACAGGTCAGCTTCACCCAGTAGCTTACCGTTCCAGAAAGTTGACCCCAGTCGAGGTCAATTATTCAATTGCTGATAAAGAGCTATTGGCTGTCAAGGACGCCTTTCAAGAATAGAAGCGTTATCTATTTGGGGCTAAGTATGCAGTAACTGTTTTCACGGATCATTGGAACTTGCAATTTTTGAAATCTGCTCGCTCTCTGACCCCGAGGCAATTGCATTGGTCACTGTATTTTGAAGATTTTAATTTCATACTGACCTACAAACCTGGAGTCATAAATGGAAAAGCCTTGTCTTGCTTATATACCGGAGAAGAGTATCAAGTTCCTGAAGAGAAATTGATTATCTCTGTAGAAAACATTGTTGGTACCATACAATATTCGGATCTGGAAGTTGGAATAAAGAATTCCCTAACAGAAAAAGAAATGCTGGAATGGGCAACAGGAGATGATAAAAGAGAAATAAGGAATGGTATGCCTTATTTTTAGGGAGCTTTGTATTTGCCTAATGAAGAATTGCAAAAATTGGCCTTGCAACATTGTCATGACAATCAACTAGCTGAATGCAAGGGAGTGAAAAAGAACTTGGAGTTGCTAAAAAGAGAATTTTGGTGACCAAATTTAGAAACTCAAGTGAGACAATATCTTGCTACTTGTGAGCAGTGTATAAAAGGCAAAGCTCAGAGACAGGCCCCACAAGGACAGTTAATGCCACTATCCATTCCTCCCTACCCGTGGCACACCATCACTATGGATCTCATAGTAGATCCCCCTTCAAGTCAGGGTTTTAATACAATTCGGGTGGTGGTGGACACTTTTTCTAAAATGTGGCATTTTGTCCCTCTCAAATTCATTCTGAAGGCATCTCAGATAGCAGCATTGTTTACACAACATGTGATGAGAGCACATGGAATTCCCAAGGTGGTGATTTCAGATCGGGGACCCCAGTTCGTTTCCCATTTTTGAAGGCCTTCTTAAAAAGGCTGGGTGCTGAATCTCGGTTTTCCCCCAGTTTCCATCTCAAGACTGATGGGCAAACTAAGGGAGTAAGTCAAGAATTGGAACAGTATTTGCGATTGTATTTGATGGATAGGAAGGGGAGTGGACAAATTTAATTTGAGCAGCAGAATTTGTGTATAACAATGCTGAACATTCTTCCACTGGTTATTCCCTGTTGCAGGGATTCTGCACATAGACAGAACTATGTGCAGGAAAACAGGACCTCAGTGAATAGGGGTGTACCAACCTACCACATTAGTACCTAAAATCCCAAACCGACTAGCTATAGTGTCTCATTTGTTCTCCGACTAACAGCGAAGCTACCAATGATTAGATAACCCAGAACACGACACTCCCGACTCTCTCAGGAATTGTGGGAGCCAGACAACTCTTTCGCTCACTCACTCATACTTGTCCACAATGCGAGTAATCAGAGTCACGGTATAGTGTAAAATGTTTATTTTAACCAACGCGCTCTATGGTACAGTACACGTGCCATTACTAGCAGCAAAATGCATAAAAACAATATAGTCAGCATTGTCACAATTCCATAGAATATAAACGGGGATATCATTTTATAAAGACAGTGGAAAAGGGTTACAATACCTAACCACCCTCCCAGTGGTAAGAAATAGTTTATTATAAAAAAAGAAGACCTCTGGGCTTTGTCAGCAGACCCCATACCTCAAGGCCTAGATGAAAGGTTTTCATCTCAGGACAAGCACAGCTCATCTCTCTGGAAAGGAGTCTCTCCAAGTGCGTGCACAACATGTTTAGCTTGCAATATTAAAGCATACGATTTTCAGTAGTGCAGCTGTGTGTCATGTTATGTCTATGTTCGAGGGACTGACCAGAACAGAATAACAAGGGGCATTGTTGATCGACCTTGTACATCGTGTGCAGGCTAAACCTCAGAGCATGGCAGAGAACGCGAAAAGCAGACAGTTCTCATGTGAAAGGGCAAAAACAGAGTCTTGCAAAATCTATGCATGCAGTTTCGTGCGCAAATCCAGCCTTATGGCAGCGAAGCTCATGCTAACTTAGCAGATGTCAACAATGGACCCATAATCCATACTACACCCTCCCCCTGGTAAGGTCATCGCATGTAGACATAGTTCGAAAACAGAGTTAAAAAAGTGCGAGCAGAGTTCAAAACGGGCGAGATGAAAGTAAAAAACCTATTAGGGAAAAAAGTAAGTTTGTTAAAGGGCATCAGAAATACAAGGACTGAAGAATTTAATCCATCAGAGTGTAGGAGCAAAAAAATGCAACACCCTCCAGAAGGAAATCATTGTTGTTGATAGAGAAAAGGGATGCCATCCAGTTTATCAAATCGAATGAACAAGTGTGCTCCTCATATGTGGGTGCCTCCATTAGCATCTCCGGACAACTTGCGTGATATTCGATGTAGCTTTGAAGTAGGAGATTCTGCGCAGCCTCACAGACATCCCATTGAGCCAAGATTCCAAGTGCAGCCTCATGCGCCATAAAGCCAATCCCAGAACAGTCCCGCTCATGGCCACTAAGGGACCCACCAGCTGGTCAAAATCCGGGTCCGGACATGACGAATTGGAGAGGCACAAATCCAATGCCCATGTAAACGGACATTTTAGACATGAAAAGACAGGTTGCACGCAAGTGAAGTATGCAAAGCGGAAGGACAACCCATAAGACACACTGAGAGCTGCCAGTGGTATTGTACCAAAGCATTCATGCATACGGTCACGGAGCAATCGCAGCCGGTCTTGTCTGTGCAGCACCAAAAGAGGAGCAGCCATTGCGCAGCAGACACATTAGAAGCAGGATTCCAGCAGCTAACGCCAGCATTAAAGGGAATCCACCAAAGACGCTGGAAGAGATAGAATGAATGAATGCAGGTATAACACCAAATATTGTCTGAAAAGAAGTCACAAGGCCAGAGCCAACAGCTTTAAAAAAATGAGCAAGTCCACTTGTATCAGACGCATTAAATATGCGGTGTATTCGCTCCCCAAAATGCAGTGGGAGGTTAGTGGTTAAAAGTGTCTGAATTTTGCTAGCAGCGCTGGCCACCTGCAGGTTGAAGGTTTCTCGTGCGGAAGTAAGGGCGACTTCTGGTTGGGTTAAAAGCGCCTTTAATCTGCTCAACTTGTTGAAATCTGCTTTCAAAGTTGGTATGGAAGGCCAAATTGAGCTATCGAGCGGGGGAGGAAAAAGCACATTTTTACAACAAATTACGTGCTGTGAAACCGTTACTATGTATGGTATGCCAGCCAGCAAGCCGCAGCATTCTTGGTTATTTAGAATAAGATAACTACCGTTAGTAAGCAGAGTGAACGTGGGAATTATTGCGGGAACCGGATTAACTTTCAAAAGACATGCAAGGTTCGGTGCTGACATATTACATGCTCCGTGCAACTTGATATTTTTGCAAACAAGGGAATGACCCACTTTAGAATCACAGTCCTCCCCTGTAAGGTATACTTCAGTTTCTTCCCGCAAACATCGGTAGGTAAAAGGCAAAGACCACAGTTCATGCAGAAAAGCGCTACCCAGGGGTTCAAAGCGGCCTAGCGGGTAATGTTTCATACAGGAGCTGAATTGGAACAGCGAGAAAGGCAAAGATATAACCCCGTGAATTAGCCAAACAGCAGTGTCAGTTTCCGCTACAGAAAAGGGCAAAGGGTCTATTTTTTCTATGTGTAGAAGAGTGTAAATTGCATCTTTCATGTACATGAACTGCTGTTTGTCAGTCAAATTAAATGGCATAAACAAAGCAGTCGCATTTAAATAATCCCATGGAACTTTTCCCATTTTTAGAGTTTGCAAAGTCAATGTGAATTGCATGACAGAACGCAATTGATTTTGACCATGATATAACAGAGACACATCTTCTTGTACAATATCAATAACAGAAGAAACAATATTATCCAATGTGTAAATGCGGGAAGATAGTGTGTTAATACTATTATCGACAACAGCTAGAACCTTTTCTAAGTTCGCTTGGTCAATTTCCCGCAGACGTGACGCAGCTTCAATCTGTGAAAGTTTCCATATTTCATTGTAAGCTGCGTAATAGAATCTCTTTGTTCGAGGAACCCTGGGTCCCAAGACAAAGTCGGCCAAATTAATGTTATCGGACAACAACGCTAAATGTTGTTTAACGGACGGTAGTGTAGAGTGCTGCAACCACTGTTGACGTAATTTTCCAACCGAATAGGTTGTTACTGAATGTGTATCTGGAAATCTTGGGTCGGGTCTGTCTTGCATGTAACCCGAATTAGTGTTATGAAAGCGGAGTTGACAGGCATTCAAATTCGTCTGCCAAACTAGCCAACCTAAAGGATCCATTTCAGATACATTAAACGTGTTATTTTGAAACAAAGATTGTAAGGCATCAGTGGTATAATTTGTGTATTTGCGCCAATTATTATACTCAGCTAATGAGGGAATGGCAGAGGCGTTCAACTTTTTGGCTGTTGCCAAACCAAAGCACATTGTCTGGTAAACTGTTTCATTTAAAAACAAAATCTGTGTTGGGATGAGGCAGGCACGATGTAAGGCTTCAGTGCCTCGACCTGCCAGGTTTTAGAACCCCAGATCGATTTCAAATCAATGGTGGCCTTCCAGTGATCATAACCCCTGACTGACAGAGCATGTCTGAAAGAATTTGAATAAATTAATTTTGTATAGGTCAACATTACCTTTGGAGATGAGGGAAAATGTAATTTAAAATAATAAGACTCGGGTTTTTGACCTATCAAAATCTTTAAAATATGTAAATTTATTTTTAACAGTTTTCGAACTACCTCTTAATGGTGTTGGACAATGTTCCCACTGTGTGTAATTTAGAACAGGGCGTAATGTATTAGTCTTATGTAGGAAATGATGCCCATAGTGTTGATAACAGAATAAATCGGCATAATTGGCAGAATTTAAAAATAAATCTTCAGCATTAAAAGCAGCATAATACTTCAAATCGGAAAACAACGATTGTATTGCATGCACATCCCAGTCATCTGAGCGTATGTCCTTTGTTACCACATCACCCATGGAGACGCGAAAGACGTATGGAACGTTAATTATTTCCGTCGGCCCATGGACCTGATAATCCACTTTATCCCAGATGATGCCAACCGCAACTGGAAATGCTGAAATGTTAACAAGAGATTGGTCACGCTTCATGATGTGGGAAGATGAGTGAGGGGCCAGAATACTATCAACCAAGTTCACAGCAGAGCATTCTGGTAAGTAGTGACCATTGATGAGTAGGAAAAACACCGTCACAAAACCAATTGACATGGAAAGTAAAATCGTGATTATTATTAACCAGATGTATGTCCAAGGAGGGACCAAATAAGTCTGTTTAAACCAGGAAACAAAAATAGACAATTTGGTAGGGCCAATTGAAGTGGTGGAAGATGAGTCAAAAGAAAAGCTGCCATGGTGTAAATGACTTTCGGACAAGCCATGCAAAGACTCACTTGTGGGATAAGTATACTCAACTTCCTCATTGCAGGAGGGACAGGTAAATGGTCAACAACAGGGTCCATCTCGATGACAGTGTCATTAGGTGAGCTGAAAGATGCGCTAACCCCAGGATTTCTCGAAATTGTGGGGCACAAAACAGCAGGCGTCACACTATTCAGAATCGGCCAGATGTTGTAGCTTGACATTGTCAATTGAGATGTATCTGTTGTCTTTGCGACCAGGAAGCGGTGGTAAAATGACTGTACGAGTACCCTTCAAGCCAAGCACTGGAACCGGAGCACGATAAGAGGGACCAAATTCTTTTTTGTTCTCCAACTTCTCTCGGACCAGATCAACACATTTTGGAAGCCAGCCGGCCACCGGAATCAGCAGTGCAGCATCTGTTGCCGAAGGCAAATGTTCAGTAGCAAGACGGGCACGGGTCTCTTGTAGGTCCTGTAACATAGTAGAATGATTATCTACGTCAAAGGTCGTGGCTGCCGCCGCAACGTCTAGACCATCAAGGTCTGGCACAAACATTTTGATGCCAAAGAGCATCTTGTATGGGGTCCGCCCACCCAGAGGTCTTCTAGGGAGATTATTAAATGCACGTTGAACCCCATACAAGTGGGCCAGCCAGTTCCTGCCAGTATCTAAGACTCTAGCTGTCAAGGATTGCTTTAAGTCACGGTTCATTCGCTCCACAATTGAATTGCCCCAGGCCTGTATGGAGACGAAAACTGCACCAGCACCCTAAAGACTTCATCGCGTCCTTGTACGCCTTAGAGGCGAATGCTGGACCTTGGTCTGAATGAAAGGTGCCACAGGCAAAGATCCCTACAAAGACACGCAAATCCCTGATGACATTTCGAGCGTCAGCACTGCGTTGTGGCCAAACCCAAAGGAATCTAGTGCACGAATCAACTGCAACCAAAATGTATTTATATGCAGTATCAGAAGTAAATGGACTGCAGTGATCAAGATATTCACAAGCCAAGGGGCGATCTGCAATGCAAAGCTGTGTTTGTGGTGGACGTGTTACCGTAGAAGGCTTGATTTGTTGACAGATGTCACAAGAAAGCACATAAGTACGGGTCTGTTTATATAAACCACGCCACCAATAACGTTGCTGCAAGATAGAAACAGTCGCGGACACTCCAGCATGGGCCGAAGCCATACCTTCGTGTGCGGTTTTGATTAAAGTGTGTCTGCGGTCCGCGTTGGGAATCAGCCGATCTCCAACGTCAGGTATTCTAGCAAAAGGAACATTTTCAGGAGTTAACTGATAAGAATACTTTGAAGGGAAACCCCGTGGATAATTAGAGCCCTCCGCAGTTGCAGCAATTGCTGCCGAAATGTCATTATCAATTTTAGTCATGGACCTTGTAACGGCTGCTACGGAACACGCGGCTACTGCAGATTTGGCTGCTTCATCAGCCAAACAATTTCCAAGAGCGTGTGCTCCCACACGCTGACGGCCAAGAGTATGTATAACATGTGTGAGTGGCAGACGTTGTTTAAGATCCACCACCCGAACCCAAAGCGTTTTATGCTTAATTGTGCTGCCTTTAGAATCTCGATAATCATTTTGAGACCAAAAGAATAAGTTGTCATTGAAAGACTGAACACAGTAGTAGGAATCGCACACAATGAGTGTAGAAACACTCGGATCTGCAAACTCGAGAGCAAGAACCAAAGTGCGCAGCTCGGCCAATTGCTGTC
Organism: Calotriton arnoldi; assembly: GCA_963921515.1. Classification (NCBI taxonomy): domain Eukaryota; kingdom Metazoa; phylum Chordata; class Amphibia; order Caudata; family Salamandridae; genus Calotriton; species Calotriton arnoldi. The sequence continues at coordinate 482,449 of CAWUFW010011762.1, forward strand.
AGGTTTTCGTACTCCTCAGGGTCCGGATGATGCAATAAGGGGTCCACCCCTTGACATCCCCAACTTCGACTAGACGTCACAGAGTATTAGGGTGATCAAGTGAGGGAAGGGTAAAGGTAGGGAACAGCAGGGATGAGAACCTATAAAACAAAACAACAGAGATCAAAAAACACACTCACAGATATGACTACTCTCATATGATCTCACTATGAGGACATAACTACCTTATCCATCAAAGTATTGCACGCCCGTGCATATCTCCAGAAAACAACCAATCCTGTTTTGGTGGATTATCCTATAAGATAGAACACAACTGTTTTACACATAGGCCTCTCACATTCATCTCCCACAGCCCCTATACCTGTGTGCCTAACACACCCTGTATTCTCACTTCTCTCCCTGCTCACCGGTTCTCTTTGAGGGCATCAAGCTAATATAACACGAAACCAAGTCTCGATAGAAAAAGGAAAACGTAAGGCCCAAAAGAACAGTTCAGGTTCATGGCAACAGGTAAGGCGTTGATTACACACTCCGGGTTATCCATCAACATACAGCACTTACTCCTTGTTGCAAAAAGAGAAAGAACACCCTTGACCTCTATTGTCAATGAAGATTAGCCCTTTTGCCGTTCCTCAAATATCCAACGCGGTTTCCTCAAATAAATAATAAGTAATCTTAGGGGTAAAAAAAGAATCAAAGAAAGGCTTCCGCGGTTGCTTCACCGCCGCCCATTCAGCCTCATTGACACGTGTTCACCGTCCGGTGTAAACGCCGTCATCGATGGTAGTCTCTCTTAACAGTTCGCCTGCACTCACCAATCCGACGTGAATATGGCCCTCTGATGATGTCCTTACCAGGACTGCAACTTGCTCCGCCGAGCTAGTCACCGCGGCTTCTCTCTTCCTGATACCAAAACGCTGCCGAAATCTAAAACCTCCGAAATCCAGAATTACGCACGCTCACTGGTGCGCGCCACGTCTTCTTGTAGACGCTGACTCCTCCTCCTCAGTTTTGCCTCCTGGGAGATGTAGTTTGATGATTAGGTAGGCGCTTACTATCGTGAAATCCTGACAGTAGGCCCCCCTTCCATGCGCCTCCTAGATCCAGGCTTGTTCGGACACCTGCGGAAGAAAGAGTTCACCGCGGCTGGGGCATGGACATTGCAACTGGGTTCCCACGAATCATCCTCCGAGCAATACCCCTTCCAGGAGATGAGGTACCACAGTGTGCTCCGCCGGTACTGTGAGTCCAGTATCCTCTGCACTTCGTATTCCAATCCACCTTCACAAGCCACCGGGGGAGTTGCACGCCGCCGAGCCCCTACTGCAGGCTTCAGGAGGCCGCAATGGAACACTGGATGGATGCGAAGACTGCCAGGCAGCTTCAGCTTGTATGCCACTGGATTAACCTGCCTCACCACTGTATACGGGCCAATGTACTTAGGATGGAACACCCTACGGAGTTTGAACTTGATGTTCTTGGTGGACAGCCAAACCCGGTCACCAACTTGATAACGGGGGCCTTCGGTCTGGTGCCGATCTTCCCATTTCTTGTACACCCATTTCGCCACCAACAGGTGCTGTCTCGCCTTCCTTTGGACAGAGCGTAGTGACTTGATGTGAGCCTGAACAGAAGGCTGGTTGGCGATGTCGACAGGTAGATTGATGGGCAGGGTTCTTGCACAATATCCGTAGTTTGCTTCGAACGGGGATACCCCTGTAGAACAATGTACAGCATTGTTGTAGGATAACTCCGCCATCCATAACAGAGACACCCATGAGTCCTGTGCTTCCATGGCATAACACCGCAGATATTTTTTCAGTGTCTGGTTAAGCCTCTCGGTCTGGCCGTCCGTCTGTGGATGGAAGCTTGTTGAAACTGCTGATTCTATCTGCAGAGCCTTACACCAGGTCTTCCAGAAACTTGCAATAAACTGGGGGCCTCTGTCAGACACGATCACTTTGGGCAATCCATGCTGTCTGATGACATGATCCAGCAGCAGTTGGGCGGTCTGGCCAGCCGTTGGTAGATTCTTGCACGGAACGAAATGGCCCATTTTTGTAAGGCTATCCACTACCACTAGAATGGCCGAACATCCCTGATCCATAGGCAAACCGGTGATGAAATCGAGACTGATGTTCAGCCACAGCTGATGAGGGGTTGGCATAGGCATGAGCATCCCTTTTTTCCTAACGTTTTCCCCTTTTCCTCTCGCACATTCCTCACATTGTCTTACCCATGCACTAACATCTTTGACCAGCGTATCCCACCAAAAGTGCCGTTGAACCAACTGGATCGTTTTGAGGATTCCTGGGTGTCCTGCCAAGGGAGATACATGGCACCATTCATATTCCTTTTTCTGCAATACCTTCGTATGGAGATACAGCTTATTGTTCCAGAAACATAGTCCTTGTTTAACGCTACGCATGGCATTCTCTTGTGCCCATCTCTTCCACCATTCTGTCGTTTTGTTCCTTTTTACCTCAGCCAAGAACTTATCCACCCTCGAACACAGATGACCTTTGTGGGATCGATTATCACCTTCGGTATGCTGGTATGGGGCCCTACTACTGACTCTTGCCGGGATAAGGAATCTGCCTTGCGATTGTCCGCTCCTGGCCTGAAAGTTATAACAAAATCATATTCCGCAAAGAACAAGGTCCATCTCATTTGCCTCTGTGTGAGATGTCGTGCCGTCTTCATGTACTGCAAATTACGGTGATCAGAATACACAGTGATCGGGTAACGGGCCCCCCATAAATAGTGGCGCCATTCCTGAAAAGCCTTTTTTATGGACAACAGTTCTTTCTCTGCAATGGTGTAGTTCTTTTCGGCCACGTTGAGCTTTTTGGAAAGATAGGCCACTGGATGCAACTGTCCAGTATCTTTGTCCCTCTGTGATAGAATGGCTCCTATAGCCTTGTCTGAAGCATCAGCTTCTACTATGAAAGGTGCCCCCATTTGAGGATGTCTGAGCACTGGAGCACTGGTAAAAGCCTTTTTCAAGTAGGCGAAAGCTGTCGAGGCTTAAGTCCAGATAAAAGGAACCCCCTTACAAAGCAGCCTGGTAATAGGGACGGCTACTTGGGAAAATTGCAAGATAAACCTGCGATAGTAATTCGCAAAACCCAAGAAGCACTGGACGTCCCTCATACACTTTGGGATGGGCCATTCCTGCACTGCTTGCACCTTGCGTTCTGCCATGCTCAATCCTTTGGGACACAGAATCACCCCTAGAAACTCCACTTCATGCACTCCGAATTCGTAGTTGCTCAGTTTACAGAACAAATGATATTCTCGTAACCTTTCCAACACCACAACAACATGTTTATTATGCATCTCGGTCGACACAGAGTAGATGAGAATATCATCGATATATACGACCACAAAGTGGTCCACATACTCCTTCAAGATGTCGTTCAGAAAATACTGAAACGCCGCCGGGGCGTTGCACAGCCCAAACGGCACCACAGTATATTCGAACAGACCATAACGCGTCTTGAAAGCCGTCTTCCACTCATCCCCCTCTCTGATGCGGACCAAATGATATGCCCCTCTCAAGTCTAGTCTGGTGTAAATAGTGGCTCCTCGCACCTGATCCAATAAAACAGTGATAAGTGGCAAAGGATATCTATTACGAATGGTATTTTTATTCAACATCCTGTAATCACAACATGCTCTTAACTCGCCGCTAGCTTTTGCTATAAAAAGAAGAGGAGAGGCTGCTGGAGAACGAGAGGGCCGGATAAAGCCGATTTCCAGGAAATGATCAAGGTATTCCCTAAGATGTCGGGTTTTAGGCTCTGATAAAGCGTACACCCTACAAGCTGGAATGGTTGCTCCCTCAATCAGATCTATCCGACAATCATAAGGTCTGTGGGGCGGGAGCTGTTCTGCCTTGGTTTTGCTAAAAACATCCGAAAACTGTGAGTACTCTGCTGGCAAGACTACCTCCTTCTCTGCTGCTGTTGCTACACAAAAAGGATACGTCAGAGCTACTGCTTGAGAGGCATGTCCCTGCACACAGTGTACTTCACATTCCTTGGACAAAAACTGCACGGTCTTGTCCTTCCAGTCTATGGTCGGGTTGTGGTGACGGAACCAAGGCATTCCCAGGATTACCTCGTATTGAGGAGCGTCTATAATGTTCAAAGCTATTTCTTCCAGGTGTTGTCTCTTCCCATCGTCAATTGAGAGCGTGAGGGTTTCGGTTTTTTCCGTCAGGAGACCTGATTTTAACGGCTTCCCATCCACAGCCAAAACCTCCTCTGGGATCTCACGAGGTACGCTACCGATTGCCAAGTGTTTCACCAACCCACTGTCAATGGAATTCCCCGTAGCTCCTGAATCCAACATGGCTAACACTTGATGTACTTGTTGGTTGTACTCCAGGCCCACCGCCAACACTATTTGTGATTCAGTGTCTTTCAACTGGTTTGTTGATAAAGACGGAATCTTCCATTCCTTGTCCCCTAACTGAACAGTGGGAGACGGGGAAAACTCACTAGACTCCGTGCCTAATACCGAAACTGCAGCTTTCTTATTTCTGTAGGAAAAACCCTGAGTCTTCGGTTTTGAGGGACAGCCACGTACGTAATACCCTTTTTTGCCGCAGTACATACATAACCCCTGTGTGCGGCGGCTCTCCCTCTCAGTTCGCGAGAGAGGTGCCCTGATGGCTCCTATTTCCATGGGTTCACTTATCGATTCACTACTAGTGGTCTCTTTCCTGGGGTTTTTGTCTGACCTATAGAAGGACCTGTCCCCTGTATGCTTCTCACCCCCTCTCTCAGACATACGCCCATCTAGTCACAAGGTCAAACTAACTAGATCAGCGCAAGTAACGGGCTGCGGGTCGATTTGTGCTATCACGTCTTTCAGGTCGTCGCGTAGACCTTGATAGAAAAGAGACATTCTCTTCTCCTCTGGCCATGCGGCTTCAGCAACCAACCGGTTAAAAGACGTAAGGTATGTAACCAGATCATGTCTCCCTTGTCTCAATTCCAACAACTCCCGATCCACGCTGAACGTAGTGGTTCGTCTATCGAACACTCTTTCGAATGCAGCCCGGAAAGCCTCCCAATCGGATAACACTGGGTCGTTGTTTCTAACCAATGGAACCGCCCAATTGGCGGCATCACCTACCAAATACGAGATCGCAAAAGCCACCCTGGAATGGTTGTTGGGGAATGACGAGGGTTTACATGAGAAATTAAGCATGATCTGAGTTAAAAACACTTGTATTTTCAATGGATCTCCGGCATACCTCTCGGGACTGGCCAAGGGTATCGGGGGGGGGGAACTGTCACTTGTATTTGAGGGGTACTAGTGACGGATACATCAAAAGGGTTCCTGGTTAATTTGTCAACCCTATCCCGCAAGGCAGCCGTTACTAGCCTAGAGGCCGCTAGTTCCTGTTGCACTAGGGCCAATGCCTGAACCACGTCTTCCATAGACGCCATCAATAGCCACACCCGGACCGGGAGGAGTAACCTTTCTTGGGTGCGTAATTCTGTCAGGTTTTCGTACTCCTCAGGGTCCGGATGATGCAATAAGGGGTCCACCCCTTGACATCCCCAACTCCGACTAGACGTCACAGAGTATTAGGGCGATCAAGTGAGGGAAGGGTAAAGGTAGGGAACAGCAGGGATGAGAACCTATAAAACAAAACAACAGAGATCAAAAAACACATACACAGATATGACTACTCTCATATGATCTCACTATGAGGACATAACTACCTTATCCATCAAAGTATTGCACGCCCGTGCATATCTCCAGAAAACAACCAATCCTGTTTTGGTGGATAATCCTATAAGATAGAACACAACTGTTTTACACATAGGCCTCTCACATTCATCTCCCACAGCCCCTATACCTGTGTGCCTAACACACCCTGTATTCTCACTTCTCTCCCTGCTCACCGGTTCTCTTTGAGGGCATCAAGCTAATATAACACGAAACCAAGTCTCGATAGAAAAAGGAAAACGTAAGGCCCAAAAGAACAGTTCAGGTTCATGGCAACAGGTAAGGCGTTGATTACACACTCCGGGTTATCCATCAACATACAGCACTTACTCCTTGATACTTAGTCCTTGTTGCAAAAAGAGAAAGAACACCCTTGACCTTTATTGTCAATGAAGATTAGCCCTTTTGCCGTTCCTCAAATATCCAACGCAGTTTCCTCACCGCTGTACAAATAAATAATAAGTAATCTTAGGGGTAAAAAAAGAATCAAAGAAAGGCTTCCGCGGTTGCTTCACCGCCGCCCATTCAGCCTCATTGACGCGCGTTCACCATCCGGTGTAAACGCCGTCATCGATGGTAGTCTCTCTTAACAGTTCGCCTGCACTCACCAATCCGACGTGAATACGGCCCTCTGATGATGTCCTTACCAGGACTGCAACTTGCTCCGCCGAGCTAGTCACCGCGGCTTCTCTCTTCCTGATACCAAAACGCAGACGAAATCTAAAACCTCCGAAATCCAGAATTACGCACGCTCACTGGTGCAGGCCGCGTCTTCTTGTAGACTATGACTCCTCCTCCTCAGTTTTGCCTCCTGGGAGATGTAGTTTGATGATTAGGTAGGCGCTTACTATCGTGAAATCCTGACAATTGGGCAGTACAGTCCCCTAGCGTCTGTGTATGCACTATATTAGACTTGAATTCTCCATTCACCATTGTACCAGCCACAATAGCGCAAGCCGCTGAATAAGCATGTTTAGAACCAGTGGCCGGTTGCGCCGAACCATCGGTGTAGATGATACATGTGTACTCCTCTAAGGGAAGCAAAGACAGAGGAGGTGGATGAACGTGTTCATACTGCAAGAACTCCTGTGTCTGAAGAGAGGGGTCAAAGATAAACGTGACATTCGGAGACGTCAAAGAAGTAGCCCATTGTATCCAACGGAGATGTAATGCTTTAGAGTTTGGCACACTCGCCTTAGTTACTGCTTCCAAAGCAGGGAAAGGTGTAACCACCAAAATGCGTTTCCCCTGTGCCAGTGCGTGTTCCTTCAGGACCGCCATCTGCACAGCTGTCAAAACCTTTTCGACAGCGGAAAACCGCATTTCGGCTGAAGTGTACAAATGTGATTTGTATGCAATAGGTACTGTGTCGCCTTCATTGTACGTCAAGTAAGTGAAACCCACTGCGCCTGGCACGATTCGTATCACCAGGTTTGTGTGGTTATCACGTGTCAACAAGTACTTAGATTCAAACAAGTCAGATTGCAAAGAATGCAAAATAGCAGAATGTCCTGGGAGCCAGCTGGCTTTTGAAAAGGTAGGTTGTATCAAAGCATAAAGAGGCTTGATACGCTGGGCATACTCGGGAATGTAAGATCTCCCGAAATTCAAAAATCCCAGCAAAGACTGAAGTTTTTTCAGGGTAGTTGGAGACTGCAAACGTGCGCATTTCTCCAGAAAATGGGGTGCCAAGCCCCGACCTTCATTATTGAGCTCATAGCCCAAAAAAAGCACCGCATAGCAAGCGATGTGAGATTTAGCAAAATTAAATTTGTATCCGTAATCCGCAAACTCAAGGATGATGCGGTCAACACGGCATAGATGCGGCCATAATTCGTCGTCTGTGAGATAAATATCATCAACATACGAGTATGCATCTGGGTCTATGCTGTCCAACAAAGAGACAACACGCGCAGCGAAAACCCCGGAGCTATTCTTATATCCCACAGGTAAACGGCCAAAAAATTTCTGTTTCCCACCGGCCGTGAATGCGGTCCATTGACTACATTCAGGGGCCAGGTTATGACTGTAAAAGCCATTGGAAATGTCAAGAGTTGTTTTATATTTTTTGTGAACAATACTGTCCACAAGAGCAGAGCTATGGGTATTCTGTACCGCACAAGTACAACAATGAGAGTTCAAATGCCGGTAATCTAAAACTATGCGGTAAGACCCATCGGGTTTGGACACAGTAAAAAGAGCATTATTCATTGGTGACACACGTGTCTCAATCACTCCTTGATATTCCAACTCAGTTAGAACATCAGAAACGGGACCTTTGGCTTCCCGCCGGATGGGATATTGGGGTTGAGATTGAGGCATAGACCGCAATGGAATCTCATGTGGTGGAGAATCTTTATCCCAGCCCACTTGATTACGGTACACTGCCGGCGCCAGGGCCAAAGCCCACTCAGCTGCAAAAGCCTCTGCATGCTCCTTGGGGACGTAACGTGAAAAACTCGAAAGTATCACGTCCTCCCCTCTTGATGCGGCCAGTACAAAAGGTGGGGGCCAATCTGCCTCTGCTAACAAAATGTCATAGGAAGCGGTCAGATTCTCCCAAAAAATCCCTTTGACCACACATTCAATGTCACCTTCAATTTGAAAAACTATGTTATACAGCCTATCCAGGGGGGCAACCCGGGTGTCAGCTGTCTCTACCGTAATGAAAGTTTCAGTTGCTGTCGCCTCCAGACAAGGACGCAGTGCCTCCCGCACTATGGTAACTACCGCCGCGCTGTCGAGCAGAGTCACCGCCCAAGTCCAAACCAGCAGTCGGGTTCTCACCATCTGAGGCATATCTCGCTGTCAAAGTGGCAACCTTTTTCTTTTGAAATGGGGCACGGAAGCATGGTTGCTCCTCTTGTTTCCCCTTGACGTCAAACTGACGAGGCTGATCACGTCCCTGTGGCGCAGGATGACTCTTGCCACGATCCTGGCGATCCCCACCACCGACTTGAGAGCCAGATGTGTCCTGTGAAGAACGAGGAGAACGCTGATCAGGGACTTGAAATCTATCAGGAGTCTTAATTTTTGCGCGGTCGCGCAAGTCATAAGTACGCTCAGAAGTGTCGGTGAATCAGCACGCAAACCCTGCTTCTGTTGTTGCTGCCCCTGTTTTTGATTTTTCCAGTTCTTTTTAGGAAAGACTGGAAAGTCTTTATCAGACTGAGCTTTTTGTTGTGTTTGTGATTGTGTTTGCGTTTGAGTAAAAGGCTTAACTTCCAAACTATTGCGGCCTATTGTTTTATAAGCCTTTGCAATAATCTTTGGTAATTCGAGTGGTTTGTCTGCATCAGGCACAGCCTCCAAGCCGTTAGCGACTTGAAAGCTTACTGCATCGCCCTTGACATTGGCAAGGATGAGATCAGCAAACACGTCGAACACCCCCACCAGTCTCATCCCCAGCTCTACAGCCGCTTCAGCACCGTGTTCATCTTGAACATGTTTAATCACGGCGGGGAGTACAGTCATAGAGGGAGTGCCGAAACACTTCGAATATAGGGCTGCAAACACCCTGCCCCAGGTGTTACAATCAGCCACCTCAGTAAGCAAGTCTTTAGGCAAACTTATCGTCAATATCCTGTGTTTCCCCACAGGATTTGTATTGGGAAAAACAGCTTCAAGCTGTCCAAATTTCTCAGCAAGCCAATAAGGTAAATCATCCTTATTTTGTGGGCGCTTGCCCATTACGGAATTAACCATGAGAGGACTGATGGTGATACCAGCAGGTCCAGCAGGCTGCGCAGCAATGCCAGGAGGTCCCACCTGGTAGTTGCGCGACATGAACTGAATAACAGCTCTATGCACGCATATTAAAGAAGTATATAACACGCGAAGTTCTGCCAGCGTAGCTGTTGTAAGCCCACGCGGGTGAGGGGTAAACCCAGCCAAAACGGGCCAAGTGGCCCTATCTATTGATAAAGGACCTAAACGGACCGGCGTGAGTGGGTGAGGAAGGGCGCCATTTAACCAAATTCGGTGTTGCCAAGCTGTGAGCGGAACCTCTAGAGTCCGATAGGGCTGATACTCATTAGGAACAGCTGTGGCAGTGTATCCATGAAACAGATTATCTGTTCCGTCTACCACCGGAAAAGTGACCCAAGAGTAAAACACTTCGAAGCGGTATGCTGGATCCACTTCTACTACAAAAATTAGCGCAACACCCGCATCAGGGACCCCATGTAGTGTCAAATGAGCCCTGAGCGGTGCACGACAAGGTGACGGGATGTTAACCGCCATCTCGAAAAGCCAAGAAGAACAACTTAATAAGCAGCAGCACAACAATGGGTTAAGAACAAAGAGAGAAACCTGTTATTTAAACTTCAAGCTTGAAAGAACCTATAAAAACATCAATATAGGAGGTTACACCGTCACAGCTGTCTCCGGAGACAAAAGTGAGGGTATTGTGGACAAGCACAAGCACTACTCAAGCGTCTCGCAGATAAGAACCAGACCAAACGTTGGGGGCGCCATGTTGCAGGGATTCTGCACATAAACAGAACTATGCGCAGGAAAACAGAACCTCAGTGAATAGGGGTGTACCAACCTACCACATTAGTACCCAAATTCCCAAACCGACTAGCTATAGTGTCTCATTTGTTCTCTGACTAACAGCAAAGCTACCAATGATTAGACAACCCAAAACACGACACTCCTGACTCTCTCAGGAATCGCGGGAGCCAGACAACTCTTTCGCTCACTCACTCATACTTGTCCACAATGCGAGTAATCAGAGTCACGGTATAGTTTAAAATGTTTATTTTAACTAACGCGCTCTATGGTACAGTACACGTGCCATTACTAGCAGCAAAATGCATAAAAACAATATAGTCAGCATTGTCACATTTCCATAGAATATAAACGGGGATATCATTTTATAAAGACAGTGGAAAAGGGTTACAATACCTAACCACCCTCCCGTGGTAAGAAATAGTTTATTATAAAAAGAAGACCTCTGGGCTTTGTCAGCAGACCCCATACCTCAAGGCCTAGATGAAAGGTTTACATCTCAGGACAAGCACAGCTCTTCTCTCTGGAAAGGAGTCTCTCCAAGTGCGTGCACAACATGTTTAGCTTGCAATATTAAAGCATACGATTTTCAGTAGTGGAGCTGTGTGTCATGTTATGTCTAGGTTCGAGGGACTGACCAGAACAGAATAACAAGGGGCATTGTTGATCGACCTTGTACATCGTGTACAGACTAAACCTCAGAGCACGGCAGAGAACGCGAAAAGCAGACAGTTCTCATGTGAAAGGGCACAAACAGAGTCTTGCGAAATCTATGCATGCAGTGTCATGCGCAAAAGCAGCCTCATGGCAGCGAAGCTCATGCTAACTTAGCAGATGTCAACAAGGGACCCAGAATGCATACTACATCCCCTTTTTACCTAAACTCAGGTAGACATCCTAGTATGCTGTTAGGAAAAGGAGAAAGCACAGTTTCAGCAGTAGAGAGTTTTGTTAAAGGTCTAGAGAGAGATTATCAGAGAGCAACCATTAATCTAGAAAAGGCTAAAATTTCTTGTAAGAAGCAAGCAGATAAGAAAAGAAGAGCTAATCGAATCTATGAGCAAGGAGATAATGTCTGGGTTTCCACAAGACATTTGTGCCTGAAAGCAGTGGTGGCTGCCTCCAGACCAGGGTAATGGGGCAGGGGGGTGGGTCGGAATAAAAAAAAGGAATAATAAACTTACCTCATTTCGCTCCCACATTCGCCACACGTCTCTCCTCATCTTCTTTTCTTCTTCCTGGCTGCAGCCTGCAGCCTGCACCGGAAGCACCCAGGCTTCCGACTCTGCCAGTCAATCACGACGCTGCAAGAACTGCGTCATGATTGGTCTGAGCGGCCTTTTTGGCCTGGGGAGGCTGGGCATGTTCTCCATGGGGCTGTGCAACACAGCCCAATAGAGAATATGCCAACTACACTTGACTATTTGACCTGCCCTAAAGGGCCGGTCAAAGCGTCATGCGCATGTAGGGAGGGAGTGCAAACCACTCCTGCTCCCTTTGCGTCAGCCAGCCCTGCCTAGCCCCGCCTCGCCCTGCCCAGAGTCGCAAAGGAAAATAAAATGATAATACCTTCTGGTTATTTTCATTTTATTTTTATTTTACACTGCTCAACAAGCAGTGGGGCGTCGCTCCTCTGCCTTAGTGGAGGAGCCGCTACTGCCTGAAAGGGAATAAAATATTTCAGCCTCGATTTGTGGGTCCCTTCTTGGTAGAAAGAATGGTGAATCCAGTATCGGTGAAGTTGATACTCTCTTCTCAATTAATGATACACCCAGTATTTTTATGTATCCTTGCTTAAAAAGAGCCGTCAAGGTTTTAGGAAAAAGATTTCATCTATTCCAGTTCAGGTTCATTCGGAAGAAGAATATGCAGTTAAGAGAATCATGGATTCCAAAAAGAGAAGAGGCAAGTTATTTTATCTCATAGACTGGGAAGGTTTTGGTCCTGAGGAGAGGTTTTGGGAACCCCAATCCCATGTGCACACCCCAAGATTGATACGTATCCAAACAAACCAAAATTCGGAAGAGAAGAGGCCTTGGTGAGAGTTACTGTCAGTTCTGAACAAAAAGATTCCTTAAAAGAGAGAAAGAAAATTGCTCAAAAACTAAAGCTGAGAGTCAATTTAAATATCCGTTAGGGAGATGCTATCGATCTTCATTCGGGTTGCTGATAGTTTTTATGAAACCTCTGCAAAGTTTTGATGTCGGTATATCCAAGACGGCGGACTCTCTGATGGTCTCTGTGATTCTCCGGTCTAGATGTTCCCTTGTAGTTCATTTGTAGCCATCGTTGAACACGTGCTCTATGCGCAACGCGCACTTAAACTGTATTTCTGTGAGGAATAGTTGTGTTCCTCTTTGCGCATGTTCCGTGTGAAGAAACTCTTCAGTAAAGATTATTTTTGCTTAGCACCCATTCTTACAATGTTCTACTGTTTGTGGAAGTGTCTCCGGTTGATGCCTGACTGGAGAGAAATATTCGCAGAGAGGCAGTGTCTCTTTTGGGCGCAGTTTGAAGTATTGAGCCTGCAGACTTGCGAGATTCATTAGTGAGTAGTGTTCCGGTTGAAACTTCTTGTGAGCATTTTTTTAAGAAGATTCCAAGTAAGACTTCTAATGTGTAAGTCTCACTTTTGGAACTTAATTCAGTTCTTCAGCGTTGCATTACTGCATTTCGGGGCAAGCCTTATGCCCTAGACCATTATACTTTTACGGCAGCATATCTTGAGTGCAACTTAATGAATAAAGTACACGAAGGAAACCAAGGAATTCATGCTAGAGTTGCTCCAGCTATCAACTGTAACTCAACATTGAATAAACTGGATTCCATGCTTCTACTTATTTGAAAAGATAACATATGTTGGGACTCACAATTTACCAGCACCACAACATCAAGAATGCATCAATTAATAACCACAATGAAGATAAAGAGAAAAAAACTGACAGAGAAAAAAATGATGACTTTGTCAAAAAATACCTTATCCCGCTCCTAGCACATGCTACTCGATGATGAGGGGAGGCTCTGTGCATCACACAGGACTAAGTGAGCCCAATAGTCTGTCAATATAGGCCCCGGGACAAAGGTAACAATTTATGCAGAAAAGAGAAACAATTTGACAACCACATGCCCTTTTTGGCCAAGCACACGCTACACCTAATCTCCAAGGACCAAATTTTCCCTGATGTCCGAATTACACCCATATCATACCCAAGGGTCATGCGTGCCATCCATGTCACGCTCAGCGGTCCAAGCGAACAACACCTCTCACTTTTTTCAGATAGCAAAAGTGTTAAGAAACTGGTAGCCCTGAGAAAACCCTTTTAGACTAAAAAATAAGGAGCTGGCCCTATATCACACCCAGGGCCCATGCATACCATCTGCGTCATGCCCAGAGGTCTAAGTGGTAAGGCCTCACCCCTGTATCACACCCAGGAGACAATCGTACTGACTGTGTCATTTCCAGCGGTCCAAGCGCCTAACAACCTTCATCTGTCTTAGCGTGCTGACTATCAAAAAAAGTGACCTCAGTGAAAATGCCTCTGAGGCCCCCTTGCAACTACTCAGTTCGGACAATAAAATAGGGATTAGGTCAGATTTTTGTCAGTGGCAGGGTGCTCAGATTACATTTTTGCTCTTCTTCCTAGTTTTCCATGCACCAAATGATGGGACTAAGGATCAGATGTAGTCTTTTACCCAATGACTGCGGCTTCAGGACGTGCCTCCACCCCGCAGATTCAGTAGAGCTTTCAATCATTTGTGGTGGGCGCTCCCCTTCCTTGCTGCACAGATGTGAATCCATCCTGAAGGGGTCCTTTCCTTTGGCTGCAGTCGGATTCGAAGCACCAATATCTCCTGGCTGACTCGCCAAAATGTTGCTCAAATGTGAATTTATTGTGTAAAAACAAAAGACAAGAGGCATTTGGCAAACCAGGAACAGTTGGTTTAATCAAACTCTTCCACCGGGAGAATAGTTACAGTGTTGGGGTCTGAGGACTGTCTCAAAGTACAATCGATCTGAGCGCCGTTATATACATTTCTTGGAGCATCATAAAACAATTCAGAGATCCTTTTAGGAAGAGAAATGCGGGCCTAGTCATAGAGTCATAAATTACTCCACCTGCATTTGTTTTCAGGTGGAGTAATTTATGACTCTATCTCGACCTTGAGTGGACACAATGAGGGCCAGTGGGTAACATGTCCAGATGTTCAGCATGAGGAGCACTTGATCACTGTGCGTGCTATGCGTGCTGTGTGTGCTGTGTCAGGATTAGCTGAGTGTTGCTAGCTTCATGTGGCATCTAACATTATGGTGTTTTGGGAACGCATGCACCCCTCCGGTCATGTGTGCTGTATTGGGGCCAATCTCCCCAGACCATTCTGGTGTTGCCACCTATCTGTGGGATTTATTTGCTTTTTTCCTGTTTGCGCATTTGTTTTGCTGGCTACGTGGTGCCCCTCCTGTGATCTGTCAATCAGTTGATTCAAGCTTAGGTCGCAGGACCTGTCTGACAAGGTATTTCTGACTCAGGATTGATGGAGAGGTTATATTGGGCAATTTCAACAACAGTGATGCAATTTCGTTTTTCTATACACATGTATCATTGTGTGCATCAACATCAACATTTCAATATAAACACGGGCCTGCTCTTGGACTAGTCTTCACCCAGGCTGCCGCCCGGGCATGTTCCATGCAGTGGGAATGGCGGTAGCACTATGTAGAATGAACCCGATGTTGACCCCACTTACTCTCGGCATGAAAAGATGGCTGGAGTAGTTATGGGACTCGTAGTCTCCAAGCCTGCAGTGTCCTAAAGTCCCGCGCAGCAGGAATGTCGGCATCGCTATGTAGCGTGAATCTAATGCTGGCCCCGTCTCCTCCCGATGGTCAGAGATGGCAAGAGAAGTTATGGAATGCGTAGTCCCCGTGCCTGCAGTGTTCCCCTATGCCTACAGTGTCCTGTAGTCCCCCAAAACATGTGAGTAGATGATGATATTGTGATCAACATGTATCCTAGATCGTTATGTTTTGTGCATAAAATGTATTCCTTTTTGGACACATATCAGATGGCATTTACATGTAAGGATTCTGTTCAGTAAGGAGGAGCTTTTTTATAAACCATTGGTGGAGAAGATAAACAACTGCACAAAAAAATAGTACTGTACTGGGTGCCAACGAAGGTGGCATTATGTTCTACACAGGGCAATTAAGAAAAACTGGCCAGAGGGCACGCCAAAATGTTTATCTGGCAGTTCTTCAATGGAAACTGGGGAACTCCACATCTTCCTCCTCTGATGCATGTTCTGCTTCCCCTGGAATTGGTCAGGTGTGGCTCCTCCCCTAAGGCAGAGGAGCATCACCCCACTGCTCTCAGAGCAGGAAAAATAAAATGATAATTATGTCGTTATTATCATTTTATTTTTCGTTGGTTCGGGGCTTGGTTAGGGTGGGGCAGGGCTGGTAGCACTGGGGGAGGAGTGGTTTGCATACTCCAAGTGTGCATGACTGTTTGGTCGGCCGTCTTGGGCCGGCCAAACAGTCATGCACACTTTGCATGTTCCCCACCAGGCTGAATTACACAGCCTGGTGAGGAACATGTCCAGGCCCGCATTCCCTGTCTGAGCGCCGAACCACTGCGCTCAGACCAATCACAATGCTGCATTGCAGCATTGTGATTGGCTTAAGGGAGGGAGCCTGTGTCTTCCTGGTTCCGACCGTGGAGAGATGACGAGGGACTACGGAGGAGAGAGGTGGCGAGGAGGTAAGTATTGTTTTTGTATTTTGTACCCCCACTCCTCTTGTTCCCTGCTAGCCACTACTGGAATTGGTGGTGTTTGAATGAGAGGCAGCAGAGTACTTTTACTACAATCAGGCTCACCCACATCAGAGGCAGAAGATGTGACTCCCCTGTTCCCAACAGCATTTGTGAGTGGCAGTAAGGCAGCATGGTAATCCCTGGCAAAGGTCTGCTGATTTGCCAAAAAAACAACAACTTTGCCATTGAGGTCACACGTTGATGCAATGAAGGAATCAATCTTGCGCTCCAGGGACCGTATGGTGTTCTGTACGGCCCGAGCTGCCTGACAATTTCACTGGTGTCAGATGTAGAAGGCTAATGTTGTTCCTTCTACATCATGACACCAGCAATATCAGCTAGGGACTCATCAATCCCATGGAGCCAAGAGTAGGTGTCTTTGATGAAATTTAGTTAGCCCCTTTTTAGGGCTTAGACACCAATGAACTCCTTCAAGAGTGCCCCCTGTCCTCAGGTGTGATGGTAAAGCTGGATGGTCCAGATTAAGTATGTGTTGGTTCATCAGGAGACCCTGCAACGTTGTCTTCACTTGCTAAGACCAGAGGAGAAGTATCAAAAGTGCCCCCGAGCTGTTGGAAGGTGTCATCATCCATAGGGGGCAGGATGGTATCACCAACAAGTTAGGCATCCAAGACATACTGATCTACAGGAGGTGTTGTTTGTCCCTTTGGAAAGAAATAGAAATATGTTAGGAAGAATCCATGATTGAATTTGACATAAGTGATTGTAACATTTCAGACAATATATTTCATCACTTCCAACAGTGATATGTGGAACATATGTTTCTACAAGTAAATAAGGCGATGATACACTATTGTTGCTTTTCACATGTATACCTGTACATTGTTCACACAAACTCAGTATTAACTATGGGACTTATTTATGTTTTTTTAAGGGGAATCCTGCAGTTTCCTAGCACACACACACACAGTCACCACCATATTCCACAACAGTAGAAGCTGAGAACCATATCTGAGGTGGCTAGCCACTGAGACACTTGCTCAAGCTCACTCCATTTCCTCAGAACCTAAGGAACTCACCTGCAGAGTCCCGCAAATTTCTTTACTCAGCCCCACGCTCTTAAACCTGGACATGACTCATATGGCAATCATCATTCAAACTCAGGTCCATCATTTCTTACACTGATGACACCCAGATCATACATTTACTCTCAGGAGACACTAACATCGCCAACAGTTGTTACATTATGCAATTGACCAACATGGCTAACTCTATGTGAGATGAGTAGCTCATACTCAACGTGACAAGCTAGAAGTGATGATATTCTGCCCCCAGAACTCATGAAGGTTGCCCACATGACTAGGCCCAAAACCCTCACTTGCCAACCATCCCAGAAACCTGTCCATCATCCTTGGACACCTACCTCACCATGAGACTTGAAATTGTCACTAACTCCTCCACCTCCTTTCACATAATTTGCATGGTCAGACATTTCTTCATATGGCTCCATCCTGACGCAGGCCCTCATCACATATAGACTGTAGTACACCAATGCCCTCTACCACTGCATCTCTGCACAGCTGCTACACAAGAGGCAAACTCCAACACTCCACTGCCAGACTATCACTCAGCCTACTTTGCAGCACACACCTCACACCTCCCCTCGGTAAAATACAATGCCTCCCGTTCAGATGCACTGTCAGTTCAAGATGTTCAGCCACACCTACAAGGTACTACACTAACAGGGACCCACCTTGCTCACACACCATCTACACTTCCACCAAACAATCATGGACCTCTGTTCTGCAGCACTTGCATGCACCCCCCCCCCCAATATCCAAATCAGCAAGACAGGAGGTAGGGTGGTCTCCAAATGGCAGGCTACGCCTGTAAAACCTCACCCAGCACATCAGGACAGCTGTGTCAAATATGGATTTGTGCTAGTAACTGTACACCTGGCTCTTCAAGTGATCCTACTTACAGAGCATGCAGATACTCAGCACCTGGATACCCTCCCAAGTGACAAGTTGACCCTAAGGGGCCTGCATTGGCACTGCAATGTCTACCAAGATTCCAAGGTCCATGCATGATGTGCTGCTCCAGTGCAGGTTTTTTCCTTGATATTCTGGGTCTTGTAGTCCTGGTGAATAATGTTGTACATTACACTACAGGTCCCAGTAGTTAAAGGAAAAATGGACTGGGCCAGCACATCACACATGGATCTAAGAAACATTGCAGGGCAGGTCTGGGCTGAATAAATTGCCATTGCCCAAGAAAATAAATGTTATGTGATGTATGAGCAGGGGTGGCTCCTCCGCTATGGTGGAGGAGCGACCCCCCCCCCCCGCCAGCCTCTAAATTCAAAAAATAAAACGATAATAAAACGTGCTTATTTTCGTTTTATTTTTCTTCCATTGAATGAGGCTTGGGGGTGGGACCATTGCAGGGCAAGGCAGGAGGGAGAGTGGTGAGCACTGTGATTCAGTGCGCATGACGGTTTGGCTGGCCGTCTCAGGCTGGCCAAAGCGTCATGCGCAGTGAAGCTCTATCCAACCCCAGCTGAATTGCTGGGTTGGAGACAGCAGTCACAGGCTCCACAGTCTCTCTGGGAGTGCAAATCGAGGGCACTCAGGCCAATCCTGATGCTGCTCTCATGAATGAGAGCAGCATCAGGATTGGCCGCAGGGGAGGGTGGGAGCCTGTGCTGCAGGAGGAAGAAACAGAAGAGCGTGTTTCGGCAGGCGCAATGGGGCAGGTAAGTTCTTTTTTTTTTTACTTTTCATTTTATTGTTTTCTTTGTTCGTCGCCCATTCCTCCCCCTGCCCCTCCACTTCCATGGCACACCAACCTCTACTGTCTATGAGTTAACATATGAGGCATCCCATCCCTTTCCCTTGCACACAGAGCAGGGAAGTGTGTTGCTGCACTGAGCTGCACGTCGGTTTGAACAATATTGCCCTTATTTTCACTCACCCTGTAAATCTTGCTGGTCCTCTACTTCCGCATTGTCCCACACTTCACTCCAGCTACCAACTCTGTTGGGATGAGTGATACCACCTGTTCCTCCAATGGGTCCAACTCCTCCTGGACATCAGGTCCTCCTCCAGTCCTTATCGCTTCCTTAAGGTTCCTGGACAGGTTTTCTTTGGTCCTGCGCTTGTAGTTGTGCCACCTTTTCATGCACTTCAGTGCTGTCCCTTCTGTTTGTGCTATGCTGTTTATCTTGTCTTCTATAGTTTTCCAAATGCCATCCTTCTTTCCTAACACCAATTTTGAGGTGACAAAGAGGGTATGTTCATTCTTTGTCACCTCACTGATTGGGGTTTGGTTCTCCTCCTCACTGAAATTCAACATCCTCTTCGCCGGGGAAGCTGGAAGTTCATATGGGTAGGGATTGTTGGGTTGTTGCCCAGTGGCATAGCTAGACCTATGGGCGCCCGTGGCGGACCCTGCATCTGCCGCCATGCAGCCATGTGTAAGAGCAGGGGGGTGCTGCTGTCGATTTCCTTGGCGGCTGCCCTGCAACTTCTGCAGGTAAGAGGGGGAGGCCGCTGCCCCCAAAACTCATGCCATCCGGGGTGGAATGCCCCCTACCCCCCTTGCTACGCCACTGTTGTTGCCCTGCTGGCTTGTGAGGCACCTTCCCATGTTTCTCTGAGTTGAGAGGTACTATTGTTTGATTATTTGTCTTTTTCAAAGGTTCCCACCACATAACGCACTCCTGCATAACGCAATGCTGATTTTCAGCACGTAAAGGTGCTTGCAACACACAGATCAGCTTTACGTCACATAGGTCGTAGTTGTGTTATGGCATATTGCAGCATCCTTTACACCGTTGCATCAGAATTGTTTATGCATCTTTGGTCCTTGCGCCGTCCCATAAATACGACACATCAATGGGGCAAGGAAATGCTGCAACCCCGCGCAGATTTATCTGATGCAAGGCTGCATTGCTCAGCGTTCCATCAATGTTGATAAATAAGGCCCTAAAAGTTAGGTTGGTGGTGACATTAGCAGTGAGCGCACGGCCGTGTTCTAAACTAAAAGCATTTGATAGAGTAATCTGGGATGCAGGTCTAACATTATCAGAGCATTGTCAACGCCAATCTAGCCAGTGATCTATTGGCTCTGCCAATTCTTTTTTTGGCTTAAATAGCCATCACAAAGGCGTGCACATCCATGGTGGCCATCATGGAATGTGTTCTAAAACATTACAAAAGCATTGAAAATGGTCGCCTGGGATGTGTGTGAATCCACGGTGGCCATCTTTGAATGCACTAGTAATGTTTTAACAAATACTGTTCAGAGATGGCCATTGTTGATGCACGTGCATTTGCAGAGGCCATCGTTGAATGCGTATGGGTTTATTTTACTCAATCCATTCAAATATGGCCACCATGGATGCATGGGATCCATGCTGACCATCAATAAAGGAAATTTGTTATATTCAAATAAACCCATTTGTAGGTGCCCTCTACATGTGCACACACACTCATGGTGCTGCCATCTTGAAATGACCAAGAAACTAGTTTAAGCTAACCACCCATCAATAGATCTTCAGATGGCCAAAACATTAAATAAAGTTAAAAAAAACGAGGAATAAGGGTCAAGAGGATGCTAACGATGCTGGTTGGGGCAGAGAAGAGGGATAGGGGGGCAGAGAAGAGGGATAGGGGAGCAGAGAAAGCAAGAGAAAGGAGGGGGGACAATGGTCCCTCTCAGCCACTGCAAAGTTAGGCATGGCCTGATGTAAGCAGTGGGAGAATACATCATCCAATCACAGCACTGTGAGACTAAAATGCTCCTGGGTCACACAAACACAAGAATAGAGAGAAAAGCCCTCAAATCAGGCGCAGGGAATTCAGTTAGAGAACACAGTAATTTAGTCACTAGAAAGGGTTTACCCAATCCCTACTTTAAGTAAATGCAATCTAGTGGAATGAATAGGTCTTATAGCCAAGACCTATAAACAACCAACCAATAGCATTCCGAGCCATCTGAAAACCATAAACCATTGAAATAACGAATACTAGAATAGAGACATCATCCTGGGTGATATTAACTTGAAAGCAGAGATTTTGCGAAGTTGCACTATGCATGTCAAACCATTAACTGCCTTTGAAAGACAACAGAAATCATAATTAAAAACTCCCTAGAACGTCCTGATCTCTATAGGAAAAATCGAAGGCCTTTCTTGGAAATTATTAATCATGCATGCTGCTATTTGTTCGCTTCATTCTGTGCATGATTTCTTTACAAGTGTCATTTGGTACGGACAGTTTACATCAAAAAGACGGTAATGTTTCTTCTAAGTAACGAGCATCTGTTAACAGATCTTTCTGTTGTATTCACTGAAGAAAAGGTGAATAAAAATTGCCGTTACCGACATGAATAAGTCTGCATGAAAGCTAGGAAGCTAGGCGTGGGTGAAAGTTTTCAAAGTTTTGTTAAAGAAAACCTGGAAGCTGTCCCTTCACATATAGAGAACGATCCCTCAGATCAGAACTTGCCTTTACAGGCATCAGCAGAAAACCTGGCACAGCTCCAAGGCATAGCCATTCAAAAGAAGATGCTATAAATACTGCCTAGCTACGCGCATTATCCTCCTGTCCGACGGAAGATGCTTTGGGAGGACGCGGCACTTGTTCTACATTACCACTACATAGAGTGTGTCAAGACAGTCCGTGTAGGTCTCGAAATTAAATAGTGAGAGAGGTAAGCATACTTGTTTTAAGATTCAAGTTTCTTCAGCCACATTTCTTAGTTTTAACATAACGGCGCGTTATCCATTACACTGCAGTATTTAAATAGCTCTCTGTCGCCCTCTGGAGGTTCCAGTTGGACGGTGTTTGGCTAAATGTGAAGCTCTTTCCAATGCTCGATTGAAATGCTGTGGTCTGAGTGTTGTCAAAGAAGCCCCAGCAACAATAACTGGCATTATCTTGAGATGATGTGGAAAAGTATGAGAATAGACACAGTCGCGTGTGCTGGTACAAAACGTTTCCTTTCGTTTTCCTGACTCGAAGGCTTCAAGCAACAGAAAAGAGACGTGTTTAGCGCTCTTCGAAATCCGAGGACGGTGCACGTGAATTATTATCCTCCAGCTGGCTGTTTGGGCAGCCAAGGTGATCCTGCCAGTTCAAGCCTTTGTGAAGAACAGGGTGATCAGCAGCGAGGCCGGCTAGAACAGAGTCTGGGGTTTGCTTTGAAGGGAGAGTGCTCCAGTCAGGGACATCTTAAGGATTTTGGGGGCCCTAGGCCAAATGTATTTTGGGGGCCCTTGTTCGGAACAGCTTTGAATTTATGATCTAGTTTCTGCTCTTTCATGTCCTCTTTGGCCAAGTCACTGACAGTGCTCAAACACACTCTTCCAAATTCTAAATGTGTTCACATCTAAATATTCATGGATAGTGACCGTGTGTTTTCAATATTGTAACTCTGTAGCAGCTCACTAATATTACTGCAAATAATCTCTGTGACACCCTCCCATTTCTCATATGTAAGATCCTGTTTTAATCTAGAAGAAACTTTTTTATGGATGTTGCATGAAGCAAAACAATTTCTCTGCATAATGTCTGTCATAGACTCTCACACATCACCCATATTAAAAATAAATTAAAAGGAAACAATATTTTAAACGATCTGTTTAAGAATGATTCAAGGTCATCAAAGTAAGAGACTCTGCAGAACAGAGCTGGCTCTGTCAAGGGGCCCCCTGAAAGGCTGGGGCCTTGGGCCAGAGCTTACTTTGCCCATGCGTTAAAACGTCTCTGGCTCCAGTGCTTTGTATGTCTCTGTGTGCTATGCATGTAAGTTTAAAAGTCACATGGCTAGCCACAGTGAACCAGTACAATGATTGGAGGGCTGGCCAGGCGTGGTCCTGCATGTGTAGGACAGAGAGTTTTCAGGCTGCAGTATTCTTCAAGGCATTACATAACACTGTGTACACAAAAGAAGCTACCCTGAGTGAAAAACAACCGAAGTTTATAAAGTGTTAATTGGAATGCCTGGCATCTCACAAAAAGTGAAGGACTGTCCTCACACACCACCAGGTGTCATGCTTCATCATCGGCAGTCCTCGCTCTCTAAAAACTTGGTTTGATAGAGAGCGGGCCTACACCTGGAGACAGGGAGGCACTTCTAAATCTAAGTGGGGGCCCGTGATAGTGAGTGATAGTTTAAAAATCAATGTAATTACCATAAATACATTTATTCGGATGGTAACTACTAGATATTAAAATAGAAGTGGGGAAGAAGGGGAATTAGTACCCCATCACCGTAATGTTGGAGGTCGTCGACATGTTTCTGCCTATATGGCCTAAAAGGTCCGTGGCATTCTTCAGGACGAAAGAAAAATTGGGCTCCTATCTTACCAAAACCTTTGGTGTGAAATTATCACTGGGTAGGTGGACCTGTGTCACACTCTACCATAGAAAGTTTCTTGTAACCCCGTTGGTGGTTACTACACACCCCATGGGAGGAGGGTGAAGTAGAGACCCCTGTAGTCACACTTACATCAAGGTGCGTCTCTCTCCTTGGTCCTAGCTGTGTTCTCTCCTCTTCCCTGTGGAAGTTTTTAGAGAGCGAGGACTGCCGATGATGAAGCATGACACCTGGTGGTGTGTGAGGACAGTCCTTCACTTTTTGTGAGAGGCCAGGCATTCCACTTAACACTTTATAAACTTCGGTCGTTTTTCACTCAGGGTAGCTTCTTTTGTGTACACATATCAGTATGGAGGCCAGCTCACCCTGAATACCCCGTGCCTCTAGTTCCCTCTCCTGGGAGTGACCAGGGATCTTGTGTTGCATTACATAACACTGGCCTAGCGTACCTTGACAATCACAACTGCTTTCACAAACCTTCTGGACAGCTCTGGTCGTCCAGACTCCTGCTATAATAAAAAATCAGAGACCCCTTGCTATGAACAGATTATCGGAGGAGGGAACAATGTCTAATACAAAAGAGAACCTCCACCTAAACTCAAAAAATATTTATCAGTACAAATCCTAAAAATTAATTAACGTACTAAAGGTTCAGGAAGACTTTGCCACAGTTTTCAATACTTTATTTTATTAATACATAATGTTATAGTACTTTCATCTTCTCACAAAACAGAGGAAACATCTCCCTGGAGTACCATGCAATTTGTAAATCATTGAGTTGCAGGTCTCTTGGATAATGCAAACACTATTTAAAAAACATATTCTATCATTCATTAGATTCTATATCTGTCACACACTCACTCATGCTACTCCACAGTCATTCAAATGCATCCACATAAAAAAAACTTTATAACTGTTTTTTAGTGTCTTTACATTTTAAAGGTATCACTGTGACCAAATATAACAATTCACAATATCTTGAACATAATTTGTCTTTGAACAATGAATGAATCATTCATTGGGTCATCACATCACATTTAAACCCACACGATGTACAGTTGTTGTCCTTTCGGTTCTTATTTAATGTATTGTTTACTGTTGTGGCTTGATTAATTGTCACCAACGTGCATTTTGGCATGCAACACCTTTCTCAGGAATGCCACATATTTAGACCCCACATAAGATCCAGATATCTGCAAGAACATAATGCAAAGTCCTGCTGAGCCACACAGATGTAATGTATATTTCTATCACCCGCAAATTTAAAAAAGCAAACCAGCCTTTAAGTATCCTTCAATAATAGGGTAAAACCATGTCCCATCCGAAGATTTCAGACAGGCTAGGAGCCCATCGCGATTTGCTGGTGGGCGTCATCAGTCGCTCCACTGAGGAGGGGTCATGGCCCGAAGGAAGTGGTGTAGGACCGAAAGTGGCAATGGGGTATGCGACTAGGGGTGGGGGCAGAGTAGAACCCTATAAATGAGGGTTGGCACCTGGTGGTCACCTCTTTGCCCCCTGATGTGCTGCAATGCGAGGTTGCTGACCAAATTGTGGGAGGTCACTGACCGAATTTTCGAGGCCGCTGACCGTATTTGGCTGGTTTTCCAGGTTAGTGAATAGTACGGGGGTTTCGTAGCAATGGGATACATTTTACAGTGAGTTTCGCTGGACTCTTTTTTTCAACGTGAGCATTTTTTAGCGCATTTAGCACATTACATGCCCTAATATATGAGGGCTCCAAGGCATGGAAGCATTTTATGCCGTGTATGTATATCATCAGGCAGCAATTTGCTAGTGGCATGGCAGGGATGCACTGCCCAATCTGTTAATGTCTTTGGGACAGAGGCATTAGTAACGCTGAATATGAGGGTTGGGGGTTAGAGGTTCTGACTTGCGACTATGTGCCATCGGTTTAAGTCCGGTGCCCAATCAAAAACGAATATAATGTGCTCAGGCAAAGTGCTTCATTGTCGTTGGGTCGAGGTGCCCAATATAAATGGCAATATCAGACATGTTAACATTTTAACTAATTTCATTAGTTTGGGAAGCGGCTAGGTCCCAGAAGCAATAGTAGAATATAGCTGGGTTAAGAGTCCTTACGTTAGTTCGAAAACAACTTGTATATTATTTCACTTATTAGTCATGGTCATTTAGCGAGCAATGGCGAACATTCGAAGGCCTGATTACAATGTATCTTTGTCTATGTTTGTCTATGTTTGAGAATTCGTGTTGCATTTGCATGGGCAAATGGAGCGTTTGTGCCAACTATTGGCCACAAGCAGTAATGAACACAAATGCTATGGTAACGCCAACAAAACATCCTATTATTGAGTGTAACATTTGCATTACACCAAATCAGAGTGATTTGAAGATATCCATCATTGACTGCATATTTTGCAGAAAAGGTCTAGCCAATAAAACAGAATAATTAAGTACAGGAGATGATAAAGAAGGCTTTTGTTGTATATAGAAAAATTCCTTTAAAAAAAATGGATGTGTTAGAAATTGGAGAACATACCTTGGGTCAGACACCTAAAAGTTTGTTTAGTTTAGCTACATCAATCGGTCTCCTGTTGTCCCAACTGGTGAGCACTAGGTGCTAAAGAAGAAGGCTTTCGTTGTATATAGGAAAATTCCTTTAAAAAATTGAGTGTGTTAGAAATTGGATTTCTGGTTGGCAGGGGTATGCACCCTGTCCAAGCAGGAGCCACAATCCTAGTCAGGGTAAGTCAGATACACACCATAAATTAACCTGTGCTCACTCTCTAGTAGCTTGGCGCAGAGCAGGCAGGCTTAACTTAGGAGGTAATGTGTAAAGTATTTGTGCAACACTTCAAACACAGTGGAAATACCACAAAAAGACTCCACACCAGTTTAGAAGAATAGATTATGATTTAATAAATAAAACAATACCAAAATGATGAAAAGCTAATAAGTAGAAGTTGAGATATGAATTTTTAAAGATTAAAGGTAAAAATAGCGCTTAGAAGCAAATGGCACCTATGGGGTTATCTGGATGTGCTAGACCAGGGCAATGTGAAGAGTTCAGGCCAACCACGAAGGAGCACGGGCCGGATACAAGAGCCACGCAAGGCCCACTGAACAAAGTAGCTTGATCCTGGTCACAACAGCGAGATGCAGGGTCCAGCCGAGCGAGGCTTTGGTGTCGACCCAGCAGTCAAGGTGATGAGTCGATTTTCTCCATGCTATAGTGGCGGTGGGCCAGTTCCGAAGATGATTTGCCGAGCCAAGAGGCGTTGGTTCCATGGAGAATGTGCCGGGTTTCTTCATGCAGTCAAGGGGAAGTGTCAAACTGCCCATGCTATAGCAATAGCGATGAGGCAGTTCTGATGCAGCGGTCCTCTGAGGCGATGCGCTGGTTCCAAGTGCGATGGACTGACTCTGCTCCCGCAATGATGCATTGGTTCTGTTTCCCGCAGACAGGTTATGTGTCGATTCAACTGAAGCAAACACCTGGGTCCACTTCAAATGGACCAGGCACAGCAGCAGGTGGTGAGACTTTGACATTTCTGAGTCTCAAGAACAGGAGGCAAGCCAACAAGGCCTTGGAGATCACTCTGGGTTCAAACGTACTCCAGTTATTCCTCAGCAGGGACCGAGGGTTGCAGGCAGCAGGGCAGAACAGCAGCAAAGCAGTTCTTCCAAAGCAGCCGTCCAACAGAATGCCAGTCCTTGTAGCTGCACAGCAGTCCTTCTTCCTGACAGAGTTTCTCTACAGGTCCAGAAGTGTCTGATTTGGTGGGGTCAGAAACCCAGTACTTATATCCAGTTGTGCCTTTGAAGTGGGAGTGACTTCAAAGAGACGTCTTTGAAGTTC
Source organism: Calotriton arnoldi (assembly GCA_963921515.1). NCBI lineage: Eukaryota > Metazoa > Chordata > Amphibia > Caudata > Salamandridae > Calotriton > Calotriton arnoldi. The sequence goes on from CAWUFW010011762.1 coordinate 509,704, forward strand.
ACAGAGGTCCTTTCTGTTAACCATGGCTCCAGAGTCACTACAGTGGCTAATCAACCCTATGTGTGGGGACAGGACACTGCCTATTCAGGTGTAAGTTTCAGGTCCTCCCTCTCATTCTGCCTAGGATTAGCCATCAGGATGCTGATGGGCTCTCAGACCCACCTAACCTTCCTTTGTGTGTCGCTATCTAGAAAGAAAGCACAAAGTCAAGCTGTCACCCACCCCAGACGTATATTTTAGACAGGCTGCAGGCACACAGAGCTTTAAGAGCAGAGAAATACCAACTTTCTAAAAGTGATATTTCTAAAATAGTAATGTTAAATCCAACTTTACCAGTAAAGAGGATTTATCATTACCATTCCAATGATAGGAACCATGACAGAGCTACTTCTCAATCAGGAATTACAGCTTAAAGGTGTAAATAAGGAATTCCCAATGTTAACCAATGAGAGGAGTAAGCCTCACAATAGTGAAAAACGAATGTAGGTGTTTTTCAATACCAGGACTTGTAAAATTTAGAAGTGCATATCCTACCTTTTACTTATACAGCAACCTGCTCTATGGGCTACCTAGGGCCTACCTTAGGGGTGACTAATGTGTAATAAAAGGGTAGTTTAAGGCTTGGCAAGAGATTTTAAATGCCAAGTCGACATGGTAGTAAAACTGCAGACACAGGCTCTGCAGTGGCAGGCCTGAGACATTTTTAAAGGGCTACTTGTGTGGGTGGCACAATCAGTGCTGCAGGCCCAGTGTTAGCATTTAATATACACGCCCTGGGCACAGAAAGTGCTCTCTACTAGAGACTTACAGATAAATTAAATATCCCAATTGTGGATAAACCAATGTTACCATGTTTAGGGTAAAAGCATATGCACTTTAGCACTGGTCAGCAGTGGTAAAGTGCTCAGAGTCCTAAGGCCAGCAAAAGAATCAGCAAAAAGAGGAGGTAAGAAAGCAAAGGTTTGGAGGAAGACCACTCTAAGGCTGACAGGTCTAACACAATGGATCAAAGCATTTTCTAGTTTTTGCCAGATATTAAAAGAAGATATAGGTTCGTCTTATAAAAAACTTCAAACTTGCTTAAGTGTAAATTCAGAGTGATAACTCTAATAATTAGAGAAATTAACACCACAATTTTATTTGTCACAGTATGTTGGCCAGTGATATACAAGCGTTTTCAGCATTCCCGAGAAACTTAATTAATTAAATATTAATAAAGTTATACATTTTTTGTAGGCTTTTAAGATGGAGCATAGATAAACAAAATTAAAAATAGGTAAAAACATCATTTTGATAGTATCAAGTCTACCCTGCCAAGACAGAAAAAGTGGACACCAGTTATTTAAAAGTATTCTAATCTTACGTTTAGTTTCCTCAAAATACATATTAATAGTGTCTGATATGGAATTTGAATTTAAGATATCTAGGCATTTCAATCTCATGGGTTTCCAGGTAAAATATTGTGTATAAAAACATTTCTTTGTAAGAATTTTTATTAAGTGGCATAACATCAGATTTTTCAATGTTCACATCCTCATTTACAATGATTTGGTGTAGGGCAGCGTAGCAAGTGTTTTTGCTGCGCTGCCCTGCACCAAATCGAAAGGGTAGGAATGCACCGTATTTACAAGATATATTGCTCTCCTGTCCTTTCAGCTGGTGCACAAGATGGTGCTTAGCGCCAACGCAGGCACCCTTGCACCATAGTGCAAGGGTGTCAGCGTTGTTGGCAGGATTGTTTTTGTGCAGGAAGGGACACCTTTCTGCACTAAAACAATCCATTGAGGTGTTTTTCTCTTTCTATGTGTGCTGCAGAATGTAGCACATATAGAAACAGTAAAGAACGAGGAGAAATAAGCCTATTTCTCCTCGTTACGCCTGCCCTGGGGAGGCATACAGTTTTGAATCTTTCCCAGGTTTACAGCTCCTTGTAAGTCTGGCAATGCCTCAAAACCCATGGGTGTTGCATCGGAACACCCACTGCAACGTCCATGGAATGCCTCCCTGACACACTGTAAGGCAATGCAGCGACTTGTGCTGTGCTACCTTACACTATACCTTCGAGGGCATGAAAATCTATGCAACGTGGCTTTGAGTGGCCTCGTAGATATGGGTCTGCACCACTGGAACATCATAAAAAGCGACACACTGATGGCACAAGGGGCGTGTAAATAAGACCCTCAGTTTATAACCAGAAACCTTTAAATAAGAATGCAGTATGTCAACAAATGCAGGAATAGCTTTGTCAGGTTTAGTCATATAAAGCAAAATATAATCTGCATATGCAATAAACTTAATCTCAACATCTTTATATATTTAACCTGAGAACTTTTTGGAGGTGCGTAGCTGTTCTAAAAAGGCTCAATTGCTAATATAAACAACAGAGGTTATAAGGGACAAATTTGTCTTATGCCTCTGTAAAGAGTAAAATATGAGTATTGAATACTATAAACAAAAACCTATGTCTTGGGAGAACAATACAATAATTGAATATATAGTTTAAATTTAGGGCCAAACCTATGCCAACATAAAGCCTTAAACAAAAAATCCCAGTTTATTCGACCAAAAGCTTTTTCAGCATCCAATGCAATAGCTGAAACAGGATCTAGTACTTTATATATACAGGATGGTCCTGGAGTTATCACGTAAACATATCCCTAGGAAGAACCCAGAATGCTCATGATCTACTAAATAAGCCTAGCCAATATTTTAGCATATATTTTATAATCAGCATTTATTAATGAAATAGATCTATATTTTTTGCAATTTTTATAAATTGTGATCTTTTTTAAGAATTAAACGAAGCATTGCTTCCAAAAATTAATCTTGAGCATAACCTATAGTTCACAACTGTTGAAACAGTGAATGTCATTTGTGTATAAGGATCCCAGAAAAACAGGAGCTAACAACAGGAGTTCAACAGAAGTTCAACAGAAAAACCATCAGGCACAGGTGCTGGGCTTGAAATGGAAATTTTGATTTCAGTGGGATCGAGATCAACATCCAGAGAGGTAAAATCCAATCATTGTGATGTCTTTTTAGAAATATTGTCAAAAAAGAGATCCAGGGTAGTTTGTGATGAAATAGTTTCTGGGGTATATAAATCAGTGTAATATTCCGCACGGCATTTGAGAATAACAGATTCCTTGTAAAATGTATTACCATTAGTATCCGTAATGGTGGTAATTTTCAATTTTTGTTTTTTAATTTTGAGTTAATTAGCTAATAATCTGCCTGCCGTATTTTGGCCACCGTAATATTTAACTTTAATTTTTACAAGAGTACCACAATCTTCATTGATAGATTTCTTATTAAATTCTTATTTCGCTTGGGTTAGCTGAGCAAGAATATCTTTGCGATTAGGGGAGTAATAGTCATGTTCTAGATCTTTAATGCAGTTAAACAAATGCAGTGACTCTTTAATAGCTAATTTCTTCTTAACTGCAATATAGTCAATAATAAAACCTCGGGCTGTGCCCTAAGAGGAATCCCATATAAAATTTGATTTTAAATTTGTAGTGGTGTTAATATCCCAAAAAATATTTTGTTAATTGTCCAAATTTAGTAATACAAATTGAATCTCAGAGCAATCAATATCTATTGAAGAGAGGAGAATCTGATGACAGCCTAAGTCCACTATCACAGGGGCATGAGCACATATTAGAATTGCACTGTTTTCAGGTTGTATAATGGATTGACTAATATTTTTACTTAAAAAAGATATAGGGTCAGATGTACGAAAATGCAATTTTGCATTTCCTAAATAGCGACTCCTTAGAAATTGATATTTAGGAAATGCAAAATGATATGTATGAAATAACCGATTTCCTTATAGCGAGTCCTACATGGTAGGAATCGCTATTAGGAAATTGCAAATAGGAAATCCCATGACATTAGTTCCAATGGGCCAGTTTAGCATTTCCAAAATAGCAATTTCCTGTTAGGAAATCGCTTTTTTGGAAATGCTAAACCAAGGATGGCTATGGACATAAGGCCCCCCGTGATGCATCCCAAAGTCGATGGTTACCATCAACTTTGATTCGATGGTACTAGGTTTTCCTAAATGCCCATTTTGTATTTAGAAAATGCTTTGTGCATGTGCTTGGAAATCACAAATAGGAAATCCCTATTTGAGATTCCCAAACAGCCTTTGTACATCTGAAAAGGTAATTTAGTATTTCTTAACGGGCCGAAATAGCGATACGGCCCGTTAAGAAATGCTAAACAGCTTCATACATCTGTCCCATTGTCTATTCTGGATCTAGTATCATGAGCAGGAGAAAAAGGTGTGTTCTAGTACATCTGGGTTAGATAACCTCCATGCGTCAAACCTTGGGAAAGAATAATTTTAGAATAAGCCTTTTGCATTTTGTTAGGTATATATTTCATTTTCGAATTCCTATCAATGAAAGGGTCCATAATCTGGTTACAGTCTCCTCCTAAGAAAAGGTTGCAATGGGAAAGTGACATTAATTTGGAAGTAATGTCATTGTCATCATGCTCTTGTTTGAGAATTTATAAATTTAGCGATTTATGAAATAAAATTATAACTCAATTCTTGTTAGTTGCTGGAGAGAGAAAAACAGAACCAACCCAATTATGTCTAGGTGAGTCTCTGTATCAGTGGGTGAGTTTCCTGAAGCATAGCTATTTGTCATGGAATGAAGCAGCAATCACAGAGATCCTACAGAATAAGGCTACACTCACCCTATTGACAGATGTCGTCTGTTTCCAGGAGACCTGGTCAATTACACCCACACTCATTCCAGGTTTCCAAGAGATACATAAGCCCTCAAAGAAAGTTCACCTTTTTGAAAGGCCATCCAGGGGCATATCAATATATGTAATGTAAACACTCAGCAAAGCTCATTATCACTGAAATAAAGGTCAAATCAGAAACGCTGCAAGCTGGTATTGTCAAAGGATTTAGAGCAAATGGAGGAAAATTGCCAATCTTAATAATAAATGCATACTTTAACTTCCATGGTAGGAAGAGATTGGAAAAACCATGAAACATGATTGCCCTCCTGGAGGGATTAATTTGCGAGCACACATCATCAGACAGAATTTTGATGGGTGACTTTAAAATGTACATTTTTGGGGACGAAAGCACCAGCATAAGGTCACTATGGCAAGCGAGCCGGAGATTTAACACCTTCCTTCACACTCATAATCTCAAATTAGCTCGGATCATAGTGATGAAATGTCAGCCACTCATTAGACAGCCCTATTCTTTTAATAATTCAACCACAATTGATTATATTTATTTCAGTACCAACTTGAGCGAAGCCCAACTGGGCTTTCAGATAGCCAAAGGCCAGAAAATAACCACGCTATGTGTGGATGGTACACCTACCTTTACATAGAACATCTAGCAATAGGATAAAAGCAATTGAACAAACAAAAGGTGAGGAACATTACAAACTGATAAGAAGGATAAAATGGACAACACAAAGTACAAACAGGATAGAGGGCTGAAAAGGACAGTGGACGGTCTGGTCAACTAATTTACAAGATCAAGACATTATGAAAGGCTGCTCCAACCAGGTCTCTGACTTGTATTCCACTCTACTAGTGAATGAGAATCAAATGTTGGTGTAGGTAAAATAACGTAAACAGCTACAAATTAAGGGGAGCCGCAAGGGCACATAAAAGACTAGGAACACCCATCACCCTGCAAGACTTAACAATTGCTAAAAAGAACCATAGACATCTTGTATGGGGCCCTAAAAAAAAACACAAGGAGGATGAATGGATAAAAGTTTTTGACTTACTTGACTTAATATCAAGAAATAAATAGTAGCAATTTTGGAACTACATAAACACATTATGTCACATCAAGACGAAAAGGCATAGGGGCACATGCATCAAGGTAGGCTTATGATTCCTTAATTGCGATTATTAAGGAATCGCAATTAAGGAATCGCAAAAGCCTATGCATGTAGGAATCGCTATAAAAATAGCGATTCCTAAACATTCCTTAATTGCGACTCGCAAATTGCGACTCGCAATTAAGGAATGCTCGTCCCATTCTATTCCTATGGGCCTACAGGCCCATAGGAATGAATTGGAGATTGCATGCGCAATTTGCGAGTACCAGTAGGTACTCGCAAGATTACTCATGCAATTTCAAGGTGCAAGGGTGTCAAAATGACACCCTGTTGCACCCCTGAAATTGCGATGTGCACCCATGTTAGTGCACACACATGCCCCAAGGGCATGTGTGTGTGTAACCTAAAACTTTAAAAATGCATTTTAGTGCATTTTTCAAAGTTTTTGCAAATTACAGACAAGTTTGATTTGTCTGTAATTTGTGGTCCCAAATAGCGAAATCGCTATTTGAAAGTGCTCTAGCATTGCATTTAAGGAATCGCAAATTGCGATTCCTTAAATGCAATCGCAATTTAGGAATTCGTAAATAATTGCGAATCCTTAAATTGCGCATAGGAAACACTTTCATGCATCTCCAAAGGCCAATTTGCGATCGCAAACGGACGATTTTTGCGAATCGCACCGTTTGCGATCGCAAAACCTTTGATGCATGTGCCCCATAATTCTGTATCAGCAGACAAGTGGCTAACACATATTGTGGCCCTATACACTAAGAAACCATGTAATCTAATGGAGCATAGAGAATCTTCATGGATCCTGCGCATTGCAATGGATGCCAAAGAGACCACCCTACCTGTAAAAATGGAACATAAACAAAGTGATAAAGAAGATATGAAGAGATGGAACACTGGGCCCCAATTGCCTCCCGGGTCTCTATTTAGAGAAGACGCTCCCTTCTCGTTGTCAGTTCTCACACTGCTGTACCCAGAGTGGAAAATAAAAGAAGATGTTCCAGGCTATTTCAACCGATATACAAGAAGGGGGATAACACAGACCCCGAAAATGATAGGCTAATCGCCTTATTGGACATCGAGGGAAGGCATATGCAAGCACCCTACTAGAAGAGCTAACTAAATGTGTCACAGAAGAGGGGCTACTCCCATTTTATAAAACTGGGGGGCATATTAGCAAGACCGGCGATAAAATTATCGCCGCTTTAGCGGCAGGAAACTGCCGCTAAAACGGCGATAATGGGCTTGCTAATATGCGTTATAGAATTCAATAGAGCCCAGGTTAGATGTCCTGCACATCTAACCTGGGCTTCTATTGGATTTTATAACGCATATTAGCAAGCCCATTATCGCCGCTTTAGCGGCAGTTTCTGTCGCTAAAACGGCGATAATTTTATCGCCGGTCTTGCTAATATGCCCCCTGGGTTCTGCAAGGGAGGATCATCAATAGACAATATTGTGGCCCTCTCCTTTATAGCTCAACAAGCAGCCACCTAACAGCCTGCCCGTTTTCCCTTGCTTCGTCGACTACTCCGCCGCTTATGATGGATTTGTGCAAAACAAACTCTAGCAGAAGATGCAAAACTGGAATATACCAAACAAACTGCTGAAAGCGATCATGTCAATTTACACAAAGACATGGGTATGCATAAAGCTCTCTGGTGACACTGCCACCTCAAAAATTCCAACAGATCTGTATGCAGCAGATTTGGGCCCTGCACTATCAAGAGCCAACTTGGCAACCGCAAGGACCGGACAAAACCAGGTCTTCCTCATGCAATAGGCTGATAATCTTATCCTTTTAGACTTCATGAAAATAAGACTTCTAAAAGCATTGGATGCATTGAATAAATACAAGTTGAATGACCCGGTTGCAAATGCAAGTTAAACCAAAGTGGTGAATTTCAGGCGCTACCCCCCAAAAAAACAGAAATGGTGGCTCGGATCCCAGAAAATAGAAAGTGTCTGAAACGACAACTACCTCAGCGCATGGTTCAGTGACACTGGGTAATCCACCACACACCAGAAAACTATGAAAATATAAGTAAAAGTGGTTATATACACCCTGTGCAAATTAAACACCAGTTTGCTTAGCACTACTACCAAGGCCATTCGGAGGGTGATATAAGCAAAACTCATTCTTCCAGGCACACTTGGGTCAGATCTAGACAAAATACAATGTATGAGGTGTAAGCGAATCTTTCAACTACCTCCATACACATGAAATACATTGATTCACTTGGTGTTTGTCCTCATAACAGAAAAACTTGAATGCATGGCCATATACATGCTAAATACTTTTTCGATAATCTCAGCACCAGACAACTCAATGAAAGCGGTATTAAAACCTGTCTTCACTACTGGGAACAATCCATGGCACGATTAGTTGAACACAGCAGCAGAAAGGCTAAATATGGCCATAGAAAATTGGGCTGATGAATCGGTTACTTACACTGCTATCAAAGCCTCTATAAAAAAAGCAATTGTACCAACTGTCAAGGGAAACTGACATCAAGACTTTATCTGAGAAAGGCATCTACTCACGACTAACAACATCTTAAACTAAGCACAACATACAACCCTATCTGCACCAAGCACTGGGGAAGCAATGGTTAAAACAAATACTGTTGGCCAGGTTAGTGCCACTTCCAATAAAATAATTAAATACTGGTTGGAAATCCCTCACTGGCATTGTATGATGCGGATTGTGCAATTATAAAAAAGAGTCATTGGCACATCTGAAATGCTGTTGTCCAACACTGTACAACACCTGAGGTTGGTTTTTGAAGCCAATCTTTCTACACCGTGGGTTACGCACTGTGTCAAAGGCTCAAAACCTCCTATTTTTCTTGGAAAAAACATCGCAGTTTGGCAAATGTATTAACTGGGTGCGGACCTTGCTAAACGAAAGGTTATTTGAATTGAACCATGAGGCTCTCGTGTAGTATTCTTCAACTTTCAGGATGCAGTCTACCGTTTATACAAGTTCCTGGCTATGGCCTCTATGAACAATAAGAAAAGTAATCTAAGAGTTGGACATGCATGAGGGTGAGTTCATCATTTGAATATATATGAAACAGAAATGGGTTGCACAAACAGTCGGACAATGCACCATGCACTTTAAACCCATAGTAGTATGCTGGATGTACATACACAGACTCCCAAGTAAGGCTTTTTGATAAGATCTGAAATTGTGTCCAAGTTAATCCTCCTACACCATGGGGCATCCACTATGGCAGAGGCGCAAAACCTCCTATGTTCCTCACCTTGATAAATTATTCACTGGGTGTTGATCTTGCCAAATGAAAGGTTACTTGAATTTCACCCCGAGGCCCTGATGTAGTACTTTTTAACTTTTAGGCCCACTGTTTATACAAGCTTCTGGCTACATACAGACTCCACAAACAATAAGTAACGTAATGTAAGAGTTGGATAGGCATTAGGTTGAGCCCATCCTGTAAAGAAACATGATACACAGGCGGGTCAAGGTTGAGTCCATCCCAAAATAAATATGAAATACAGGTTACAAAAAACAGAAGAGGGCTGAGGCAAGAGCAAACAACCGCACCTGTCAGAAAGTCAGGAAAGTTATGATTGGTGCAGGAAAACTTGGGAGTGCACCCCTCTCCACTCCCTTATTGGGAAACCCAAGACAAAATTGGAAAAATATATGGATTCCGCACACACAGAATTATAAGTCCATTCAAGATCAGTTCAGCACAAATTAATGGTGATTTCCTGAAGAAATTTCCAAGTCGTTTTGTTCTTTTTTTCTTATGTACTTTATTCTTTAATACGAATGGTGAAAATACATCAAGTTGATAAAATCCAAGATACACACTCCATTTGCCGACGTGTTTCGTCCTCATAGGGACTTCTTCAAGGCTCAAAATGTAATTCAAGGAGATTGCTCCTTTAAGAAGTTTAGTTTCAGCATTAGCAATCTTGAGACACAGTTCATAGAAAATGACAATGTTGTCACCAAGAAGAGGGCATGGTAGCCCAATGAAAGCGTCCTAGCGTCTGTTTCCGAAAAATGCGTTGTCTTTTTAACTTTTAGGCCCACTGTTTATACAAGCTTCTGGCTACAGACTCCACAAACAATAAGTAACGTAATGTAAGAGTTGGATAGGCATTAGGTTGAGCCCATCCTGCAAAGAAACATGATACACAGGCGGGTCAAGGTTGAGTCCATCCCAAAATAAATAGGAAATACAGGTTGGTTGCACTAATAGTCGGACGATGCACCATGCACTTTAGACTGTGATATGCTCGACGCACACACACAGACTCTCAAGTAAGGCTCTTGGGGGTAACTGATATTGTTTTTCTAAATTTTTTACGAATTAATTCTTTTAATTGCATGTTTTATTTTTGTGACTGATTTCTTTTATCTATGTAATGATTTTAAGTAATTATACAATAAAATTATGCATCTCTATTTGACAATTTAAGTTAGACAGATGAGTAATAAATCTTCGTCATTTAATGGAGTTACAAAGACCTTTTACATTCCGAGAATTGACATGAAGAACAGACATAAATCAATTAAAAATTTATGATACAGAAAATACATGTTCTGTTAGAAGTATGGCATTGAAGAAAGGTGAAGAGAGCGCAGTTGTAAAAAGAAAAAGAGTTATATGAAGTTCCTGCAAAGTGAAAAAGGAGAAGGAGAAAAGTAGGGGGAAGGATGAGGAATAAGGCTGTCAAAAATAACCCCTAAAATGAGAAAAGAAAGAATAGGCCATAAGGACTACAAAAAGCCACACCCGTAAAAAGCATTTAAAGGTGAAGGAAGTAGCGAGAGTGGTGATCCACAAAAGTTGATGTCCACCCAGAAACTGAAAAAAACTCTTGGAAGGAGAGATACAATAAAAGAGTAAGCAGAAGAAAAAGCAGAAAATGTATATAAAATAGGGGTAAGTAAGTATGTCAGAACAGTTAAAAATCCAGTGAACAAAAGAGAAAAAAATACCATAAAACCAACACTTACACCAACAAGGGAGAACGGAATGGAAAATGTAATTTTGGAATTATCGTATAGACATAACGGGAAACACATGGAGGGGAAGAACAATTCCAAAATGGCACACACACACAAATAGAACACAGAAAAAGAGGAACAGAATATAAGTAAATATCATAACAGGAAAATGACAACACTACTATCAGAGATAGAACTGAGTGATGACTAAATGAGAACATAGAGCAACTTGAAAACATAGCATTGTTAATTGTTAAGTCTTAGCTATTTCCATGGTGTCTCCTTTATGTAAATGAATAAAGTCACACAGTTTATCTGGCCCCTCAAACTTAAACGTTTTTTGTTGTATGTGACTTTATAATAGCAAGAATGAATTAAACCATGGCAAGCATTTATCAGTCTCAATTGAGGGCAAACGTCGAGAAATTCCTTCCTTCGAGTGCCAGAGCTCTGGAAACATCCTGAGATAGATAAACCTTATGCCCCGACAATAAACCTTGGGCCTGATTCACAGAACTAACTTACGTCAAAAACGTAAAGTTAGTACTTTTTGGTATTCACAGAATACACTTACTCATTTTGGTATTCACAGAATGAACTTACTCATTTCGGTATTCACAGAAGTTAGGACTCCTAACTTTAGGACTCCTAAATGCCTTCTGTGAATACCGAAAGTCTTAAAGTTAGGATTTTTCTCAGTTTAGGAGTAGTAAAGTAAAGTCCTAACTTCTGTGAATACCCAAATGAGTAAGTTCATTCTGTGAATACCAAAATGAGTAAGTGTATTCTGTGAATACCAAAAGTACTAACTTTACGTTTTTGACGTAAGTTAGTTCTGTGAATCAGGCCCTGTGGGTTCTTTGTTTTGCTGCTTGAAGGATACTTATGAGGACAATATACTGCAAGAAATAAACAATACTAGCTCAAGGTCTAGCAGACATTGGAATTTTAAAACCCAGTCAATTAGGTCTCTGAATATTAGGAGAAAAATGAGTCTGACAAACCAGAATGTTTTGGAAGATTTGTTTGGAGAAAAGTAATTAAGTCAGTACCTTCTGATCCCTCTGGGATGACATAAATCTATACATTATTCTGCTTGTTGCAGTTTTCTAAGTCTTTGGGTTTCACCTTTGTCTTAGATTCAACCCATACCGTAAAAGTCTTGGCCATCACTAATACGTTTTTCAATTGCTAACACTTGTGAGTCCAAATTAGACCATTTTTGATCAATCCTTTATAAAATACTATTGGTTTCACTGATAATGTTTAATGTTTTGTAATTCGTCCATAAGGTCCTCCGAAGTCAATAGAGATGGCGATTTAGTTGGAGGCACAGGGTCTTTCTTTAGACATTCATTACCTCCACTCAATGTTTCTTTGTGGAGAGGTGCAGACATGATATTGGTTATAGCAGCTTTAGGTATTGCAGATGGTTGATTTTCCCCTTTAGAAGGTATAGGCACAGCCATGGTGCTCTCTTCATCAGATGAAATGTTGAAGAGGCAAAAAGTATGATGAGACAATGAGTTTGTTGGATCTGCGGTTAGATTTTGCATGCCGCATAAATTAAAGAGAACACTTAAGTAATATATTAGATGGTTAGAGGAATAGCGGCTGAATAAGCAAGTCACATTGTGGAGAACATGGAATGGCCTTCAAACCAGAAACCAGCTGAAAATAGTATAAAAAGAAAAAAACAGAAATGAGGAGAAAAAATAGCCCCCATTCTGTTGCCATACACTGTAAAAAGGGGTCTGCTATATCTTTTGCATAATATAAATGCAAGCATCTTTTTTCATTATACCCTCTAGAAATCTGGTGCTGTGAGCACAACGGCATGGTAAAATTCAAAATGGCGGTCATGTGCATCAGCATGAGGAGCGATAGAAAGGGAAAATATCAGGCAAAATAGACTGTGGAGTGGTCTATTACTCTTACCGCTCCACTCCTCCTTAATTCCAATACCCAGCTTGGCCACCTGTTCAGGAGAAAGTTGATGAATGCTCCAGCATTTTCCCCTATGATACTCCTTCCAAGGGGGAGCACTGGTCCTAAGTGGCCATCTTGTGGTGCTGCTAGCCACGCCCCCACGTGTCTTTAAAGTTGAAGCTCATTAATCTAATTGTTAATTTTCTTCCACTGTACAGCCAGGATTATTTATTGTTTAGCGGCTTTAAGTGAGCTGTCAGCCAGCCAGCTTTTCAATTGGGTTGCATAAGTATGGATGACTGGAATGGGACAATACTATTTAGCACAATTGTCTAACAGAAATGAAACTTTTTGAACTGTTATTATGGGCTTTCATGTTGAGAGTGTACAGAAGGTTTGGAAAGGGTAAAAGTGAAGTAGATGGCATGATGATCCGTCTATGTGGTGGAATGATTTTCAATCTTGCTCATAAAGCTTTGGGTGGGCGCATTTGTGACACACTTTGGAAAACTCTTTCAACGAACTGTGTTTCCACAGCAACACTCTTCAGAATCTCAATGCACCGCATTTTCTAAATGGCTTTTGGTGGCAGCAGACACCCATGTCCCTTTAACCTCTAAATGTTTTACTGAAAGTCTCAAACCAATCTCTAAATGTTTTACAAAATGTCTCAAACTAGCCCCATTGTATTCACACAGTTTAATGCTGGGCAAATTATAACTTCGCCGACTAGAACGCCGATAGCCAGGACCTTATGATGATGCTCACAAACAATAATTTAGAAGGAGGCTTGCTGTCTATAAACACTTGTCTTCTCTGACAGACAAGAATAATATGTGAACAGAATACATGAAGCAGAAGGAAATATCTGCCTATTGTCAGTCAATCAATCAAATTGGATTTATAAAGCACAGCTAATCACCTCCAAGGGTATCCAGGCGCTGAGAGCCAAACTGCTTGGGTGGCATCAGTTGAATAGCCAGGTCTTGAGCACCCTTCTGAATTCCTGGAAGGAGGGGGAGGTCCGGAGATGGATGAAGAGGCTGTTCCGGGACTTTGGGGCGAGGTAGGAGAAGAAGCGTCCTCCACTGCAGCTTAGGCAGATGTGGGAGGTGTGCGCGAGAGGTAGTGAGGTGGAGAGCAGGAGTCTGGAGGGTTGGTAGAAGCTCTGGGTGTGGTTGATGTATGCTGGTCCTTGGTTGTGTAGGGCTTTGTAGGTGTGGGTCAGAATCTTGAATTGGCATCTATTGTGGATGGGGTGCAAGTGAAGTTTTTCGGGTGAGGGGTGGGTCTGTCAGGGGAGGTTGAGGATGAGTCTGGACTCTGAGTTCAGAATGGACTGCAGTCTCTTCAAGAAGTGTGTGGTAATTCCTGCATACAGTGCATTGTCATACTCCAAGTGGCTGGTGACGAGGACTTGAGTGACAATGCATCTGGTGGATATTGGGAGCCACTGGAAGATCTTTCGGAGAATGCTCAGAGTGAGGAAGCAGGCAGAAGAGACTGCGTTGATCTGGTTTTTCATGGTGAGTTTGCTGTCCAATATGTTGCCAAGGTTTCCAGCGTGGTCTGTGGGGGCGGTGGAGTGTCCCAGTTCAACAGGCCACTAGGAATTGTTCCACAAGGAGGTGTTGTTCTAGAAGATCAGAACTTTTGTCTTGTCTCTGTTGAGCTTGAGCAGTTATTTTGCTTCCAGTCTTCGATGCTGATCATGCACTGGTGGAAGTTCGTATTCATGGTGGATGGGCCTTCGGATAGAGAGAGAGAATGAGCTGGGTGTCATCTGCATAGGAGATGATGTTCAGTCTATGGTTTCTGACGATATTGTCCAGGGGGGTCATGTAGGTGTTGAACAGAGTAGGGCTGAGGGATGAACCACAAGGGGCACCGTAGATTATGTTCTTGGGCTCTGAGGTAAACGGTGGAAGGCAAATTATTTGTGCTTTTCTGCTGAGGAAGGATGTGATCCATTTGAGGGCATCCTCCTGGATTCTGATCTGATGAAGCCTCTTGATCAGGGTGTGGTGGGACACAGTGCCAAAGGCAGCTGAGATGTCAAGGAGGATCACGGCAGCCACTTCTACTTGGTCTAGGAGGGTTCTGATGTCATCAGTGGCAACAATCAGGGCAGTTTCAATGCTGTGGTTAGTGCGGAATCTGAATTTGGGCGTGTCTGAAAGATCATTGTTCTCAAGGTATTCCATGACCTGTCGTATGATTTTAAAATACCTTCGACTATGGTATGCACTCAAGCTTTTTGCAATCAATTAAATCAGTATTTTGTGGACAAAATTACAGACACTGGAATGGCTATTAACAAGTGAATATTTCAGTCAGTTGCCTCCAACTTGAAATCAGCCTGTGCTTCTTATCATCTTTTGGACAGATGTCAAGGGCTGAGCCAATGTCTTCATTTGCCTCAATTAAGTCAGGTTGACCTTTAGACACTTGCCCACTTAATATATTTATTCAACTTGACAGGAACCATTGTAAATCCTCTCCAAGCCCTTATAAATCTCTCTTAATAGCAGGGTACATTACCAAGAATCTTTAAAGACGTTATTGTATTGCTAAACTGATCTGAATCTCTTCAAATCTAAAACCTTTTTAGATTTTTCTTCTTACGATGGGAACATGTAGCTAAAATACTTTGCAATCATCTACAAAAGTCCAACTGTTTCAAGCCGGTGTCAGACCAGGGAACAATACAGAAACTGTTCTTTTTATACTGCATGATCTTAGATCAGATCTGGACCAGAGCCAGGTCAATGTTTTGATCCTTTTAGACCTGTCACTAGCCTTTGCATGGTCACCCATTTCATTCTATTGAACTGCCTAGCAGTGGTAGCTTTACAGTGAAAGTGCAAAATTGGTTCCAGTCCCATCTTTCTAGATGCTTGCAAGAAGTGAAGTTGGATGATTTTACGGGCAATAAAATTACATTTTTCTGTGAGGTGCATCAAAGTTCTACACTCTCACCCTCATATTCAGCATTCATGTTGCACCTCTTTCAAAAGCCTTTTCTAATTTAGGTTTTTAAACTTATATGTATGCTGACAACACACATTTTTACTCCTCTAGATAATAATTCCCCATCACATGAAACTTTCTAACTCTTTAATTATTTAGTGCTTAATGGAAAGCATTCATCTAAAGCAAAATGCATAGAAAACCAAAGTCTTACGGACCTGATTCACTAAGGTAAGCTACACTTCTGAGTAGTTTACGCTTTTAAGTAAGTTTACGATATTTTGCGTATTCCCAAAATCCGAGTGTAAGTTACTACTAAAAAAAAAAACTGTTGGTAAGCCCAGCATCAAACACGGGCAAACGCTGGTACTACAACACCCATAGAAAAATTTGAAGATAGGGAATTAAAATAAAAACCCATAGGAAATAACTTTCTTTTAAGATAAATTATTTAAAATAGTTAACAATATAAACAAGTATAATTTAATGTTCAAGAAATATACAAAAATAGAACATATTTATTAGTTAATTGTAAAATATTTTAATACCCTATTTTGAATTAATGTAACAATATTTTTTTATTACAAAATAACTAAATTAATGTTAAATCATTCTATAAATAACTTATAATATTCACTAACGCATAATATTTTTTTCTCATGGTGGGAATATATTTTTTAATTTAAAGCTAGAAAAATAATTTCAATTGAATTTAATACATTTCCTTAATTAACGATTTATTTCAACAACATTATGTTAATAGTTCTATGGCATCTTTTATTTTGTTCTACTTTTTTAAGATAAATATATGAATTTATTTTACATTAATATTTAATATGAAATATGTTTTAGATTTAATTCTAAGGTAATATTTCTTTAATTTCCTCCATACATTACCATGCAGAGATCTCTACCCCAAATGTGAAAACTCACTATGGTAAAGTATAGGGGAAAATTTTAAAAATGCCTTTAATTTGAAAATAAATATTAAAAGTAGTTTTATATTAAATGTTAATGTAATATATATGTGGATATATATATATATATATATATATATATATATATATATCACCAACAGACTCCTCCACAAGAAAGAGCAGAGGCCACACAGGGGAAACCCATGGAAGCGCTTTATTTCAATTCTGTGGCGAATGCATTTCGGCTTTAGATTCTGCCTTCATCAGCGCCCAGGTGTTTAGCAGGCTTCCATCATCACGGTAAGTTTGTCCTACTGCTCTTTTGTTGGTGAAGGTCAGCTCCGCCCCCACAATTTCACCTTGCACCAATACCAGTTCACAAGATTGCTGTGAACTGCAGGCCCCAGAATGCATTGTTCCAAATCTGGGTGTGTGATACATGGAATGAAAATCAAACCAGAGTGGCTGGGCGGTAGCGCAGAGGATTCCGCAATGACAGTATCCAGATATTTCTCCTATGAAAGAAATGCAGTGCCTCCTCGAGTCCCCAAACCGCTTCAGCCATTAAGTCCAGGAGTGCTTCTGACGGGGGCAATAATGGCAGTGCATCTCGCCCAGCATGAGGTCAATAACCTCACAACCGCCCTTCCTCCTCCTGAACAACGAGGCGTGCCCGGACCATCCAATACCTTGGAATTTAAAAAGCTGCCGCAACAGAACCAGCGACGTCCGGGCCAACTTGTGAAGCGGGGCCTCTGTAGCGCGTCTCTGGCTGACGCGATATAAATCACCAACAGACTCCTCCACAAGAAAGAGCAGAGGCCACACAGGGGAAAACCATGGAAGCGCTTTATTTCAATTCTGTGGCGAATGCATTTCGGCTTTAGATTCTGCCTTCATCAGCGCCCAGGTGTTTAGCAGGCTTCCATCATCACGGTAAGTTTGTCCTACTGCTCTTTTGTTGGTGAAGGTCAGCTCCGCCCCCACAATTTCACCTTGCACCAATACCAGTTCACAAGATTGCTGTGAACTGCAGGCCCCAGAATGCATTGTTCCAAATCTGGGTGAGTGATACATGGAATGAAAATCAAACCAGAGTGGCTGGGCGGTAGCGCAGAGGATTCCGCAATGAAAGTATCCAGATATTTCTGCTATGAAAGAAATGCAGTGCCTCCTCGAGTCCCCAAACCGCTTCAGCCATTAAGTCCAGGAGTGCTTCTGACGGGGGCAATAATGGCAGTGCATCTCGCCCAGCATGAGGTCAATAACCTCACAACCGCCCTTCCTCCTCCTGAACAACGAGGCGTGCCTGGACCATCCAATACCTTGGAATTTAAAAAAGCTGCCGCAACAGAACCAGCGACGTCCGGGCCATCTTGTGAAGCGGGGCCTCTGTAGCGCGTCTCTGGCTGACGCGATATAAATCACCAACAGACTCCTCCACAAGAAAGAGCAGAGGCCACACAGGGGAAAACCATGGAAGCGCTTTATTTCAATTCTGTGGCGAATGCATTTCAGCTTTAGATTCTGCCTTCATCAGCGCCCAGGTGTTTAGCAGGCTTCCATCATCACGGTAAGTTTGTCCTACTGCTCTTTTGTTGGTGAAGGTCAGCTCCGCCCGCACAATTTCACCTTGCACCAATACCAGTTCACAAGATTGCTGTGAACTGCAGGCCCCAGAATGCATTGTTCCAAATCTGGGTGAGTGATACATGGAATGAAAATCAAACCAGAGTGGCTGGGCGGTAGCGCAGAGGATTCCGCAATGAAAGTATCCAGATATTTCTGCTATGAAAGAAATGCAGTGCCTCCTCGAGTCCCCAAACCGCTTCAGCCATTAAGTCCAGGAGTGCTTCTGACGGGGGCAATAATGGCAGTGCATCTCGCCCAGCATGAGGTCAATAACCTCACAACCGCCCTTCCTCCTCCTGAACAACGAGGCGTGCCCGGACCATCCAATACCTTGGAATTTGAAAAAGCTGCCGCAACAGAACCAGCGACGTCCGGGCCAACTTGTGAAGCGGGGCCTCTGTAGCGCGTCTCTGGCTGACGCGATATAAATCACCAACAGACTCCTCCACAAGAAAGAGCAGAGGCCACACAGGGGAAAACCATGGAAGCGCTTTATTTCAATTCTGTGGCGAATGCATTTCGGCTTTAGATTCTGCCTTCATCAGCGCCCAGGTGTTTAGCAGACTTCCATCATCACGGTAAGTTTGTCCTACTGCTCTTTTGTTGGTGAAGGTCAGCTCCGCCCCCACAATTTCACCTTGCACCAATACCAGTTCACAAGATTGCTGTGAACTGCAGGCCCCAGAATGCATTGTTCCAAATCTGGGTGAGTGATACATGGAATGAAAATCAAACCAGAGTGGCTGGGCGGTAGCGCAGAGGATTCCGCAATGACAGTATCCAGATATTTCTGCTATGAAAGAAATGCAGTGCCTCCTCGAGTCCCCAAACCGCTTCAGCCATTAAGTCCAGGAGTGCTTCTGACGGGGGCAATAATGGCAGTGCATCTCGCCCAGCATGAGGTCAATAACCTCACAACCGCCCTTCCTCCTCCTGAACAACGAGGCGTGCCCGGACCATCCAATACCTTGGAATTTAAAAAAGCTGCCGCAAAAGAACCAGCAACGTCCGGGCCAACTTGTGAAGCGGGGCCTCTGTAGCGCGTCTCTGGCTGACGCGATATAAATCACCAACAGACTCCTCCACAAGAAAGAGCAGAGGCCACACAGGGGAAAACCATGGAAGCGCTTTATTTCAATTCTGTGGCGAATGCATTTCGGCTTTAGATTCTGCCTTCATCAGCGCCCAGGTGTTTAGCAGGCTTCCATCATCACGGTAAGTTTGTCCTACTGCTCTTTTGTTGGTGAAGGTCAGCTCCGCCCCCACAATTTCACCTTGCACCAATACCAGTTCACAAGATTGCTGTGAACTGCAGGCCCCAGAATGCATTGTTCCAAATCTGGGTGAGTGATACATGGAATGAAAATCAAACCAGAGTGGCTGGGCGGTAGCGCAGAGGATTCCGCAATGAAAGTATCCAGATATTTCTGCTATGAAAGAAATGCAGTGCCTCCTCGAGTCCCCAAACCGCTTCAGCCATTAAGTCCAGGAGTGCTTCTGACGGGGGCAATAATGGCAGTGCATCTCGCCCAGCATGAGGTCAATAACCTCACAACCGCCCTTCCTCCTCCTGAACAATGAGACGTGCCCGGACCATCCAATACCTTGGAATTTAAAAAAGCTGCCGCAACAGAACCAGCGACGTCCGGGCCAACTTGTGAAGCGGGGCCTCTGTAGCGCGTCTCTGGCTGACGAGATATAAATCACCAACAGACTCCTCCACAAGAAAGAGCAGAGGCCACACAGGGGAAAACCATGGAAGCGCTTTATTTCAATTCTGTGGCGAATGCATTTCGGCTTTAGATTCTGCCTTCATCAGCGCCCAGGTGTTTAGCAGGCTTCCATCATCACGGTAAGTTTGTCCTACTGCTCTTTTGTTGGTGAAGGTCAGCTCCGCCCCCACAATTTCACCTTGCACCAATACCAGTTCACAAGATTGCTGTGAACTGCAGGCCCCAGAATGCATTGTTCCAAATCTGGGTGAGTGATACATGGAATGAAAATCAAACCAGAGTGGCTGGGCGGTAGCGCAGAGGATTCCGCAATGAAAGTATCCAGATATTTCTGCTATGAAAGAAATGCAGTGCCTCCTCGAGTCCCCAAACCGCTTCAGCCATTAAGTCCAGGAGTGCTTCTGACGGGGGCAATAATGGCAGTGCATCTCGCCCAGCATGAGGTCAATAACCTCACAACCGCCCTTCCTCCTCCTGAACAACGAGGCGTGCCCGGACCATCCAATACCTTGGAATTTAAAAAAGCTGCCGCAACAGAACCAGCGACGTCCGGGCCAACTTGTGAAGCGGGGCCTCTGTAGCGCGTCTCTGGCTGACGCGATATAAATCACCAACAGACTCCTCCACAAGAAAGAGCAGAGGCCACACAGGGGAAAACCATGGAAGCGCTTTATTTCAATTCTGTGGCGAATGCATTTCGCTTTAGATTCTGCCTTCATCAGCGCCCAGGTGTTTAGCAGGCTTCCATCATCACGGTAAGTTTGTCCTACTGCTCTTTTGTTGGTGAAGGTCAGCTCCGCCCCCACAATTTCACCTTGCACCAATACCAGTTCACAAGATTGCTGTGAACTGCAGGCCCCAGAATGCATTGTTCCAAATCTGGGTGAGTGATACATGGAATGAAAATCAAACCAGAGTGGCTGGGCGGTAGCGCAGAGGATTCCGCAATGAAAGTATCCAGATATTTCTGCTATGAAAGAAATGCAGTGCCTCCTCGAGTCCCCAAACCGCTTCAGCCATTAAGTCCAGGAGTGCTTCTGACGGGGGCAATAATGGCAGTGCATCTCGCCCAGCATGAGGTCAATAACCTCACAACCGCCCTTCCTCCTCCTGAACAACGAGGCGTGCCCGGACCATCCAATACCTTGGAATTTAAAAAAGCTGCCGCAACAGAACCAGCGAAGTCCGGGCCAACTTGTGAAGCGGGGCCTCTGTAGCGTCTCTGGGTGATGCGATATAAATCACCAACAGACTCCTCCACAAGAAAGAGCAGAGGCCACACAGGGGAAAACCATGGAAGCGCTTTATTTCAATTCTGTGGCGAATGCATTTCGGCTTTAGATTCTGCCTTCATCAGCGCCCAGGTGTTTAGCAGGCTTCCATCATCACGGTAAGTTTGTCCGACTGCTCTTTTGTTGGTGAAGGTCACTGAAAAAACACAGGTTTCAGGGACGTTATAGTTAGTTGGACATTTCACTCGTACAAAACCAGAGAAATTCGGCCGTTATAGTTAGTTGAGGTAACTATAACTCACGCCCTCGCAATGCACTGCTGATGACGTCACATATTACATCACTCATGACATGGTCAGTGACATCACTGATGACATCACTGATGACATCTCAAATGACATCACTGATGCCATCACTGATGACGAATATATGATGTTACTTAGCATACCGTTACTCCGCAGGTATTTACTTCAAAGTTTTTACTTCGCAAATACCATTACTACGCATGATTTTAGTGCACATGCTTTTACTTCGCAAATATATACAAATACATTAAAAATGCTTTTACTTCGCAGTTAATTATTACGCATACCGTTACAACGCGTTATTGGTACTTTAAAACAAAAAATTTATCTTAATAGTAACCTATCCCCTGGCACGCACCCTGAACCCTAAAAATACCCCCTACACCCCAAAATCATAACCCACCTTGACCCCTAAAAATACCCCTGTACCCCAAAACCTAAACGCACCCTGAACCCCAAAAATTCCCCAGCACCCCAAAACCTTTAACGCACCCTGAACCCTCAAAATTCCCCATGCACCCCAAAACCCTAACCCCCCCTGACCCCTAAAAATACCCCAGTACCCCAAAACCTAAACGCACCCTGAACCCTAAAAATACCCCTACACCCCAAAACCCTATCCCACCCTGACCCCTAAAATATCCAAGCACCCCAAAACCTAAACGCACCCTGAACCCCAAAATACCCCAGCACCCCAAAACCTTAAATGCACCCTGAACCCTAAAAATACCCCCTACACCCCAAAACCCTAACCTACCCTGACCCCTAAAAATACCCCTGTACCCCAAAACCTAAATGCACCCTCAACCCCAAAAATACCCCAGCACCCCAAAACCTTAAACGCACCCTGAACCCTAAAAATACCCCCTACACCCCAAAACCCTAACCCACCCTGACCCCTAAAAATACCCCTGTACCCCAAAACCTAAACGCACCCTGAACCCCAAAAATACCCCAGCACCCCAAAACCTTAAATGCACCCTGAACCCTAAAAATACTCCCTACACCCCAAAACGCTAACCAACCCAGACCCCTAAAAATACCCCTGTACCCCAAAACTTTAATTTGCACAGTAACTCCATTATGCGTAGTAAGTGCATGCTAAGTAATGGAACATGCGTAGTAAATGCATGCTAAGTAAATGCATGCTAAGTAATGGCATCTGTGAACTAAAATATGCGTAGTAATGGTAAAACGAAGTAATGACCGAGTAGTAAAGGCAGAATACCCTGATGACATCATCCAGTGACTGTGTGTTTCTGTAAAGTTTAAATATGTTTTATATATATATATAGGCCAAGGTTTATTGAAGAATGAGTGGGTGTATGACTGTCTGAATGGATGATTTAGTAGGTGCGGGACTGACTGTATAAGTGAGTGATTAAACGTGTCTTATTGAATGCATGGGTTAGTGACTAAACTGTGTGAATGTCTGTATCAGTCTGTCTGTTGGTGTGTAAGCAGCTGCATGGGTTGGTGAGTAGCTACATGAGTGTCTATATGGGTTATTGATTGGTTGTCTGAGTATCTGTATGGGTGCCTGAGTGTCTGTGTAGGTGGCTGGGGGGGTGTGACTTTGTGCATAGATGTGTGAGTGGGTGATTCACTGGGCGTATGGGTTCAAGAGTGCATCTGTGAAGGGCTGTATGGGTGGGTGAGTGTGTGTATGGATGTGTTGGTGAGTGAATGGATGTCTCAGTGGTACATGTGTGAGTAACTACATATGTGAAAGGCAGTATATGTGAGTGTTGGAGTATATAAATGACTATATGTGGGAGTGAGTGATTGTGAGAGTGCCTGAATGGATAAGTGTGTGCTTGTGTCAGTGATTGTATAAGAGAGTAAGTATGTGTTAGTATCTGTATGGATAAGTGAGGTGGTTTGTGTATATAATTGTGTAGGTGAGTCAATGGGAGGGTGATTGATTCTTTGCATGACTGACTATGTGTGTGAGTAACTCTTTGAGTTAGTGGCGGTGTGTGAGTGTCTGTATAGGTGTATGAGTGTATATGATAGTGCTGTATTGATGAGTGACTGCATGTATGAGTGACTGTATGGGTGAATGAGTAGATGTGTGTGTAGACCTAGGAATCAGTGAGTGGGTATGTAGTAACTGGTATTGGTGTGTCTTTGGTTTTGAAAATGGTAGTCTGTATTTTAGAGAGGGTGCATCAAAGGTTATATTAGGGTGTGAGGAGGTGCATCAGATTATCACGTGGATGATGTAATCAGTGATGTCATCAGTGATGTCATTTGAGATGTCATCAGTGATGTCACTGACCATATCTTGAGTGATATAATATGTGACGTCATCAGCAGTGCATTGTGGGGGCGCGAGTTATAGTTACCTCAACTTACTATAGCGGCCGAATTTCTCTGGTTTTGTACGAGTGAAATGTCCAACTAACTATAACGTCCCTGAAACCTGTGGTTTTTTCAGTGAATTTCTAAGGTTTTTTAAATGCTAATTTCTAACTATAACGTCCCTGAAACCTATGTTTTTTTCAGTGAATTTGAAAGGTTTTTTAAATGCTAATTTCTAACTATAACGTCCCTGAAACCTATGGTTTTTTCAGTGAATTTCAAAGGTTTTTTAAATGCTAATTTCTAACTGTAACGTCCCTGAAACCTATGTTTTTTTCAGTGAATTTCAAAGGTTTTTTAAATGCTAATTTATAACTATGCCTACAGAGGTAGGACATGTGCAGAAAGAGGAAGAAAGGCGCAGAAAGAAGCAAGAGAAATGCAGAAAGAGGCAACAGAAGTCCAGAAAGACGAAGAAAGGTACAGAAAGAAGCAATAGATATGCAGAAAGCCCCAACAGAGGTGTAGAAAGAGGCCTTGTTGCAAAGTCATCCTGTGCCCCCAACTTTTTGCTGGCTGGTACTGGTGGTAACTGACTCTGACTAACCAGGCCCGGATCCAGTGCTATGCTGAAAGACACTTAGAATACAGTGAAAACACCTACATACACTAGGGTACACTATGGGTTGGGGTACCCCTGTGATTGGCATGGCCTCCCCTGTAATGCCCTAGTACATGATAGGTCAGGGGGATAAAAACTACCTCTAAGTCAGAGGTGCAGAAAGAAGCAGGAGCAGTGCAGAAATAACCAACAGAGGTGCTTAAAGAGGCAAGAGGGGTGCAGAAAGAGGTAGGAGAGGTGAAAAAGAGGCAAGAGAGGTACAGAAAGAAGCAAGAGAAGTGCAGAAAGAAGCAACAGAGGTACAGAAAGTGGCAAGAGAGGTAGAGAAACAGGCAGGAAAGGCGCAGAAAGAGGGAACAGGGGTGCAGAAAGACGTAAGAGAGGTGCAGAAAGAGAAAAGAGGGGTGCAAAAAGAGGCAAGAGGGGTGCAGAAAGAAGCAAGTGAGGTGCAGAAAGAGGCAACAGAGGTGCAGAAAGACGCAAGAGAGGTGCCGTAACAAGCAAGAGAAGTGCAGAAAGAGGCAAGAGAATTGCTGAAAGAAGCAACAGAGGTGTAGAAAGAAGCAAGAGAAGTGCAGAAAAAGGCAAGTGAGGTGCAGAAAGAGGCAAGAGAGGTGCAGAAAATGACAAGAGAACAGCAGAAAGAGGCAAGAGGGATGCAAAAAAGGGAAGAAGGGTGCAGAAAGAAGCAAGAGAGGTGCAGAAAGAAGCAAGAGTAGTGCAGAAAGAAGCAAGAGAGGTGCAGAAAGAGGGAAGACGAGTGCAGAAAGAGACAACAGGGGTGCAGAAAGAGACAACAGGGGTGCAGAAAGAAGCAAGAGAGGTGCAGAAAGAGGCAATAGAAGTGCAGAAAGAGGCAAGTGAGGTGCAGAAGGAGGCAAGAGAACTGCAGAAAGAGGCAAGAAAGTTGCAGAAACAGGCAAAAGGGGTACATAAAGAAGGGATATGTGTGCAGACAGAGGCAAGAGAGGTGCAGAAAGAGGGAAGAGAGGTACAGAAAGAGGCAAGAGGGATGCAGAAATTTGCAAAAGAGGTGCAGAAAGAAGCAAGAGCAGTGCAGAAAGAACCAATAGAGGTGCAGAAAGAGGCAAGAGGGATGCAGAAAGAGGTAGGAGAGGTGCACAAAGAGGCAAGAGGGGTACAGAAATAGGCAAGAGGGGTGCGCAAAGATGGAAGAGAAGTGCAGAAAGAAGCTACAGAGGTGCTGAAAGAGACAAGAAGGGTGCAGAAAGAGGCAAGAGAATTGCTGAAAGAAGCAACAGAGGTATAGAAAGACGCAAGAGAAGTGCAGAAAGAGGCAAGTAAGGAGCAGAAAGAAGCAAGAGCAGTGCAGAAAGAACCAACAGAGGTTCAGAAAGAAGCAATAGGGGTGCAGAAAAAGGTAGGAGAGGTGCACAAAGAGGCAAGACAAGTACAGAAAGAGGCAGGAGGGGTGCAGAAAGAAGGAAGAAAAGTGCAGAAAGAAGCAACAGAGGTACTGAAAGAGGCGTGAAGGGTGCAGAAAGAGCAGAAGAAGTGCAGAAAGAGGCAAGAGAGGTGCAGAAAGAGGCAAGAGAGGAACAGAAAGAAAGAGGCAAGGGAAGTGCAGAAACAGGCAAGAGAAATGCACAAAGAGGCAAGAGAGGAACAGAAAGAGGCAAGAAAGTTGTAGAAAGAAGCAACAGAAGTGCAGAAAAGGCAGGAGGGGTGCAGAAAGAAGCAAGTGAAGTGCAGAAAGAGGCAACAGATGTGCAGAAAGACGCAAGAGAGGTGCAGAAACAAGCAAGAGAAGTACAGAAAGAGGCAAGAGAGGAGCAGAAAGAGGCAAGAGAGGTGTAGAAAGAAGCAAGAGAAGTGCAGAAAGAGGCAAGTGAGGTGCAGAAAGAGGCAAGAGAGGTGTAGAAAAAGGCAAGGGAGTTGCAGAAAGAGGCAACAGATCTGCAGAAAAAAGCAACAGCGGTGCTGAAAGAGGCAAGTGAGGTGAAGAAAGAGGCAAGAGAAGTGCAGAAAGAGGCAAGTGAGGTGCAGAAAGAAGCAAGAGCAGTGCAGAAAGAACCAACAGAGGTGCAAAAAGAGGCAAGAGGGGTGCAGAAAGAGGTAGGAGAGGTGCACAAAGAGGCAAGAGAGGTACAGAAAGAGGCAGGAGGGGTGCAGAAAGAAGAAGGAGAAGTGGAGAAACAGGCAAGAGAGTTGCTGAAAGAAGCAACAGAGGTGTACAAAGAAGCAATAGAGGTACCGAAAGAGGCAAGTGAGGTGCAGAAAGAAGCAAGAGCAGTGCAGAAAGAACCAACAGAGGTGGAAAAAGAGGCAAGAGGGGTGCAGAAAAGGGTAGGAGAGGTGCAGAAAGAGGCAAGAGAGGTACAGAAAGAGGCAGGAGGGGTGCAGAAAGAAGGAAGAGAAGTGCAGAAAAAAGCAACAGAGGTGCTGAAAGAGGTGTGAAGGGTGCAGAAAGAGCAAGAGAAGTGCAGAAAAAAGCAACAGAGGTACAGAAAGAGGCAAGAGGGGTGCAGAAACAGGCAGGAAAGGTGCAGAAAGAGGGAACAGGGGTTGCAGAAAGAGAGGTGCAGAAAGAGGGGAGAGGGGTGCAGAAAGAGGAAAGAGGGGTGCAGAAAGAAGCAAGTGGGGTGCAGAAAGAGGCAACAGAGGTACAGAAAGACGCAAGAGAGGTGCAGAAACAAGCAAGAGAAGTGCAGAAAGAGGCAAGAGAATTGCTGAAAGAAGCAACAGAGGTGTAGAAAGAAGCAAGAGAAGTGCAGAAAGAGGCACGTGAGGTGCAGAAAGAAGCAAGAGCAGTGCAGAAAGAACCAACAGAGGTGCAAAAAGAGGCAAGAGGGGTGCAGAAAGAGTCAAGAGAAGTGCAGAAAGAGGCACTTGAGGTGCAGAAAGAGGCAAGAGAGGTACAGAAAGAGGCAAGAGAAGTGCAGAAAGAGGCAAGAGAAGTGCAGAAAGAGGCAAGAGAGGTACAGAAAGAGGCAAGGGAATTGCAGAAACAGGCAAGAGAAATGCACAAAGAGGCAAGAGAAGAGCAGAAAGAGGCAAGACAGGTGTAGAAACAGGCAGGAAAGGTGCAGAAAGAGGGAACAGGGGTTGCAGAAAGAGAGGTGCAGAAAGAGGGGAGAGGGGTGCAGAAAGAGGAAAGAGGGGTGCAGAAAGAAGCAAGTGGGGTGCAGAAAGAGGCAACAGAGGTACAGAAAGACGCAAGAGAGGTGCAGAAGGAGGCAAGAGAACTGCAGAAAGAGGCAAGAGAGTTGCAGAAACAGGCAAAAGGGGTACATAAAGAGGGGATATGTGTGCAGACAGAGGCAAGAGAGGTGCAGAAAGAGGGAAGAGAGGTACAGAAAGAGGCAAGAGGGATGCAGAAATTTGCAAAAGAGGTGCAGAAAGAAGCAAGAGCAGTGCAGAAAGAACCAATAGAGGTGCAGAAAGAGGCAAGAGGGATGCAGAAAGAGGTAGGAGAGGTGCACAAAGAGGCAAGAGGGGTACAGAAAGAGGCAAGAGGGGTGCGCAAAGATGGAAGAGAAGTGCAGAAAGAAGCTACAGAGGTGCTGAAAGAGACAAGAAGGGTGCAGAAAGAGGCAAGAGAATTGCTGAAAGAAGCAACAGAGGTATAGAAAGACGCAAGAGAAGTGCAGAAAGAGGCAAGTAAGGTGCAGAAAGAAGCAAGAGCAGTGCAGAAAGAACCAACAGAGGTTCAGAAAGAAGCAATAGGGGTGCAGAAAAAGGTAGGAGAGGTGCACAAAGAGGCAAGACAAGTACAGAAAGAGGCAGGAGGGGTGCAGAAAGAAGGAAGAAAAGTGCAGAAAGAAGCAACAGAGGTACTGAAAGAGGCGTGAAGGGTGCAGAAAGAGCAGAAGAAGTGCAGAAAGAGGCAAGAGAGGTGCAGAAAGAGGCAAGAGAGGAACAGAAAGAAAGAGGCAAGGGAAGTGCAGAAACAGGCAAGAGAAATGCACAAAGAGGCAAGAGAGGAACTGAAAGAGGCAAGAAAGGTGTAGAAAGAAGCAACAGAAGTGCAGAAAGAGGCAGGAGGGGTGCAGAAAGAAGCAAGTGAGGTGCAGAAAGAGGCAACAGATGTGCAGAAAGACGCAAGAGAGGTGCAGAAACAAGCAAGAGAAGTACACAAAGAGGCAAGAGAGGAGCAGAAAGAGGCAAGAGAGGTGGAGAAAGAAGCAAGAGAAGTGCAGAAAGAGGCAAGTGAGGTGCAGAAAGAGGCAAGAGAGGTGTAGAAAAAGGCAAGGGAGTTGCAGAAAGAGGCAACAGATCTGCAGAAAAAAGCAACAGCGGTGCTGAAAGAGGCAAGTGAGGTGAATAAAGAGGTAAGAGAAGTGCAGAAAGAGGCAAGTGAGGTGCAGAAAGAAGCAAGAGCAGTGCAGAAAGAACCAACAGAGGTGGAAAAAGAGGCAAGAGGGGTGCAGAAAAGGGTAGGAGAGGTGCAGAAAGAGGCAAGAGAGGTACAGAAAGAGGCAGGAGGGGTGCAGAAAGAAGGAAGAGAAGTGCAGAAAAAAGCAACAGAGGTGCTGAAAGAGGTGTGAAGGGTGCAGAAAGAGCAAGAGAAGTGCAGAAAAAGCAACAGAGGTACAGAAAGAGGCAAGAGGGGTGCAGAAACAGGCAGGAAAGGTGCAGAAAGAGGGAACAGGGGTTGCAGAAAGAGAGGTGCAGAAAGAGGGGAGAGGGGTGCAGAAAGAGGAAAGAGGGGTGCAGAAAGAAGCAAGTGGGGTGCAGAAAGAGGCAACAGAGGTACAGAAAGACGCAAGAGAGGTGCAGAAACAAGCAAGAGAAGTGCAGAAAGAGGCAAGAGAATTGCTGAAAGAAGCAACAGAGGTGTAGAAAGAAGCAAGAGAAGTGCAGAAAGAGGCACGTGAGGTGCAGAAAGAAGCAAGAGCAGTGCAGAAAGAACCAACAGAGGTGCAAAAAGAGGCAAGAGGGGTGCAGAAAGAGTCAAGAGAAGTGCAGAAAGAGGCACTTGAGGTGCAGAAAGAGGCAAGAGAGGTACAGAAAGAGGCAAGAGAAGTGCAGAAACAGGCAAGAGAAGTGCAGAAAGAGGCAAGAGAGGTACAGAAAGAGGCAAGGGAATTGCAGAAACAGGCAAGAGAAATGCACAAAGAGGCAAGAGAAGAGCAGAAAGAGGCAAGACAGGTGTAGAAAGAAGCAAGAGAAGTGCAGAAAGAGGCAAGTGAGGTGCAGAAAGAGGCAAGAGAGGTGCAGAAAGAGGCAAGGGAGATGCAGAAAGAAGCAAGAGATCTGTAGAAAAAAGCAACAGAGGTGCTGAAAGAGGCAAGTGAGGTGCAGAAAGGGGCAAGAAAAGTGCAGAAAGAGGCAAGTGAAGTGCAGAAAGAAGACAGTGAGGTGCAGAAAGAGGAAGAAAGGTGCAGAAAGAAGCAAGAGAAATGCAGAAAGAGGCAAGAGAGGCACAGAAAGAAGAGAGGTTTGTGCACCATTAGTACCAGTTTAACACCCACATTTTGCAATAAGTAACACGTGACCATTCCAGCTTTGCAAAGGGCCTTCCACCACGCTGTAACACATGACGCTGCATTTTTGGGAACATTTGAGCCGTTTGAGCTAAAAACAAGGCTTTTTTTTGTTCAAATCTCAAGATTAGGGAGCAGATGATGAATTATGTGGCTAATGCGGAAAATGTATAATTGTGCGAAAGTCGGTGCAGCCAAACAGTCGCATAATTCCAGTGGCCCTGCTCATACCTCTGATTAGGTCCACAAGTGCTCCTCAGTGATTCCTTCTTTTTTGTCTCACTGAGTTCATAGTTGAGCTTCTATGGAAACGAGGAAGACTAAACCTGAGGTTACCACTCCACAACACAGACTACCATACCACATAATTACTCTCCATAACACATAATCCCACTCTACATAATTCCTATAAAATAAATACCACATACTTTCTATCCACATAATTTCACTGCACAACTTACCACATAATTCTACTACACTCAACGTGCATCCACTCCACTCCAAAAAACATTATTAAAAAACTTTTACATTTACAACGCCTATAGCTCTAACTCTCACAAATTCGAAACGTATTACATTGCAAACACTTCTTTAACTAGTAGTCATGTTTGCAGAGTGGTGGAGAAAGGGTGCTGGGCTTCCGACCAGCGCTCAGGAATTCCGCTGCGTAGGACTTACAGGAGGTACCAGGAGGGCTTCTTGGCCCCCAAAGTCCCTCAGGGGTAAATTGGACTTCATCCCCCTTCCCGTAGTAAACAGAAACCCATTCCCCTCTGCCTTAGTCATGGTTTGTAGATACCTAGGAGATTTCCAGTAGTCCTGCATTAAAATTCTCATTGTCTTAACCTCTTTGGTGCTCAGGATGGCCCCGGCCATCCGACGTCATGGTGGGCGTGTGCGGAGGATGGCCAGGGGCCGTCCAAACCCCGCCCGCTCATTAATTCTCCCGCACAGCGGAAGAATTCACGCAGCTTTGAAGAGGTTAAATTGAAAGGCCTTACAGTACTTGAACATATCCGGGCTAGCGATTCCCCCCTGACGTTTCCCCCTACGAAGCTTCTTCCATGCAATTCTAGGGGCCTTAGAGGCCCAGATAAAGCTAGTCAGCACTCCCTGCAGTTTATCGAACCAAGGCTTCTTGAATTCTAGAGGTATTGATGCGAAAAGAAAGGTAAACTTGGGTAATATTGACATCTTCAAGATGTTTGACCTACCTAAGAAGGAGAGCGGAAGTCCTGCCCAAGACCTTAATAGCTTCTTAGTCTCTCCTACTACCTTCTCAAAATTCAAACGTGGTACCTCTTCGAGATTGTTGTACACCATAATGCCTAGGTATTTCATGGAGTTTTTTACCAAGGGATTATTACTCCAGGAGTTCCACTCCATCACCTCCGTTTTCTGCCAGTTAATCTGGTAGCCCGAGGCCTCACCAAATTTCCCCATGATCTCTGATATTATTGGTAAAGAGAGTGCCAAGTTGGTCGTAAATACCATCAAGTCACCGCATATAAAGCTACCCTCTTCTCCCACCCCTGAAACACAAAAGGGAAAATTTCTTGGCTAGCTCTGAGTTTATTTGCAAGAGGCTCAATGTATATGTTAAAAAGAAGGGGGGGGCAGGGGACACCACTGCCTTGTTCCTCTTGATATAGCTATCTTTTGAGTGAGGTTCCCATTCACCAGTATCCTGGCAGAAGGGTTCTTATAGATTGTTTCCAGGACCCTACAAAAAGCTGTACCCAGACCACACCTCTCTGTAGCTCTGTGCAGGAAGGACCACCTAACCCTATCAAAGGCCTTTGCCGCGTCAAAGGTTATAGTTGCCAGAGGGAGCCCATTCTGCGTTGCTATATCAATGGCCCCAAATAACTCATGCGTTAATTCGTGCAACTGCCTGCCCCTAATAAAACCCTTCTGATCCAGATGAATTAAATCTCCTATGACCTCCCCTAGTCTCGCTGCCAAAAACTGAGTGAAAATCTGATAGTCTGTGTTCAGTAATGAGATAGGTCTATAAGACTCGCAAAGCTCGGGGTCTTTCCCTGCTTTGTGTAAAAGGCAAATAGTGGCTTCCTCCCAGGATGTTGGAATATTCTCGCCCCCAAGGAAAATCAAATTGAACAGGCCTGTCAAGAAGGGTACAATCTCTTCTTTAAGGGACAAGTAAATCTCATTTGGGAGAGAGTCTGGGTCAGCTGCCTTTCCCCTTTTCAACTTTCCTATTGACCTTGCTACCTCTTCCATTGTTATTTCTGCGTTTAGCCATTCCCTCTGCTCCTCCGACAGTGCTGGTATATGCAGATCTTCCAAATACCTCTCTACTTGCTCCTTTGACACATCTACCTCCTCTGTGTATAATGTCTGGAAAAACTCTGCGAAGGCTCTCTCTATCTCCCCTTCCTCATACATAAGCGCCCCTTGACCCTCCTCCCTGACGGCTGGAATTTTATTCTGGCTCTGTTCTGTTTTTAGTTTCCAAGCCAGAAGTTTGCCGCAACCCTCGCCGTATTCATAGTGCGCCAGCTTGCTTGTCTCCCACCTCCTTCTAACTATCTCCTCAGTAAACAAGATAACTCCTCCTTTTTCACCTTCATTTCCTCTTCCAGCAAGTTTACACCCTGGACCCCTTGCCCCTGACTCTGCCTCTTGACCAGCCCTTCCAGTTGTGCCAGCCTGGCCTCCAAGGACCCTATTTTACTCTTGGTAGTCTTATGTTTGAAAGCTGCCATGCTGATTAACCTCCCCCTTATGACGGCCTTATACGCATCCCAGACAATTTGTGGTGCAGAGCTAGCGTCATTTATATGGAAGTATTCCCTAGAATCTCCTTCAGCTGCGACCTCACTTGGTGATCTAATAATAAGGTTCTATCCAATGTCCATCTTGGGGTGGGGTTGCTAGTTCCCACCTTGAATTCCAGACAGACCGCAGAGTGATCTGACAAGTGTGCTGGCAGATGTTCCACCTTACTAACCATCCTACTTTCTCCTTTATCTACCAGAAAGTAGTCGATCCTTGAGGCATGGCCATGCCTCCTGTTCTTAAACGTGTACTTTTGGTGACCCACCCCCTTCTCTCTCCACACATCTTGTAACCCAAGATCCTGCATACAGCATCTGAGTATTGATCTCATTTGGGGCAGGTTTGACTCCCTAGAAGGTTTTATACTTGGCCACCTATCCTTATCAGGGTCTAAAAGTAGATTAAAATCTCCTGCCAAAATTATGGGAGCCGTAAAGTCCAACAAATGATTATACAAAGATTTTAAAGGTGAGGGGTCGTCCGTATTCGGTCCATAATACCCAGCAATAACATATGACTTCCCCTGAATCTTAGCTTTAACAGCAACCCATCTCCCCCCAGTATCTGAGAAGGCTTCCAATATTACCGCTTTCGCTGCTTTCTTGAAAATGATAGCTACTCCCTTAACACCACAGTTTTGATTAGTGCATATTGAGACCTCCACCCATTTCAGCTTCTTTATCACCTCCTTCCATTCCGCCTTTACCAAGTGTGTCTCTTGCAAAATAATAATCTCGCTATCTACCACTCGCAGATACTCCAATATCTTTTGCCTCCTCTTCCTGACCCTCAGCCCGTTGACATTCCAAGATAATATTTTAACCATCTTTAAGATTTCAAATTAGTGTGTTAGCTTGTTCGCAGGTCCTGCAAACTCCCTCTGTCCTCAATCGCACTGAGCCACAAATTTGGACAATTCTTTTTTTCTTTTTTCCCTATCTGCTCCCAACACCCCTGTGAAAAATTGTGTATTAAAATTGCATGAACGCCCCACCCAACCCCCCCTGGAGAACCCTCCCATCTTTCCTTAGACGAAACATGTTCGCCCTTCGAGGCCCTGCCTGCTCTGGACTAGACTCCGGTTTACATTAACTACTGTGTTTTAATCTGCTTTATAAAGAGTTCCACATCTTCGGGGTTTCTAAAGTTGTGCATTTTGTTTTGCCACATGACTCTTAGGGATGCAGGGAAATGTATTTGCGCTGTTGCACCCATTGATTTTAAGAGAACATGGCGGCCGGCTAGGAGGTCCGGTCGGGAGCTCTCTGCCTGCTCTGGAAACCAAGTGGATTATGTATACGCACTAGCGGTTTCCACTATGGGGGACGAAGACGACTCAGCCAACATCCCAGGGGCATTAAAAATTAAAAAAAAGGGGAGAAATGAATCTCCCGGTGAAAAACGTACCGTTGCGGGCATTCTCGCTGGAGAGGAGCCCGGATGCTGGATCGGATGCGAGGGTTCACGGAGGTCGTGCTCCCAGAAGGCTCGTTACGCTGGGCAGAGGCAGCCGTGAACACAAGGCGGTTTAGACGTGTTGCGGGAAGGTTTTGCTTCCGGGGAGAGAGCAGTCCCTCCGGAGTTACACAGCTGCAGAGTCAGCACAAGATCTGGTTAAAGGAGGACGTACACCTCACAGGGAAGTCACAGTTAGCTTTGCTGCAGAAGAAGGTTTGCCCAGCGCGCATGTCATCAGTAGGTACCCGGGGGGTAAAAGAGGATTGCAGGTTGTAGATAAAGGGAAGGAAGGAGGGGATCAGAGGTGTCAGGAAAAAGAAAAGGTGGAAGCTGCACAACCCCCTCAACATGGGGAGGGTAGCCTTAAACAAGGTATAAGTTACTGTCTAAGAACAAGGAAATTAGTTATCCCCCCTCACTACCTCCCCAAACAAAAGTGCGGCCCTCCAAACAGTGTACTCGCTCCTTTTTTAAGGTACAAGCTAGGTTACCTTCTCCTCTCCCGGAACCTGACACTAGGGCACTGTTACCCTTGGAAAAGGTGCCCGTATTGGAAGGGAGTTACAGGGGCTCCGCGGGGGTAGTATCATGCTTACAAACAGGTTCCAGATCTTGGCGATAAGCGATCAGGAAATGTCCCAGGAAACGACCCAGGTAGAGTCTTTGACCCCGGAGGCACAGAACCAAGACGGCGCACAAGCTAAAGCCGGGGAAACACTCTCGACCCCAGATCAAAATAACGCTAGGATTTTAAATAGTATGGGGTCTTGCCAACAGACGCCTGATGAGGTTGAAGCAAATCCTGGGCTGTAGAAGGTGATGGAGGCCATGATTTTAGAAATGAGAGAAAAATTTGCCATCTCAGAGAGAAATCAGGGTAAAATTCAGGAATCCTGTGAGTTATTGGAGGAGAAAATGACCTCCTTGATGAACCGGGTGGCTGCAGTTGAGGTCTCAGTGTCAGATCTTGGCAAAGAGGTCGAGGAAAATTGAGAGGAAATAAAAACACTAAAATCAAGGGAGAAAGAACTTAGGGATAAGATGGAATCCTTGGAGAACAACGCCCGGAGGAATAATTTGAGATTACTAAACATTCCAGAGGGGAAGGAAGGTGAAAATATCAAACGTTTTCTGGTAAAACTACTCTGTGATTTTATCCCAGGTCTAGACCCAGCAGGATTAGAGAAAGAGATACAAAGAGCCCATAGGGACCCCTTCAGGAACTCTGTGGTAAGGAAGAATCCAAGGAAGATCCTTATTAACTTTAAATCATATTCCCTGAAGGAGAGGATCCTAGCGGAGGCGTTAAAAGCGGGCAGTTACAAAAAGGATGACTGGTCATTTAGGATCCGCTCTGACATCTCTAGAGCTACTCAAGATCGTCAGTGGGAGCTGGGCAAGTTTATCCAGGTATTCAAGTGTTTGTATGTTTATTTACATTTAACATGTCTCTAGGTAAAAGCATAGACACGCATGCATACCTTCACAAACTTGGTCAGACTTACAACAGTGATATGCTTAGGATTGCTGTTTTATATTTGGTAGGCCTAACATTCTGAGCAGTCAATTAATAGTGAACCTTCAAGAGAAAAGTGAGGTTTAAGATATCTTCGGAGAAGGATTAGTGATTAGGGTACTTTGAATGAGTCTGTTGTAACGTACAGTCAAAGAAGGCCTGTTTCTGCACCTCTGTTGGTTCTTTCTGCACATCTCTTGCTTCTTTCTGCACCTTTCTTCCTCTTTCTGGACGTCTCTTGCCTCTTTCTGCACTTTTCTTGCTTCTTTCTGTGCCTTTCTTCCTCTTTCTGCACATGTCCTACCTATGTAGGCATAGTTGGAAATTAGCATTTAAAAAACCTTAGAAATTCACTGAAAAAACCACAGGTTTCAGGGACGTTATAGTTAGGGATTAGCATTTAAAAAACCTTAGAAATTCACTGAAAAAACCATAGGTTTCAGGGACGTTATAGTTAGTTGGACATTTCACTCGTATAAAACCAGAGAAATTCGGCCGTTAGAGTTAGTAGAGTTAACTATAACTCGCGTCCCCGCAATGCACTGCTGATGACGTCACATATTACATCACTCATGACATGGTCAGTGACATCACTGATGACATCACGGATGACATCTCAAATGACATAACTGATGACATCACTGATGACATCATCCAGTGACTGAGTGTTTCTAAAAAATTCAAAAATGTTATATATATAATCCAAGGTGTATTGAAGAATGAGTGGGTGTATGAGTGTCTGAATGGATGATTTAGTGGGTGCGTGACTGACTGTATAAGTGAGTGATTAAGCAAGTCTTAGTGAATGCATGGGTGAATGATTAATCTGTGTGAATGTCTGTATCAGCCTGTCAGTTGGTGTGTAAGTGGTTGCATGGGTTGGTGAGTAGCTACATCCGTGTCTATATCGGTAGATGATTGGTTGTCTGAGTACCTGTATGGGTGCCTGAGTGTCTGTGTGGGTGGGTGGGGGGTGTGTGACTCCATGCACGGATGTGTGAGTGGGCGATTCACTGGGTGTATGGGTTTATGAGTGTATGTGTTAGGGACTGTATGGGTGAGTGAGTGTACGTGTAGCTGTGTTGGTGAGTGAATGGATGTCTCAGTGGTATATGTGTAAGTAACTACATATGTGAAAGGCAGTATATGTGAGTGTTGGAAAATGGGCCGGAATACCCACATTCGGGCCAGATGATCATTTTCCTCAATGTTAAACTCCTGTCCAAGTGCCTACCATCCCCCACCGTGCTCCAGCTGAAACACTGCAGCCCAACAGCCAATCCCAGTCCTGCAGCACATATGAAAGCAGAGCAGACACACACAAATCTTCCAACATGTCGCTGAATGTGTTTGTTGCTCTGCCCCTTGCCATGCAGCAAGAAGACCTGAGGAGGAGGAGGAGGAGCATAGAGAGGATATTCAGACAAAGGATAAACCTATTTGGTATGTCCAGGCAAGATGTCAGGGCCAGATACCGTTTCCCTCCAGAAGTAATCTTGGAGATGGTATGTGAGTGGGAGCAGGAACTTGACTCTGTGACCTGCTGCTCCCATGCCATTCCTGCATATCTCAAGATACTTTCTGTTCTCCATTTATTTGCAACGGGGTCGTTTCAAAGGGTCACCAGTGACCTTGTGGGCATCTCTCAGGCAAGCCAGTTGCGGTGCTTGCATCAGGTACTGAGCTGCATCAATTCAAGAGCCCACATCCACATATGAATACCCCATACACTGGACGGGAGACAAAGGGCAGCTAGGGATTGTACCCATGTGGCCCTTCAGCCACCCCGCCGCATTGCACACATATTCTGCAACAAACACCGATGGCATTCCATCAATGTGCAGGGTGTCTTGGATGCCAGTGGGAGATTCATTGATGTGCATGCAGTGTTTCCAGGCAGTACCCATGACAGCTTTGTATTCCGCATGTCACCTCTTGCCCGGCGGATGGCTGCGGGAGAATTTGGCAACATGTGGCTACTGGGTAAGTACCAAGCACTAAAAATGAGGGATATGTGTAAATGAGATGTATGAATGCCACCTTACATTAACAACCATTGTACAATAAGAATCATCAAGCCACATACACGGTCTCAACAGACACTGCATGTACCAACGTATAGATCATGTTCTGTTTAAATTTAAGAGGGAAATGTAACCTATTGCCCTATCTTCCCTCCTCAGGTGATGCTGGGTATGCACTATCCCCTCAACTCCTCACACCTTACAGACATCAAACCACTGTACCTCAGCGTAGGTACAATAGGGCACACATACAAACTTGAGCCATCATAGAGTGCACTTTTGGTCTGTTGAAGTCACGATTCAGATGTCTTGACCGTACAGGGGGTGTGCTGGTGTACTCCCCCGAAGTCGTGTGCAAGATCATATTAGCCTGTTGTGTTTTACACAACATAGCTTTGAGTCATGGCTTACACATACCTCTTGTACCTCGGCTACCTCTGAATCTGGGCAACCGGGCCATTGCACATAACAGAGGTCAGGGTATGCAAATCTGTGATCAGCTGGTTGCCACTTTTTTCACATGAGCAACCTGTTGTGTTATGGACAAAATATGGTTTGCAGTCTGTTGTCAATGATGAAAGTTGGATAATTATGACTCTGTCCAAAAATTCCATCCTGAGACTACTTTGCAAGCCACACTAACTGTATGTAAACCACAGCTGTTGACAGGAGTCAAAAAATTGACCGTGCATCAGTTCATGTTCCGATGTCAGCAATCAGTGTAGTGGATGTCACTAAGGAATCTATTGACTCAGAGGATTAGATGAATATGTTCTGAGATACCTTCCCAGGCCTTTTGAGAATGGGTGTTTGAATCGCAAAAGGGCCTAACTATTGCATGTTAGAGTTTTTGCCCCCAACAGATTTGACTTCCTCACAAATGATGGGGCCCCAACGTGAGTGATGATGTTCTGGGTGAATCTGGCATTATGTGTCTGGGATACACAGCACTGCTTCCACCAAATTTAACATAACTCAACGGACAACTCTGGTGTTGAGCACTAAATATGCACCACATGTACCATAATGCAAAGCAGGAGAAAACTATCCTGGGGTGTGAAGTTGTGCCAGCCCCCCGTCCCAGCCCAAATCTCATTAAATGGTCTTTTCTACCTTTTGTATCATGTCTATGATTTCCACTTACACTGTCATTTCAGGTTTCTCCGCAAAAGAAAAACAGGATGGCAGAGGATTTGATCTGTGATGGTGGATGACTCAGAATGAACACAAAATGGCTGTCAACAACTTCCTGTGATGTATTTCTTGTCTACCACTTCCTGTATGTCATTTCCTGTATGAAAGAATGGGTTCCGGTTCATTTTCGCAACTTCCGGCACAAATGCGTGCTCTCTGTCTGCGGAGCATACGCCTCGTATGCGGACCCTACGCTACGCAACAGGAGATTTTGTATTCGGGCCGGAAGCTCCGAAAATGAACCGGAACCCATTCTTTCATACAGGAAATGGCATACAGGAAGTGGTAGACAGGAAATACATCACAGGAAGTTGTTGACAGCCATTTTGTGTTCACTCTGAGTCATCCTCTCTCACAGATAAGATCCTCTGCCATCCTGCTGCTCAGTTCAACCTAATTACCCCCAAAATGGCAGAGGGTTATGAGGAGAAAACACCCCCTTTCACTGAAAGGGAATTAGACAGTTTAGGTGAGGGGTGCTTAACAAATATCCTCAGGTATATGGGGGGGCCAGAGGATCAGCTGAGTAATGCAGCCCGGGCCACACTATGGGCCAACATTGGGGAGCGCTGCAGTGCAGTGGGCGTATACACCAGGAAGGCCAGGGCATGTCACAAGCACTGGGAGGACCTAATACGCTGGGCCGGCACAAGGCCGAGGAGCTATTGGGCCAGTCTTCCCAGCACCATGTGCATTGTCCCTGCCTCTCGCCACTGTACAGGAGGGTCCTGCGTGCAGCTTAGCCGACCCCCCATGCTCAGCTGGAGGAGCATGAGCAGCAGAGACCTAGTAAGTGCATTATATGCAATATGTGTCTGAAAGTATGATGTGAGTGAAGACAGAGCTGTACCATCATGTGTCCCATGCATCCATTTACTATTCTGTGTCTATGCAGCAGTCATCATGGAGCAAAAGGCTCACTGTAGCACATTGAGTGTGCAGGGCAGAGTGCATTCTGGGAGTGGTAGTTTTATTATAGCAACTGAGGAATTGAGCCACACATGTGCATTTGTACAGCAATTTGCACTGCCAGCACCACTAACAGTGAACCAAGGGCATCGTAACTGATGTGTGCATTGGATGAGGAATGGTACAGATACTGTCCAGTGTGTGT
Source organism: Calotriton arnoldi (assembly GCA_963921515.1). Lineage (NCBI taxonomy): Eukaryota > Metazoa > Chordata > Amphibia > Caudata > Salamandridae > Calotriton > Calotriton arnoldi. Next base: position 549,733 of record CAWUFW010011762.1, read on the forward strand.
ATGAGAGGCCAATGGGTATTGGATGCTGTGGATTGCATTGCATTCGGTAAGTTTGGGTTCTGATTAAGACAGATCATCATGTGCCATGGAGTCAAGACAGACTTTAAGATCCTTGCCTCACTCTTAATTGTTTCCAATTTCTTCAAGTGTGTCCACAGACACATGTCTTGCCCTCAGTGGCTTGTATGCAATTTTTAAAGTCCAGGTAGCTGTAACAACTATCCACTAGTGTTCACCAGTGTACAGCACTACCTGATCAATATTCAAACCCAATATGTGGCAGTGGATTGTCAGTTTTTGTGAGGAAATATCAAAAGGTCAGACTCACAACTTAGCAAACCTAATAGCCCAGACCCTATATGGATGTGTGACCCCCAATTGGCCTTTATGGTGTCTCTAACAATGCTACACAGCCGATAACATTTGTCCAGAAGTAAAAGTGCAGAGACAACATATCACAGGCCCATTACAATACCATCTGGACTCTCTCTGATCTCCTTTTGTAGACTGGGTTTGGAAGCTGCCTATGTAGCAGTGACAGGACACACAGATCACAAGAATGCCAAAGTTGAGGGTTGGTCAGTACGGATGTGTAAGCCACCAAAATCAAGTGAGATGTCCATGTCCAACTCAAATCAGGAGATGACAGTGAACATGCACGTAATTTAAGCTCCTAATCACTGACAACTGTAAAGTGTGATCAGAGGAGAACAAGGTCTGCCCTTGGCTCATCTAGGTATGTGTCTTGTTCTGACGAGTACAAAAACTACATCATGATTTGTCTTACATTTCAGTGGGCTCAGCTGGCCAAAAGGACCAACAGCAGGACACGGTTTGGAGCAGGACATCTTTGGTGTGCCAGCGGCCACGACCTCTATCCACAAGTGAGGAAGAAGAGGATGAGGCGGGACCTTCTACATCAGGAGGGAGGGGGATTGCGCTTACCCGGACTGAGCAGGAAGACACCTCTGGTGCTACGGACCGGGTGTAGGCTGAGGACATTGAAGGGGGAGAGAACTGGACACCTCTGGCCACGGTGGGGGGAGGAGATCGACTCTCCCCCAGACCATTCACTACTTACTTTTGGCGAGGTGTCCTCGGGCAGGCCACTACACAACCTGGGCCTGCCATCAGCCCCTCCCTAACTCTAGAGGCCCCCATTCCATTGGGGCCTCCAGCTGCATCCCCTGCAACCAGTCCCCCTCATTGTGGCTGCCAGGTAGACACCAACATCTGCTCCGAACCCGAGGCAACACACCCCTCATGTTCCACTCAACTCCCTCCCTGTGTTGTTACTCCTGTGGCTGTACCACAGGACTTAATGTGGGCATGTGAGGGTTAGCCAGACATGGCCGCTAGCATCATGCTGCAGATGTGTACAGAGCTGCGCATGATGTGAGAGGAAAATGCTCGAGCTATGGCCACCCTCACTGCCAGTGTCAATTCCCTGACTGCAGCCTTGTTGTCTGTCCATTCCCAACGTCCCTACCACACCACCTTCAATGTCTCCCCCTGTCCGTTGCCCCACACTGTTTCTCCCCATACTCCTCATGTGTCCCAACAATTTGTGGTGCCTGGTCCTGCACAGGCCAGCCAAGAGCCCGCCTCGGACTCAGAGGATCTGGACATTGTGCAAATTGAGGATGACCAGATTGACACTTGCCCTGTTGGACAGAATTTTCTTTTTGGACAATTATTTAGTTTGCCTCTTTTATATGGACTGGTTTTCCTTACACTCCCTGATGTGTTATATTTATGTTGCCCCACCCCACTCCAAATTACCTTCTCCTTCTGCATGAAGAACATCATTTGTTTTCCTTACTCCCTTCCAAACGAACTGCTGTTGCATTTCTAATCCCACACTTTTTTCCATAAAATTTTATCTTGAATCATACTTTCTCTTTTATATTGCCCCCACTCCAAATTCACTTCTCCTTCTGCATGAAGAACATCATTTGTTTTCCTTACTCCCTTTCAAACGGACTGTTGTTGCATTTCTAATCCCACACTTTTTTCCATAAAATGTTATCTTGAATCATACTTTCTCTATCTTGTTTGACTTCATTGTGAATGTCTTGTACAAAATATGGACATATATTTTGGGAGTTATCTGCTCTGCACATGAGAGCTTGTTGCAAAGATGGGGTTACACTTGTACATGTGTCACTCACACACATACATCCTCACATCTCTAGGCCACCACAATTGGTAAACATTTGCCTATCAGGACATAATATGAAACATAGGGGCATATTAGCAAGACCCACGTTAAAATTATCGCTGTTTTAGCGGCAGGAAACTGCCGCTAAAACGGCGATAATGGGCTTGCTAATATGCGTTATGGAATTCCAATAGAAGCCCAGGTTAGATGTCCCGCACATCTAACCTGGGCTTCTATTGGAATTCTATAACTCATATTAGCAAGCCCATTATCGCCGTTTTAGCCGCAGTTTCCTGCCGCTAAAACGGCGATAATTTTAACGTGGGTCTTGCTAATATGCCCCATAGTCTTGAATTTTGATGAGATTTTCTTTTTATTTACACATATTCACACTGATCAACATTTTTTGGATGTGATCAATGGGGATCGTGCTTGCGACTTTGCAAATTTGGAGCTGAGGATCGCTGTGAGGGATTATGTCTAGGTTGTCGCCGAGGTACAAGTTGGTGTGGTGCATGTGTCTGTACAGGGTGAAGTTCATGTGCAGGCGCGGATGGTGTCTGTACAGTTGGTGTTTGTGCATGGACAGGGGTGGTTGTGCAGGTGGTGGTAGTGCCTGTTCAGGGGGTGGTGGTGGATGTGCAGGTGGGGGAGTGCCTGGATAGGGGGTGGTGGTAGATGTGCAGATGGGGGGAGTACCTGGATAGATGGCGGTGGTGGGTGTGTACCCTTGCTGTGGTCCTGTGCAGTTTGTGGTACAGGTATGTGGGTGTGATGTGCTGCAGGCAGATGTGATGGCTCCCCTCCCTGCATTGACCGTGAAGGGAGACTATGGATCACTTTCAGCATGCCCTCCATCATCTTCATGGCCAAGGCATGGTGTCTTGCACTCTCTTCCCTTTGGATGGATATCATGTCTCTGATATTCTTGGACATGTCTTGCCAAGATCTATCCATCCTGTCCAAAGCATGGGTCAGTCTGTCCACCACCTGTGGGATTTGGCGCATGTCCTGCAAGATCTGAGACATGTCTGACAGGGTAGCCCCCATGGCACGAATGTCTTGCCTCACATCTGCCTGCTGTTGGAAGAACTCCTGCTCCCACTGGCCACCATAGCCAGGTGCAGGCCCTCTCTGGAGGGGTCGGCCATGGATGAGACCACCAGGTCCAACAGCAGGGAGGAGGGTGGCAGGTGGAAGCCTGTGAACAGGAGAATGGTACCCAGGGGATACCTGCACCACAACAGAGTTGGTACTTCCCTCAGATGGTGGAGAGAATGCCTGGGATGCACTGTATAGGGAGGAGTTTGTAGGGGAATTACCACGTCTGTAATGGATCTGAGGGCTGTGAGGGAGTGATGTATGTGTTGGGGTGCATGTGAGCTGTGGCTGGTTAGCTCTATGCTGAGGACAGGCAATCTTTCTTTGTTGAGGCTGAGGCACTTTGCTGGGCGGAGGGTGTGAGGCCTTGCCAAATTTGGCCGATGTGGGAAATTTTCTGGCCATGGAATCTGAATCTTCATCCTCTGAGAAGATGGACAGATAGTCTTCATCATCGTCAAATTCTTTAGCCTCCTCAGGTACTTCATCCTCCTCCTCTTGCACAGTACTTGCAGCCGACATTACTGCCTGCAGGAGCAGTGGATTTTCCCCTTTGATTGCCCGTCGCCCAACACTGGTGGAAGGTCCAGCCTCCTCATCGTCATCATCACCTGGAACACGGAGGTTGCAACAGGATAAGTAATTGACCTAGTATAAGATGTGGTGCAACATAAGGGTTGGTTCTACTGTACTTTGCATCAATAGATGAAGCACATGTGACCTGGTTTGGGTCCCCCTACACGTGACAGCTCACACCATACCACTGAGGTGTTGAATGGAGATGTACAAAGTGCAAGCAAACTCACCAGTTCCAGCCACCGCCTTGTGTCCCTTTGCGATCCCCCCTGATGTCAGCTGCTGAACCTTGCTCCTCATAGGTGTAGTTGATGAAGCGGTCCCCAATCCAGCAGCTGGAGAAGGAAGTGACACCATACTCAATGATCTACATTACTAATTTACAAACAGCCACATGCGACACTTATAAAAATGGAATGGTATGTATGTAACTTTGTAAACACCAATTGCAGATTCTATGCGGAAGGGGATTTGGATCTTTGTCATGGTTTTGGAATCTATGATAGGGAAACACTTCACGCCTCACTTACCTGATGGACAGGTGCGAGAGGGTTTCACTGCTGCATCCAAGATGTCTTGCATTCCCCGGGATGATGTTGTACGCTGCACTGGTGTCATCCTGTCAGCAGCTGTAATGAGACATACATATCCATATTTCAGTACACCAGATGGTAGCTATGAGCTAACATGTATGTGTCATTCTCAATGACCATTGATATGATATTCCTGGCCAATGTGCAGCATGTTTACCTCAGGGACTTTCCATGTGGGCCCCTGCTCACATGCAGCAGTTGTCAGCTGTTACCTCCACACAGCACTGACATCAATGAGATGACACATCAACAGACAAACGTGTATGAGAAGGTTACTGATATTTGAAAGAAGAGGATAAATAATCAGGACGCCTCCGTATTACATTGATTACACCTTCACCGTTAAGACCATCATGCCTCATGAGTATGGTGTTGTCTGATGACAAGTCGAAAGGAGTGTACATCACCAGGCTGACCAGTTTCACATTTGCACATGAGATCAAACATTGCATTGCAGGGTTCATATGTGAGATGTGCAATAGTCAGGCACATTTTGGGGCTCATTTCTGCTTACCTACACATGAAGTCACAAAGCTCATTTTGGACTGAGAGATCACAAATTTGTTATGTCCATCCTTTGAGTGTCCTCTGTTCCCATAATCCATTTACATCATCATGGTAGTACTTAGCTGACAACGGCTGATGTCTTGTACAGCAGACATCCTGACCTCATATGTTATACACTCACTTATATAGGGGAATACAGTAGAAGAGGAGGAAAGAAGAATGCAACATTTGACTAGGATCCCACATTGTGGGTAAGTTGAGAAGCTTTGATGGTTGCCGCCTACACTGGATTTGCGTCGTGCTTTTCAGCCAAGAGATTGGAGAATTTCACTTCCTCAAGATTCACCTTAGCAGCCCATACATCCATCACAAAAGTACACAACTGGCATCAGTGCGACCCTCATCCACACCAATTTCAATAGGATTTGTCCATTGATATTTTGCAAGTGAGTTTTCATATCATTGAATTACAATCCATTTGTGTCTAGTACACTTCATATGACACTATATACTATTTTATGTCCATTCTACACTCACTTGGCATACATTTTGTGTCATCCTTTCACTAGCCGCCATGGTGTGATCTGGTATGTGGTTAAATGCCATCTGTAGGCATGTTGTGATGCAGGACAACAGTGATATAGAACACATACAACATACAGCGGAGATTAAAGGCACATTTCATAAGCATGAGCATTCAGGTACATTATTCTTAGGTTTACTTACCATGGCCCCGCACCTGCCCAGTGTGTGGTCCCTGACCAGATGTCACAGCCAACCTTGTAGCAGAAGTCACTGGGGGTACTTGAATCTGGGACGACATCATTGGACCTACAATGATAAGTGTGTTTGCAACTTTACATTTCAGCTGCCACATGTGATGCACTCAATTTCAGGCACAAAGGATAAGCACAAGCAGTGTGGGCACTACTGTTGCAGAAGTGTGTGGCACTAAATATCATGAGTGATCCCATATTCAACTTATAATGGCCCCACTGCCTAGAAACAATGTCTATCAAATTGACAACACAACAATTCCTAAAGTAAGGTCCATTATTGTGTTTTGTTTATGGCCAAAAAACATGCCATCCGATATTAACAAATATAACCAGCTGGGTTGACTGGACAATTTAATGTATTGAAAAAACATTAGGATTTGGACACTGGAAGCATTCTCAATACTCCTGACAATTGAATCTCACTTCTTGTTCATCATTGTTATATTTGTTAACATTGGATTTCTAAATTTTGTCTACAAAAACAATTACAATCTCGTGGAGACTCCTTTTTGACTTGTTGTGGCACTCAATTCCAGGATTGAGTTCACAGTTCTGGAACTGTTGATGGAATACATGTTATGTCCACAAATCACAAAGGTATGATGAGCCTAGAGATCTTATTTTTTGTCTTTCGCTATTCACAAATGTCATTTGCTAAAGGTAAATGTCCTTTAAGTATTCCAATATTTTTAAAGTTAGGTTTTCATCTCCGGTTACCTTTGAGATTCAGGCCCTATATGTCCCTCTGTTGTCTGTTGACAATGTATGCATTTTGACCATCTCCTGATCAGTTTGACTTACCAGTTAGTGAGAGTGGTATGCCTTGCTCTGGATGATGTTGTTTCCTCCCAGAAGATGTAGGGACCTCTGCTACTGTGGTTGTCTGTACTCTGGCTGAATGTGTCAATAGGTGAGAAGAGAGGAAAGTAACCAAATATAAAATGTACATGTGTAACTTGTCTGACATTTCCTCATATCTTCTGCATGCTAACAGTATTGTGAAGTACTGCCGCAGCTGGTGCAGGTAGGAGCAGTGGGGCGTTGGGGATGTAATGGCAGGTCAGGGTGGGAAATAGACAACGGAATAGTGGAAAGAAATGTCTTAGAATAAGGATTCTCTCACCTTGTGCTCGGTGATGCAGCAAGCACAAGGTGAGTTATTTTTCGGATGATTGTTTTTTAATTTCCCTATTCCGTTGTCTGTAGATTTTCTTCTGCACCTCACCCCCCCCCTGACGTTCTTGACTGATCCGGGCGCGTCTGGATAAGTGGAAGGGGCACTTTGTCTATTGCTACTTAACAGTGTTAGGTATATACGGCAGCAGTACTGGGCCCATGTTTTCAATAGTGGGAATGGGATTTGCCATTTTTAATACAAAGGATTCTGGGACTTGTGGTGCAACATACAGAGGGAAACACATTATCCTCTGACTGACTATATATTAATATAAACTTTGGACAATTTCCTTAATGGGGGTGCAATGGGGGTGCAACACAGACAGTCATTTTATATACTTGTTCTTGTCATCACATTTACCTGGTACCACGTTGCGGACATCACTCACAGGAAGCCCAAGGAGCATGTGGGGTTGGATTGTAGTGAGGACATCCTCCTCATGTGTGGTGAGACGGATGCGGGTTCCGGATTGTGGGCCAGGGAGAATTCTGGCCAACTCAATCATGGAGAACTTCTCCTTCACCCGCCTCTTTTCGTCCAGCCACTTCTTCTTGAAGTCACAGACTGTGCGCACATCCTCCCTCAATGCTGTGACAGCAGTGGCTAAATGCTGCCATAGAGCTAACTTCTGTGTGCCACTGGTGCAGTAAGGAGGGAGACCATGTAGCTGTTTGTGGTGCCTCACAATGAACTCAATAATCATGGTGGTCTCCTCGTCTGTGAAATTTTTCTTCCTCCCTAGTTGGTACATTTTCCAGTATCGATGCACAGAGAAGGAAAACAGGAACTCTCTGTGGCCAAACCTGTTCCCTGAATGTGTGCTGCTTTTATGTGGTTTGTGGTGCTGGTCTTGCTGATGGTGTTAATTGATTTCCTCTGACGCAGGTGGGGGGATGGTAAGCAATTGGACAGGTATTTAGCATTGAGGTAAATGATCATCTGGCCCGAATGCAGGTATTCCGTCCCGGAAGCGGAAATTCCGTCCCGGGTGCGGAAATTCCAGCCCAGGTGCAGAAATTCCGGCCCGAGTGCGGATGTAAAGATAGGAGTCGTAAGTGATGTCTATGAATACCAAAAATCGTAAGTGCCTTCTGTGAATACCAAAAGTCGTAAATTTAGACTTTTGTCTCAGATTACTTTTGTGAATCGGGCTCACAATGTTTTGCATTAACATTTAATATAAAAATATATGTCCTTTTAGTACATTTCTAAAGCCACTCCCAACCTCAAGGGAGGCACTTAGAGACTCACAGGCTGGCAGGCTGGCAGGCAGAGGCCAACATGAGCGTCCAGTCCATGGACAGTTGCTACTGATCAACAGGGCAATTAGAGGAAAAGGCTTCTTGTTGTTTGTTGCATCCCTGTAGCTTTAACAGGAGGTCAACCTTATGGCCCTTGGAGTCCACTAATTTGTCCTGGGTACAAAATAGAACAGTTCCAGGCCTCCAGGGCTCTTTTCATGTTGAAGACAGCAGGCTCAGTTCTCTTCTGATCTTCCACAGGCCTGGGAGTGTTCTGAAGTGGGTGCCTAGAGATACAACATTTATGTCTGGTATGAGCTAGTGGGTGAGAATGGCCCCAGGAGATGCCCTAACTAATGATGTAAAGGTCCCTAGGGCTAACCCTACCCCCTACCTACTTTGGGCATTTTCAAGATGGCCACACTAAGCGTGGGCTCTGAAACTTGGGGGTGTGCATGGAGAGTGTACTGTGGTACAATGGCCTCTCACATCTAACACCAAAATCCTGTTTTAGGTGGTCCCTGCAACCCCAACAAAGTCAGAGATAGAAGTCTCGTACGACAAAGGTGAGCTTTCAGCAACTAGATGATGGTTTTGGCATTCTGTTTCACTCCTTTAAAGTGCACCACAAATGTCATAGGAACAACCCCAGGAGACCTGTCAAGCACGCCAGCAGGATCTGACACTGAAATCAATAAGAGGGCTGCTGTGATTGAAGCCTATCTGGCTGGAGGGACACCAGAAGTGTACAGGCCTGGATGTTAGCCACATTTGCTTGTGACGGGGTAGGCGTCTTCAAAGCTCATCAAGTCCTTCGGCCCAGCCCACAAGCCATCCTGTCATGGGTACAACTACACCTCACCACACCTAAGGTCTTTTGTCCCTGTGCTGAAAGCAAGTTCACACCTCGTTCACGACCATTGAAATGTTAATTACTGGCTGTCGGAAACTGGAGAGCAAAATGCAGATTTAGCTTTGGGGGACTTTAGGCAGGGCAAAGGTGACTTTTTAATATTTACTTTTCTGCAAGATCTAGAAAAAGTCGACTTTAACATTGAATTGGATTTTTATTAACTATTGGAAAAAGTTGTTTAGTTATTATTGTAGCTAGTTCCTTTCCGAGAATCAGTATTAGTATTTAATATTGTATACCAGTGCTGTCCTATTAAACAGCCAACCCTGCTACAGTGAAAATAGTTTTGAGGTGTTAGTCACTGTAAGGACATGTTTAATATTAATCTTTACATGCCCCGTTTTACATACAAAGTACCCTACCTTAATGGGCACTAAGGTTTACTTAGGAGTGACTTGTGAATATTGAAAAAGAGAGTTTTAGGCCTGTCAAAAGGGTATATTTTGAGAGGTTGAATTTTCAGATTAAAACAGTGCAGCAAGGTAACTGATGGCAGGTTTGCATTGTCACTACAGTGGGTGGCACATTGAGTGCTACAGCCCACAGGTGGCATTTAACTTACCGGCTCTGGATACACTTAGGGCACCATGTACTAGGGACTTATGGGTAAATTAAATATGCCAATTAGTGGTATGTTAATTTCACTATGTTGAAAGGAGATGCACAAGCACTTTAGCCAGCAAAAACAGTCAAGGCAAGGTTGGTACCATGCAAAAGATGATCTTTTCCAACACAGGAATTTAGCACTATGTGTTAGTAAGAAATGTGTCCTCGTATCTGTTTTACACGTGAGGATGCATTTTCGTGCTAAAAAAATAAAGTAAAAAACACAAGAGCCGCAAATAACAGCAGCTGGCATTCTGGTTATTCGCCTTGTTGCTAACACAGCATATATACACCTTGATACACCCAAGATTATAGTGCTATAATGGAAATTGTGCCAGGACCTGGTTGTGGGAAGAACAGAGTTCTTAGAGGAAAATTGCGAGTCCCTCTCTGATCTTCTTAGATGGAAGATTTCTGACCTAAATGTTGCAGCCTGGTGTAATGTCTTCATTCAAAGTACGAGTAGAATTGTTGCTTAATGAAGTGTATACCATGTTATCCATGTTCAATTGGTTCTTGTTCAATGATCTTGCATTCATTAAAACACAGGAACGGTAATGGATGAAAGAGGATATATGCTATGCAGAGGATGGTCTGAGAGGGATACGGTAACAGTGGTCCTAGGTTCAGTCTACAACATGATGAGACGTGACGTCACATGACTGGGACTGTAGGGGGAGGTGAGGGCAGAAAAGGAGAGAAGGAAGGTTATGTCAAGAAGTGAGAGGCAGGGGGAAAGCGTGACGAACAAGTTAAGATTGAAGGAGAGTGGAGAAAGGCACACGGAAAAGAATGGGGAACACAAAGAAAGGATGCTCCAAATTCAAACACTTCACCCACCAGGTTTTTCCAGTGCGGAAAAGAAAGTTTTTGGAGAACATGAGATTAGGATACAAAGCAGGCCTAACAATGTTATGTTCTTGCTGAAAACAAGAAATAACATTGAGTCTAACATTTGATTCTGGGATAACACCAATTTATCTGGAAAACTTGTAGGTAAGGATCAGAAATAATAGGTGCCTCCAGTTTGCTTATGGCTCTGGTTTAGGCAATGAAGTGATGAAAGAAAACCTTCGAATTACCTTAAATAATTTAATGGGACCCCCTGATTACCTTGCGATTCCAGTGGCATGTTCCATGATATAAGAGGAACAGGTACGACTGGCTGTGGGTTCTTAAAGCTGGGAAGGTGGGAGGCCAATGTTTCTTTCTCCTTTACTAAGACACATACTTCCAAACTTTAGCATCACATCCATTAACACTGTAAGGTAAAGGTGAAAAGATCATGTGGGAATCTCCTTGCCAACATGTGAAGGCAGTTGAGAGCTGAAAGAGGAAACAATAGGTGAAGTTTGGAAGAGAAAATCAAGGGAAATCAAAGACTTGGAAACCATGATGAATGGAGCAATGGGGAAATCAAAATCGCAAAATTTGCAAGGCCAGAATGTGGCAATTAGGATGAATTACAGACTTTTGGCCTGATTCTTTCTCAGCCTCCTCAGGAGTAGGGAAATGGAGGTAATGCAGCATGCAGATCCCCTTTGCCAATGAAAAGAAAATGTATCCATTTTCCAGGCCCTGGCGGTTGGGTCTGCTGTGCAATTCTGTGGGAGGAGAGCATCTTTTTGTGATGCAAATACATACACACATGGGTTATCAAAAAGTGGAGTCACTAGATGAAAAGGTATCAGAATTAAGCAACAACCCACTGAGGAGTACTATATCCTTCTGAGCATTACTCCTCACAGACAGTCTGATGGTCTCTACCCAAAAGTAGTATGGTATCATGGACAGTAGGTGACTTTTGCTCAGCTGATCAATTAACGAGTCACCTTCAACGGCCTGTGCCAACAAGCTGTTGTTGACAAATTACATATTTTCTGCTTATATGGTTGTCTTTCCACATCAGAATTGTGTGACAGTGTTTCAGGTGTTCAGACGGCTGGAGGGTGGTGAAGAAAGCCATCAACTATCACTGAATGGAGAACAGAGCTGTCTTTGCTTGGTAAATTTGCCTGGAATGAGCTGGACCTCCACAATTGTATTCCACATCTGATAAGTGGCATTTATTGTTAACCCCATTGATGTGAGGGTGTGAGTATAGGAACTCCTGGCATGAGATACTGGCCATTGAGCAATCAATACACAATCTTCAGTATCTTGGTTTTCCTTTGAATCTGAGCTTTGCAGTCTTCACGTGTTGAGTCCCATAGAGACAGAAGACACTAGATTAGAATTTTCAAGGTAAATCCCAATGGCTCATCTTTGTTCAAGCTTCCATGACATTTTACTGCCATACATTGTCAGGCATTACTAAAGGGTGCTTGTTTGACACATGAATAAAATATCTGCCCTATATTCATTTGGCTATATCTAGTGGATCTCTTTATCTTGTGCCTATAAAAAGGCCTGAAAAGATGGTGGAATAGTTGTATGGATTGCATTTGCCTAACCTGCCCATTACAAAAAGTTGCAAAAGGATCTATTGCTAGATCTCAAAAACAAGATTTACATTATGACTAGGAATGCCAGAAATGAGGGATGTCAGAGTAAAAAAGAATTTGACGTTTTGAGCCGAAACCTAGAGCTTTTCAGCCCTGAAGGGAAGTCCCCTAGACCACTTTCCAAAGGGGAGTCTTGATCTCCAGGTGCAGGCCCAGCTAGGCCTCATAAGTCTTGGTTTCTCTTACCAACAGCAGCTGGACCTTAGCTGGACCATAGCAGTTGCCAGAGTAGCTACCACCACAATTCATACTGAAGGTCGTCTCTGTTAGAAATGGGATTTTTGGTAGGCTAGGGCATGTGCCAAATCCAGGCAGAAACCACCACCCTAGTCAGGATAAGGGAGTTACACTCCTAAAATAACCGCTGCTCACCCCCTTGGTAGCTTGGCACGAGCAGTCAGGCTTATCTTAGAGGCAGTGTGTAAAGCATTTGCACATAACCAACAGTAATACAGTGTAAACACTACAAACGGACACCACACCAGTTTAGAAAAATATCCAATATTTTTATATACTTAAAACAAGACCAAAACGACAAAAATCCACAATACAATACTCGATAAATAGTTACTTGGCAAGATAGTTTCTAAACTGTAGAAATACCTCAAAAACACAGTTCGTACAAGTCGGTAGCTCCGTCCGGGGCTACAGCGATGTTGAAAGCAACAGAGTCTAACAGTTCCAGCCGACCGCGTCAATACAGGCCAGCAGAGGCGTGAACTGACTCGGTCACAGTACCTTTCTCGTTGTAGCTGACACGGAGTGTGCGAGCCGGTCGGCGTACGTCGCGGTTGGGTTGCAAGATGGAAGCGGTGCAGGGCGCGGTGTCCTCTCGATGCGGTGCAGGCAGTGGCTCGGTGACGATCCCAGACGGCGTCGGTGAGACCAAGGCGTGCGATGCAGGGTGAGACGGTGCTCGATGCGGTGCTGGCAGGTTGCGTTGCAGGTGACCAAGCCAGAGTGCGGGAGCTGGCGTCGGTCAGTCCGGACAGCGGTGCTAGTGGGGCGGTGCGTCGCGAAGCGTGCGATGCGGTGCCCCAACCACGGTGCGGTCACGGGTGTTGAGCCAGCAGCAGCGACAGCGTCGGTGCGGTCCGGATGGCGAAGTGAAGCGATGCGGTGCGGGCTGCGGTGCCCACAGGTCACGGTGCAAGCAGCGGCTCGGTGGCGGCGTCGTCGGTCGTCGTCGTCGGTGAGAACAGGGTTGCGGTGCGAGATGCGGACGGTGCGGTCTGCGGTGCGATCAGGACACCAGGCCAGCGATGGAGTCGGTTGACGGAGTCGGTTGCAGCTCCCATCTCTGTGGCAACTGGACAGCGGTTCCAGGAGCGGTACCCAGAGGTTGGTGAAGTCTTTGTAGTCCCTGAGACTTCTTAACAGGAGGCCAGCTCAGTTTCAGGCCCTTGGAGATACTCAGCACAAGTAGAGAAAGTTCAGCTCAGTCCTTTCACTGCCCAAGGCAGAAGCAGCAACTACAGGCCAACCCAACAAAGCAACAACACAGCAAAGGGGCAGTACTCCTCCTGGCAGCTCTTCCAGCTCTTCTTCTTGGCAGGTTCCTTGATTCCATCGAGTTCTAAAGTTCTGGGGTTTGGGTCCCCCTTTTTATCCTCAATTTCTCTTTGTTCTCTGAAGGCAGAGAGGCCTTTTCCTAGTCCAAACCAGTTCTGGTCAGTCCTGGAGCACTTTGTTGACAAGACTCCTTCTTTCCTTTTGCAGTGTAGGCCAGGGACATCAGACGCACCACAGGAGGTGGAGCCAGCATTGTGGTGGGAAGGCACAGCCCTATTCAGGTCCCAGGTGCAACTCCTCCCACCCATCTACATGTAGATCTTGCTTTTAAGCCCTGTGCTGACTCACCCTGTCTCCTGGAATCCCCCAGCCCCTGTCACTCACACTCCAGACAAGGAATACACAACCTAGCAGAGGCAGGCTTGGATGGTTAGACAAGAAAATACCTACTTTCTAAAAGTGGTATTTTCAAACATAGAATGTTAAAACCAACTTCACTAAAAGATGCATTTTATCATTCTGAGTTCAGGCATACTAAACTCGAATTTCTACCATGTTCCCTGGGTCAGTTAGGATCATAGGATGTAATAATCAAAACTGCCCATTCTGGCCTATGGGGAACAGGTAGCCTTGCAATAGTGAAAAACGAAGTAGGATGTATTTCACTATCAGGACATGCCACACACACCAGGGCATGTCCTACCTTTCACATACAATGCACCCTGCCCACAGGGGTACCTTGGGCCGACCTTAGGGGTGACTAACATGTAGAAAAGGGAAGGTTTAGGGACTGGCAAGTGTGTGCACTTGCCAAGTCGACATGGCAGCCCCAGGCTGCGCACAGGCTCTGCAATGGCAGGCCAGAGTTACACTTTACGGGCTGTTTGCGTGGGTGGCACAATCCAGTGCTGCAGCCCACCAACAGCATTTGATTTATAGGCCCTGGCACTCGCAGTGCACTTTACTAGGGACTGACACATAAATCAAATAGGCCAATCATGGAAACACCAATCCATAACACATTTTCTACAGGAGCACTTGCACTTTACCACTGGACAGCAGTGATAAAACTGCGCAGAATCATTACACCAGCAAAAACAGAGTCAAAAACGGGAGGTCAGAAAGCAAAAAGTCAGGGGAAACACGCCAAAAGATGCCAAGTCTAACACATGTCCCCTCCAGCTGAAAGTAGGGAGAACTACCCAACCTCCTGGGAGTTCTCTTGACTAAGGCAGAAGAACCTGGACAGACCATCTGCATTGGCATGTTCTGTGCCAGGGCGGTGTTCCACCGTAAAGTCCATTCCCTGTAGGAGATGGACCACCTCAGCAGTTTTGGATTCTCACCCTCATTTGCATCAACCATCTGAGGGGCCTGTGGTCTGTCTGAACCCGGAAGTGAGTCCCAAACAGGTATGGTCTCAGCTTCTTCAGTGCCCAGACCACAGCAAAAGCTTCCCTTTCTATGGCACTCCACTGCTGTTCCCTGGGGAGTAGTCTCCTGCTAAGGAAGACTACAGGCTGGACTAGGCCCTCTTCATTCAGTTGTGAGAGCACCGCTCCCACACCATGCTCTGGAGCATCAGTCTGCACGACGAATTCTTTGGAGAAGTCAGGTGCCTTGAGCACGGGCGCCGTGCACATGGCTGCCTTCAGGGCATCAAAAGCTTTCTGGCAGGACTCTGTCCAGATCACCTTCCTGGGCTGCTTCTTCGAAGTCAGCTCTGTTAAGGGGGCAACGATGGTGCCATAGCCCTTAACAAATCTCCTATAGTAGCCGGTGAGACCTAAGAAGGCTCTCACCTCTGTCTGGGTCTTGGGGGCTCCCAAGCCAGAATGGTGTCAATCTTGGGTTGTAGGGGCGCCACCTGGCCGCTTCCTACCTGGTGTCCCAAGTACACCACAGAACCCTGCCCGATCTGGCACTTACTGGCCTTGATCGTGAGGCCTGCACCTTGCAGAGCCCTCAACACTTTCTCAAGGTGCTGTAAATGTTCTTCCCAGCTGGAACTGAACACAGCAATGTCATCCAGGTAGGCGGCACTGAAATCCTCCAGTCCAGCCAACACCTGATTGACCAACCTCTGAAAGGTGGCAGGGGCATTCTTCAACCCAAAGGGCATCACCCGAAATTGGTAATGACCTTCTGGGGTTGAGAACGCTGACCTCTCCTTGGCCCCATCGGTTAAGGCAATCTGCCAGTACCCAGACGTTAAATCAAACGTGCTGAGGAACCGGGCAGCTCCCAACCGATCAATGAGCTCATCAGCTCTGGGGATGGGGTGCGCGTCAGTCCTGGTGACGGCATTGAGCTCACGGTAGTCCACACAAAACCGGAGTTCTGGAGTGACACCGGGTGCAGCAGCCTTTGGGACCAAGACCACTGGGTTGGCCCAAGGACTGTTGGAGGCCTCAATCACCCCTAACGCCAACATCTTAGAGACCTCCTCCTTGATGCTGGCCCTGACCCGGTCAGTCAACCTGTAAATCTTGTGCTTTACAGGAGGGCTGTCACCAGTGTCCACGTCATGGGTACACCAGTGAGTAACACCGGGGTTCAGAGAGAACAGTGGGGCGAACTGTCCCAACAACTGGTGACAGTCCCCCTGCTGCTCTGGAGTCAGTGTAGGGGAGAAGATCACACCCTCCACTGACCCATCATGCTCCTTGGTAGACAGGAGGTCAGGGAGAGGCTCGCTCTCCTCTTCCACCCCATCATCTGTCGCCAAGAGCATAATCACTTTGGACCTGTCGAAGTGGGGCTTGAGGCAGTTCACGTGAAGGACCCTCAAAGGGTTCCTTGGAGTCTGCAAATCCACCAGGTAGGTGACATTACTTTTGCGCTCCACCACCTCATATGGCCCAGTCCACTTGTCCTGCAAGGCACAAGGTTCCACTGGGGCCATGACCCACACTTTTTGTCCAGGTTGAAATTCGACCAGAGTGGCATTCTGGTCATACCACCTCTTCATTTCTTCCTGGCTTGCTTCTAGGTTCGCCTGAGCGAGTTTCCTGAAGCGGGCAGTTTGGTTTCTAAAGGCCAGCATGTAACTAAACACATCCTGGGGAGTTTTCCTGGGAGCTGCCTCCCAGCCTTCCTTTACCAAACTCAGAGGTCCTCTGACAGGGTGGCCATACAGGAGCTCAAAGGGGCTGTACCCAAGAGACTTCTGAGGCACCTCCCTGTATGCAAAGAGTAGGCATGGAAGAGGACGTCCCACTTACGCCTCATGGGTTCGGTTAGACCCTTGATCATGCCTTTCAAGGTCTGGTTGAATCGCTAAACCAGACCGTTTCCTTGTGGGTGGTAAGGAGTGGTGAACTTGTAGGTTACACCACCCTCCTTCCACAGGGATGTCATATACTTGGATATGAAATTGGTCTCCCTGTCAGAAACCACCTCTCTGGGGAAGCCCACACGGGAAAAGATCCCCATTAACGCCCGGCCCACCACTGGCGCCGTCGTTGTCCTGAGAGGGATTGCCTCCGGGTACCGGGTGGCATGGTCCACCAAGACCAGGATGTACCTGTTGCCCATGGCTGTCTTGGGATCCAGTGGCCCCACAATATCCATCCCCACCCTTTCAAAGGGTGTTCCAACAACAGGGAAAGGTTGGAGAGGAGCTTTGACTTTCCTCCCACTCTTACCACTTGCCTGGCAAGTTTGGCAAGACCTACAGTGTGCATCTGACTGCCTTCGCATTTGGGGCCAAAGAAGTGGGTGACAAGCCTGTCAAAGGTCTTGTCCTGCCCCAAATGTCCTGCCAAAGGCACGTCATGAGCCAGACCCAGTAGGAAGGTCCTGAAGCGCTGGGGTACCACCAGCACGCGGGCTGACCCAGGCTCAGCAACCTTAGGCTCACTGTATAGGAGACCATTCTCCCAGTAGATCAGATGTGACCCGGACTGATTACCAGCTGCCTGGTCTGCAGCCTGCCGCCGCAGACCCTCCAGAGTAGGGCACTCGCTCTGCTCCCTGCAGAACTCCTCCCTGGTGGGACCCCCTTCTTGCTGCCAATGGGTCAGCTCAAAGATGTCTCCCAGTTCGGCTACCTGCTCCCCTGTAGGCACCGGGGCATCCCCTCGAGGTCCGCCTCCTCCCGGTCCGTGGGAACTTCGGGGGCCGGTTTCCCACGCCCCTGCCCTTCCTCTTGGCAGGGACTTGGGCCATTGTTCCAGGCTCCAAGTCCTCTTGATCACCCTTTCTGGCTGCCATTGACCGAGTAGACACGCATGCCCACTCTGGCAACCCAAGCATCTCCAAGTGAGACCTGAGCTCAACATCCTTCCATAAGGACTGCTCCAGGTCGTTACCTAGCAGACAATCTACAGGCATGGTAGGGCTCACAACCACCCTCAAGGGACCTGAGACCCCCCATTCAAAGGGAACTTGCGCCACCATACACTGGCGCTCAGAGTTGTCTACAGCAACTACTTGGTGGAATGCCCCTGGGACTACCTGCTTCTCAGAGACCAGGTGACACCGGACTGAGGTCACACTGGCTCCAGTATCTCTGAGAGCCTCTACCCTGTTCCCATTGATGGTCACCCAGGTGCTATATTTCTTTGTGTTAGGGGGCACCTGGTTTCCTGGGACCATCTCACTGTCCCCTAGTGAGACGAGGGTCATTTCTGCGGGATCCCTACCCTCCTGTGGGCACCCCTCCTCCCCAAGCGCTACACTAGCCAACACTTTGGACTGTCCACCGGTGGGCGGCTGTGTCCCCTTTGGGCACTTGGGGTCCCCCTTGAAGTGACCTACCTGGTCACATGCATAACACTTGAGGGGGCCGGTCTCAACAGGCTTTCCTGTAGAGACCCCTTTCTTCTTCTCACCTGGTGGATGGGAACCTTTACCCTGGGTACTAGTTTGGGGCCCTTTAGAGAACTCCTGTGCTTTACCCTTGTCCCCCCCACTTTTCTGCTGGGGACCCGGCCCACCTTTGGCTGAGTCTCCCCCAAACGCTTTCTTGTGGACCCTGGTACTCACCCAGCGGTCCGCCTCCATAGCAAGCTTCCTGGGGTCAGTTAGCTTACTATCAACTAGGTGCTGGCGCAGATATGCAAAACATAGACTAGACAAGTGCTCCCATGCAATCAAATTGTAGAGCCCCTGAAAATCTGTTACATTACTGCCCTTCACCCAACCATCCAGCGACCTACAGAACATATCCACACATTCCAACCAAGTGTTGGCCTCAGACTTTTTACTGGACCTAAACTGATCCCTGTACTTCTCAGGAGTGATTCCATACCTAGTGAGGAGAGCGTCTTTCATGTCAGCATAGGTGAGGTCCTGCCCCTTACCCAAAGCTATCAGGGTAACCCTAGCTTCTTCTGGAAAGAGAGGCCACAACCCTGCCCCCCAGTTCCTTTCAGGGACCCCATTCATATGAATAGACGACTCGTACCCTTGAAACCACCTTTGTATGTCATCACCCTTTTTGTACTCTTTACCTACATTCTTGGGGATGTGTACAATCCTGTCTGTGTGTGCTGAAGCGTTGCTGCCACCATCTGAGCCGGTTTTACTCTTTAGCTCCAGCTCCTTGATAATTCTCTCATGATCTAACCTCATTTTTCTTTCCTCCATGGCTATTCTCTTGTCTTCCCTCTCACTTTCTATTCTGAGTTTCTCCCATTCAAACCTCCTTACTTTCCGTCTGTCCTCCAGCTCCTCTGGGGACAAGCTACTGCTGCCTGGCCTGGAGGGCTCCCCTCCTCCCAAAAGCACATCCACCCTAGGAACACGCTCCTCCACCTCTCCACTGAGATCACCAGATTGCTCACTGGCATGTCTGGCTGCTACCCAGGCCCTCAGCGCCTTTTGTAGCTCTTCCTTCCTGGTGAGGCCTCTGACCTGGACTTTCAGGTTCTTGCAAATCGATTTTAACTCCTTGACATTGTAGGCTTCCAATCGATCCTCCTCAAAGGCAATTTCTACTGATGCAATTGATCATACTATAGATTCAGGCATGTTGAAGTAGCAAGTTCAAACTGGCAAGATCAAAAATAGGCCAAAAAGAAAAAGAACATGTATGTGGTACGTAATGGTCTGCGATATGGTAGTAGTGCACACCAATCACTGTAAGTCAAGTGCAAACACAAGTCCTATCCTCACCGCTGACAACCAATGTTAGAAATGGGATTTTTGGTAGGCTAGGGCATGTGCCAAAGCCAGGCAGAAACCACCACCCTAGTCAGGATAAGGGAGTTACACTCCTAAAATAACCGCTGCTCACCCCCTTGGTAGCTTGGCACGAGCAGTCAGGCTTATCTTAGAGGCAGTGTGTAAAGCATTTGCACATAACCAACAGTAATACAGTGTAAACACTACAAACGGACACCACACCAGTTTAGAAAAATATCCAATATTTTTATATACTTAAAACAAGACCAAAATGACAAAAATCCACAATACAATACTTGATAAATAGTTACTTGGCAAGATAGTTTCTAAACTGTAGAAATACCTCAAAAACACAGTTCGTACGAGTCGGTAGCTCCGTCTGGGGCTACCGCGATGTTGAAAGCAACAGAGTCTAACAGTTCCAGCCGACCGCGTCGATACGGGCCAGCAGAGGCGTGAACAGACTCAGTCACAGTACCTTTCTCGTTGTGGCTGACACGGAGTGTGCGAGCCGGTCGGCGTACGTCGCGGTTGCGTTGCAAGATGGAAGCGGTGCAGGGCGCGGTGTCCTCTCGATGCGGTGCAGGCAGCGGCTCGGTGACGATCGTCCAGACGGCGTCAGTGAGACCAGGGCGTGCGGTGCAGGGTGAGACGGTGCTCGATGCGGTGCTGGCAGGTTGCGTTGCAGGCGACCAAGCCGGAGTGCGGGAGCTGGCATCGGTCAGTCCGGACAGCGGTGCGAGTGGGGCGGTGCGTCGCGAAGCGTGCGATGCGGTGCCCCAACCACGGTGCGGTCACGGGTGTTGAGCCAGCAGCAGCGACAGCGTCGGTGCGGTCCGGATGGCAACGTGAAGCGATGCGGTGCGGGCTGCGGTGCCCACAGGTCACGGTGCAAGCAGCGGCTCGGTGGCGGCGGCGGCGGTCGTCGTCGTCGGTGAGACCAGGGTTGCGGTGCGAGATGCGGAAAGTGCGGTGGATCAGGACACCAGGCCAGCAATGGAGTCGGTTGACGGAGTGGGTTGCAGCTCCCTTCTCTGTGGCAACTGGACCAGCGGTTCCAGGAGCGGTACCCAGAGGTTGGTGAAGTTTTTGTAGTCCCTGAGACTTCTTAACAGGAGGCCAGCTCAGTTTCAGGCCCTTGGAGATACCCAGCACAAGTAGAGAAAGTTCAGCTCAGTCCTTTCACTGCCCAAGGCAGAAGCAGCAACTGCAGGCCAACCCAACAAAGCAACAACACAGCAAAGGGGCAGTACTCCTCCTGGCAGCTCTTCCAGCTCTTCTTCTTGGCAGGTTCCTTGATTCCAGCGAGTTCTAAAGTTCTGGGGTTTGGGTCCCCCTTTTATCCTCAATTTCTCTTTGTTCTCTGAAGGCAGAGAGGCCTTTGCCTAGTCCAAACCAGTTCTGGTCAGTCCTGGAGCACTTTGTTGACAAGACTCCTTCTTTCCTTTTGCAGTGTAGGCCAGGGACATCAGACGCACCACAGGAGGTGGAGCCAGCATTGTGGAGGGAAGGCACAGCCCTATTCAGGTCCCAGGTGCAACTCCTCCCACCCATCTACATGTAGATCTTGCTTTTCAGCCCTGTGCTGACTCACCCTGTCTCCTGGAATCCCCCAGCCCCTGTCACTCACACTCCAGACAAGGAATACACAACCTAGCAGAGGCAGGCTTGGATGGTTAGACAAGAAAATACATACCTTCTTAAAGTGGTATTTTCAAACATAGAATGTTAAAACCAACTTCACTAAAAGATGCATTTTATCATTCTGAGTTCAGGCATACTAAACTCGAATTTCTACCATGTTTCCTGGGTCAGTTAGGATCATAGGATGTAATAATCAAAACTGCCCATTCTGGCCTATGGGGAACAGGTAGCCTTGCAATAGTGAAAAACGAAGTAGGCTGTATTTCACTATCAGGACATGCCACACACACCAGGGCATGTCCTACCTTTCACATACAATGTACCCTGCCCACAGGGGTACCTTGGGCCGACCTTAGGGGTGACTAACATGTAGAAAAGGGAAGGTTTAGGGACTGGCAAGTGTGTGCACTTGCCAAGTCGACATGGCAGCCCCAGGCTGCGCACAGGCTCTGCAATGGCAGGCCAGAGTTACACTTTACGGGCTGTTTGCGTGGGTGGCACAATCCAGTGCTGCAGCCCACCAACAGCATTTGATTTATAGGCCCTGGCACTCGCAGTGCACTTTACTAGGGACTGACACATAAATCAAATAGGGCAATCATGGAAACACCAATCCATAACACATTTTCTACAGGAGCACTTGCACTTTACCACTGGACAGCAGTGATAAAAGTGCGCAGAATCATTACACCAGCAAAAACAGCGTCAAAAACGGGAGGTCAGAAAGCAAAAAGTCAGGGGAAACACGCCAAAAGATGCCAAGTCTAACAGTCTCCCTCATGGATAGGTCTACAAAACAGTGCACCATAGAGCAGCAGTGTTGTGCCACTGAGGTCACAGAACCTTTGAGATGCACCATGTTGGCCACTTTCCACCTCACCCCGAGGTGCCTCCACTGGCCTCGTCTGCTACAGCAGTAGTGCAACTCATCAGGAATCGGCAACGCTGGGCGTGTGCGTGCACCTCATTTACTCGATGTTGGCGTAGGGCACAGCAGCATGTCACCTTGCTGTGCTACCCTTCACCAAAATGAAAGGGCAGGAATGTACCATATTTATGCATTTCTGTCCTTTCTCCCTGTGCTGGAGCCGTTTCAGCAGCCTAACGCCAACATAGGCACTCTTGCACCATGGTGCAAGGGTGCCTCTAATGCATGCAGGATTGTTTTTAAGCAGGAAGGGGCACCATCCTGCATAGAAACAATCCTTAGAGGTGTTTTCCTCTTTCTATGTGTGCTGCAGAATGCAGCACACATAGAAAGAGGAACAAATGAAGAGAAATAAATATATTTCTCCTCGTTACACCTCTCCTCGGGTGGCATAAGGATTTGGTGCTTTCCCAGGTTTACATGATTCTGTATATCTGGGGCAGCATCAAAATCCATGGGTGTGCGTAGAAACACCAACCGCGATGCCCATGGAACACCTCCCGAGCGCAGAATAAGGCGAGATTTATAACACCACTCAAAGCCACTCAGGGTGGCTTTGAGTGGCTTCATAAATCGGATTCGGAGCACTGCGTCATGCTTGTACCACTTTACGTGGTGCAAAAGTGATGCAAGACTAATAAATAACCACCTAAGTTCACAAACTTCAAAGCCTTTCTAGCGTCACTTACTCGCACTTTTAGCACAATTACCTACCTCCGTTTGTGTCATTGTGCTTTTTAGGGGCAATGTTTTGATTTGCGATGCCTGTGGAAAAAAGTGATGCCCAAACCAGGATATTTTACATGGCAATTTATCACAGATATATTTGAATTGGTTTGACAGACCGACAAATTAAATGGTGCTGTTGTACTAGCTTGGTTGGATGGTATTTTTTAAACGTTCTGTGGTTATTCGTTGATATTTATGAACATTAAATACACATGTCCGAGTCTGTGTAGCATGTGTTTGAGCATACACATAGTGCAAAAACATACATACATATAAATATTTAGATCAGGTATGCATGTATGAAATATTTGAAAGGTACAGCTGGGGTATTTATAAACAACGGACAGTGGCAGATGTTTTTTTCTGACTTTCACTGCCAAACTTGCTAGGGACATGTGATACAGCTGATAAGCAGTTGAATATTTTGACACATACCTAAAAACCGATTAGGCGATTTTTGCGTAAAAGATGGGTAAACGTACACCGACCACACGTTAAGAGAGATGTGAAAAATTAGATGTTAGGATTTAGTTACTGCATCTTAAAAGCATGCAGATAAATTGTAGGATAGATGAAATTATATACATTAAATAAAATCGATTGCATTTTATTAATTAGCCTTAGTTGTTAATTCAACGTGTATGAAAAAGGTTAAGTGATATACTCACATGTTATTAAACTCCTAATTATCTTCATCGAATTATTAATGTGTGAAAAGAATTAACAAGACCTAGAGTAAATTAGTCATCTTTACATGAGACATATGAAGGGTTCATTTTGGATTTTCATCATATGCATGTGTGAAATTGTGCACCAAATGTGACAAGAGAAAACTGGTGCTGCATAGTCACATTTAGTGTGACTGTTCTGAAACCTTCAGATTATGATCTTTATATATGTACTAATGTAAACCATTTGAGTTGATATTAATATTTTATGATTTTAAATACTTTTACATGTTGGTACTTTGAAAATGCAGTAATGTGCCATGGTTATACCCGGCCTTTATAATTCAACAAATAACAAATTCTGAGTGTTTATAAGTTTAAATGATTCTAGAATGTTGATCTTTTCTTATGAAACATATATTTTCATTATTTTATATTCTGCATATTTTAATACAATTTCATTGTAGGCCTGCCTTTTCCTATTCTGCTTTGTTTTACAATCGTGGGATGTTTCTCTAACCTTACAATGTGAAAACGTAAGTGTGTCTTACTGAAAGAGTTCTCATTCCCTTATGAGGACTATCTGCTACAAAAGTTGTTACTTTGAGAACATCTGCTAATGGAAACTGTCCTCTTGCATTCACTCATGTGCCTCTTGCTAAAGAATAATTGTTTGGAGGTTTACTTAAACCAGATGAGCTGACAAAGTATGTGTCTTCAACCACCTCTTCCTATGATATGTTTCTTCTTGTATGTCATATGACAATCATCCTACACGAACTGACCAATGGACTGAGTGGTCTGACACAATGAGGTGAACAAGGAGGTGTCACTACCAGAACTAGAGGATTATAATATGAATTCATCTGAAGGAGGAGGTGGACACTCTCACACACTCTCACTCATATGTTTTCTCTCATATGCTGTTGGACAGAGAGATTTTGGGCAAATGTTCTTATTTTCTTGACTCGAGCCAGATCTGATCCCAGAGACTGGCTTTGGGAACTTTGCGGACTCTATGTACTTCCGTTTGGACTGGGACATATACTGTGTGCGCCATTCGTGCACTCTTTTCTTGATGGGACACTGCACATGAGCTGTTGTGGCTCATGTTCTTTCTGAACTTTCTAAAACTACTTTTTCCCTTAAGGCAAGCCTAGATTAATTAGATAGTCCAGCAATCTTTAGATATTAAATTATTAAATGCTTATTAGTGATGCACAACTTTCTGAACATCTTTGATAAAATATACTTTTAACTAAACCAGAGTCTGTGTTTATCATGACTTGTCTCCGTTGTTGAGTGTGCATTCCAAATTGATCTATTAATGACAGGGAAAGATTAATATAGAGAGATCTCTAATCATCAGGTATTAATGTTATTATTCTGTATTGCTCTAGCAGAACTTCTGGTTTGTTTGATTTTAGTACGATTACATTTCTTTTGAAGATTCGGGCTGGCAGTAATAATCCTCTACTTACATAGCCAGGTATTGAGGGTTATATATAGGAATCAAATTATAAATTTGTGAGTCGGATTTCCAATTCCTGATTCTCATTAGATAATGAGGTGCTGGGTCTCCTATATTCTACCTCTCAGAGGCACAATACAAGATCCCTTGAAGGATCAAGTAAGTTTTGGAAGAATTAAAAAATGAGAGAATTAAAGAATTAGAAAAAGGCCCAGTATCCCGCTGCAACACATGCGTGCGCTCTAATGCTGTCACCATGCTAGTTCCACCACTAAATGGTAAATTACATGCCACCTGGCTTTTAAAAGCAAACCCATGGGCCACATGTGCCTTTCAGAAAAGTAGAGCACTAGATCACCGATAACATTGTTTGATCTCCACCATTGGATTTAGAAAAGTGTGAGCATGTCCAGGATCAATAATACCATTTTATAAAGTTCTGTCCAATTCCAGGATTAATTTAGGCAATTTTATGGATGCAGGAAGAATGGAATCTTGGTTTGACCTGCCAGATCTGTTTGGGGCGTCAACATTGAAGAGGTTGTGTATACTGAATCGTCTCATACGTCTATTAGTTTGCTTCCAATTTTCTCTCTTTCTGATGTTTGCAGTCCCAGGGAAATGAAATGCTCATGTAGAGTTGCTAGAAGATTAGCATTTAAATGTCAAGTGATACAAAACTCTCTACAGCATGCTCATGAGCTGCCTGCCCTACTGGATTGTATAACTGATAGGTTGTGGAACCAGTTTTTTTTTTAAAGTTGTCCTCCTCAGGCTCTCTGTCTTTGTGCAAAGTGATGCATATCAAAGCAGGTAGCACTGGGCCAAGCAGGAGTACCCACAATATGGGCACAGTGTGCTAACT
This sequence comes from Calotriton arnoldi, assembly GCA_963921515.1. Taxonomy (NCBI): domain Eukaryota; kingdom Metazoa; phylum Chordata; class Amphibia; order Caudata; family Salamandridae; genus Calotriton; species Calotriton arnoldi. The sequence goes on from CAWUFW010011762.1 coordinate 575,837, forward strand.
GCAACTGGCTGTCATTAACCTTTCAGAAGCAGCAATTAGCGACATTCAAAGGGCAAACCCTCCTTAGAAACTTTCTCACCTTGAACCACAGACACTGCAGTTCCACCACTCAACAATAAAGTCTACCAAATAGCAGTGTTCAGGAAGAATGGAATTGCTAAAAGTAGCACCACTTCCTCCTTACTTTATTATCTGGCTCGCCACCCTCCAAACTCAGAAATGCAGGCAATACACTTCCATAGTCTGGGGAAGCTAGAGTCAAACCACCTTCATGTGCCATGCCACAGCCAGGGCAATCCGAAATAGATCCCACTTCACTTTCGTAATAAATACTTTGAACCAAACTTTAAGGGTGTACATCAGAATACATCTGCTCCAGTTTGCAGAATCTTCTCTTGAATTTTTTCATTATTTACCCCATATACTCTCTCATGTTGCTATAATTATGAGGTTGCTGCTGCCTTTATGTGCAGCCGAAAGCTCTCCATATTTTCCTATACATGAGTCCAGCCATTACTTTACACTACCAGCCCTTGAGTGGACCAGCTTCTCTTGTTGAAGTGGTAGTCTAGAGTTAGCCTGACAGGGGATAAAATGTTTGCCTGGTTCTAGGGCTTATCAAAAACATCGAATGTAGCGCTGTCTCACGTGCAAATAATGTTGCTTCTTTCTACAGTTTTGCATCCTCAGATTGCATGCCAACTAAGAAAACCTCCTCTCTATTACTATGAAAATTGAACTAGACTTAAAATTTCCAGTAGTTGCCTCTCCTTCTCTTTCAAATGGCCCTCTACTTACTTTGGATCCTCTGCTATGCATCCTCTCTCAGCACAGCTAACGGTAAGTCACATATATGTTTGCCTTAATTTCTATTATTGTATTGCCCACACCATATTTCAAGAATCACAACCCATCCCGTAAAGTCACACCCCTGCAACCTAACAATAACTAATCTCCCGTTTCTCATCTATTCATGCCACCAACAATTTACATGAATTCACATACCCCCCATCTCCCAGTAAAGATCACACCTAATTCCTATAATTTTTTTATATCATATTAAAACTGGAGTAAATTCATTGAATTATTTTCCTATGAGCACAAGACTAATCCCAATATCTAACAATAACCACTGGAAAAAAATACCTTGGGCTCTGGAGCAGCATGCTGACCAGCATAAAGGACTTTACTGCCCTGTTAGGAGTACTAAGTGCTATGTAAATTAAATTACAATATAATACAATATATAACCATCATGGCCCACACTAATACCAAAACCATAACACTCAGAGGTTGGGCAGTCAATTGTAGTTCATACAGGCTGAATAATTATTCTGTTATACCTCTTGACTCTCTTATACTGACATAAGGCAAAACTGCTAAGGGTCATGTGCATCTCGAGTAGGCAGTCCACAGCAGTACACCACCCATCAACAACTGAACAGGCATGAAGTAACTGAAAAGATCTGCCAAGTGCCGATGTCCAATGGAGGACTTTAATTTAGTCCAGCACTGCAGGTCCCAACAAGCTACATACAATGACCACTTCTTCACATCTCACAGTGACAATCCAATATGGGATGACAATAACTAAGTGCAATGCAGCAGATCTCTCCACCATTTCTCTCTCAACCTATGCCTTTTCAGGATCATAAACTTTAATCAAAATATCTCAGAATGGGCCACCCAGTGTAGTAACCAGCTACATAGACTATGATCTTACAAAATACCAGAAAGTGATCTGCAGAGCTGCTCAAAGCAGCCAGCTTACTGAAAGCCATAAATTGCGGATCTCTCTCTCACACTTCTCCATCCATCTCACTGCTTATCGCTGTGCCCTATCACATTACCCATGCCTCAGTGGACATCATGGACAACAAAAAACCACTTTCCACATATGATCAAAATAAAGACAACACAATTTCAACCAAAACCCCTAAACAGGGCAGCTTCCTGCCCATGTAGCTAAGCACTTCAGTCACCACATAGGGGTATTAATTGCTATATAAATGTTGCAATTCAACAAAAGGCAGAAATCAGTGAATTTGATCCCAGCAGTGGACTTCTGGTTAATCACAACAGCATCATATGTTAGGTATAGTGCAGACCTTATTCCAAAGATGGAAAAAGTGAAATTGAGCCCAACAGTGAACATCTGCAATAACGTCCCCTTTGGCAGTTCTTATGGATTTGACAGAGCTGCAAATATAGACAAGCTGCATTCACTGAAGCAATCAATCCTATGTTGAAACTCAAACACAAATAGCACCCCAAGTAACTCATCAACAGAGCTCTCGAAAGGGCTTGGAATGGATCTCACCATGAGAGTCAGCTTTACTCCCCCAGTGTAAAAATCAAGCAAACAATAACTGGATTTTTGAGTCCACAATTTATCCACATTGTAACACAATGAAAAAGATTGGGCAAAAATATTGCCACATTTATTAGCAGACGATAATAAGTTGGACTTTTTGCATTGAAGAAAGCCAAAAGCATTAAAGACTATTTGGTCCAGGACTGATCACAGCTCAAGAACATTGCAAATTCATGTTTTAGTCTTGTAAACGACACATTAAATGGAAGCAGCTGATGCGAACTTGGACCCACTGAGGCCTTTTTGGGCTCTTCAGCTGTTTGGGCCTTACTCTACAGATCTTAAATGACTTGTCTCACCTACACTTTGACATTGTATATAAAATGTCTCTAACCTTTCTAATATTGAACGTTCCCTGCAGCGGCCCATTGCATGTCTGTATTCAATGTTTGCAATTTTATATGCTTGCATGCATACTACAGCGAACTGGCCCATACCTGAAAGGACAAGTTCCTTTCAGCACCCTTTAACTGTACCCATTTCTGTGCAACTTGCTGTCACCTGTGATGCACCACTCGATGCTTGATAGCTAAACGCTACATGTAAGGCATATACTGGTTGATGCCCTGCTTAATTAAGCTGCTCCCCAATTAGCTTATATTGCATGAGACGATGTAGGTACAATTATTGTTTATAGAGATAAATGTTTTGACTTTTCTTTTGGTAACAGAGTTGCAACAAAAGTCAGCGGTACACATGGCTCTACTCAGGCTCTATAATGCTTCGTAATAGGAGTCAGTTTGTACAACTTGAACTCTTTCTATTCCAGAAGACTCGGATGATTGGGTTTGGATGCTTACATGATGTTTTAAGTGTACTACTACTGCTACGTAATTGCCTAATGAAACCCCCTTTTTCTCTTTTCAATTTCATTTCTATTGTAATGTTTTTGGGAGGATTCAATAAACAGAATTTGAGCAAAAAAAGAACATTGCACAGTGAACCAAGCAATGGAGTCTTCTCCCAGTAGTGGGACATATCAAATGTGCTATGTGTACTTATCTACAACACTATGGGCTGATTTAAAAGTTGGCAAAGACACAATTGCAACGGTGACAGAACACCCTTTCTGCAAAACTCTTGATCCGCCTGCTCAATTTAGAAGTGGGCGGACTGCCAGGTTTACGCGGACAGAATAAAGTATAATCCATCTGTGTAAACCTTCCTCAAACTTCCAGAGGGACCCTTTATAGAGCAGGCAGTTGGATAGCTTTTTTACTGTCATCGTTGCTAAGAATATCCTGGCAGTGAGGGAGAGTAAAAAAAGAAAACTGCCCTCCACTCCATCGGAAAAACTCCCATGGTGTGGATGTCGTCAGTTTTTTATGTTTCAAAAACAAACTACTGCTTTGAGAGTTTGAGTTTAAAAAATGTAAAACTTTGGGAAAGCTTGACAGCCGGCCATCATATTTGATGGAGCTGTCTGTCAAAATTTTCCTACATTGACAGGAACAGCCATTATGGCGGTTCCTACCAATGTAAAGATAGATACATGGGGCTTGCAGACATGCTCTAAATTTGGTGGGTGGATTGAAGAAAGGGCCACAGATGTAAAGTCGTCCACCACCTTGTCTGCCTTTATTCTGTCCACCAAACCCTAAATCAGGTCTTAAGACTTTACAAACATCAACTTTAATTCCTTTCTCAAATATCACACAAACTTTAACACTATGGGCCCGATTCCGATCTCGTTCGGAAAGCAAACCGAACGACTTGTGTCCGGAACGCTTTCCGTACGACTCGTGTCAGGGAAGTCCGACCGAACAAGTACAATGCATTTGAATGCATCCGGATACGATTCAGTTGGACTCCCATTGACTTCAATGGAGCCTGTGTACCGAATGCGTACACAGACTCCCATTGACAAAAGGGGTGGTTGGGGATCATCGTGCACCCTGTGGCGGGCACCCCTTGATGCCTGCCACACTGTGCATGGTCTGGAAGGGGGGACCCATGGGTACCCCGCGGGCACGAGTCGGAGGGCCCCGGGTGAAGGGGGGCCTGCTACGGGCCCCCAAAGACCGATTCCGGCAGCCTTTTCAATCTAGGCAAAAGGAATCGTAAAGGCTGTCCGAATCGTTCATCATACTTGCTCGCTTGGAAAACCTACTCCATAGAGCTGTACGATTCGGCTCCGGAGAGCTCTATCTCTCCGTATGCCTTCCGGAAACAATTTGGTCAGCGCTGAGGGTTTCCAGGCATCGTACTTGGTCATTCGAAATTGGGAACGAGTCGGTCGGAAACAAGGGCTTCGGATCGGTTTAGGTGCAACCAAATCCGATTCAGAGCATGTCCGACCGAGATCTGAATCGGGCCCTAAGAATGCTATTTATGCAATCATACACTTATGTAATAAAATGTATGTGGGCCAAATGACACAACAACTAAAATGACAGATTTTACAACCTAAAAAAAAGTTCAGATATCAAACGTTGACGGTGCCTCTCGCGAGCCACTGTCTCAGGCGAAATACCCAGAGAATGATCTGCAGCGGCAAGTTATTGAAATAACTATCCTTCCAAAGAGAGAAGGTGGCATCAGTACTATGCTGAGCACAATTTATTGCCTGTCTTCAATAAGATATGAACTGAACACTTAGAAGAAGAATATTTGGTTTCTTCTCAATTCCAATGATCATCAAGATGAACGTTTTCCGTTGACTTATATACATAAACTAGTCTGAAGACTGTTACAACATGGAGAGACATCACTTCTACAATTTATTTTCATAATTTCGTCATTACTACTGTGTATTGATAGCAATTGTATGCGTTATTGATAAATTATCTACATTGCCTGTTGGATACAAAGTGCAAATGCCTCAATTTATTTCTGGACAGCTGAATAGCGATTGTCCATGGTGAGTCAGGCGTGCCCTTCCCCCAACCTTGTGATCTTCATTTATGTTTTGCTTCCTTGGGAGCTGCGGTTTTGTTTTGCCCTACATGCACGCATTTATATCAAGGTGCCACATAAGACTGTATGCTGTATTCTCTTGCTAATTGATCATAGGTTGGCCATTCGATAAGCACAATACCTGTTCCTGGCTATTATTCAAGTGTTGTATCAACCTTCTATACCTGTATTTAAACTGCCTTACACTTGTATATATCGACATGAACTATATCACTGTACAGGTAACATCGGTTTTCCCAAAACAGGGGATTTCTGTACTTTTCATGAAAATAAAAATAAAATGATAATAACAAAAAGTTATTATCATTTTATTCTCCTTTTCGACTCGGGGCAGGGCGGGACGGGCTGGCTTGCCGCAGATGGAGCAGGAGTGGTTTGCACTCCCTCCCTACATGCGCATGACGCTTTGACTGGCCCTGTAGGGCCGGCCAAACAGTCATACATAGTTAGCATGTTCTCCATTGGGCTATGCTGCACAGCCCCAATGAGAACATGCCCAGCCTCCCCAGGCACTGCCTGAGCGTCCAAACAGGCCATTCAGACCAATCATGACGCTGCTCCTGCAGCATCATGATTGGCTGGCAGAGTCGGAAGCCTGAGAGCTTCCGGTACAGGCTGCAGGCAGCAGTTTATTTTTATTTTTTTCTCATCCCGACCCCCCCGCCCAGCTTACCACCCCCATTCAGAGGCAGCTGCCATTGCACTGATTAGCTGTTTCTATGCAACATGTGCTGTTTGAATTCTGAAGGGTGGCACAATCCAATGTTACCTATAGATGACATGACATTCAGAGTGGACCTGCAGATTGTGGGCATGTGTACAGCGCATTAACCATGGGAATTTGTCTGGCTTTGGTGAACTGATATGTTTTTTCTCTTTGTGGAAATGTTGTATCATGGAGATGTCTCAAAAGATATCATAGGTGTAAGCTCCAGATTTGAACACCACAGATATCTGGAAATTCCTCCCAGGCAGATTTCACAGTTGTTGGGGGTATGTATGGAGCAGTGCAATACGGCATTTCACTTCCCACATAAAACTTCCAAGGAGAAAGGAGAGAACATTGTATCCCGCTTTTCGGGAGGGTGTGACGTGGACTAACTCTGCAGACGCTATGGTGAAGCAGACCCTCGTGCCATTCTCACTGTGAACATTACTTGGCATGCTGGAAATTCACAGGATGAACGATTCAACAAATGTTCTAGTTAGCCAGCATGGCTTCTCCATGAACTCAGTTTACCTTCTGCAAGGTCCAATAAATAAATTCATGGATGCCATATTATAGCCTGCCACCTGTCAGGATTGAAAGGATTGTTGAAGGGTTCTACTGCAAGTAGGAAAAGGCACAGCAGAAGTACCTGGTCTTAAAATACCAACCACAGTACATACATCTTATCCCGCATTCATTGTGGAAGACAGTGCTAAATAAATGCTAGCCCAACTCAACAGAAGACAGGTGCAGCTATAGACCATTCAGGCACTTGCAGCAGTAGGACTCCCACCTTGGGAGGTGCATTAGGATAACAGCACTGACCTTGCAGATTTCTTAGCATGTTTACCGAGCATTGCATAAGACTAGAAGAGAATGAGGGACAATATAAAACCATAGTGCGCATAATAAAAGCATCAGGGGAAGAGACAAGCACTGCCATTAAATAAAAATGGCTGAAACAGCTGATAAACTGTCAGGTCCTGACCACAGTTGTGCACTCAATAGAACATGGATGGCCCTTCCGCAGCTTTATTGGAAGACAAGGGGTGATTTAACTGGACAACCATTGGAGGAGAGGTGGTCGTGGCCCCAATGGCCATAAAAAATCGTTGATAACTTTTACTCACAGAGGCCATTTAGGAAACCTGTTATTGATGGTCTGTTTTGCGAGTAAGAAGTAGACAAATGGAGAGAAGAGCGCTACGAATGTGTACAATGTAAAAAGAGACTCTCCACATGGGACAGCGACCATTACTGAAGTAACAGTATCCAAATGGGTGTTGAGAACGTTTGGTGTGAACTTTATTAGGAATATACATGATGTATCTATTTTTTGGGAAGGGACTATCCTCTGCATGCTAAACAGGAATGTAACACTGTCCTAAGTTCCTGACTGCAAGTGAAAACTATCCTGACTTTTTGCTTTTAACCCAGGAATCACGCTCACCAAGTGGGTGTGTGCAGAGGCATAGGCCTATCCTTGACAATGCAGGAGTGGTGCACCAAGCAAAAAACTAAGAGGATCTAAAGCAACATATTTTGGGCTGCAGCCTATCGCATGGAGGTGCAGCCAGGCCTTGTGGCACTTATGCACAGCCTGAGAGCTGAGTGGTACCTGCCCACAGAAACCAGCTCTACTTCCTAACCGAGCCTGCAGAGACAAAGGAGCCCAAGCTGTAGCATCCAGCAATCCCTGTGCCCCCGGGAGGCACCTGACATTTTTGGAGCAGCACTCCAGGGCTTTGCTGTGGCCCAACACAGTGGACAATTGGATGATTGTGATTGATGAGACTGAGGTGTGCTCCTCCTCAAATACATCCTAGGACCAACCGTAGGTGAGTGGGATGTCTGTCCTCACCTTTGCAGAAGAGGGTCCTACGCTCCACCTCCGCCTTGATTGAGCACTCAGCCTGTTTCAAAGATTGCTAGTGGGCATGGTGGTGGAGATATGCGGGGATAGTATAGACACGCCACAGGGAAAATAGCCCCCCAACCTAACTACTTGTTGGAAGACGGCCTGTGCAAAAGCAGCTGTCCACAGGCCCCCTCCCACTCCTGGGCAGATACAGAACCAAAAATAATCAATGACTGCATGCCCTGGGACCAGTGAAACTCCACAAGGGCACAGTGTAACTCACAAGAGAGCAGCAAATATCTACTGAGCTCACTCATTGAGCCCCCAGAATCTCCTACTCATGGCTTGAGGTGCTTGATATAGGGGCTGTGATGCATGGCAGAGGCATGTGTTGGCTACATCACATCCTACCAAACACCTTGAGGGGGTAGAGCTGAACCTGTTGCGGTAGAATGTAGGCCTACTCTTCTTTTTTGACTCTCAGCCTGCAATTGCAGGGTTGCCTGGGGCTGATAGGGTTGGCTAGGAGGGTCTCTGGCTTTTGAGAATAGTCAATGGCCTAAAAATGTAAGTAAAAAGAACAATTGATGGACAGACAGCTGAACAATGTCATACATTCACCCCAATACAGAGATCTGGGCCTAAATCCATCATTTTTTGCTCCCCATGCCATTCTAGTTTAGACCCAGCCATATGCAAATCAATCATGACCCTGTTCCCCATGGGAACAGTCCAGCCCGAACTGCCAGTCCAGGTCCTTCCTGGACTGGAAACAAGCATCCTAGGACTGGTTTCGGGGTATCATCCCTCATCAGCCAGGCTAGCTTGACTCCAGTGGCATGGAGAGCACAGGACCCACATCTGGGCAAACCCATCAAACTCGGGGCGACAAATGCAAAAAGAACAATTGACGGACAGAATGCTGAACAATGTCATACATTCACCCCAGTACAGAGATCTGGGCATAAATCTGGGCTTAAATTTATAGTTTTTTTGCTCCCCATGCCAATTTCAGCAGCACAACTGATCTCTTCTCCATGTCAAAGAAGTGGTGCTGAGCTTCTGTTGACACTCTGGGCTGCTGACATTAATTTTGACAAGGCACAAGCCATTAACACTCCAAGAATCTTGGATAAGAACACTGGGCAGTGTAGTGGAGCTACTCCTGCAAGACATGAGCAACGTTATTGACACAGTAACAGAAACAGAGAGGTGAATATTCCAACTGGAATATGCAGTCACAGGGTCTAGCGACACAGTACAAAAACTGAAGGCAACTACCCACAAGTTCCGCACTCTCGTCGAAGGTGCTGAAGGCAAGTCAAGAAGCAACAATTGGGCTACCCCGAAGGAGCAGAAGATAATCCAGCAACTTTCCTTAAAGAGTAGATGAAGGCACAGCTGCGGGACACTCAAATCTTACCCTGCTTCCTAATTGCTTTCTAACTGTGAGAGCACACTGTGCACTGGGACTGCAACCACCCCCACCATAATGGCACGGTTCCCCAACTACAGGGAAAGAGACTTAATCCTTAGAGCCTCTAGAGGAAGCAAAATTCGGAATACACTGTGCCTAATTGCAAATTTACTTCAAAAGTGTAACTCACATATCTCCACCAAGTTAAAGGGCATGGGGTCTATACACATTTGAGTAATTTACACTTTTGAGTTAATTTACTACTTTTCAGCTATTGACAAATCTGAGGGTAAATTTACTCCATAAGTGCAACTTGCACTTGGATTTTGTTAAAAGCTAAAAAGTAGTAAACTTTACTCAAAAGTGTAAATTACTCAAAGTGTATAGTACCCCCAGGCTCTTCAATTTAATGGAGAATAGGAAACTACGGGCATATTAGCAAGACCTCGTTAAAATTATCGCCGTTTTAGCGGCAGGAAACTGCCGCTAAAGCGGCGATAATGAGCTTGCTAATATGCGTTATAGAATTCAATAGAAGCCCAGGTTAGATGTGCAGGACATCTAACCTGGGCTTCTATTGGAATTCTATAACGCATATTAGCAAGCCCATTATCGCCGTTTTAGCGGCAGTTTCCTGCCGCTAAAACGGCGATAATTTTAACGAGGTTCTTGCTAATATGCCCCTTCACTTTTTGAGTAAATTTACACTTGGATTTTGTGAGTAGCCAAAAGGTAGTAAAGGCACTCAAATGTGTAAATTACTCAAGGCAAATTGATGTTTGATTCCTCTAAAATACTCATTTTTACAGATTACATCAGAATTGTATTCAGCAGAGGACATTTGATCAGGTCAAGCTGAAAAAGTGGGCAATGGTCCTACCTTATATGTTGCTGTATCCTGCCAAATGAAAAGTCCTTTCAATAACAAAGCATATTTTGTAATCTTTGGACCAGGCCTGTCCTAGGTAAAGAACGCCACACCCAGCTCAGAGGACCAACGAAAGAAGGATCGAACCAGAGCTTCCTCCAGATGACTGCAGGGCCCAAAGAGCAAAGAAAATGTTACTGTGAAAGAGCACAACTGTGAAAACTCCAGAAAGAAGTGGCTAAATCTGAGACTGAAGGCAGTCAGCCCCCTAGTTTTGACCCTTCAGACTCGAATGGGGGAAGCGGACTCTGAAGTCACACATACACTGAACTGAACCATTCAAGTGAATTGTGACTTGTGAATTGTGACTTATCCCACAGCTGTTTCTTGGCTAAACCAAAATGGAACATATCCACTAAATCACTAGTTCTTAACTTTTGACTTCTGTGGACCCCCACTGATTAATAACTGGAACCCAGGGATCCCCACTGAATCATTGTTGGAATCTAGGGTTCATTCAGTGTGGTATGACTGGAAACCGAGTACCCAGCCAAAGCATTTTTGATGATTTCAACTGCAAAACAATACAGAAAAATACAGCAATACGCAATCCTCAAACAAATACACAAATGTTAAATATTTCATTTAATTCACAAATATTAAAAAATCAATTTTTTCATTTTAATAAGATATTAGGAGCTTTTCTAAATTTGATTGAGGCCAGTCATCATCCGTACTATATTCTGTTTTATGCACTTACACTGCTCCCACGAATCAATCTTCGTTTTTATCCTCTAATTTCAAATTCCTTCACATTGACAGAATGTTTTAAAATGTTCAATTTTCAATTCTGCTTTATTATTTATATACTTTATTAACCTGTTAATATTATTTAATTTTCTATTTAATCGCATAGGAGATGGTGATTCACTTGAACTATGGCCCGGCCTTGGACAGATTGGACAGATTGACCATGCAAATTGAACGCTGGATCAATTTGCCGCTGTTGATGGTGGGACGTATTGCCATTATCAAAATGGTCATCCTCTCTTGTTTTTTAATTTTTTCATGAACATACTGATCCCGCTGACTAATAGATTTTTCACAGCTCTAAAGAGCCTTCTGATTTGGCTTATTTGGGTGGGTCGCAGTCCCCGAATCCATTGGGATGTCTTGATACTCCCCTATGAATGAGGGGTATTTGGCATGCTGGATCTGCAAATATATTTTCTGGTGTCACAGTGCCAATTCTTGTACCACTGGTTTCATGCGGATGTTCGTTTACCATACTTGAAACTGGAGAGAGACCAGGCCGGACAAACCCCTCTCCCCCCCAATTCTTCCTTTGGGCATACCGAGGGAACCCTCTAATATTCAAACATTATCCACTACCAGCTGTGCATGGGCAAAGCTTCATCACTACCTAGTGAGTTGTTTGCTTTACTCTCCTGCTATCCCACTGACACATAACCCCTGGTTACTACTCACACAGGAAAAACTGGTATAGCGTACACTACGTGCCCATAATTTGCACAGTAGGGGACCTCTTCCCTGGCGGACGTCATAATACACCTTGACATCGCCAAGTCTAGTATTGCCATGCATATGAACCACCTCATTTTCTGATGACTACACAATACTCTACATGATCGATTGCCCTTGAACCCACCAGAGCTGAAGGCATTCCCTTTATTGATATTAGTGATTACCGCCACAAAAGGGTCGTGACTGGTCTCCAGGCTGTATCAATCCTGCATTGCCTTAAGACCGGGGGGTGATGGAAGTGTTTGGGCAGCATGCGAGTGAGAGATGCGGCACCCGCTACAGGATAAGACCTGGTGCTATTGAACTCATCTCCCCCAATCATAGGCATAAGTTGCTGCATTACAAGTTTCTCCACTGAGCATACACTACACAGCAAGGTCTAGCGAAAATCGATCCCACACAATCGAAAAAATGCCCAAAGTGCGGAACTGACAATGCAGACTTCATACATCTCGGCTGGACCTGCCCTGTCATCCAGTCCCACTGAATGAAAATTCCCACTCTGGTATCCATCATGACTAGTGCCAGCCTACAGCCTGATCCTTTACTTGCCGTATTAGGTTACGTCAAACCCATTCAACCTGGTGCACGAAGGTTCACTGCCATTGCCCTGCTGCTAGCTAAACAACGTCTGGCTATATGCTGGTGTAGTAAGCACTGTCCTGCTGGGTTCACTGACAAAATATCTATGTTAAAAATATAGAAGTAAAAAAAATCGATGCAAAAATATAGAATGCAAAAATATCGGCTCCCTATACTTAAACAGGTAAGTACAAAAATATCGAGAAAAAAAACTATTGTTGTAAAAAATATAGTTGTACAAAATATCGAATTTTATATATATATATAAAATAAGAAATATTAAATATGGTAAATAACAAAATTTATATAAAAAATAAAGTAGATTTAATATAAATGTAAAGAAATATAATAAATAAACTTAATTAAAAAAAAGTTAAACACACATACATAATAATTCATATATATTTACTTTAGAACAATTAATAAACTATTAATTTTAATTAAAAAACATTCTATTATAAATTAAAACATTGAACTATTTAAAAATCTTCAAACTTAAATTTCCCACTCCAGTGAGTGCAACAGTAGGGAAAGTGTTGGATAGCGGAGGGGTAGAAATTACTATTCCCACACCATTGAGTGTAACAGTAGAGAAAGTGTTGGATAGCGGAGGGGTAAAAATGATTATTCCCACTCCAGTGAGTGCAACAGTAGGGAAGGTGTTGGACAGCCGAGGAGTAAAAATTACTATTCCAACTCCAGTGAGTGCAACAGTAGGGAAGGTGTTGAATAGCGGAGGGGTAATAAATTACTATTCACACTCCAGTGAGTGTAACAGTAGGGAAAGTGTTGGATAGCGGAGGGGTAAAAATTACTATTCCAACTTCAGTGAGTGCAACAGTAGGGAAAGTGTTGGATTGCAACAATTAATATTCTCACTCCAGTCAGTTCAAAAATAAAAACAAAGAAAATTTTAACAAGAAAAATATTTAAAAAACAAAATAAATTTAAAAATATATAAATGTGTTAAAAATTAAAACACAAATATATGTAATATTAAAAAAAATCATATTATAATGTTAAATACATATAACAAATACCTACAAATATAATATTAAATAAAATAAGGGGGCGTGGCCTAGCGAGCGAAGATGGCGGTCGCACCTTGAGTGTGCTCCCGGACCCCTCCGTAATCCGCTCGCCATCCGCCTGCTGCAGCAGCCAACCAGCGCTGGGACTCTGCGCCACCCACTCCCGCCGTCTACCTGCCGGTGGCTCTGGCTGTGGGGACCCCGAAACTAGCGCCTCGCCGCACTTACCCGGGTGCCGGGTCGGCGATCACTCTCGGCGGGGCGGCCTCCTCCTGATCATGCCGGCTGCCTGTTGCCGGCCTCTGGGCGGCCTGGACTCCTGTGGTGTGGTCGCCACCTCCTTCTCCATGCGGGCCTGGACCCCGTGCGGTCTCCGGCTGATCCCGGCCCGCTGCTGCCGTGTTCGGCGCCTTGCCGGGGCACTCATCGGACCCTCGCCTTCGGCGGCGACTCACGCGGCGGCGACTGGCTCCTCCTCCCGTGGTGTCGGCCGTCTCGCCGGGCGGCACGGGCCCCGAGGCGGGGACTGGATGTCGGCTGGGGCCTGGCTGCGGGGCGCTGGCCCGGGGGAGCTGTGAGGCGGTTTGCTTTTCCCCCCCTCCCTGACCTGGAGGATCGGCTCTAAAACGGCGCGTTTCCACAGCGCCCAGCACAGAGGATCCTGAAGTATCACCCCAGCCCCCCCACGGCGCTGCCGTGTTATCAGCCACCATATCGGGCGGCGGGGGCCTGGGCCCTAAACACTGATTGGTGGCCGTGCGGGGTGAGAATCTGCCCTCCCCCCCCCCGGGCCCTGCTCCTTCCGACTGTCTGCTCCCTTCTTGCTGGGACTGCGGCCCTGAGTGACCCTGGGACCCGGGCTCGCATCATCGGGTGGCGATGTGGTGACCGCTGGGCGGCCTGTTGGGGGTGGTGCCCCTGGTTGCCCCCTGGGCCTCGCCGGCCTCTATTGATCCTGTGGGCGGTTGTCGACCCTGAGGCTCTCTGAGGGCGCGCTGAAGAAGCCTGCACGTGACCTGGACGCCCCAGGGGCCCTGGGGCCTGGCTGGCTGCCGGTGGAGGGAGTGCTGTCGCGACCTGCTTGGAGGTAAGGAGTGGGGGGCCGGGGTACCCGGGTTGGAGTGAGGAATCGGCCGTCGGTTGGGCAGCGGGCGGGGTGCAGGGGGGGCCTGGGACTGGCACGGCTCCTCTCCCCCCTCCCCCTCCTCCCTTCCCCCCCGCTCCGGACGCCCCTTCTGGGCCTGGGACAGAGAGGTAGTCATCCTGAGCAGTGAAGGTGGCGACGCGGCCCGCTGGGCCCCCTCGCTGGTCCTTGGGTGCGACCGGAGCTGCTCGGCCGCCACTTAGGGCGGCGGTGACCCCCTTGGAGGCGCCCTCGAGCCGGACACGATGGTCTGACGGCTCCCCGAGGACCCCAGACGTATTCTTGTGTGGTGGTGCGTGCACGGTCGCCTACTCCTTCCTTGGGCCTGCCGCTGGTCGCCGCTGCATCCTCAGGACCTTCTGCCCACACTGGATCCCTGGCCCTGGCCCTGTTGAGGACTTGGACCACTCTGTGCCTCCCTTCTTCGGCCGCACCCTCCGAGCGGCGGTGGTCTGCTCAGTGCTGGGCCTGGACGTCTGTTGTTTGTCTCCCCTTTGGTATCGCTTTGTCTCTGCTGCCCTCAGGCCCATCTGTGTTGCCGACTGGCATGCCTGGTGCCGCTTCCCGGCCATGGGGGCCCCCCTTCCTCT